>CM069865.1:51739868-52339868 GCA_036172795.1 Pelodytes ibericus | reverse complement strand
CTGCACGTATCGTGCAGACATCCCCCGGCTGCCCCCACTAGCCACCAACGAGAGACCAGGTGAGAGGGAGGGAGGGGGGGACAGACAGACGGGGACAGAGAGAGACAAGGGGAGCTGGGGGGGGCAGAGAGAGGCAAGAAGAGGGAGGGGGGGCAGAGAAAGACAAGGTGGGAGGGGGGCAGAGAGAGAAAAGGAGGGAGGGGGAGAGAGAAAAGGAGAAAGGTAGAGAGAAAGAAAAAAGTTTTGGGGGAAGACAACGCTGGGGGGAGGGGGAGAGAAAGGCAGAATAGGCACATAAAGGAAATAAAGACAAGAAATGCATTTTTTTAATATCATAATTTTTATTAAATATTAAAAAGCAATTTACATGTGAATATATACAAGTTAAACTTTTTTCCTATAGGGTAGTCTTATATTCAGGCTTTTAGTTTTTTTCCTAAAGGAATATCCAAAGTTTGGGGGGTTGTCTTATAATCAGGGTCGTCTTATATTCGAGCAAATACGGTAATAATGGAAAAAGCGTAAATAATAGAGGTCATTGATCCAAGGAAACAGCTTCCTTAGGGGTTTTTTGTCTTCTTTTGGATCAAAAGTGGAATGATAGGTAGAAAGGTTGAACTTCATGGACGTGTGTCTTTTTTCAACCTAAATTACTATGTTACTATGTCTGTATATAAGACTCTGTTTCGATTTAAATAAAGTGTTATTCTTGTTCATCCTGCACGAAGTCTCGTGATTTTAATGGCTGGAGAGATCAAGAGATCCCGGGCCTAAAATCACTATTCTCAGCCCTTGTGAGGGTCCCCAGGAAGCAGAGACTGACAGAGGTACCTAGCTGGGGTACAAGGGAGTTCTATTACAACCCTTATTAAAAGAACTTAGGTTAGGATGAAAAAACAAACTCAGAGAACATATACCATATTTTCTCGAATATGAGACAAGGTTTTTTTCAGAGCAAATGCTCTGAAAAAGACCCCTCGTATTATATTCAAGGTCGTCTTATAGTCTGACCTCAAATCGAGGTCAGACCATAAGACTGGGATCCAGGTCCCCTGCAGGGATCCCCCTCGCTAACAGCTGACCACGGGTCCTTCCGGCTTCATCATAAAAGTCCAGGCAGAAGTGCCGGGCATCAGCGGAGGATGTCTGCGCGTATCGTGCAGACATCCTCCGGCTGCCTCCACTAGCCACCAGGGATATCTGGGAGAGACAGGGGAGAGAGAGACAGAGAGAGAGACAGAGAGACAGAGAGAGAGAGAGAGAGAGAGAGATAACCATGTCTGGATGGAGGGGGGGGGAGAGAGAAATGTTTGGGGGGAGGGAGAGAGAGGGACAACATTGGGGGGAAGAGAGACAGAACTTGGGGGAAGGGGGGAGAGAGACAAGGCTGGGAAAAGGGAGGGGAGAGAGAGACAGCGTTTGGAGGGGGTGAGAGGGAGCATTAGGCAAGTCTGGGGGGTAGAGGCAGCATTGGTACATAAAAGTAAATAAAAACAAGAAATGCATTTTTTTATATGATCATTTTTATTAAATATTAAAAAGCATTTTACATGTGAATATATACAAGTTAAACTTTTTTCCTATAGTAGTCTTATATTCAGGGTTTTAGTTTGTTTCCTAAAGGAATATCACATTTTGGGGGGTCGTCTTATAATCAGGGTCATCATATTCGAGCAAATACGGTATTGCCGAAATGGCTGTACCTTTTAGATCAGGGGTCACCAAACTTTTCAGTACGAGGGCCACAATGTACATGTTACAGATTTTTGTGGGCCAAAGAAAAAATATATTATAATTTAACTTTTTACATATGTAATAAAAATGTTATTGAAAGAATCCTTTTCATGTTTTTATTTCCTTCCTCCCACATTGTACCCAGGACTTACCAGAGCACCCAGATTGTATTCAAAGGACTTGCCCCAGGACTTAAGCCAGCACGCAGATTGCACTCACAGGATATATCAAAGCATGAAGATTGCACTCACAGGACTTGCCCCAGCACTGAGACTGCACCCCCAGGACTTGCCCCAGCACCGAGATTGCACTCCCAGGACTTGCCCAGCTGGGACGGATTCATAATCTGATCAAGGGAGGGGCACTGCTATGTCTGTCTGTCTCTCTTTTCATCACCCGCCTCATGTCTGTCCATCCATCTCTCTTTTTCCTCTCCCCCATCATGTCCATCCCTCTTTTCCTCTCCTCCGTCATGTCCGTGCATCTCTCTTTTCCGCTCTTCCGTGATGTCTGTCCGACTCTCTTTTCTTCTCCTCCGTCATGTCCGTCTGTCCCTCTGCCCCCTGATGTCCATCCACCAGTCTCTCTTTTCCTCTCACCCTCATGTCCGTCCGTCTTTTCCTCTCCCCCTCATGTCCATCTGTCTCTCTTTTCCTCTCCCCCCTCGTGTGGTCATATTCTTCTCATAAGTGTAATCTCTCGCCCCTAATTTATTTAGTCTCTCTTTTCCCTCACCTCCTCATTTCTGTAATTTTGTTCTCCTCTCTCCCCCTGATTTCTGTAGTCCCTCTCTCCCCTCATTTCTGTAGTCTCTCTCTCCCCCCTCTCTCAGCTTTATAGCTGCTGTGAGTGGTAGGAATAATATTTCTGACAGCACAAACAGACTTGTCAGTTCTGTCTTCCAAACTGATGTACAGCAAAAATAGACCAGCTGCTCAGGACGTTTGAAATATCATGAAAAGGTTTATAAAGAAAAATGAAAAATAAATGTAGATGAAGTCCACAGTACAAAATAACCTAGAGAGGGCTACTGGATATCCAGTAAACTGTACATTGTTTTGTCCAAGGTTATCTTGATCTTTCAATGCATGTTGTACAATAAATTGTTGTTCCTGTTAAATTTCAGTCAGACTGCATATTGGGAAAAAAGACCTAGTGAAATACGGCTCCATTGGGACAAGGTAGTACAGCGGAACCAGAGGGAAGAACATCTGGAATCTTAAAAGGGCAAGAGACATCATAGCTCTATTACAGTATGCATTGGACATAAACCAATATAATCACAGTACCCATTTCCAGATTGTTAGATAAGGCTTCAGAATCTAAAGTGTTCCCAGGTGTTTTAGCTTTATGCTTCCCAGGATCACTTATCTGAGGAAGTTATGCATACACCCAGAGACAATTGGTAGACAGCACTACCAAAACATGCCAGGGCTCCACAACCTCCAACAGCAGAAATAAATAGACACGATGCTCAGCACTTGAGTGAGGTGAAGTTTAATCCAATTTGCACAGCAATGTTTTAACCCCCCATCCTGGGTCTTTGTCAAGCCAGAAACAAATGTGCAAAATTCAGTCATTTAAACAAAATTCTGAGAAAAGAGGGTGCAACTAATTAGTTAAATTTGAAAATCATGTGACCTCCTTAAGATTTACGTCACCACTTCCTAAGAGAGGAGGAAGGAGAGTACGAGACAAGTTCTAAAAAGGAGCCCAAGACGAACATCCCCTCTGCTACTGATTTCCTGGAAGACTCCTCCCCAATCAGCAACATCTTTTGTAGTAAGAAAGGGGGTCTCCTCCACACCCTGAAAAAAATACAGATGTGGAGGGAAGAAGCACAATCGATCACAAAAACAGCAGGTCCTCTTATCCTCAGTCACAGATGAGGACAAGCAGCAACAGGAAGAGACATTGATTGTGACATTGATTGTGAAAATAAGATCTCTGCCAGGTCAGGAGCATGAAGGAAAATGAGAAACCAGATCCTCTCTACTACATGCAGCTGTTCCGTATAAGGTTTAAATCTATGATTATTATATTATTCAACCATATATTATTTAGGAGCAGATTTACAGTAACATGCAGCTTGGGTGTATCACAGACATAGCAGTACAACTCCCAGAATTTTACAGTGTCACATACACACATACAATTACATGGTGTTGCACACCGTTATATACATATCTTTTTTTTATACTACATATCTTTTTTTTTCTCTAAATACAATAGAGGTATATAGACTTAGAATCACAAAGTGTCACACACACACAAAAGCAGACAGTGTAACACACAATCACACATTGTCTCATAGACACACAATCACATAGTGACCCATGCACACACAGTGTCACACACTATCACTCATATCACACATGCACACAATCGCACACACACTGTCACATATACACGCACAATCACAGTATCACATTCACACAAAATCAGTGTCACATACACACCCAGACAATGTCACATACACATATAATCACAGTAAAAAAAGTCAAAAATAATCAAATAAGTTTTTTTTTAAAACAATTTTACTATATGTCCCTCTCCCTGTTTCTTTACCTTGTTTGGCAGGGAAAGGTTAGCCTAGCTTGGTCCGTGGCTCCTGCTTTCACACAGAGCTCTTCTAGTTCTGCAGCCCTAGTTCTTGCAGTGCCTGGATGTCACATAACATCTGGGGCTCTGATTTTAGTCTCTAAGGCCGAGGTGGAGTGGAGGTCATTAGTACTGCACTCCTCTTTTCCTGGCATCGCTAGGTGGTACTTCAGTTGAAGGTGTGTTTACCACTAACAAATCGCATGTGGGCCGCACCTCCATGCCCTGCGGGCCGCATTTGGCCCGTACACTGACACCCCTGCATTAGGCTGTTAAACTAGCATTTTGTATCTGTGTCCGTCTGGACAACATTTGTATTAATTTGTGTGCTATAAATTGCTACTTTCCTTGAAATATAGGTTTAACTCACAAGATTAGTGTGTTTACATGCTTTCAACACAAGGAGTCACTCTTGCCTCATGTATCACTAGTTAAAATGATATTGCTATTTTCATTTGTTGTATATTACTCATTTTTTATATGCACTAAGTTGTGACACTTGAATCTACAGTACACGTATCCACCTGATGTTTGACTCGTACCAGGCCATTGATAATTTTAAAAAAATTTCAGTTATGTATTGCACTAATAGTGCTGTTTAAATGCATTTGTCACTTTAAATTTGAATGTGATTTGCAAATTGGACTAATTAGTCCCACTACCCTTTTCTCAGAATTGTGTATAAATAACTGAATTTTGCACATTTGTTTGACAAAGACCCAGGGGGTTGAAACGTTGCCGTGCATGCCTGAGAATTGTGTCTGTTTATTTCTGATCTGAGGTAGTGACTGGCTTTGTTCACGCTTAGATTTAGCACCTGTATTGTATTCAGGTTCCCTGGCCTAGGTTTTGGGTTTATCAGGTACAGGAGGCGTAGCTAGTTTTAATGGACAAAATTATGTTCCATGCCTAGTTTCCCCTCAATAAAAACACAAATTGCCCTCAAGTTTCCTCTGCATTTCCACTTTAATGAGGGGTTCATGTTTAAAACTTTTCTCTTTCTTCTGCACAAACACAGACTTGGACTTCATATTACCAGTAACATTAGATTTGCGTTCTGAAGCACCATTTTAACAGACCAAACACAGATGCTATCCCTGTGGACGCCTTATTATGACCTTTGCGTCTGTTTGCACTCCACGATGTATAACTGTGACCGGACTGAGACAGGAACGGTAGCCAAGCAATCAGGGTACAGAAAAAGTTTTATACCTGAAAGGAATCCACCCTATGGTTGAGGTTCTGATTTTACCCTCCCAGTACTTCAGCACTCAGACTAGTACCACCAAAACTGAAGATGAAACTACAGAGACTAAAACAGCAGGACACCGGGATACAAAAATAAAAAAGAACCGAAGGCAACACAACAGACAGCAAGGCAAAAGGCGTAATCGCACTGGCAAAAGATTGAGGCTGGAAGCAAACGGGCAGGATCATAGACAGGCAAAAATCAGCTCGCTAGCGAGGAACTTTGCAACACCAATAAACCACACCTTTTTCGTTGGTGGTAGCTCTCCTGAGCACTGCCTATATATACGGCGCTTCTACTGGCAAGAGCAATGGAAGTGATTCTTTTCACTATCGTTGTTCTAGGAGGCGCTGCAGAAAGCCGGCACAGAAGATCAGTGTGATCAGGAAGCACTTATCATACAGTCAAAGGCAATATTTAGTAATATTGCCTTTGACAAGTGTTGATCTGCCTCCCTCTCCTCTATAGTTTTAGTGAAGGAGAGAGACACACCAGATAATGTAATATTTTAATAGTAATTAATTAAATAATATTTAATAAAAAATGTGATAACCAAGGGCTTTTAATAAAAGCCATTCCCACCGTTTAAACCTATCCCTTAGGGGAAGGTAATTTTTCCAAAGCTCATATACAAGGAGAGCTTCCAGCATGCGCATCGTGGTGGCCATCTTGGGGGTAGCCCTACCTTTTCCCCGTGCACATGTGCAGTTATGCTTCTGGCCATAAAGCATCCTGCAAAATGCTAAGATGGGCACAACTACGCCTGCTACAGAGGCCGTGGTTACACCACGAAAAAGAGCTCAGTACCGGGCTAAACGGGTACGCACATGGAAGTCGGCAAAAGCCGCATCCGATTCCTCTCAGTTCAAGTCACTATCTGAGGAGGTTATAGAGGAGTCAGATGATCCCGACATCCTTTCCCTTTCTGAGGACGAGGTCCCAGACAGTCATACCGCCACTGGCCACATCATTCACATGGTCCCTACTGAGACCTCAGCTTTACTAGACCCTCAGGGGGAACCCCTATTCGACCCTGACAATCTGCACCACCCCCGCTCTGTTCGTAAAAATGGCCCAGTTCTTGGTTAAATCTGTCTGGAAAGCCAAGAAGGGGTTAGACTTCTCACTCAGGATATGTCAGGATAAGGTCTTAGACATCCTGGTGCCTTGTGCCAAGATATTTGAATTGGTCAAAACCGGCCTCTCTAATGATATCCCCATGGATTTATTCCGCATTAAGGGTGATATACGGGTCATATATTTTATTGGCAATGCCAATACAGCTTTAGCCACTGAAAGGAGAAAGGCCATTCTGCTTAAAATTGAACCGAAATTGGTTAATATGGCTGTCAGCGAATCTGGTCCCCAAGCAAAAGGCATGCTTTTTGGGGACAATTTTATCAAAGAGCTAGGATCTTTCGTGCAAACGTTTACTGCAGTAGACAAAGCTCAATCGAACATGAATAGAGTCTTTAACAATAAGGTTTTTGGCGGACCGGCAGATTCAGGGTCCGTCTACCTGGCCGTGGCTCCAAGGGGCCGTTTCGAGGATCCCGAGGCCCTGGGACTTCAAGAGCGCCCTTCTCAGAACACAGATCTGCCTCCACTGCATTCTTCCCGCAAAGAACCAGACCCTGGCAGAACCGTGGCGCCAGAGGTTATTATCAGTTAAGGTGACCTTACAGTAAGAAACAACCTAAATCAACATTCTTTCCCTGTAAAAATAGGTGGCAGACTCAGTCACTTCCAACAGACATGGGCCAGACTCTTGGGTCTTACAGACAGGGTACCACATCAATTTCATGTCCACACCTTACCAGATTCGCCCCCCTCATCCGATTCACTTCTCACCTGGAGACAGGGAGTTGGTTTCAAAAGAGAACGCCAACCTTCTCTCAAAAAAGGGGGCGATTGCATCTGTTCCTCTGCTTTCTCACACATTTCGCAGCAACCTGTTCTTAGTTCCCAAAAAAGGTGGCGGTGTATGCCCAGTAATCAACCTTCAACCTCTAAATGCCTTTGTGGTGTATCAAGACTTCAAGATGGAAGGCATTCATTGCCTACGGGATTTGCTTCTGCTGGGAGATTGGATGATGAAACGCATATTTAACGGTTCAAGTCACCACAGATCACCAGTGTTACCTGCAGTTCACCTGGAACCAAGAGATATGGCAATTTACTTGCCTTTCATCCGCCCTGTGGTGCTTCACCAAACTGCTGAAACCAGTTATGGGTTTCCTCCGAAGAAAAGGGGTGTGTCTTATCGTTTACTTAGACGATTTGTTGATTTTGTCTCAAGACATAGCAACACTGCCCACCCCTCTAAACTGGACCATAGACCTTCCCGAATATTTGGGATTCTTGATCAATCAGGAAAAGTCTATCCTTATGGCATCTTGAACTATGGAATTTCTAGGGTTCAATCGATCAAAAAGGAGATCAAGAAAGTCCTATTACTACCCTTGATCACCTTTCAACACCTGGCACAGGTCATCGGACTACTGTCGGCATCCATCCAGGCCATATTTCACGGCCCTCTTCATTACCGGTCGCTGCAACAGCTGAAGATCCGCTTCTTACGCCATGGAATGACTTACGACCAATCCATTCCACTGGATTGCAAGGCAAAAGAGGAGCTTTCGTGGTGGTTGACCCAAATGGAAGAGCGATCTTCGGCATGGTACCAGCGGTTCGTTACATAAACCCCCTGGGCTCTCTCCAGTCAAACCAAAAACAATATATTGGTGCAGGCAGAACACATTCCAGGTTTATCCAATACAGACACAGATTTGAACTCCCATCACTTCACAGATTCCAGCGATTGGAGGCTTCACCAGTCCATTTCCCAACGACTATTGCATCTCTGGGGTCCTCTGAGTATCGACCTCTTCGCTTTCCATCTGAATTCTCAACTACCTTAAATTTGCTGTTGGAGACCAGACCCGGAAGCCCTGGTGACTGACACATTTCTCCCACAGTGGCCAGTCGCCAGACATTATGCCTTTCCACCGTTCTGCCTCATTTCATGCACGTTACTTCATCTTTGTTGCAGTGAAGCATCTCTGGTGTAACCATGCACCCTTGTGCAGGCTCATCCAGCCTTTTCTGTATCCTTCTTGTTTATTATTTATGCTTAGTCCTGTCCTTGCCCTGTATTCCTGCCTTGCCCTGTAGTCCTGTCCTTGCACTGTAGGACTACAGGGCAAGGACAGAACTACAGGGCAAGGCAGGAATACAGGGTCTTAGCCCTGTAATCCTATTGTGGTTTTCTTTCTGCCTGTCCTTATGTTTCATTCCAGGTTTTCCGATTCCTTCTGCCTTGTCAGTTTACTTCTATTTAAACCACACCCGTTTCTGTTCAGTCCTTAGTAGTGTAGTCTACAGGTATTTCCTCTGTGTCAATTCCATGTATGTGTCTTAGATTCTATGATTTGTTTTTGCTAATATTATGTCTTAGTTAGGGACTTGCCTTATGTGGGGTACCTTGATGTGCTTGGCAAGCTAACAACTAATTGGCCAATTGGTGAACCAAACCCACACTTTTACCATCTTTAGTATAAGGCTTGTTCCTGTATTTATGTTTGTTCCTTTGTATGTTTTCCTTTTACCCTGTGCCTTGTATTGTTTATCCTCAGTTGGTTTCTGTTTTATCTTGCTATTGTTTTCCCTCTGTCCTGTAGCCCTGCACTCTGTATTTCAGTTCTGCTCACCCTCAGTTACTTTTATGTTTTAGCTCTGCTTGGCTATCATTTAGTTTATTTCCTCTTTAGCCCTGGGACCTGAATACAGCAGCTGCTTCACAGGGCCTGGTTGTGGCTGCAAAGACTTGGGGTCCCAAACCTCCACACCACCAGGTCCTGTGTCTCCACCCTGCAACGTTATCTCCTGATCTCGGGCGCTCAGGGTCCCCTTGACTCCTGGACCTCATGCGTTACATCTGGGGCTAGTGGCACCTTGGTGGGAATCTCAACCGTGGTTCTCCAAACTGATGGAAATGTCCATAGAACCTCCTCGCCTTCTTCCACTCTGGCAAGACCTTTTCACCAATATGCAGGGGTCTCCACACCCATTGTTGGATGCAAGTCAACAGAGGCTACTGGCTTGGCTGATATCAGGGGTCCCTGGTCCGTTGCTGACGTTTCATGAACAACTCTATCGCTCTTGGAAGGCGCTTGGTCGCCAGGAATAAGACAGGCCTATCGACATTCGTGGGATGCATGGGCTGGTTGGTGCGTGGAATACCACGCAGCTCCTGTGAACTGCATTCAGTTTATCACTTTCTTGTTCGAAAATGGTCAGGCGTATCGCACCATTAATGTCTATCGTTCAGCTATTTCTGCAGGACATCTGGGTTTCAACGGTTTCTGGGGTGTTAATGTTTTTTCAAACCTGACCAAATAATGGTTGGATTTTGATTTTTCACACAAAGAAAGAGGATGTATTTCCTACTACACTGGACTTTATAGGGGAGGGAACTAAGCTGTTTGGAATGTTCTTATTGGTCAAATTTTATGCATTCTCTTTGCTGCTGAGGGAAAATAAAGAAAAATAAGTCAGTGCTACATAGTGTAACAGCGTGTCACTCACCCCTCTTCAGCCTATATAGGCCATGTAGGTCTGATTAAATAAACTCAATGGCTTCCGAGTCCCTAGAGCTGTGTCTGATCTCTTTGGCATTCACTGCCGTATAGTAGTAATGTACTTCCGGTTTCCGGAGTCGGGCACTCCGCAATAAAAACCTCCAGTAGCCGATACTCAACAGAGCGGACCGCAGACAGCAAGTACAAAAATGTAGTAATCCATCAGGAGAACAAAAAACTCAACAGTGAAAGAAAACACCTTACGCATTTCATGCTACAAGCGCTTACTCATAGGTGATGTTTGCATAAACAAGCACCCTTAATATAGGCAATCAATTACAAAACCAATTAATTAAAATCACCTAATTGTGATACCAATTAACTACAAGAAAAATACACACAATGAAATTTAAAACCAACAATCAGTCTTCAGATAAACCCTTATTATATTCAAAAATCGCCCATTATTCCAAATTATAATGGCAAAACTTTTCATATAAAACATTCATGAAATAAAATAAATACCATAAAACCTTGGCATCCAGCCATCAGAAGAACAAATATAATTGGATAATATTGTTGCTAGCAAGTAAAATAACATATTGTCCTGGAAGGCAGTAGTAATGTCATATGGGAACAAGAGAACTGATTTCCTAACAATAAATAATATCATGTGCATATAAAATTGGGATCCTGTTTCATTATTTTACCTTTTACTACTCTATGTTCCATTTGTAATATTCATTTTTAATTTCTAAGTTTTGAATTAATTGATCATATCTATATTATAATGAATGTCACGTTAGATAGAGTTATATCTTAAAAACGACCTCTCCATTTGCCAGCACGATGAGGATAAGATCGGCATACTATAATGAAATCCCAAATCATATGCCCACTTGTACCTTAGACGGGATTACATACCAACTTGACACGTAGGGACTGTATCGGGACTATGATCAAAACTTATCTGATAAGGGTAATAATTAGGGTTCTGATTGTATAGCCAGGTCCTGCATATAAAAGTCTCTTCAGTCACTATGGTTTCTGGAAAATGCTACTAGAAGACTGGCTGTGGGGGAAGGAGTGTACAACAAAGAAGGTCACAAACACACACAGTGAGTCATTCAGTCAGTCATTCAATCACTCACACAGTCATTTAATCACTCACTTACAGTCAGTCACTTACACACAGTCACACATACAGTCAGTCAGTCAGTAATTCACATACACACACACAGTCAGTTATTCACATACATACAGACATACAGTCAGTCATTCATATACACACATATAGTCAGCTAGTGTAAAAACAAGGGTAGGATGGACAACCCAATCTGCTGTTAACTGATCTAATACAGTGTTCTAATATGGGCATAAGATTGTGTAAGCTTCTGCATTCTAGCCTCGGGCATTAATGGAGTCTACACTCTCCAGTTCACATGGCAAATCCTGTTAACCAGTTATCAGTCACCTCCCAGTCCCTGCCTATACAAGCTCCTTCCCCTAGTCACTATGGTTTTTTGAAAGGCTACTAGAAGACTGGCTGTGGGGCAGGGAGTGTACAGCAAAGAAGACAGGCTCTCACTTGAAGAAAGACCTGGTAATACTTCTTGCAAGTCCTCTTACAAACGGGCACCCCTGTATACAACATCTCTCTCTCTTACTGCTTGGAGCTCTGACTCACTAGATCTCTCTAGTTTGGTAACAGTTTATACTAACATATATATTAATTGCAGTATGTAAATGTAGAATTGTAATTATATGGGTTAATTTGTATTTATCTGCAGTACTATTAATTGGTTTAACGGTTTATCTGCATTTCATTCATTATAGCACCTTATATCTCTGTCCTAATAAATATTGTTATATTGTATAAAGCAAGAGTGTGAACTTTTACTTTGCACTCAGCAGTACTCAGTAGTTAGTTAATATATGTATACTGTCAGTAACTTAGTTGATTGATATCTATATCAGTACAGTTTTTTTTATTTCATTGCAGATTATTTTCTACCACTTTTTGCTAACTTGCACAGGGGAATCATGTGTTCTCCACATACAAGTTAGCTAAAAATGGACAAAATAACGTTCCCATCCCGCATTTTTAACATCATGTTTCTCAATATATTTGATATGAATTTGATTTCATGCTTTGTATTATATTGTACTTACTGTTTACCTCATTAAATACATTTTTTATGCTACCTAACTAACATTGAACATTTGTACCACTACTACTATCTTTTCCTCAAGCGCTAGCACCATCTCCTCACTTTGTCTCGTTTTCTCTCCAGAGCTAATGGGAACAGCTCTACATGGTAACTTTAGCAGCTTTATCACTTTTTTTTGGGGGGGGGGGGGGGGGGCGCACACCTACCATATATTCTGCACATACACACACACAGCCACACAGATACAGTCAGTCACACAAATATATAGTCACATACACACATATAGTCAGTCAGTCACATACACATACAGTACTTGTATTAATCAGCATGCAGGAGGAGATTGTAGCATTTTATATTGAAATCCCATTCATCAAAATATGTTGTACGTGTAATTGTTTATTTTATTTTTTCAAAACTGGAGAGTGCTTACAGTAATAAAATAAAAGTCAAGCAAGTCTGATAACTTACACATGTATGAACTTTATTTAAAAAATTGCAATAAAAAAAAATGTTAATAAGTTTTACACACCTGAACTATGTACAGGCAGGGGCAATGCTGTGCGCCCCCACCTATACTGATGCCAATCACATTCTGTAGATCCTTTTTCAGGGTTACTGTCCCAGGGACTGTTGGGATCCCACTAAAAAGACACACAAAATTACATCAATAAACAAACAGTCAGCACAGAAAATAATGTAGTTGCGATTTCTGTATCCTTTTTGCTTTGCTCTCATTCCGGCCACAGAGTGGCGCTTTTCCCAGGCCTACCTCAGACTGGATACTGCCCTGTTCCTTGTATCTGTATCCTGTAGTCCTGTTTGGGGATGCCCTGTATCCTGAAGCCCTGTCAGGGGGTTGCCCTGCATCCTAGGCACTGTTAAGGGTCTGCACAGAATCCTAGAGCCCTATAATGGGTCTGCCCATAGATGGGCCAAATGGTTCTTCTCTGTTTACACATTGTATGTTTCTGCCCTGAATCCTAGAGCCCTGTAATGGGTCTGCCCAGAATCCTACAGCAGGGCTCGACAAACCCCAGGCGCCAGGTTGCCATGGCAACCAGGAAATCAGACCTGGCGCCCGGGTGCTGTTAGTCATTTCTAGCCCCTTGCAGCTGCCTTTTGGTTAATTTGCAGCGCAAGGGGGGAAAGACTGCAAGCGCAACAAGCTCTAGTGTCGGGTGTCACGTGACATCCCAGCACTCGGGAAGAAGACTAATCAAGATGGCAGCAACACCAACGCCCCCCCTCCCCTGCACTGAGGTAAAGCAGCAGAGAGGGAGGAAACATTTAGGGGAACATTTCTGGCTTCTAAAATTAAATCAAGTTTGTCAAGCCCTGTAATGGGTCTGCCCTGAATCCTAGAGCCCTGTTAAAGGGTTTCTCTGTTTCATGATTCTGTTGCCTTTATTCTCTTGCTGTGATTCATTTCGTTTCCTTGTCCTTTGTTATTATGTTCTGTTCCATTTTGGATTTTACTTGTTTCCTTCTACCTTTATACTTTGCTCCTAGTTAAGTTTGCTCCTAGTTAAGTTTGCTCCTAGTTAAGTTTGCTCCTAGTTAAGTTTGCTCCTAGTTAAGTTTGCTCCTAGTTAAGTTTGCTCCTAGTTAAGTTTGCTCCTAGTTAAGTTTGAGTTAAGTTAAGGCAGGCGAAATTAAAACTAGATTAGTGGCTAAGGGTTACAATATGGGATTGATCAATAATACACTTAAAGAGACTAGGGAAAGAGAGAGAAATATCTTCCTAAAAAGAGACAGTAGAAAGAAAAAGATAAAAAAGTTTAGATTGGCTACCTTCAATGATGTCCCCCTGTCATGGGAGGGAGATAACATTGGGGATAATAACACACTTTTAACTGAGATTAAAACAACGAGTTACAATACTAGTCTGATAACAACATTCTCTGATAAATCAAGGGAAATTGAAGGGATTATAAATAAACATTGGCATGTCCTAAAGACCGATCCAATTCTAGCCCCCTCTCTACCGGAGAGGGGCAGGGTTATAAACCGTAAAAATAAGAATTTAAAAAATCTACTTGCCCCAACAGATATGACAGAGAAGTTTAAAGACCACAACATGTCTGGCAGTGTTAAGAGAAACCATTTTTTTGAGTGGTATTGTAGGTTGGTATAGGTGTGGGGTCTGTGACCACTGCTCCGTGTGCCCAAGGAGTGCCAAATCCTTTATAGACAATGTCACAAAATCAGAGTATAAAATCAAAAAACATATCTCCTGCAATTCAAAATTTGTAATCTATCTGCTGGAGTGTCCTTGCGGGCTCCAGTATGTAGGCAGAACTAGTAGACCGTTTAAAAAAAGGCTCTCGGAACACAGATATAATATCAGAAGGGGTTATGATAAACATACCCTCTCAAAACATTTTAGGGATGTTCATAATAAAAACGATAAACTTCTAAAGGCTTTGGCAATTGAACATGTCTCCTTGGGCCCCCGGAGGGGAGACAGACACAAGTCTCTGTGTATGAGGGAGACTTTTTGGATTCTCACCTTGAACACACTAATTCCAAGGGGACTAAACGATAACTTTGATTTAATACCCTTCCTAGAATGATAATGGAATACTGTATCTGTGGAATGCCAATGCATAAATTGATTCATTGTTTATATATGTAATTATTAGACAATTTGTACCTACTAATATGTGTGTGTGTGTATATGACTGACTGTGTGTGTGTGTATATGACTGACTATGTGTGTGTGTGTGTGTATATGACTGACTATGTGTGTGTGTGTATGACTGACTATGTTTGTCTTTTATGTATTCCCTGATACGTTTGCAATTTATTAAACCAACTTTTCTGTGTAGGTTTCCTTCCCCTCCCACCCCCCTTTTTTTTTTTTTTTTGTATGGGGGTTTGACAATCTCCAAATCCAGCAGTCAGCTGACGTTTATTAACATCGTTATAAATCAAGTTCACATTGCATTTGTGTAATATGCCTGTGATTTTATTGGCTAATTGATTATATTATTTATTTTTTTATGTAAATTAACATTTGTGTTACTTTGTCTGTGGTTATTATTTTTTCGTTTTCAGTGCTTCTCTTGCACTGTTTAACTCTGTGTAGTATTAACCTTTTTTCTTGCTATCATATGTCTGCTTGCCTCTGTCCCAGGCACGCACCGAGATACCACTATGCCGGCTATGTGGTTCTGCGATGCGTTGCCTTGGTAACGACACATGCAGCTACATCCTGATAGACACTCCCACCCTCACACATGTTTCTGCCATTAGCTGCTCTATTTAAAAGAGCTGTGTCTGGTTGATGTCAGCATGCTGGTCTGTTTGCTTAGAGGCTGAAGAAGTTCCCCGAACGAAACGCGTCCCTCTTGTTAAAGTGAAGTTACCTGGCCAGGTTCTCAATTCTTCCTTCTTTACTGACCAGCACGTTTCTATATCCATGTACTATTCATGGTATTTTGCTAACCCAATCAGCAAGTGAGTAATTTGACACTCTGCCTGTGGTTACCTTTGTATCTGTGTCTGTTGATTTGTATTTAAAGGCACATAACATTGTTTCTTGTTCTTAACAATTTGTCATTTTTTTATATTTGTGTATATTTTTTCTATATGTATTTATATATTGCATTGGTTTTTATATATTATTAAATTTATATATTTTATATTAATTTACTATCTTTGGTTTTTTTTATATTGATTGACACTTACTCTGTTTAACTGCCAAGCGCTGTCTACTCACCTTCCCACCTTTAACACATAGGTAGTGAACACAGATCACTGCCTATGTGGTAGAACACATACAATCACATTTGAGGTGATCGTAAGTGTGGGAAGGGGCGGCAAACTCGGATCCGAAGCAGCCTCAGCGAGTAGCTGCCAGAATGTAGCGTTGCGCTCCTCTACATTTAAACTCAGGGCGTATATATACGTGCTCATGGTGCGGTCCTCAAGGACGTCCATATTCGTTAAAGGGTTAAGCAGAGTTCGACAAACCCCAGGCAGTGTGTGTGTGCACCGGCTGCACAGACTTCCTGCTCCACCCACTCGCTCACCGCACAATTGTGCTTGAGCACCGGGTGTATGTGACTGTGTATTTGTGTATGTGACTGACTGTATGTGTGTGTGTATGTATGTGACTGACTGTATGTGTGTGTGTGTATGTGACTGACTGTATGTGTGTGTGTATGTGACTGACTGTATGTGTGTGTGTGTATGTGACTGACTGTATGTGTGTGTGTGTGTATGTGACTGACTGTATGTGTGTGTGTATGTGACTGACTGTATGTGTGTGTGTATGTGACTGACTGTATGTGTGTGTGTATGTGACTGACTGTATGTGTGTGTGTATGTGACTGACTGTATGTGTGTATGTATGTGACTGACTGTATGTGTGTATTATGTGACTGACTGTATGTGTGTGTGTATGTGACTGACTGTGTGTGTGTATGTGACTGACTGTATGTGTGTGTGTATGTGACTGACTGTATGTGTGTATGTATGTGACTGACTGTGTGTGTGTGTGTATGTGACTGACTGTGTGTGTGTGTGTGTATGTGACTGACTGTATGTGTGTGTGTATGTGACTGACTGTGTGTGTGTGTGTGTATGTGACTGACTGTATGTGTGTGTGTATGTGACTGACTGTATGTGTGTGTGTATGTGACTGACTGTATGTGTGTGTGTATGTGACTGACTGTATGTGTGTGTGTATGTGACTGACTGTATGTGTGTATGTATGTGACTGACTGTATGTGTGTATGTATGTGACTGACTGTATGTGTGTGTGTATGTGACTGACTGTATGTGTGTGTGTATGTGACTGACTGTGTGTGTGTATGTGACTGACTGTATGTGTGTGTGTATGTGACTGACTGTGTGTGTGTGTGTGTGTGTGTATGTGACTGACTGTATGTGTGTGTGTATGTGACTGACTGTATGTGTGTGTGTATGTGACTGACTATGTGTGTGTGTATGTGACTGACTGTATGTGTGTGTGTATGTGACTGACTGTATGTGTGTATGTATGTGACTGACTGTATGTGTGTATGTATGTGACTGACTGTATGTGTGTATTATGTGACTGACTGTATGTGTGTGTGTATGTGACTGACTGTGTGTGTGTATGTGACTGACTGTATGTGTGTGTGTATGTGACTGACTGTATGTGTGTATTATGTGACTGACTGTATGTGTGTGTGTATGTGACTGACTGTATGTGTGTGTGTATGTGACTGACTGTGTGTGTGTATGTGACTGACTGTGTGTGTGTGTGTGTGTATGTGACTGACTGTATGTGTGTATGTATGTGTCTGACTGTATGTGTGTGCATGTGTGTGTCTGACTATGTGTGTGCATGTGTGTGTCTGACTGTATGTGTGTATGTGACTGACTGTATGTGTGTATATGTGACTGACTGACTGTATGTGTGTATATGTGACTGACTGACTGTATGTGTGTATGAATGTTACTGACTGTATGTGTATGTGACTGCCTGTACGTGTGTATGTGACTGCCTGTACGTGTGTATGTGACTGACTATATGTTTGTGTGACTGACTGCATGTGTGTGTGTGTGACTGACTGCATGTGTGTGTGTGTGTGACTGACTGCATGTGTGTGTGTGTGTGACTGACTGCATGTGTGTGTGTGTGACTGACTGCATGTGTGTGTGTGTGTGTGTGTCCGACTGCATGTGTGTGTGTGTGTCCGACTGCATGTGTGTGTGTGTGTCCGACTGCATGTGTGTGTGCGTGTCCGACTGCATGTGTGTGTGCGTGTCCGACTGCATGTGTGTGTGCGTGTCCGACTGCATGTGTGTGTGCGTGTCCGACTGCATGTGTGTGTGCGTGTCCGACTGCATGTGTGTGTGCGTGTCCGACTGCATGTGTGTGTGCGTGTCCGACTGCATGTGTGTGTGCGTGTCCGACTGCATGTGTGTGTGCGTGTCCGACTGCATGTGTGTGTGCGTGTCCGACTGCATGTGTGTGTGCGTGTGACCGACTGCATGTGTGTGTGCGTGTCCGACTGCATGTGTGTGTGCGTGTGACCGACTGCATGTGTGTGTGTGTGACCGACTGCATGTGTGTGTGTGTGACCGACTGCATGTGTGTGTGTGTGACCGACTGACTATGTGTGTGTGTGTATATGACTGACTGTGTGTGTGTGTATATGACTGACTATGTGTGTGTGTGTGTGTATATGACTGACTATGTGTGTGTGTGTGTGTATATGACTGACTATGTTTGTGTGTATATGACTGACTATGTTTGTGTGTATATGACTGACTATGTTTGTGTGTATATGACTGACTATGTTTGTGTGTATATGACTGACTATGTTTGTGTGTATATGACTGACTATGTTTGTGTGTATATGACTGACTATGTTTGTGTGTATGTAACTGACTTACTATGTGTGTATGTAACTGACTTACTATGTGTGTATGTAACTGACTTACTATGTGTGTATGTAACTGACTTACTATGTGTGTATGTGACTGACTCACTATGTGTGTGTATGTGACTGACTCACTATGTGTGTGTATGTGACTAACTGGCTATGTGTGTATGTGTATGTGACTGACCGTGTGTGTGTGTGTGTGTGAATGTATGTATGTGACTGACTATATGTGTGTGTGTGTGTGATGTATGGACTGTTGGGCTGTGTATGAGTGTGAGTGTATGTGTTGTGATGAATGATGCACTTCCTTTCTTTTGGTTTTTACTTCCTGTTTCTGTTGGCAGTTGGGGGGGTAGAAGGTTTGAGGGATTTGAAAATGGAGCTGCAGAAACCCTGTGTAACAAGGCAGCAATATGAAGATCCTGTTATATATGAATTAATAAATTGAGTACTTTGTTATACAGGAATTATTGACTGATCTGTACAAAACATCACAGTGGCGACGAGGCTGTAGAACCCAAACTGACATGGCAGCCATTGGCACTATAAAGGACTTTGATCCTGACTCGGATTTATGGGCCTCTTGGGTTGAAAGGCTTGAACAATATTTCATAGCTAATGATATTCCTGACGATAAACAGGTCGCTGTTTTCCTAACATCTATATGGAGCCAGAACGTATGATACGCTAAGGAGCCTCTTACACCCAGAGAAACCTGCCTGCAAGCCATTGGCAAGCCTGATTATTCTGTTAAGTGGCCATTATCAACCAAAACCACTAGAGATAGCAGAGAGATTTAAATTCTATAAAAGAAGACAAGAGCCTGGTGAATCAGTTTCATCATATTCCATTGTGTTACGGAAAATCGCCAGCACCTGCTGTTTTGGAGACTACCTAACCTAAATAAGCCAAATAAAGATATATAGTATTTAAAAAAAATTAAAATGTTACTGACTGTGTGTGTGTCTGACTGTATGAATGGATGGATGGATGTGACTGTGTATGTTACTGCATGTGATTGTGTGTGTATGTTTGTGTGATTGTGTGTATGGCTGCATGTGATTGTGCGTATGACTGCATGTGATTGTGTGTGTATGTTTGTGTGATTGTGTGTATGACTGCATGTGATTGTGTGTGTATGTTTGTGTGATTGTGTGTATGACTGCATGTGATTGTGTGTATGACTGCATGTGATTGTGTGTATGACTGCATGTGATTGTGTGTGTATGTTTGTGTGATTGTGTGTATGACTGCATGTGATTGTGTGTGTATGTTTGTGTGATTGTATGTATGTGCCATTGTCTGGCTCCTAAAACGCATTTGTCAAGCCCTGGTATATATATAATATTAACAATAAATGCATATGTATACATGATTTCTACTCTGAGATATGTGGGTTGTAACTTTTTATTTGCCATAATGCATAAACATTGTATATCATGCCAATGATCAGTAAATGCATAATCTTTATATATCATGCCAATGAGAAGACATACATCCAGGGTCTCCCACAGACACACACACAGAGAAAGGCATGTTGGTGAGTTGATGAATATTTGATACAGAGTCAGTTCTGGGGATCTAAAGATATACATCCATATATCTATATATCTATGTGTGTGTTTTTAAGGAACACTATTTTATATGTAATAAAAATGTTATTGAAAATTTATTTCTTGTTTATATTTTCTTCCTCTGCTCCCACATTGCACCCAGGAATTACCCCAGAGGACACCCAGGACTTACCTTAGCCCCCAGAATTTAGCGCAGCACCCAGCTCACACTCTAATGTAATTCAGCCTGCCAATAAAGCTCACACTCTAATGTAATTCAGCCTGCCAATAAAGCTCACACACTAATGTAAATCAGTCGGCCAAGAAAGGTAACACTCTAATGTAATTCACTCTGCCAGTAAATCTCACAATCCAATGTAATTCAGTATGCCGATAAAGCTCACACTCTAATGTAATTAATGTTGTCAATTAAGTTTATTTTTGGAATAATAATGTCTTCATTTGTATTTTTTGGCTGACTTGGTATCATGTAATTGTAATTAACACCTCTTATTAAGTATGCTGTTACCCATATTCTCATAATCCTCAGCCAGGCAATTCTGGCTGAGCATTATGAGACATTTAGTCAACAGCTCATACAAAGTAGATGTTAGCTGTGAACTACCATTCTCATGATGCTCAGCCAGCCAAAAGACACCATAATGCTGGCTGAGCATCATGGAAAGGGTAGTCCACAACAACAAACAGACAAACTAATGTTAGTCTCCCATCCTATGTCCTTACCTTGTTAGGTGGAGAGGGGTCAGCTCTGGCTTCTCCCTGGCACTCTAGGATGTGGAGGGAGCTGCTGAACTCTTCTTGCCAGAGACCAGCTCCCTCCATGCTGCCTTACTCCTGCTCGTGGGGGAGGGTGAGGGGCCACGGATTTAACCCCCGCCCCCACGTCTGATTGGCATCGGGCAGGGAAATTCTGTCAGAAGCAGGTCTCTGCTAGAAGAGGCAGAGCTGGCACTGAGGCACACATATAGCGTGGGGCTCCCTGTCACTCAGGGACCCCACGCTAAGAGCCAGCTGCTCCCAGCATGAGCAACTGTGCCCTGCTGGAAATCATTCTGACAGCAGTGCCTGGGGGAGACTCGGGGCTATGGAGCTGAGGCTACGGGCTTCAGCCTCAGTAGCCCACCCCTAGCGACGCCTCTGGTGCTAAGGAGACTGCTTACAGAAGAAGATTTAACATTTAAAAAAGCAATGAACAGGGCAAGCATTGTAGAACAAGCCTCTAAGGATCCTAATCTATTACACAGCAGACTGGACAAAACACAGGAGGCAGAGGTAGACGTTTTAAAATTAGATGCTAGAGCACCAAGTGTATCACAGGGAAAAAGACATTCAAAACTGGAACATTCACATTACAAATGTTATCGCTGCGAAGCTGCTACACATGTTGCAACTGCATGCAGATTCAAGGATGCCAAGTGTCATGTTTGAGGTAAAATGGGCCATCTACAAAGTGTGTGTAAATCCACAGCAGATAGAGGCAGTAATCACTTCAGAGACAGAGCAAAGAATGCCTATAGAGTACAAATGCAGGAGTCTTCTGAGGATTTGAATGAACAATTTCCGGTACGAAATTTAAAAATATATAAAATAGGTTCTAATCTGGCTGCATTCACAGTTCAGGTTGTTGTAAATGGAAAGGAACTGACGATGGATTTGGACACAGGTGCAGCTGTATCAGTGATTTCTTTGACAGACTGGAAACGCCTTAAAATACATAGTTCAATAATTCAGACAACAGCGAGACTGCAAACATATTCTAAAGAAATGTTAATACCAGTGGGTTGTGTGACAGTAACAGTTACATTCAACAAGTGTAAGAAGGAACTACCTCTCTATATCTTAGAGAAAGGAGGACCTCCACTTTTTGGTAGGGAGTGGATAAAGGCTCTCGGAATGCCTCAAGTGCATAAGTATCCATGTAATGTGTTGAATGAAAATCAGACCAGACTTGACTGGATTAGGGAATTACAGGAAAAGTATGCACCAGTGTTTGATGGCCAATTAGGGACTGTAAAGGCACAACAAGTTTCCTTAGAATTAAAGGAAGGAGCAACACCGAAATTTTTTAAAGCAAAAAGTGTGCCTTTTGCTCTAAGAGCTGGAGTGGAGGCAGAATTGAGGAGATTAGAGGAGCCGAAAATCATCTCCCAGGTTCACAAGAGTGAGTGGGGTTCACCCATTGTTCCTGTGAGAAAACGAAATGGGGAGATTCGGATTTGTGGGGATTTTCGCATGGCTCTTAACTCACAACTTAACCGCTTAGTGACAAGACATTTTCACCTTGACTTTCCCTTGGTGACAATGGCTGTTTTGACATTTCTAGGGTGTTTGTGTTTAGCTGTAATTTTTTTTCTTTCTCACATACAGTACCCACACAAATTATGTTGTTTTTATCGTCATAAGAGCTTTCATTAGATACCATTATGTTCATCATATCTTATCATTTACTACAAAAAAAAAATCATAAAATATGATAAAAAAATGTAAAAACCCCACTTTTTCTAACTTTGACCTAAAATATAATTTACACAAATAAAATCATTCAAAAAGACGCCGTCTAAATAGTTTTTAAATGTTGTCCCGAATTCAAAAATATGCATGTTTCCATATTTTTCGGTATTTTTTTGCGAGTTATGAGGCAAAAACCAAAAATAGTGTTTTTTTGTTTTTTCCTATATTGACCTTTTGACCCTAATTTAATTTTAACCCTATCCCTAATGCTAAAAATTATTTAATTTTAACCCTATAGGCTAATCTATCTATATAACCTGTTTTTAATTAAATAGGCATTTTAAATATTTTCAATTGCAATGCTACTTAACTACCACTAGGGGCAGTCAAGTAGCATATTCAGAGCGACGGAAGTGAAGTTACTTTCACTTCCGAAGCTCAGACCAGCAGAGGGCTTAGCCATATTGACGGAGCAGCATGCTCCGTCAATATGGCTCCCCACTCCCGATCGATCCGTGGGGCGATTGTGGGTGCTCCAAAAAATTTCGGTGCTGGCTATAGCCTCGACATCGAGGCAATAGACCAGCACTGTTAAAGCGGTTTTCGCGATCGTTGATCGCGAAAACCGCTTGATTCACCGCAGGACGTGCCAGGCACGTCCTTTGTCGTTAAGGGAGTTTCTCCCAGGACGTGCCTGGCACGTCCTTTGTCGCAAAGGTGTTAAACCCTTCATAGGGTAGATGATCTTTTTGCATCATTGGCAGGTGCAGTGCTGTATTTACCTAGGGCGGCAAATTTTGGGGGGCGGCAGCACTGAAGAAAAAAAAATTAAGAACATTTTTTTTTTTAATCTTGCCCTTTAATTGGGCAAATTGGCTGGGGAATATAAAATGGCAAATAACACTGGCATATTATTGGGCATTTGGCTGGGGCATATTAAATGGCAGAATAACACTGGCATATTATTGGGCAAATTGGCTGGGGAATATTAATGGCAAAATATACTGGCATAATATTGGGCAAATTGGCAGGGGCATATTCAATGGCAAATACTGGCATAATATTGGGCAAATTGGCTGGGGCATATTAATGGAAAATGATACTGGCATATTATTGGGCAAACTAGCTGGGGAATATTAATGGCAAATAATATTGGCAATGTGTATGTAATGGGGTGATGGGGCATGTCCTTGGTGTGCAACGTGGGTTATGGGTCATGTCGTGGGTGTGCATCGTAGGTAGGGGGGGGTGCCCAAAATTTTTCTGCCTAGGGTAGCACAAAACCAAGATACGCCACTTGGCAGGTGGCCAGCAATTCACCAAAATTGACTTGAAAAATGCATACCTACATTTATCTGTACATCCAGATTCTCGACCACTACTTACGATTGATACCCATCGGGGGCTATTCAGGTATAACTTGGTATATATTTTTGGCATTTCACCTGCACCAGCTGTCTGCCAGCGAACAATAGACAAGCGGTTAGCTGGAATTCCTAGGACACAATGCCTGTTAGATGACATGTTGGTGACGGGTAAATCAGAGGAGGAACAAACAGAATGTAGAGGCAGTTTTGCAAAGACTTATGGAATATGGATTGAAGGTGAATTTGGATAAATGCCAATTCATGCAGGATCGTCTTGAATTTTGTGCTCATGTAATTGACAAACATGGGCTACATACAACAGATGAGAAGGTCAAGGCATTACAGGATGCTCCAACTCCACAAAATGTGACACAACTATGGTCCTATCTTGGTCTGTTAAATTATTACAACCGTTTTTTGCCAAATTTAGCTCATGTCTTGTACCCTTTACATAGTCTTCTAGAGAGTAAACGACAATGGCGCTAGACAGTAGAATGTGCTTCAGCTTTCCATAAATCAAAAGAACTAGTTCGTAGTGCATGTCTTTTAGTACACTACGACTTGGAAAAGCCGGTTTCCATTGCTTGTGATGCATCACCTTACGGACTGGGAGCAGTTCTGTCTCATTCCATGACTGATGGGACAGACAGGCCAGTGGCTTTTGCTTCTAGATCACTCACAGCTGCAGAAAAAAACTATTCTCAAATAGATAAAGAGGCTCTGGCAATAGTATGTGCAGTAAATAAATTCCATCTTTATATATATGGTCGACCCTTCACACTACTTACGGACCATAAACCTTTATTGACCATTTTTAACCCACAGAAAGGTATTTCAATCACGACAGCAGCAAGACTTCAGAGGTATGCCTTAACTCTGGGGGCTTATCAGTATCAGATACAATATCGTCCAAATGCTTCCATTGAAAATGGATTCACAATTAACTACCACAGAAAGATCTACAATATATTTTAGTGAGGTGACAGCAGCCAGAGAAATTGCACAGGAGACAGCCAAGGACTCTTTGCTGAATTTTACATGCAGGTCATCATGGCATAGTCCGTATGAAGCAGAAGGCAAGAGGTCATGTATGGTGGACAACCATTGATGAGGATATTGCCCGTTATGTTTCAGGTTGCACTGGTTGTGCACAAACACAGCATGATTTGCCACATGGTGCCGTACAACCTTGGACCTGGCCTCTATCACCATGGCAGAGAATTAACATAGACTTTGCTGGACCAGTTTAAAATAAAATGTATCTGATTGTGGTAGATGCACATTCTAAATGGCCAGAAGTTCTATTCATGTCGCAGACCACTGCAGAAGCTACTGTTAAAGCATTACAGAAACTATTTGCAACATTAGTTTCAGATAATGGACCGCAGTTTGTTTCTGGACAATTTCAGGTTTTTCTCAAGGAAAACGGTATTCGGCATCATCGTCCAGCACCGTATTATCCTGCTACTAATGGGCAAGCAGAACGTTTTGTTCAAACTTTAAAGGGTTTTCTGAGAAGTCTGAAAAGCAGAAGGGAAGAGACCTGAACATCATTTGTCTGAGTTCTTTCTACAGTTTCGAAATACACCTCATCCAACCACTGGACAACCTCCAGCATGCCTTATGTTAGGCTGTGAACTCGGGACAAAGTTGGATCTGCTAAAACCAGAGATTCAAAAAAGGGTCATCCAGCAACAATCAAAGATGCAAGTTGGAAAAACAGGCCGTGGTTATCAGACATGGGATTCTGTTTGGATGCGTGTATATCATCAGGAGAATCGTTGGAAAGAAGCAGTGATAAAGGAGGTTCTGGGGCCGACGCACTATAAAGTTTTAACCACTGTTGGATGTTACACACTGAAACATACATATCAACTTCGTTCACGTATAACAGACAACCTATCAAAGTGTGTAGGGCCACTCATGCAACCAGACACTGATATCTGGCATGGAGTTTGGCATGATGACATTTCTGAAGTCTGCAATACACCTGGTCCAGAGGCTCATGATGTAATAGGGGATGATTTGGAGAAGATACCCCATGAAACTCATGAACAAGAACTGCCAAGCCACAGTTAAAGTAACCATGAAGGCTGTGGTCATGAAAATACTGGCCATTCAACAAGAGAGAGAAGGGCCACAAACCGCTGGCAACCAGAAGATCCATTCAGCGTCCTATTTGCCCTCCCCAAAAGCAGCTTGTTTATTTTGTCCTGTGTGTCCATTATGGTTTTTGTCACCTGTGTGGAGGGCATCTGCTTGTTCATTTTGTTTTGTTGATTTAGTGATATATATAGGTCAGTCTAGCTTCTCCCCTTTTTTTGGGCCCATCTTTATCAAGTAACCCCGGATCACTGCCTTGTTTGCACACCATAAATTTGCCTGGTTTATTCACTCCACTTAATTTTCCAGAAAGTATTGTTTTTTCCAAATAATCTATATCCTCCTGTCTCTTTATTTAATTATTATTTAGTTTCCAGTAGGCTCTTATTTTCTGGGAGGTATCTTTTATGTCTGTTATAATCATATTGTGATCTGACCCGGTCATCTCCTGTATTTTTACATTATTTACTTGCTGCAGCAGGGCTACATCGCCTATCACTAAATTGATTCGGGAGTACGAAGTAATGTCTGAAATCTACGGGCCTGCGAGAGTGTGTTTTTATCTAGCTTCTTCCCCATCTGCCTTAATTTATCCATAGCTGGGTCCAAAATACAATTAAAATCACCCATCCAGACCAATGGGCCCTGTTTATACTTTAGTACCTTTGCCAACAACTTTATGAGGAATCCCACTGGAGATGTGTTTGGGGCATTTACGTTCACCAATGTCATCAGTAGTCATTTGAATTAGTCTACGACCACAATAAATCTCCCTTCTCGATCTAACTCTGTGTTTAATCTTCACCTCCACTGTTTTTGAAAAGAGTATTACCATTCCCCTCTTTTTTTGTTTTTTTTAGTGATGCTACTATAGCTAGGGGATATCTTTGAGTTTTTAATTGAATGGCCCCATCACCTCTCCAGTGGGATTCCTGAACAAAGCAAATTTCAACATGCTCCTGCCAAATGCTGTGCAATAAAACAGATCTCTTCTGCGGTGAGTTAAGACCCTGAGCATTAATTGACCCGAACCTTACCATTCCCGTATCGTTTTTTCTTTTTTTTTCCCAGGCCTCCATCTGCCACTCTCCGTCCAGAACCCCCTCTTTTCACGAATGCACTCAATGAGAGTAACTGCAGGCATGTAGCATGCCCTAGGGAGCGCAACGCTACATGAAAACTCAGGATGTATGCTTTGCAGGACATAAATATACGTCCATTAGCGTTAAGATGTTAAAGGTGTGATTATGTTATATTCTACTGCATCTAATAGTCTCTCTACTGTTTGAGGCTTTCCATGCGTTAATTAGTTTCCCCCTGCCTTCCCCTTAGTTGATGTCATATTTCTCTGTGTATACATATTTGTGCTGTTTTTAAATAAATGTTTATTCCTGTTCCACTCCTATCCTGGTGTGTGACCATTCCTGCGGCAGAGTCTGCGGATCTGTCAGCATTGAGCTTACTACTTGGCAGCCTTTGTAAAGGCTGCACTTGGATGCAGAGGGGTCAATACCTGCCTCCCTCTCCAGTGGGTAGAGGACTCCCCTGGCTTTTGTCACAGTATGCTACCAGCTAATGCCACTTCAGCCTCACTTTGCAAAGTCCCTCTACTGAGACCAGCATCCTGGGGGGATTTAGTCACAGTCTCAGCAACGTTCCCCTTTAGGACGATACACCTTGGGGGGATGCTGCTCTAGGGTTCCGTATCGTCACAGTTACAGTACATAGTTTTGACATGGCAAAAGTATCTATTTCTGTTTTACGCACCATATGAGATTTGGAGACCTAACCTCCAGACGCATACTATTGATACTACTATATGAGTTGAGGTATATCTTATTGACCTTTCATGTTTACAAATATGCAAAATGAATAGAAAAAGAAATAATCCCATTATGTTAATATCTCAGCCAAAGCCCATTTAAACTATTTAGAACAGTTAAAGCAGTAAGCTGTAACAGGTTAAATGGACTGTCACCTGAACATTCCGAGAAAAAAAAAGAAAATTATCAAAAATAATCTCTACATCATGTTAGTATAATTGCAAGCAAATGCCTAAATTATGAGAACAGGAAATTTATGTGTTCTAAATGCATCTGAAAAGCAGTTAATTTGCATATCATGCCACAGGAGACAACATAGGGGAATGTGTAATTTACATATTAAGTCCAGGTGATGTTGTAAAGAGGTGAGTCCAAATGTAAAAAACACATGTTCTCCTAATTTAGGCATTTGCTTGAAATTCTTCTAGCACAATATATATATCATTTTTGATATTTCTTTATTTTCTACATTTACAGTAAAAGCAATGTTCAGATAAAAGGGTCTACTCAATTAAAAGGAACTGTAGTTTGAATTTCAAACTTTAGGCAATGTAGCAGAGTTGTACAAATTCTCCAATGCAGCTGAACCTATTGCTGATATGGAAAAGCCAGTATCAAATAACAGTTGGATTAAGAGTAGGATAAGAGTAATATAAAAATGTTTTGTACATACAATGAATGCTACAGTGCTGACTGCATGGAAAGAGAAACCATTTTAAAGCTAACCTGTCATACTGTGTTTTTCCAAAGAGCTGAAGCTTTGCACTGTGCACAGGCAGCAATGCATGTAAACCCTTTAGGATGCTAAGACATTGGCAGTACTCTCGTGATCAGTGGCCAGGAACAAAATGTGTCGTTTTGGTGCTTGCTTCGTCAGGTACACAAGCACCATGCGTCACAAAGGGGTTAAATGATATTTGTCCAATAAACATACACAGTCCAAATGTGAGTAAATGAGCTCCAGACACATGGTATCTGTACATGCAGCGTTGCTTTAGTCCACCCCTTTAGACCTCGCCCATTTTCACCACTGGACAAAAAAAATGTTGGCAAGCATGCCTGGAACCTGCCAGGGCATCTTGCTTTTGATTTACAGGTCCTACTTCCCCACACCGGTTTCCTATAACAGTGTAGACCTGCCAACAAAGAAAGCTTTTTTTTGCACTCTGTTTATCTCATCGCAACAAAGAAATCCTACTTATTCCTTGTCTCATGACCGAATGCATTTGCAATTTGCTGTCAATGCATAGGTCCTAGCACCCGATGATTCATACTCACGGGTGGAAGTGGGAGAGGCGAGGATGGAGGCTGGCACTAGTGAGTGCCAGGCTGCTCTATAGGAGGTGGGACAACTTCCCTAATTGGAGGGGGAGGGGTTTCACCTGACAGCCTTTAAATACCAAGCACTGACTTCATTCAGTGCTTGTGTACTGAGCTGCTAAGTGGTGTTTACCCTTAGTTCCCTCTCTGTGTGTTTTCCCCCACTGGACCCTTCTTCTTGATCAGACCTCCGCTTTCTTATTGGATTTCCTGAACTCTACTGCCCTTCTGACCCCAGCTTGGACTTTCTTATCAGTTTCTTCAGTGCGTGCCCTTTGACCCGGACTGTCCCACAGCTAAGCTCTCCTTTGCTGCTTCTCTGAGGCCATACGCTCCCAGCCTAACACTTGTTTTAGGTATACCTGATTTTTTTAAATTGTAAAAACCATTGGTGTTTTATTACTTATCTTTACAATAATTAACTTAAACTTATTTTTGGCGGAGGGGACTTACCGTATTTTCCGGCGTATAAGACGACTGGGCGTATAAGACGACCCCCCAACTAAGTCGTCTTATAAGCCGAAAAAATTGCATCTATATTTTAACCTTTTAGGTTAAAATAAAGAGTTTCCCACCCTCCTCCCCCCTTCCCCAATCCTCAATCCCCAGTACTTACCTATTTTCTGCTCTGTCTCCCGCTGTTAAGCCGGTCCGTGGCTGTGAGGGAAGCGTTGTGAGCTCCCCTCAGGCCGCGCGGACAATAAAGATTTGTTTAAAAAAAAAAAGTTTAAACAGACTTTATTGAAGCCGCGCGGCCTGAGGGGAGCTCACAACGCTTCCCTCACAGCCACGGACCGGCTTAACAGCGCGAGTGGAGACAGAGCAGAAAATAGGTGAGTAAATCCCAGTACCCGGCGTATAAGACGACCCCCCAACTTTTGAGAAGATTTTCAGGGGTTAAAAAGTCGTCTTATACGCCGGAAAATACGGTACTTGATACTTTATTTCATTCATAGAGTCCCTAGCTTATGGTAGAGACATTATGAATGTTCCATCCGAATTGCATCTGCAATTCGACAAGAGGTCAGGAATAAGGAAGCAACCCCCCAACAAGAAAAATAAGTTCAATTATTAACTTTAAAAAAAAAAGTTCTAATAATGATAAATATGAAAATAATTTTCAAAATAATCCTTTTAAAAAGTCATCATATAATGATACAGAACAATAGCATAATTGGTTGACACTTTTGGTACTACTTACAGTTTGTCTTCCTCCAACTCATAGTCCAGATCAGAAAACATCTCCGCTTGCAAATACTCTTTATAACATTCAAGTAATCAAGCTAAGCCAAAAAAAAAAAAAAAGTCAATAAGTGAGTACTGTGTTAAGTATTATGAAGTCTAAGAAACAAGCTGCAAATTTGTTTTTGTTTATCTTGCACTTTAGGCTTTACTATAGTATAGATATATGCTTTGTACAGTGGCAGAATAAGATAATCAATGCATAGCATTACAGCTCAGATTCTTCCAGTGTAAATGGCTTTGTGGTGTGCATACTTGAGGCACTAGGCACAGTGATAAACTGCTGTGCTGCATCATCCTTCAGTTACATTACTTTTTAAACGTAAAACTATGTTACTGGGCAGCATGCGACCTCGCATTGCACCAGTTTTTTTTCTTTCTTTTCAGTTACATTGGCACAGACTGCTTGCTCTGACACCTCATGCACCGCACTACTGATTAATTTGAGCAGTGTGTGTGTTATCTTGAAACCCAGAAAAAAGTCAGCAGCAGAGTAAGGAGCTCTCCCAGATAAGTATAATTATCTATTTACACGTTTTCTTGTTGGGGGATTTGGGAAACTATATTTTTATTAGTTAATTAGTTGGGATAAGTGGATTAGTGTTGTACTAGTTGTGTTGGATATTGGGAAAATAATGGGGGGAAAAATTGTCCCCAAAATGTTCCTTTTTATGTATTTTGTAATACTAAATTATAGATTATTTTTATGTTTACAGTATCAAAAGAAAGCTCTAACTGTCCTTTAAAAAACAACGTATAACTTGTATGTTATATGTCTTGTTAAATGACAGAGAAAATTACTTTTCAACAAACACATTAAAAATTGAAAAATCGCTCTGGTCCCTGGTCCTAAAGGGGTTACTTTTAAAAAATACATGCCAATTAATCCTCATGCTAGCAACAACTAACTTTTTCACTTGTGTTTCTAAATTAGAAGCACAAGTGAAAAATAAAGTTTATTGTCCCTTTCAGCACCAATAAATCAGTCCCAAAGCAAATCACCACATACTACACCCCCAAGCACAATTTTGCAACCTGTGACTCCCTAGCTCTTGCTGAACTACATTTTCCTACTGTGACTCTCAGCTGGGGTCATTAGGTACGGAATACAATGTTATGCATTTGATGCTGATTGGCATCACAGTTTATGCATGCATATACACCGCTAGGGTAGTTGTAGCAAATATAATGCCCAGCTGGGCATTATAGGAAATAAAGTCCAAATGCGCTGGAGTTATGGTTACAAATGCTGCCTGAACATCATAATCCAAACAGGTGGATTAGCAAAAATTACGGTATTCATCTTGGAGCGATTTGTAATGCATTGTTAGAGAGACACTATGAAAGATGGTTAGGAATGGGAAAAGCACCTCCAACTGACCCAGTTACCAAAACGTGTACAGTATCGCTATACCCGGATTATTCAACAATTATGCTTACTCGTGCATATGTGGTTGGAGACTAGCGACTTGTAACAGAGACTGAAGCAATTCTTAAAATCATTAAAATACTGCAGCAGTAAATGCGTTTCCAGTAGCTTTCTGTCCAACCTACAAATTATGTAGTCCCTTACATTCCAGGTGTGTTCTGTGGAGCTAACGTACGATAAATTGCATAAGAAGAACATTTAATGCCCATGGCATTTTTAACAGATTATAAAACCATACTTTCAACAAGAAACCAACTGCACACAACTGATCGTATGATTCAATATAATTAATTTTCGTTAACGCTTCACCCTTAAATATAGCAGGTTAAATACCGTGAACTGAATTACATCTTCCTCAAGCAGCCTTTCAGACACGTCACTTCCGAACTACACATAGCACATGCGCTATCCGAAAGGTAGCAGCTAGTTCCTATCATTACAAGACCACTGCTGACGTCAAAGGACCATGTGACTATTCGGTCACATGGTACAGATAACTACGGCAAGCAGCAAAACGGTAAATTGAAATGAATGGAGAAAAGCTGTGCTGGGCTGATCTCTGATGCTGCTTATGAGATGTGACGGTTTTGAGGACAGACGTAATAATAATTTTAAAAAATATCTTCTTGGCATGACACTATTGAAACTGGAGGTTTGCAATGCGCTATATCAAAATCTTTTTAAACCAGAGCACTGCAGTTATTGTAGTAACTGAAAAAGGAGAACATTATGGAGGCTGAAGAAAACATGAATCTCAAGTCCATTTTATTTCATATTTATATATTTTTTTCCACAAAATGATGCAGTTATGTCAAAACCTGTATGTAAATTATTTTTATTCAAATTCATTTAATTGTAGATATTCAGTAGTATCCAAATGTGTTGTATAAAATGCTTTTATTATCAAATGTATTACCGGTATATATTTTTCTCTTTTTTTTTTTTCCATCTCTTCTCACGTGCCTCTCATCCACTCAATGTCAGTGTGTGTGTCTCCCACTCACTCAATGTCAGTGTGTGTGTCTCCCACTCACTCAACGTCAGTGTGTGTGTCTCCCACTCACTCAATGTCAGTGTGTGTGTCTCCCATTCACTCAGTGTCAGTGTGTTTCTCCCATCCACTCATTGTCTGTCAGTGTGTCTCCCATCCACTCAGTTTCGGTGTGTGTGCGTGTGTCTCCAATTTACTCAGGGTGTGTGTGTGTGTGTGTCTCCCATTTACTCGGGGTGTGTGTCTCTCCCATTCACTCGGGGTCAGTCTGTGTGTGGGTTTCCCATCCACTCAGTGGCTGTGTGTGTGTGTGTGTGGATCTCCCATTGTAACTGACTGTCTACCGGACATAGTAGACCCTCTGTCCATTGTGTGAAATCACCTCCTTAGCCCCCAATTAAAGCTCAGCATTCACCCAGCAAGTCTTTCCTGGACCCTTGCTCTTTGTACCCAAATAGACCGGACATCTAGCAGTTAAGTACAGCAAGATTGAACAACTCTTTATTTGTGTAACAACACAGACTTATAAAAAGACATATACATGACATCACAGACATTAATATACAATGGGAAGATGGAACTAAACATAGTTCTCCAACTAACTGGGGCTAGGAAAACATTAGACATTCAGACTGCAAACCAAATAGGAATTAACATAGACCTAATTACAATACACACAGTAATGTACACAACATAATCAGTTTACCAGTTAATCCAGAACAATGGATGTTGGAGTAAACTATTGGAGTCACTGTCACATTATAAACCTTCAGAGTGGTCTAGTCACAGAATTAAACATTACACATAACCAATATACTAACAGAATATAACTAACTAACAATATTAACATATAGTGTTATGGCACATTCCTTAGCCAGGTGGTCCATTCGTGAGTTGGTTCTGTAGATTCAATCTACCAAACACCCAGGCAGAAAGTCACGAACAAGCCTTTCTGCAGGGGAAAATACAAGCTTTTACCATGGGGCCATAGTCCAGAGGCAGCAGGCAAGCAAACAGGCTTCTCCAGAACATAGTGGCGAGGTTGGTTCCGCCACACCCATCCACTTAGTTTCGGGTGTGTGTGTGTGTCTCACATCCACTAAGTGTCGGTGGGCATGTGTGTATCTCAGTGGCAGTGTGTGGGTGTCCTTCATCCACTCAGTGTGTGTGTGTGTCTCCCATTCACTCACTGTCAGTGTTTTTGTGGGTCTCCCATCCACTCAGTGTCACTGTGTGTGTGTGGGTCTCCCATCCACTCAGTCTCAGTGTGTGGGTCTTCCATCGGTGTCGATGTGTGGTTCTCCTATCCACTCAGTGTTGGTGTGTGTGGGTCTCCCATCCACTCAGTGTTGGTGTCTGTATGTGGGTCTCCCATCCACTCAATGTTGGTGTCTGTATGTGGGTCTCCCATCCACTCAGTGTTGGTGTGTGTTTGTGGGTCTCCCATCCACTTAGTGTTGGTGTCTGTATGTGGGTCTCCCATCCACTCAGTGTTGGTGTGTGTTTGTGGGTCTCCGATCCTCTCAATGTCAGTCCGTGTGTCTCCCATCCACTCAGTGTCGGATTATGTGCGTGTCTCCCTTCCACTCAGTGTCGGTGCTTGTGGGTCTCCCTTCCACTCAGTGTCGGTGTGTGTATGTGTGTTTCCCATCCACTCATTGTCGGTGTGTGTGTCTCCCATCCACACAGTGTTGGTGTGTGTGTCTCCCATCCACACAGTGTTGGTGTGTGTGTCTCACATCCACTCAGTGTTGATGTGTGTGTCTCCCATCCACTCAGTGTCGGTGCGTGTGGGTCTCCCTTCCACTCAGTGTTGGTGTGTGTTGTGTGTTTGTGCGTCTCCCATCCTCTCAATGTTGTTGTGTGTGTCTCCCATCCACACAGTCTTGGTGTGTGTGTCTCCCATCCACACAGTCTTGGTGTGTGTGCTCTCCCTTCCACTCGGTGTCGGTGTGTGTGCTCTCCCTTCCACTCGGTGTCGGTGTGTGTGGGTCTCCCATCCACTCGGTGTCAGTGTGTGTGGGTCTCCCACCCACTCATTGTCGGTGCATGTGTCTCCCATCCACTTGGTGTGTGTATGTGTGCTTCCCTTCCACTCATTGTCGGTGTGTGTGTCTCCCATCCACTTGGTGTTTGTCTCCCATCCACTCAGTGTCGGTGTGTCTCCCATCCACTCATTGTCAATCTGTGTGTCTCCCATCCACTCAGTGTCGGATTATGTGTGTGTCTCACATTCACTCAGTGTCGATGTGTGTGGGTCTCCCATCCACTCAGTTTCGGTGTGTGTGTCTCCCATCCACTCAGTGTCAGTGTGTGTATGTGAGTTTCCCGTCCACTCATTGTCGGTGTGTATGTCTCCCATCCACTCGGTGTTGGTGTGTGTGTGTCTCCCATCCACTCAGTGTTGGTGTGTGTGTGTCTCCCATCCACTCAGTGTTGGTATGTGTGTGTCCCATCCACTCATTGTTGGTTTGAGTGTGTGTGTCCCATCCACTCAGTGTTGGTGTGTATGTGTCTCCCATCCACTCAGTGTTGGTATGTGTGTGTCCCATCCACTCATTGTTGGTTTGAGTGTGTGTCTCCCATCCACTCAGTGTCGGATTATGTGTGTGTCTCACATTCACTCAGTGTCGGTGCGTGTGGGTCTCCCTTCCACTCAGTGTCGGTGTGTGAATGTGTGTTTCCCATCCACTCATTGTTGGTGTGTGTGTCTCCCATCCACTCAGTGTTGGTGTGTGTGTGTCTCCCATCCACTCAGTGTTGGTGTGTGTGTGTCTCCCATCCACTCGGTGTTGATGTGTGTGTGTCTCCCATCCACTCGGTGTTGGTGTGTGTGTGTCTCCCATCCACTCGGTGTTGGTGTGTGTGTGTCTCCCATCCACTCGGTGTTGGTGTGTGTGTGTCTCCCATCCACTCGGTGTTGGTGTGTGTGTGTCTCCCATCCACTCAGTGTTGGTGTGTGTGTGTCTCCCATCCACTCAGTGTTGGTGTGAGTGTGTGTCTCCCATCCACTCAGTGTTGGTGTGAGTGTGTGTGTCTCCCATCCACTCAGTGTTGGTGTGAGTGTGTGTGTCCCATCCACTCAGTGTTGGTGTGAGTGTGTGTGTCCCATCCACTCAGTGTTGGTGTGAGTGTGTGTGTCCCATCCACTCAGTGTTGGTGTGAGTGTGTGTGTGTGTCCCATCCACTCAGTGTTGGATTATGTGCGTGTCTCCCTTCCACTCAGTGTCGGTGCTTGTGGGTCTCCCTTCCACTCAGTGTCGGTGTGTGTATGTGTGTTTCCCATCCACTCATTGTCGGTGTGTGTGTCTCCCATCCACACAGTGTTGGTGTGTGTGTCTCCCATCCACACAGTGTTGGTGTGTGTGTCTCACATCCACTCAGTGTTGATGTGTGTGTCTCCCATCCACTCAGTGTCGGTGCGTGTGGGTCTCCCTTCCACTCAGTGTTGGTGTGTGTTGTGTGTTTGTGCGTCTCCCATCCTCTCAATGTTGTTGTGTGTGTCTCCCATCCACACAGTCTTGGTGTGTGTGTCTCCCATCCACACAGTCTTGGTGTGTGTGCTCTCCCTTCCACTCGGTGTCGGTGTGTGTGCTCTCCCTTCCACTCGGTGTCGGTGTGTGTGGGTCTCCCATCCACTCGGTGTCAGTGTGTGTGGGTCTCCCACCCACTCATTGTCGGTGCATGTGTCTCCCATCCACTTGGTGTGTGTGTATGTGTGCTTCCCTTCCACTCATTGTCGGTGTGTGTGTCTCCCATCCACTTGGTGTTTGTCTCCCATCCACTCAGTGTCGGTGTGTCTCCCATCCACTCATTGTCAATCTGTGTGTCTCCCATCCACTCAGTGTCGGATTATGTGTGTGTCTCACATTCACTCAGTGTCGATGTGTGTGGGTCTCCCATCCACTCAGTTTCGGTGTGTGTGTCTCCCATCCACTCAGTGTCAGTGTGTGTATGTGAGTTTCCCGTCCACTCATTGTCGGTGTGTATGTCTCCCATCCACTCGGTGTTGGTGTGTGTGTGTCTCCCATCCACTCAGTGTTGGTGTGTGTGTGTCTCCCATCCACTCAGTGTTGGTATGTGTGTGTCCCATCCACTCATTGTTGGTTTGAGTGTGTGTGTCCCATCCACTCAGTGTTGGTGTGTATGTGTCTCCCATCCACTCAGTGTTGGTATGTGTGTGTCCCATCCACTCATTGTTGGTTTGAGTGTGTGTCTCCCATCCACTCAGTGTCGGATTATGTGTGTGTCTCACATTCACTCAGTGTCGGTGCGTGTGGGTCTCCCTTCCACTCAGTGTCGGTGTGTGAATGTGTGTTTCCCATCCACTCATTGTTGGTGTGTGTGTCTCCCATCCACTCAGTGTTGGTGTGTGTGTGTCTCCCATCCACTCGGTGTTGGTGTGTGTGTGTCTCCCATCCACTCGGTGTTGATGTGTGTGTGTCTCCCATCCACTCGGTGTTGGTGTGTGTGTGTCTCCCATCCACTCGGTGTTGGTGTGTGTGTGTCTCCCATCCACTCGGTGTTGGTGTGTGTGTGTCTCCCATCCACTCGGTGTTGGTGTGTGTGTGTCTCCCATCCACTCAGTGTTGGTGTGTGTGTGTCTCCCATCCACTCATTGTTGGTGTGAGTGTGTGTCTCCCATCCACTCAGTGTTGGTGTGAGTGTGTGTGTCTCCCATCCACTCAGTGTTGGTGTGAGTGTGTGTGTCTCCCATCCACTCAGTGTTGGTGTGAGTGTGTGTGTGTCCCATCCACTCAGTGTTGGTGTGAGTGTGTGTGTGTCCCATCCACTCAGTGTTGGTGTGAGTGTGTGTGTGTCCCATCCACTCAGTGTTGGTGTGAGTGTGTGTGTCCCATCCACTCAGTGTTGGTGTTCGTGTGTGTGTGTCCCATCCACTCAGTGTTGGTGTTCGTGTGTGTGTGTCCCATCCACTCAGTGTTGGTGTTCGTGTGTGTGTGTCCCATCCACTCAGTGTTGGTGTTCGTGTGTGTGTGTCCCATCCACTCAGTGTTGGTGTTCGTGTGTGTGTGTCCCATCCACTCAGTGTTGGTGTTCGTGTGTGTGTCTCCCATCCACTCGGTGTCGGTGTGTGTGCTCTCCCTTCCACTCGGTGTCGGTGTGTGTGGGTCTCCCATCCACTCGGTGTCGGTGTGTGTGGGTCTCCCACCCACTCAGTGTCGGTGCATGTGTCTCCCATCCACTTGGTGTGTGTATGTGTGTTTCCCTTCCACTCATTGTCGGTGTGCATGTCTCCCATCCACTTGGTGTGTGTCTCCCATCCACTCATTGTCAGTCTGTGTGTCTCCCATCCACTCAGTGTCGGATAATGTGTGTGTCTCACATTCACTCAGTGTCGAGGTGTGTGGGTCTCCCATCCACTCAGTTTCGATGTGTGTGTGTGTGTGTCTCCCATCCACTCAGTGTCAGTGTGTGTATGTGAGTTTCCCGTCCACTCATTGTCGGTGTGTGTGTCTCCCATCCACTCGGTGTTGGTGTGTGTGTGTCTCCCATCCACTCGGTGTTGGTGTGTGTGTGTCTCCCATCCACTCGGTGTTGGTGTGTGTGTGTCTCCCATCCACTCGGTGTTGGTGTGTGTGTGTCCCATCCACTCAGTGTTGGTGTGTGTGTGTCCCATCCACTCAGTGTTGGTGTGTGTGTTTGTGTGTCCCATCCACTCAGTGTTGGTGTGTGTGTTTGTGTGTCCCATCCACTCAGTGTTGGTGTGTGTGTTTGTGTGTCCCATCCACTCAGTGTTGGTGTGTGTGTGTGTCTCCCATCCACTCAGTGTCGGATTATGTGTGTGTCTCACATTCACTCAGTGTCGGTGTGTGTGTGTGGGTCTCCCATCCACTCAGTGTTGGTGTGTGTGGGTCTCCCATCCACTCAGTGTTGGTGTGTGTGGGTCTCCCATCCACTCAGTGTCGGTGCATGTGTCTCCCATCCACTTGGTGTGTGTATGTGTGTTTCCCTTCCACTCATTGTCGGTGTGTGTGTCTCCCATCCACACAGTGTTGGTGAGTGCATGTCTCCCATCCACTTGGTGTGTGTCTCCCATTGTAATAAAAAAGAAACTTACCTGCCGCCACGAGGTCCGTGCCTCCGCTGCCGCTGCCCCTGCAGGCAGGGTGGACGGACAGCAAAGGCTCCGTTCAGCGTCTCAGCCCTCCAGGGCTGCAGACGCGCTCACCACTTCCCCTCCACGAACGCGCAACAAACCGAAACTGCGCGCATGCGCAGTACCGCTACACACAGAAAATTAGCATAGCCTTAAAGGGCTATACTTATACTTTTTGGGGGACCTATTAGGGGCGGGTTTTACCGCCCAAATTGTATTTAAACCTTCAGTTGCTACTCAGACCTTGCCTGAGATAGTTCCTTGTGGCCTGATCTAGCGTTTATTCTTGATTCTTCGGTTTTTGACTCCTGCTGTGATTTCTGACTCCTCCGTTTGCTGCCTGCCCTGATCCTTTTGCCTGTTTTTGACCTTGCCTCCTCCATACCGTCTTTGTACCGTTGCTCCTGTTGTGTTTGACCCGGCTTGCTGACTATCCGTTTATCCAGTATTTCCTGCGTATCCCTGCCTCAGTGTGCGGTTGCAGTCAGTGTTCCAAGTCCTGGGTGGTCATTTACCTGAGGCTCAACCGTAGGGTATAATACCATTCAGGTGAATAGACACTGTCCTGCCTCCAAACCTGTTGCAGTAAGATACCAGGTCTTCGCATCGCGGATCCAGTCTTCAGAACCTACTCAGTCCGTGACACCCATCCACTCAGTGTCGGTGTGTGTCTCCCATCCACTCAGTGTCGGTGTGTGTGTGGGTCTCCCTGCCACTCAGTGTCATTGTGTGTGTGTGGGTCTCCCATCCACTCAGTGTCGGTGTGGGTCTCCCATCTACTCATTGTCGGTTTGTGTCTCCCATGCACTCAGTGTCGTTGTGTGTGTGTCTCCCCCCATCCACTCAGGGTCTGTGTGTTTCTCCCATCCACTCCGGGTCTGTGTGTCTCCCATCCACTCATTGTCAGTCTGTGTGTCTCCCATCCACTCAGTGTCGGATTATGTGTGTGTCTCACATTCACTCAGTGTCGATGTGTGTGGGTCTCCCATCCACTCAGTGTCAGTGTGTGTATGTGAGTTTCCCGTCCACTCATTGTCGGTGTGTGTGTCTCCCATCCACTCAGTGTTGGTGTGTGTGTGTCTCCCATCCACTCGGTGTTGGTGTGTGTGGGTCTCCCTTCCACTCAGTGTCGGTGTGTGTGTCTTCAATCCGCTCAGTGTTGGTGTGTGTTTGTGCGTCTCCCATCCTCTCAATGTTGGTGTGTGTGTCTCCCATCCACACAGTGTTGGTGTGCGTGTGTCTCCCATCCACTCAGTGTTGGTGTGTGTGTGTCTCCCATCCACTCATTGGCAGGGAGACACAGACCCTGACAAGCTAGGCAGGGACCTTTTCAAATGTTGCACTGTGTGTCCATTGGATAGAATATGTGATTGTCCTGTGTACCTTCAGGGGGGAGGGGGCTGTCCCTTGGTCTGTAAGTATGTATAAATTGTCCCACCGGGAACAATTAAAGGTGTGTTCGTGTTACCATCAAATCGCAGCCTCGACTCGTTTGGTAGGGAAGAGTATCCCAGCGGCGCCATAGCTAGTGAGATGTTTCCACACTAGGTTTTTACCGATTGAAACAGCGTTCGTCTCTCTGGATTCGGGAACCAGGGTATCCAAAGCGGTCCAACTCCCAGCAAGCCTGGGACAACCATAACATTTGGTGGCAAGTGGTGGGATAATCCTGGAATTCCTAGGAGAGACACAGAACGGATGGATATGACAAATTGAAGCGCACTAACCTAAAGGATTTACTGGAAAGCAGAGAGGGGAACGCAAGTAACCGTCCTAAGAAGGAGCTAATTGCCGAACTGATGGAGCTGGACCAGAGCATTAGCATGGAAGATACCCCAGCGATGACTAGTGATGCTAAGACCATGATGGTTTGTGAAAGGCTTGCACTCTTTGGACCAAACCCCTCCATGGAGCTGGTTCATCAGACTCTGGCTCAGATCGACATGGAAATCCAAGCCGCTAGAGCCCATGAGCTCAGCATGTTGACTGCTCAGCACAGTCCTGCAACAACCGCTTCCAGCATCCAAGCGGAGCTTACGGACCAATGAAAGATCCCGTTCGCGGCATTCAAGCCGTTCGTAGAGACGGAGATGGGAATTGACTAATTTTTAGCCGACTTTGAGAGGCAATGTGCGCTTCATCAAATCCCCAGCGAGGTATGGCCTTGTATCCTAGCTGGGAAACCAGCAGGGCGGGCTATGGAAGCTTTTCATACCCTTAGCACAGAGGAGGTAGCCCAATACACGGTGGTTAAAGACACGCTACTGAAGCAATACGCGGTAACTCCCGCCACGTATCGCCGGCAGTTCCGCAGCGCGAAAAAGAAACCGAATGACACTCATACCGAATGGGCACACAGAATGCGGAGGGCTGCTGCACATTGGATTAACGCAGGGCTTGACAAATTTAATTTAGTTTTAGGAGCCAGCTAAAAAATTTAGGAGCCAGACAACGGCACATCACAATATCATAAACGCACGGAGACAGTCGCATACACCCACCTCACATACACAGCCAGTTACATTCACACACGCCACATACAGTCAGTTACATTCACACACACACACCACATACAGTCAGTTACATTCACACACACACCACATACAGCCAGTTACATTCACACACACACACCACATACAGTCAGTTACATTCACACACACACACCACATACAGTCAGTTACATTCACACACACACCACGTACAGCCAGTTACATTCACACACACACCACATACAGCCAGTTACATTCACACACACACCACATACAGCCAGTTACATTCACACACACACCACATACAGCCAGTTACATTCACACATACATACACAGCCAGTTACATTCACTCATACATACACAGCCAGTTACATTCACACATACATACAGCCAGTTACATTCACTCATACATACACAGCCAGTTACATTCACACATACATACACAGCCAGTTACATTCACACATACATACACAGCCAGTTACATTCACTCATACATACACACAGACCAAAGAACAAAAATGTATTTCTTAGGCTGCTTACCTCATTGCAGGGGAGGGGGACATTTATGCTGGAGCCCGATCTTCTTTCGGTTCCTGTGCCGTGTTGTCACGTGACAATCGGCACTGCAGCGTGTTGCGCGAGGGGGCGGAGCTCACAGTCTGTGTGATCCGCACAGACTTTCTCCCCTCGCGCTGAAAGTAAAACGCATGGCAGCCGGCAAGGGCTCCCTGTGACAAACAGCACCCGGGCGCCAGGTCTGATTTCCTGGTCGCCATGGCGACCTGGCGCCCGGGGTTTGTCGAGCCCTGGATTAACGGGTGCTGGGCAGTCACTGCAGCCGAGGTTTTGGAATTGTTTTTGCTGGAACATGGATTAGATCAAAAGGACCGAGAATGGCTGAAGGACAGACAACCTACTACCCTTAACGAAGCAGCGAGACTGGTTGACGAGCACCATGACTCCCAGCTGCAGGAGTTCACTAACCCCCGAACAGTGATTCGTGCCGACCCTAGAGACAATCACCGGACAACACCACAAACAGAATTTCGCACACCCGTACCAGCAGGTCCTACCCGATATATGGGACCCCCCAGCCACTACTCCCAAGATCGCCCACGTCCAACCTGCTTCAAGTGCAAGCAGCCCTGGCATATGACCTCAGCCTATGCTCCTTCATACAACACCAAGGCGCACCCTGTCATCACCAGGTCACAAGCGGGGAGACCGCAAGACACGTCACCAGTGTGGGAGACCGAGGTAAGAGCAACCCCGACTGTAGTTAGCCCCCATCCTCCTGTACCCTGGGATACCCCTGCAGCCTTTGAGGCTGAGACCACAATGGATCCGACCCTCCATAAGTATAGGGAACGGGCAGACACGGGAGTATGGGGGTTAGACCACTAGACTTTTGTGTGGGTAGATTACATAGGCTTACTGAGAAGAAGAGCCACCGTAGGAGACAGCTAATCATACCTCACAAATATAGACGAGAAATTCTCCGGGTGGAACACCACATCCCCTTAGCTGGTCATTTAGCCGTGACTCGTACCCTCCACCGCATCACCCATGCTTTCTTCTGGCCAGGGGTACATGCGGATGTGAAAACTTTTGCAATACTTGCGATGTGTGTCAGCGGGTAGGTAGGAGAGGAGACCACCCCAAGGCACACCTCGTCAACATGCCCATTATAGAGGAGCCATTCAGCCGGGTGACCGTTGACTTAGTGGGGCCACTGGCTACCCCCAGTCCATCCGGGAAGAGATACATTCTTACCGTGGTGGACTATGCCACTCGTTACTATGCCACTCGTTAGAGAGGCAGTGGCCCTCTCTAACATCCAGGCCGACACCGTAGCTAATGCGTTGGTTCAGGTGTTCTCTCGAGTGGGATCGGACAGAGGCACTCAATTCACTGCTGAACTAACGCAGCAGCTATGACATGTCTGAAAAAATAAAGTCCCTGCTCAGCTCCCCTTACCACCCGCAGACTAAGGGGCTCTGTGAGAGGTTTAATGGAACCCTTAAACAAATGTTGAAGACTTTTAAATGTTGAAGAGTTTTTAAGAATATAGAGACTGGGAACGGTTCCTTCCGCACCTCCTGTTCGCTTATCGGGGGGTGCCCCAGGAAACTACAGGGTTCTCTCCATTCGAGCTGCTATACGGACGTAAGGTCGCCTGATCCGGGAGCACTGGGAAGGAGAGACCGAAAATGCCCCATCATACCATACGTGCTGGAACTTCAGGACAGGATGGAGCAGTTGGCCCGGTCAGTCCAGGCTAACCTTCAGACGGCCCAGAGGCGACAAAGTATGGTATGACAGGGGGGCCCGGAAAAGGAGTTTTTATGTAGGACAGAAAGTCATGGTTCTCAAACCCGTCAAGGCAGACAAACGGCAAACAGCATGGCAGGGACCCTACCAAGTAGAAGAAAGAGGCAGGGACACTAAATATGTGATAGCCAGCTGCCACGATGAGAGCATGCAGAAAACCTTCCATGTCAACATGCTCAAGGAATATCTTGAGCGACAGGAAGACGTGGCAGCTATCGGTAGCCCTGCTCACGACTCCCCCGATAACCTTCCTATACCCGACCTGTTAAGCCAGGGATCCTCTTCCGATATAGTCGAACAGGTACAGATAGGGGACAGACTCAGCCCAGCAGAGAGGAAGCAGTTGCGCAACCTGTTACAAGATCAACGGGCAACCTTTTCCCAAAAACCAGGTTACACCAATCTAGCTACCTACCCAGTAGATACCCCCGGTCACCAACCCCTAAGACAGGCCCCCTACCATATCCCCGAATCCGTACGGGATACAGAAAAAGAGAAAGAAAAACACTGCGCCTAGTGTGACGGTAATAGCAGCAACAAAATCTACCAGTGTCTCACACCTGGTACAGCATAATAAACAAGAAAAACAAAGTGAAGAAGTGCGCTAAAACCAAACACTTATAACATAACAAATAAATAAGTGGATTACACTAAATGATGAGGCAATCCGCTTGGTGTATGTATGGAGGGAAAAATAAACAGAAAAAATAATATAGTGTAGTATATTATAATAAAAATGGAAATGTGATAAAGAACATGGATGCACTCACATATCCCTGAGCAGAGTTCTGCTCAGTGTTTAAAGCATCAAGGGAGCCCACGCTGGGTAAATTTTCCAAAGACTTCCCAGGAGGTATGTCCGAAGTGGTAGGAGAGCAAAAGGAGAGACCTTTAGTATGGATAAGTAATTTATTTATTTATAACAAAGTATGAAAGCTCTTACATTAAAATACACAGGATCCAGCAGGCAGATGTTCAATAATTCAAATCCTAATGTCCAAAAAAGTTCCAGCAGGTCTCTTCTCACAACGCATTTCACCCGGTAAACTGGGCTTTTTCAAGTGATTTCTCTCCATGTCTGTGTTACCACTTTTAAATTTCCCTCTGTACGCGACTTCCGGATGTCGCGTGCGGTGACGTCATCCGTCCAGCGTTACTCAGCCGGCATCTTCATTCTGCAGATCGCTTCTCTCCGTTCAGACGCGTCTGCAGTTACATGGGATTGGACATCCCCATGTATAAGCATTCCTTGTTTCTCCGCATTGTAATAAAAACAAACATAATAAACACATTAACAAGTCCACTTTAGTATATTTAAGACATTTAACCCTCTGGATTCTGGGCAGGAAAACCAGGTATATAGTACTCCATGATTTAATACATAAAAGTAAAAGGGACTTTTACCTGTTCAGAATCCAGGGTATAAGATATACATTTAGTGATAAAAAAAATTCTTATTCTTTCCAGTGTCCCATATTTAGTAGTGCACCAGTCATTTCTCAATTATGGGCAAAAGTAAAAATATATAAAAATATGGGTAAATATATATATAAAATGCAGACTTTAATATCTAAAAAAATGTTACTACAAATAAAATGGACACATATCCATTCTGCTCAGAATCAAGGGTAAACAACAGTATAATGTACACTGTACTTAGTGATGGACATAATAAAACCATAAAAACATAAGATGTGGATTGCAATATGGCCCATAACATAATATTGCACCCTATCTCTATTGCATAAAAAGTTAAAGGAAATTAAAAAGGTCAAAATCAGCATTCAGACCATTAGGTGTTAAAGTTTTAAGTTCGTATACCCATTGCATCTCTAACTTTCTCAATTCTTTCCAGAAATCACCTCCCCTCCAATGTTTTTTATATTTAGAAATTGCAGTGAAACTTAATTCACGGGGGTCGCTGTTATGCTGTAAAAAATGCTTAGGTACGGTATGCGTTGTAAGTTTATTTTTAATATTATTACAATGTTCGCCTATTCTTTTCCCCAATTTTCTGGAAGTGCGTCCCACATATTGTAATCCACATGGACATTCAAGTAAATAGATAACTGAACTAGTCTGACAGTTCATAAAATCCTTAATAGTGTAGTCTTTCCCTGTTACGTTAGATTTAAAGTTCAAAACCTTTTTATCCTGTCTCTGTTTTGTCTGACGACATGCGTTACAGCTATTACATCTATAAAAGCCAGGGTTTTTGGTTAGAAATGTGGGTTTAGTTATAGTTTTTTGCTTCGTATAACTTTTAGTGATGCACCTACGCATATTGGGGGCTCCCCTAAAGATTATTTTGGGTTTTTCTGGCAAGATTTCCTTCAAGAGATCATCCTTTTTTAAGATCGACCAATGCTTCTGAATAATTTTCTTCAAATGTAGATTCTTATTATTAAAATCCAAAATAATAGAGAGAGGGGGTTCTTTAAGGGTTTTTTCTTTTACCTTATAGGCAAGTAAAGATTCCCTATCTGCCCGACTAACTTCTTCCACAGCCCTATTAATCTTTCCTTCGGGATAATCTCTTGTCTTGAGTCTTTCTTTGAGGATCAATAGTTGTTCTTCATACACTATTTCCTCTGTACAATTCCTTTTTAATCTCAAAGCCTGACTTTTCGTAATTCCAGCCAGCCACGGAGAACAGTGTCCACTATCTTACTCGATAAAACTATTTACATCAACTTTTTAAAAAAAAAAGGTTTTGGATTTGATTATGTTATCCTCTACATATATTTCCCGGTCTGGATAGTGGACACTATGGCGGTTGTACTCCGAATTTAGCTTTATTCCCCAATCATTAGTATTGAGGTATTCAAGAAATTCTTTTAGTTGTAGCTCATCACCCTTCCATATAATGAAAAGGTCATCTATATATCGATAACAGGAAGACAGGTTTGCCCTCCATTTATGTTCTGACCACACAAATCTATGAACTGGTTACTAGCCACATATCCTCATTCCATTTAAAATCTTTTAGAATATTGAGGACACTCACAGTGTCTTTCAAATAGGAGGGCATTTCCTTCACATAAGGTTGCAGAATGTGGTCTAGATATTCTGACAGGTTTGAGTACAGAGATCCTACTCCCGATACAATTGGTCTACCTGGGGGGCATTTTTCATCTTTATGTATCTTGGGTAAGAAAAAAAATACCGGAATGATTGGATACAGATTGTTTATATAATTATATTCCTCCTTACCCAAAAAATTCCGGTCCTTCCCCTTATCCAAGTAGCTTATTAGGAGTTTCTTTTGATCTTTCGTGGGATCTGTTTTTAATCTTTCATAGACAGTGGGGTCGTTAAGTTGTCGGTATGCCTCCTTAAGGTAATATTCGGAGGACATGATCACTACCCCACCCCCTTTATCTGCAGGTTTAATAACCAGTCTCTCATCCTTACTTAGGTCCTCCAATGTTTTTCTTTCTACCTTAGATAGATTAGAACGATCATATTTAGAATTTTTAAGTTTGTCTATATAAGAGACAACCATTTTTTCAAAGACCTCCAGAGGGCCTGAACGGTATGCAGTGGGGTAAAACGTCGAGCCTTTCTTCAATGTAGTTCTATTTGTATTATTATTGGATGTTAAGTCTTGAGGCTTATCAATTTTACCTAAATTTCTTTGTTGCTTGCCTATAAAAAATCTTTTTAGAGTGGCTTTTCTCACAAATCTATTAATGTCTATATACGTGTCAAATCTGTTCAAATTCCTAGTGGGGGCATATTTAAGTCCTTTACTTAGGACTTTTTTGGTGAATTTCACTAAGGGCAAAACCCGAAATATAGAAAATTCCTGCTGTATCTAATTTCTTCTCCACGTGGACCTTTTTGCGTATGCCCCCCCTTCTCCCCCAATATCTTGATTTCTCCTTTGAAATGACTTTCTCTCTTTCTGGGGGGATATTATTTTCCACCAGGGTGCTTTCTGGCCCCGTCCTAAAAAAGCCTCCTGAGCTGATCCCAGATTATCAATCTCTGGAGAGAGAGCCTCAAATCTGTTTTGTGTATTAATGGGGGTATTATTCTCTAACCCACGTGGAGAAAAATCTCTGGGTGTTCTTTTCCTATCTTTGTTCCTAGGTTCTATTACCTGCCATTCCTCTTTTTCTCTTTTCTCATACTTTTTATTAAGATTGTTATTAGGTTCTCTTTCCATTTTTTTTTTGAAAAAGTTCTAGTCCTATCGTTATGGTAATCATCCTTATACCTTTGGTATTTTTTACCTTTATTTTTCTAACTTCTTCCTCCATTTTTTTCAAATTAATTTTCATATCTTCAATGTAACCCTCAAATTCCGGGAGTATTTCACATGGTGTTAGGGTATCACAGATTTTCTCTATCCCAGTTTTAAGGTCTTTTTGAGGTCTCTCCCTGACCGAGACGATGAAACCCATCAGTTCAAAGGAGCACTGGTCCAAAATCTTTTCCCATTGCTCCTTGATGTTATCGTCGCCCAGGTCCCTGGAGAGAGCCTTAAAGATCCTCAGGCCTCTTGCGTACCTGGATGACATCGCAATCCACAGTGAGTCCTGGGAGGACCACTTGGCTCATGCAGGAATGGTCCTAGATCAGATTCGGGCTGCGGGTCTGACGCTGAAACCAGAAATTTGCCATTTTGGAATGGCCTAGGTGCAGTATCTGGGTAACCGGGTGGGGTGCGGGAAGCAGCGGCCAGAACCAGCCAAGATAGAAGCCGTGGCAAACTGGCCCACACCCCATACCAAGACCCAGGTCCTTGCCTTCCTGGGCACAGCTGGGTACTACAGGTGATTCGTACCTGACTATAGCTCTGTTGCTAAGCCCCTGACCGACCTGACAAAGAAAAACCTTCCCCGACAGGTCCTGTGGTCTCCCCACTGTGAGACAGCTTTCCAGACACTAAAAAAAGCACCGATTCATGCCCCTGTCTAGGCTGCCCCAGCCCATAACAAATGCTTTATCATTCACACAGACTCTTCCATGTTCGGGCTGGGGGCAGTCCTCAGGCAAGTAGGAGAAAATGGAGGAGAACACCCCGTGGCATACATCAGCCGTAAACTCCTACCACGAGAAGTCAGCTATGCCATGGTGGAAAAGGAGTGTCTGGCCTTGGTGTGTGCCCTGAAAAAATTTACTCATTACCTCTATGGACAAGAATTCACCCTGGTCACAGACCACAACCCATTGGTGTGGCTAAACCGGGTCATGGGTGATGATGGCAGATTATTACGCTGGAGCCTAGCCCTACAACCGTTCAACTTCACCATCGCCTACCGACCCGGAAAGCAAAATGTCAACTCCGATGGGTTATCCAGACAGACCGACCTCAGTCCAGAATAACTTCAGCTCTGGACAGCCTTAGTCTGCCCAGAAAGAAGTCAGACAGTGTCTGCCAGAGTGTTCCACAAAAAGGGAGCCATGTTACAGAACTACCCTTCCCCTGGATATCTACAGTTACTGTTGTTACATTTGAACACTTTGTTCCACACAAACAGATTTGTAAATCAGAACTCTGGCACATCGTTCATGAGATTGGAGCCAGTAGTGTATCTTGCACAAGGCAAACAAGGCACTCGCCTAGGGCGGCACTTTGCCAGAGGGCAGCACTTTGCCAGAGGGTGTTAAAGCACACTTCTGGTGCTTCAAACATTTTCGCTCCCTCCCCCACCGTTCAGCAAACTTTAGTTCCTTTCAATTAATCGGGGTGATGGGGGCATGTAATGGACGTGGTTTATGAAATGAGGGTGATGGTGGAATGTGATGGGGTGCCTGGGCATTTAATGTGTGTGCAATGTGGGTGATGGGGCATGTAATGGGATGATGGGCCATGTCGTGGGTGTGCAACTTGGGTGATGGGGCATGTCGTAGGTGTGCAACGTGGATGGGGGGTTGCCCAAATTTTGTCTGCCTAGGGCAGCACAGAACCAAGATACACCACTGATTGGAGCGCAATGCATACATCTTGTGTGTCATGTTACAGAACTACCTTAGGCTTTTGCCGATTGAAACAGCGTTCGTCTTTCTGGATTCGGGAACCAGGGTATCCAAAGCGGTCCAACTTCCAGCAAGCCTGGGACAACCGTAACAGGTCACATGACCTATTTTCATCTTAAAATGTCAAAGGTATATGTTTTTATGTTATTTCCTTTTATGGGTGTAAAATTATCTCCAAGCTAGGCAGGGACCTTTTCAAATGTTGCACTGTGTGTCCATTGGATAGAATATGTGATTGTCTTGTGTACCTTCAGGAGGGAGGGGGCTGTCCCTTGGTCTGTAGTCTGTATAAATTGTCCCACCGGGAACCATTAAAGGTGTGTTCGTGTTACCCTAAAATCGCAGCCTCGACTCGTTTGGTAGGGAAGAGTATCCGAGCGGTGCCATAGCTAGTGGGATGTTTCCACACTTGCAGATTTTTGTCGATTAAAACAGCGTTCGTCTCCCTGGATTCGGGTGCTTTATCCCATCCGCTGAATCCAAGTAGAGAGTAAGGCAGACCTCTTAAAAGAGTTAGTGATTTATGCCTGGCAGGTTCCCTTTCAAGAACGAGACAAGGCTACGATTTGAAGGGTGAATTAAAAACTTACTCCACTGAGCGTTTATTGCTGGTTTTATGCAGGATTTTACAGTATTGTCAGCACCCACTGGACCTTGTGGGGCACCATCAGTGCAAGTACAGCAGCCAATCAAGCACAATGTTACAATAGAAACACACCCAGTAATTACAGTACATTCCTCCCCTCTGCCTGGGAGATAATTGAGTTAAACTTTGTATCAGCTCAATTATCTTCAAGCTAACAAATATACTTTTTCACATTTATTATTACTTCAAAACTATGCATGGAATTTCAACAAAAGTTACATTTTCATAATCAATCCACTCATGGGAACAACATATCCAAAAATGGCACGAACTGGACCAGGGGTTCAGAAGTTAGTAAAAATGTGGATATGACCGACTGTTCGTATGTTTGTATGCCCAAAATAGTTCCACAATTTCAGTCCCTGTGGTTGGTCTATTCTCCTGTTGTATTAGCGGTCAAATGCACGAACGGAACTTTTTTAGCCTCCCCTCATTGGATGTAGATTGTTCGTATGAAAGAAACCACATGAATCCTCTCTGTTCTTATGCAGCAAATATATAGCTTAACAAAGGGTTTTGTTACAAGGGTGGTGGCATATTACTGGGCAATGAGGCTGGGCATATTACTGGGCAATCAGTTTGTGGTATATTACTGGGCAATTAGACTGTGGCATATTACTGAGCAATCTGGCTGGGCATAGTACTGGGCAATTAGACTGACATATTACTTGGCAATCTCCCTGGGCATATTACTGGGCAATCAGACTGTGGCATATTACTGGGCAATCAGGATGGGTATATTACTGGGCAATCAGACTGTGGCATATTACTGGGCAATTTGGCTGGGCATATTACTGTGCAATCAGGATGGGCATATTACTGGGCAACTTGTAGCGGAGCTGCAATATTAAATCCCAATATCTCCGCTGGTAAAATAAGGTAATCCAAGTAAAGCGCTGGAAAGTAAGGCAATTTTCCAAATCCCCCAGGAACCGGACGAAACACAGTTCTGGGAGTCAACTGAGAAGTTTATTCACAGCTCCAGCATTTATGCAGTTCCCCATGCAAGGGGTTTCCTTAATCCCCTTACAGGGGAATTAAGGAAAGGTGAATGTACTGAAAATAAAGGACATTTCTCCCACCATGCACTGCTGTACGGGAGGGGCACTCCCACTAGATAATCCTGTTAAGTGGAATACAGCAGAACCGGGTTTTAACATAAGAATATATAACTTTGACATTAACACGAATACATTTTTACACCAGGTTAACACAGCTATTTCAGACAACCTTTAAATGTTCTGCAATTTGACCTAAAGTGGCTAGGTTTGCCACAATGCTCCCCCAGAACCAAGCCGGCATACACAGTCTGATCCCAACGGATCGGCTTGGGGATGTCCGGAGGAGTACTCACAGATCACTTCTCAAGGTCAGTCTCTCTAGATAACCCGTCGGCATTACCGTTTTGCTTTCCTGGGCGGTAATGAATAGTAAAGTCAGAAGGCTGCAGCGCCAAACTCCAGCGCAGCAGCCTGGCATTGTCCCCTGCCACACCAACGGGTTGTGATCTGTGAGTAGGGAAAAAGGTTGTCCATATAAATAAGGCTGCAACTTTTTGAGGGCCCACACCACGGCCAGGCATTCTTTCTCAATGGCGGCATAGCTCACTTCACGGGGTAATAACTTTCGGCTTAAGTAAGCTACGGGATGTTCTCCACCATCTGCTCCAACTTGGCTCACCATTGCTCCCAATCCAAACATTGAAGCGTCTGTGTGGACAAAGAATCCTTTAGTTGGATCAGGAGCAGCAAGTACAGGTGCATTGGTTAACGCAGTCTTGAGTTGTTGGAACGCCTGATCACACTCTGGGGCCCAGATGACCTGTCTAGGAAGGTTTTTGCGGGTCAAGTCAGTCAGTGGTTTGGCCAGGGCACTATAATTGGGTACGAATTTTTGATAGTACCCTGCAGTACTCAGGAAGGCTAGCACTTGGGTTTTTGTCCGGGGGGTAGGTCACTTAGCTACTGCTTCAATTTTTGCTGGTTCGGGCTTTTGCTGTCCTACTCCCCAAGTACTGCACCTCTGCCATCCCTATGTGACACTTGCTGGGCTTTAGCGTCAACCCTGCCTCTCCAATACGGTCAATGACTGCTCCAATATGTCGCAGGTGGTCTGACCAGGTCTGGCTATAGATGGCGATATCATCCAAGTATGCACATGCATACTCCTGGAACCCATCCTGTAGCCGATCCACCATCTGTTGAAAGGTAGCCGGAGTGTTTTTTATCCCGATTGCCATGACGCGAAACTGATACAAGCCAAACGGGGTGACAAATGCCGACTTGGGGATGGCATCCTCGGCTAGTGGAATTTGCCAGTACCCTTTGCATAAATCTATTGTAGTAAGGTACTGGCCTTGTGCCATTTTGTCTAGCAGCTCATCTATCCGGGGCATCGGGTAGGCATCAGACACTGTTTTGTCATTTAGCCTCCGGTAGTCTACACAAAAGCGTGTTGTGCCGTCCTTCTTGGGTACCAGCACTACCGGCGATGCCCAGGGGCTATCGGAATGTTCAATAACCCCTAGCTGCAACATTTCCTCAATTTCCTTCCTCATATGTTCCCTGACCGCTTCCTGGATACGGTATGGGGTCTGCCGCATAGGTAGCTGTCCGGGGGTCTCAACTCGGTGAGTAGGTAGCGGGGGGTGTACCCTGGTAAATTGGAGAAAGTGGCTCCCTTAGCCGCGATTAACTCCTGTACCTGGGCACGCTCCTGAGGACTTAGCCGCTCCCCCAGCTGAACACCTGTGGAGGCCTCTGCCTGATCTTCCTGCTCTAATAAGTCAAGGAGCGGAAGATTCTCCTGATCCTCAGAGGCTGAATCGCATATCGCCGCCACGTCCTCTATCCTCTCGTGGTAGGGTTTGAGCATATTCACATGCATCTCTTCCCTGTCCCTGAGCAGGGGCCAATCACATAGGTGGTGTCACATCTCTGTTCCACCACCTGGTATGGGCCTTGCCAGATGGCCTGCAGCTTGTCCTTGTGAACAGGTTTTAAAATCAAAACTTTCTGTCCCACGTGAAAGCTGCGGTCTCTGGCTCCCCTATCATACCATCGGCGCTGGCGTTGTTGGGCCGCCTGGAGGTTGGTCCGTACGGTCTGGGTTAGTGCCTCCAAGCGGTCCCTGAACTTCAGCACATATGGTACAATGGGTGTCCCATCTGTACTACTTTCCCCCTCCCAGTGCTCCCTAATTAAATCTAAAGGTCCTCGCACCCTTCTCCCAAACAGTAGTTCAAAGGGAGAAAAGCCCGTTGACTCTTGGAGTACCTCTCTGTAGGCGAATAGCAGATGGGGTAGGAATCGCTCCCAGTCCTTATGGGCCTCTCCAAAGGTACGGAGCATCTGCTTTAACGTCCCATTAAACCTTTCACATAACGCATTAGACTGCGGGTGGTACGCAGAGTTCACGATAGGCTTAATGCCACATATTCTCCATAGTTGGTGGGTCACCTCGGCCGTGAACTGTGTACCCCTATCCGATATGATCTCCTGGGGGAACCCCACTCGTTAGAATACTTTCATTAAGGCCTCGGCCACAGTCTCAGTGTGGATATTAGAGAGGGCTACTGCTTCGGGGTACCGGGTGGCGTAATCGACTATGGTCAAGATATATCTCTTGCCGGAGGGACTGGGTTTTGGTAAGGGCACTATATCTACGGCCACTCTACTAAATGGTTCTTCTATGATGGGCAGTGGGCATAATTTGGCCTTGTGGCGGTCACCCCTCTTGCCTACTCGCTGACAGATGTCACATGTCTGGCAGTACTGCCGCACATCCTTGGATATACCCGGCCAGAAAAAGGCGTGGGTCAAGCGGTATCTGGTGCGAGTCATCCCCAGATGCCCAGACAAGGGGATGTCGTGAGCGATCCGAAGAAGTTCCTGTCTATATTTCTGGGGGTCCACTAGCTGTCTAGTTGTCACATTCACAGATCCCCCCACTACCCTTTCAGAAATGCGGTACAGTAACCCCTTTTCCCAGGTATACCGTTCTCCCTCTAATCCGGCCTGGTTGGAGATTACCCTATCCCTGTATACTTTTAACGTGGGATCTATCTTAACCTCAGCCTCAAATTCAGTCGGGGTATCCCAGGGAACACGGTCGTAGGAGGGTCACTGTCTCTTACCTGGGCCTCAGAGTGCGTTGCTGGAGCCGTGGTGCGAGCCTGTTGCCTTGTGGTTACTGGGTGGGCCTCTTGGAGTGGAGCTTGAGGAATAAAGGCGGAAGTCATTCGACCCAGGTCGTTCCCCAATACGATATCCGCTGGCAGTTTCTGCATCAGACCCACCTCTACCATGCCCTCCCCAACACCCCAATTCAAATGTACTTTGGCGGTGGGTAATCTGTATACCGCTCCCCTGCTACTCTCACTGCTACAGATCCGCTGGTGTGTGCGGAGCCTGGAACCAAATGAGGGGCTACCAGAGTCCCGAATCCCGGAGCTCTTGGACCTCTTTCCCTTCCAGGGTTACTAGCTGGCGATGGTGTTGCCTGTTGTCTGTGGCTTGTACCGATATCACATCGTGTAGTATCTCCAGGGGCTCTTCGGTCTGATTAAAAGGTATCTCCTGGGTTGCTGGCTCCGCTTGGTAGTGGTGGGTGGCTGCTCTTGGTGCTGGGTTCTGTCGTACCTGGCTCCAGGCTTGGCGACTCCGGTTCTGGGTACACTCTCTTGCCATGTGACCCCATTCTTTGCACGTATGGCACTGGATATTCGCTCTGCCATTATATCTGGATGGTGGAGTGTGCCCCCCCGGGTTTGGCCGGAATGGGGTCACTGTAGGTGCAGTAGGGGTAGCTGTGTGAGGTTGAGCGGTGGGTTGAGGGTACCCTCGGTTGAGGTTACCGTGATGCCTCCTGGCGTCAGTGTTGGTCGGCTAGTCGTGCAGCTTCTGTTAGGGTGAGGGGTTTTGTATCTCTCTGTTATAAGTAGGTGGAGTTACATTATGCTAATCATATCGAGCTCTTGAAAGGAATGGGGTCACTGTAGGTGCAGTAGGGGTAGCTGTGTGAGGTTGAGCGGTGGGTTGAGGGTACTGTAATAAAAAGGAGACTTACCCGCCGCCACGAGGTCCGTGCCTCCGCTGCCGCTACCCCTGCAGTCAGGGTGGACGGACAGCGAAGGCTCCGTTCAGCGTCTCAGCCCTCCAGGGCTGCAGACGCGCTCACCACTTCCCCTCGACGAACGCGCAACAAACCGAAACTGCGCGCATGCGCAGTACCGCTACACACAGAAAATTAGCATAGCCTTAAAGGGCTATACTTATACTTTTTTGGGGACCTATTAGGGGCGGGTTTTACCGCCCAAATTGTATTTAAACCTTCAGTTGCTACTCAGACCTTGCCTGAGATAGTTCCTTGTGGCTTGATCTAGCGTTTATTCTTGATTCTTGATTCTTCGGTTTTTGACTCCTGCTGTGACTTCTGACTTCTCCGTTTGCTGCCTGCCCTGATCCTTTTGCCTGTTTTTGACCTTGCCTCCTCCTTACCGTCTTTGTACCGTTGCTACTGTTGTGTTTGACCCGGCCTGCTGACTATCCGTTTATCCAGTAATTCCTGCGTATCCCTGCCTCAGTGTGCGGTTGCAATCAGTGTTCCAAGTCCTGGGTGGTCACTTACCTGAGGCTCAACCGTAGGGTATAATACCATTCAGGTGAATAGACACTGTCCTGCCTCCAAACCTGTTGCAATAAGATACCAGGTCTCCGCATCGCGGATCCAGTCTTCTGATCCTACTCAGTCCGTGACAGTATCTCAGGCCATATTTATGGATCCCGCGGACCTGGCCCGAGTCTCGGCCAGACAGGAATGCCATGACAAGATCCTGACCACGCACGCTTCACATCTTCAATCCCTTGAACATAAACTGGATACTGTTACCGAACTATTACGGTCACTCACCACTCATATGAATCCAGTCTCGACCGCTCCTACCATGTCTGATCAAGGGTTCTCTGTCATGGGGGCTCGTAGTTCTTCAAGACCACCTAAGATGCCCATACCTGAAAAGTTTTCCGGTTCTCCACGTGAATGTAGAGGGTTCCTAAACCAGTGTCTTCTACATTTTCGCACACAACCTGACGCCTTCTCCTCATCCACCGCAAAAGTAGCGTTCATAGTTAATCTCCTGAAAGGAGAGGCCTTGAACTGGGCATCCCCTTTGCTGGAACAGAACTCTCCCCTGTTAGAAGATGCTGACGCATTTATTTCAGCTTTCAAATCCGTCTTCGATGCTCCAGGAAGAAGGGAGTCCGCAGAGACTCAACTAATGGAGTTGCAACAAGGCAAAAGATCAGTGGGTCAGTATGCCATAGAGTTTCGTACCTTGGCATATGAGACAGAGTGGAACCAGAGCGCATTAAAGGCGGCATTTCGCAGAGGTCTTAATGACACACTTAAAGATGCTTTAACCTATAGAGATCTTCCCGAGGACCTGGAATCACTTATTACATTGTGTCTTAAACTCGATGCTCGTGGCCAAGAAAGGAGGTTGGATCGTGATAAGAACCCAAGACACTTCCAACCTAAATACTATCAAGCTACCAAAACTCCAGAGCCTGAGACCAATCAAACTAGTGAACCTATGGAGATTGGCCCTATACTACGACTTTCTGATGAAGAAAAATCTCGTCGCAGGAGATTAAATCTATGCCTGTACTGTGGTCAAAGGGGTCATTTTGCTCTGAAATGTCCCCAGAAATCGGGAAACGCCAACGCTTAGTGGAAAAAGAAGGAGTCCCACTGAGCGTTAACATCATTAATTCTCCTTCTAATCAGAGACTTTTAATACCGGTCTTGCTCCAGTGGACAGGCCACCAAGTGGCCACCCAAGCCTTCATAGATTCCGGAGCAGCTGGAAATTTCGTAGACCAATCTTGGGTAATTCAACAAAATATTCCTCTGAAGTCTAAAGCCCTGCCTATTTCTGTGTCTGCCTTGGATGGTACCCCTGTAGGCACTGGTATAATTTCCAAGGAAACCATACCTTTGGGTTTAAAGATCGGTCACAACCATTACGAAGAATTAAGCTTTGACGTCCTCTCCAGTCCCCACATCTCCATCATATTGGGGCTACCATGGTTGAAAAAGAATAACCCTTCCATTGACTGGTGTTTGGGACAAGTTGATTCGTGGGGTCTAGATGGTCAGGACCTTAATGACAATCTGCCTACACTCAACTCAGTTAGTACTCTTCCTCCTGAGGATCCTCGTTCCCGGGTTCCACAGTTATATTGGAACTTCCTAGACGTATTCTCTAAGACCAAGGCCGAGATTCTTCCTCCTCATAGGAGCTACGATTGCGCCATCGATCTATTACCTGGTTCCTCCCCTCCGGTGGGGCATACTTATCCTCTCTCGGCACCTGAGAATCAAGCACTCGCTTTGTACATAAAGGATAATCTTCAGAGGGGATTCATCCGACCATCTTCCTCTCCAGCAGGCGCTGGATTCTTTTTCGTAGCCAAAAAGGACGGTACCTTAAGGCCTTGCATAGACTACAGGGGACTGAACAAAATCACTATAAAGAACCGTTATCCACTACCACTCATCACTGAACTATACGACCAACTCCAAGATGCCAAGATATTCACCAAACTAGACTTACGTGGTGCATATAATTTGGTCTGCATACGAGAGGGTGATGAGTGGAAATCGGCCTTCAATACCAGATATGGGCATTACGAATACCTAGTTATGCCTTTCGGATTATGTAATGCACCAGCAGTCTTCCAGAGTTTTGTTAACGACGTTTTCCGGGACTTGTTGTTATCTCATGTCATGGTCTATTTGGACGATATACTTATATATTCCAAGAATATCTCCGATCATAGAAAACACGTTCAGCAGGTGTTACGTCGTCTTCGAGAAAATCACCTCTTTGCTAAGGCCGAGAAATGTGAATTCGAATGCTCAAAAATCAAATTCCTGGGTTATATTATCTCCTCTGACGGTCTAGAAATGGATCCTGACAAAGTTTCTGCTATCCAAGACTGGCAAACACCGCTCAACCTCAAAGGGATACAAAGGTTTTTGGGCTTTGCCAATTACTATAGAAGATTTATCAGGGATTTCTCTAAAGTCACTGCACCCATTTCTGCTCTCACTAAGAGGGGAAGTGATCCGGCTAAATGGTCTACCCAGGCTCTCCAAGCCTTCCAGTTCTTGAAACATGCCTTCATCTCTGCACCCATTCTTCGTAGACCCAATCCAGCTCAACCATTCATTTTGGAGGTTGATGCTTCTGAATCTGGCGCTGGGGCTATTTTATCTCAAAGAGATCAAATCTCCAACAGAGTCCATCCGTGTTCATATTTCTCTAAGACATTTACCTCAGCGGAACGCAACTACGATGTAGGCAACCGTGAATTGTTGGCCATCAAGATGGCCCTTGACGAATGGCGTCATCTCTTAGAGGGTACTCAAATTCCCATCACGATCCTCACCGACCACAAAAATTTGTTATACATAGAAAAAGCTAAGAGATTGAATCCCAGACAGGCCAGATGGGCCTTATTTTTTACCCGTTTTAATTTTTCCATCACATACCGGCCCGGGTCAAAGAATGGCAAGGCGGATGCTCTGTCTAGACGTTTTGACATTGAAACGGCTCCTCCTGTGGTTGATTCCATTATACCGGCCTCTCGGATCATTGCCTCGGTGTCCACCTCCCTCCTGTGGAAGATTTCCAGATCCCAGTTCCCTAGACCCACCAATTGTCGCCCTCCTGTCGGTCGTTACTTTGTCCAATCCAACCTTCGGAGACAAGTCTTGTCCTGGGCTCATGCTTCCTCTGTCGCGGGTCACCGTGGTGTACGCAACACTAAGTTTCTCATTGACCGGAAATTTTGGTGGCCTTCCTTGCAATCTGACGTTCAGGATTTTGTTCGCGCCTGCACCGTCTGTGCTAGATACAAAACTCCGAAACGTAACCCTGCAGGCCTGTTATGCCCTCTTCCTGTCCCTAAGAGACCTTGGACGAATATTGCCATGGATTTCATCACAGATCTTCCCTTGTCTCGAGGGTTCACGACCATACTTGTAGTAGTCGATCTATTCTCCAAGCAGGCTCATTTTGTTGCTCTTCCCAAACTGCCCTCGGCATCTCAGCTTGCAATTGTTGTCATGAAGGAAATCATTCGTCTACATGGGGTGCCCCAAAGCATTGTCTCTGACCGTGGTTCTCAGTTTGTGTCCCGGTTCTGGAGAGCACTTTGTGCTCAGCTGGGTATTTCTCTAAAATTTTCTTCCTCTCATCATCCGCAAACCAATGGTCAGACGGAGAGGACCAATCAGGTTCTGAAACAATATCTACGGTTATATGTTGATGAGGATCAATCTACTTGGTCTTCTCTCCTCCACCTCGCTGAATTGTCATATAACAGCTCCTTTCATGAGTCCTTGCAGAAATCCCCGTTTTGTGCAGCCTTTGGCTACGAGCCTACTCTTTGGCCAGACTTGGGATTGCCTTCGGAAGTACCGGCTGCTGACCGTCAGATCCAGGATCTCAAATCTCACTGGGCTTCTGTTTCTTCGCAACTATCCAGGGCCAAGGTGTTGCAGAAAAAATTTGCCGACAAACGTCGTTCTCCTGCCCCCGTACTTCTTCCTGGTGACAAAGTGTGGCTTTCTACCAAGTATCTCCAACTTCGTCATTCCTCCAGGACTTTAAGTCCCAAATATATCGGCCCTTACGTGATCTTGTCCAAAATCAACGATGTGTCCTATACCCTACGCCTCCCTTCCAGTATGCGCATCCACAACTCCTTCCATGTGTCCCTCCTCAAACCAGTTGTAACTAATCGTTTCTCTGACGCCCATACGGTTCCCAAACCTGTCCTCGTTCAAGGGCATGAGGAGTATTTGGTACAGTCTATTTTGGATTCTCGGCTGCACCGTGGTCTTTTGCAGTATTTTGTCCATTGGCAAGGTTACGGTCCAGAGGAGAGATCTTGGGTACCAGCATCCGATGTTCATGCTCCGTCCAAAGTTTCCTTATTTCATCGTAGATTTCCTCTCAAACCGGGTCCTGAACGCCGGTACGGCGTTCGTAAAGAGGGGGGTACTGTAATAAAAAGGAGACTTACCCGCCGCCACGAGGTCCGTGCCTCCGCTGCCGCTACCCCTGCAGTCAGGGTGGACGGACAGCGAAGGCTCCGTTCAGCGTCTCAGCCCTCCAGGGCTGCAGACGCGCTCACCACTTCCCCTCGACGAACGCGCAACAAACCGAAACTGCGCGCATGCGCAGTACCGCTACACACAGAAAATTAGCATAGCCTTAAAGGGCTATACTTATACTTTTTTGGGGACCTATTAGGGGCGGGTTTTACCGCCCAAATTGTATTTAAACCTTCAGTTGCTACTCAGACCTTGCCTGAGATAGTTCCTTGTGGCTTGATCTAGCGTTTATTCTTGATTCTTGATTCTTCGGTTTTTGACTCCTGCTGTGACTTCTGACTTCTCCGTTTGCTGCCTGCCCTGATCCTTTTGCCTGTTTTTGACCTTGCCTCCTCCTTACCGTCTTTGTACCGTTGCTCCTGTTGTGTTTGACCCGGCCTGCTGACTATCCGTTTATCCAGTAATTCCTGCGTATCCCTGCCTCAGTGTGCGGTTGCAATCAGTGTTCCAAGTCCTGGGTGGTCATTTACCTGAGGCTCAACCGTAGGGTATAATACCATTCAGGTGAATAGACACTGTCCTGCCTCCAAACCTGTTGCAATAAGATACCAGGTCTCCGCATCGCGGATCCAGTCTTCTGATCCTACTCAGTCCGTGACAGTATCTCAGGTTGAGGTTACCGTGATGCCTCCTGGCGTCAGTGTTGGTCGGCTAGTCGTGCAGCTTCTGTTAGGATGAGGGGTTTTGTATCTCTCTGTTATAAGTAGGTGGAGTTACATTATGCTAATCATATCGAGCTCTTGAAAGGATGTGTTGACCACACATCCATTGGAAGCTAAGCTGCAAAGTGTCCCTGGAATTTTTTTTCAAATGTTGGCAACTACGTATGCAGTTGAAGTGATTTGATTTCAGCCTGTGGTACAGTCGTAAGCTGAAACCCTCTCCCCTGTCTAACACAGGGCACCCTGAAAGTGATCACACAGTTAACCCCTTCACGACAGTGGACGTGCCTGGCATGTCCTGCTGTGAAACTAGCGTTTTTCGCGTTTAACAATCGCAAAAAGCACTCTAAAACCACTGGTCTAAAAAACTAAAAGCCTGAATATAAGACTACCCTATAGGAAAAAAGTTCAACTTGTGTATATGTAAATTGCTTTTTTAATAAAAAAATTATGATATCAAAAAATGCATTTCTTGTTTTTATTTCCTTTTATGTGCCAATGCTGCCTCTCTCTTTCCCTTGCCCCCAGCTTTCTCTCTCTCTCCCCCCCTTAGTGTTGTCTCTCTCTCCCCCTCCCTTTGTCTCCCCCCTCGCTCCCCTTGTCTCTCCCCCCCTGTTTCTCTCTTCCCCCCTCCCTCCCCTTGTCTCTTCCCCCCTGACTCCCCTTGTCTGTCTCTTCCCCCCCTCCCCTTGTCTCTGTCTCTTCCCCCCCCTCCCTCCCATTGTCTCTGTCTCTTCCCCCCCTTCCTCTCATTGTCTCTGTCTCTTCCCCCCCTCCCTCCCCTTGTTGCTCTCCCCCCCTTGTCTTTCTACCCCCCCCTCCCTCCCCCTAGTTTATCTGCCCCCCCTCCCTCCCTCCCCTGTTTATTGGTCCCTGGTGGCTAGTGGGGGCAGCCGGGGGATGTCTGCACGATACGTGCAGACATCCTCCAAGCTGCCCGACACCTCCGTCTATTATGACGGACAGCTGGTCCGTCATAATAGACGGCAGTGTCAGGCAGCATGGAGGATGTCATCCCCCGGCTGCCCGATTCTCCCTGGTGGCTAGCGGGGCAGCAGAGGATGTCTGCACGATGAGCGCAGACCTCCCCTGCTGCCGCCCGGCACGACCGCTGGGACTTTTATGACAAAGCCGGAAGTACCCGGCTTCTTCATAGAAGTCCTGGCGGTCGTGCCGAGCGGCAGCAGGGGGAGTCTGCGCTCATCGCGCAGACATTCCCCTGCTGTTAGAGAGGGGGATCCAGGTCCCCTTCAGCTCTGTGGGGGACCTGGATCCCAGTCTTATAGTCTGACCTCAATTTGAGGTCAGATTATAAGACGACCTCGATTATAAGACGAGGGGTATTTTTCTGAAAAAAATTTCTGAAAAGAACTTTGTCTTATAATCAAGAAAATACGGTAATTAGCTCAAAATTAGGATTAAAGTTAGATTAGCTGTTAGGGTTAAAATTAAATATTTTTTGCATAAGGGATAGGGTTAAAATTAAAATATATTAAGGGATAGCACACGGGTTAGTGTTGGGGTTAAATTTAGTGTTATGGTTAAATTTAGAGCTCGGGTTGGGGTCAAAAGGTCAATATAGGAAAACAATAAAAAACACTGTTTGCCCCATAACTCGCCAAAAAATACAGAAACATATGGGAACATGCATATTTCTAAACCCGGGACAACATTTAGAAACTATTTAGATGGGGTCTTTTTTAATGATTGTATTTGTGTAAATTATATTTTAGGTCAAAGTTAGAAAAAGGGTTTTTTTTATTTTTTCATCATATTTCATGATTTTTTTTGTACTAAATTATAAGATATGATGAAAATAATGGTATCTAATGAAAGCCCTTCTTATGACGATAAAAACAACATATAATTTGTGTGGGTACAGTATGTAAGAAAGAAGAAAATTACAGCTAAACACAAACACCCCAGAAATGTCAAAACAGCCATTGTCACCAAGGGAAAGTCAAGGTAAAAATGTCTTGTCACTAAGGGGTTAAAAGACCTCGGTCTATTATTTTTCTGCCAGTGAATATTTTTCATTATAACTTCAGCCATATTGTGGATTACAATTTTTATGGGCCCCAACTATGTGCACCAACTAACGGGACCTGACTGCTTGTAGGGTGAAGCCTAGGGTGGGCTGCAGTATTTATTGTGGTTGGCTGAGGTTTATATGGGTCATTGTACTTCTAAAGATTTTACTGTATTATGTTTATTTTCCTGTTATTTATTTGCATAGTGTTTTACTGCAATACAAAGTTATGTTTAAGTTAGCTCTGTGTCAGTTTTATTACTTACAAGAAGATAACTGGGGAAAAGGACCACGGGAATATAGGTGGGCCTGCAAAAAACCCTGTTACACTTTGATAAGCGAAAATATCCAAGTGGGCTTCCTACGGAGACCCACTGGAATAGAAGAGATAAAAAATAAGGCGGAAAGAGATTTCCAAAAAATGTTCAGGCCTCAATGACTAACAAGAATAAAGTTGGGGTAGCCATTATCCTTCCCAATAACCTGGAAGTAGAGATCCTATATCAGGATCCAAACCCGGAGGGTAGATACTTAATATTGGTACTAAAATTGGACGGTATAATGTTTACCCTTGTCTGTATATATCTCCCCAAAGTTAACCCAACAGTTCTATTGCACAGAATATTAGAGAGAGTGGCGAAAATCTCCAGGGGCAATCTGATTATTACGGGAGATCTAAACTGTGCCTTGGAACGAGACTTAGATAAGAAATATATGGCAACAGAAGAGAGGTTATAAGACAATCAAGTAAAATAAGGGCGATCTGCAGGAAATATAATGTCTTTGACCTATGGAGATCCATGCACCAGACTGAAAGGGACTATACACACCTAAAACGAGAAAACAACTGTGCACTCCACTCACCGGGTAGATGTAAAATGAGATGCTTTAATAATGAAAAAAGTGTTCCAGAACAGACAAAAAAGGATAAATCCACGGATGATAGAGTCCACAGGAAGCCAGCCTAACGTGTTTCGAGAGAAAAACACGCTTAATCATATGATCACCTATGATTAAGCGTGTTTTTCACGCGAAACGCTTTTGGCTTCCTTCCTGTGGACTCTCTCATCCGTGGCTTTATCCTTTTTTGTCTGTTCTGGAACACTTTTTTCATTATTAAAGCATCTCATTTTACATCTACCCGGTGAGTGGAGTGCACAGTTGTTTTCTCATTTCATGTCTGATTTTAGCACCTGATCAGTGCTGTGGAGCACCCACCACCTCAAGCATATTTGTCATAAGTGTTTGGAGCCGGTATAGCTGCTTAGACTATACACACCTGTCGAGGGTGAATGGTTCGTATTCCCATATAGACACCTTCCTGGGAAACGCAGTAGCTACAAGAATGATTGAAAAAAAATTACATAAAAGGTAATACATGGTGAGATCACAGTATTGTCATTATTGAGCTGGGAAAAAGACAGATAACAGGAAGATCTACATGGAGAATAAATGATGACCTTTTTAAAAACGCAGGATAATATTCAACAAATCTCCGAAATGTCAGCATATTTTGTTGAAGAAATCTCTACAGAGGAGATCTCTAGTTTGTTGCTGTGGTGTACATATAAAGCGTAATTATAGGTTACAGCTTATAAAGCTGGATAAAATAGAGAGTGAACTTGGTGAATTTCTATATTGCGTTATTTAGGGTTACTACAAGCTATAAACAGTCCCCCACTAAAAATAATATCAATACAATTAACCCCTTAAGGACAGATGACTTGCCAGGCACGTCACGGCAAATCATGGACTTGCCGACAGGTGACGTGCCTGGCACGTCATGCACTAAACTGAGTAAAGAAAGCGACCGGCGGTCGCTTTCTTTACTCTAACGGTGTTGCTACAATGCCTCTATGTAGAGGCATTGTGTAACACCCCCCAAATGTGCAGGGGCGCGCTACGATCACTCCCCGGAGTGATCGTAGCAGCCATTTAAAAATGGCTGCTCCCCTGCACACATGTGCTTAGAAAGCGAACGATAGTTCGCTTTCTAAGCATCTCCGGTGTTGTTAAAGTGCCTCGCCAGCGAGGCACTTAACAACACCATGCTGCTCCCCAGAGCCGATGGTGGTCGCTCTCCTGAGCGACCCCATCGGCTCAGTAGAAGGGAACGCTGCCTGTACAGGCAGCGCTTCCCTTCTAATGGCAAGAGCATCGGAAGTGACAGTATTTCACTTCCGATCCTCTAGGGGGAGCCAATCGATGCCGGCACAACAGATCTATGTGATCTGTGTGCAGGCATGTATGGTAAGTGCTCTGATGAGCACTTACAATACAGTCAAAGGCAATATTAGCAAATATTGCCTTTGACAAGTATTGATCTGCCTCCCTCACCTTACTAGTTATAGTAAGGGAGAGAGACAGATCAGATAAAGTAAAAAAATAAAATAAAATAATAAAAAAAATATTTAATAAAATTTTAAACACCAAGGGCTTTTATAAAAGCCATTTAACCCCTTCCCTGCCATTGATCGCTGTGTACGCAGTGATCATACACAGCAGCACATTTTTTGCTGTCTGTGCATTTTTTAGGGGTTAATTTTTTTTACTGTAATTCATTACAGTATAAAAAAAGCTCTTTTAAGAGAGATTAACCCCTTTCTTGCTGTAGATCACTGCCTAAGCAGCGATCTGACGCAAATGCAGCAATCTTGCTGCAGAAGCATTTTTTATTACACCCGTCACGTGTTAATTATACCCGCTAGGGGACTACGTTTAACGTAAAAAAAATTTTTTTAGCTGTCTGACCGCATGTATAGCGATCAGTAACAGCTGATAAGTGACAAAGGCGGGTTGGCGTTTGCTCAGATGAGCATCACCATTTGTCTGGTTAGATCAATATTTGTAAATATTTGATCTGACCCGTGTAGATCTGCCTCCCTCTCACTTGAGTTTTAGTGAGGGAGGGAGACAGAGCTGTATAATGTAAGTTTTTAATTATAATATATTTAATAGAATTGAGACCCAAAGGCTTTTATAAAAGCTGTTTCCAGTATTTAACCCCTTCCTTGCAATTGATCACTGTGTACGCAGTGATCTTACACAGCAGCACATTTTTTGCTGTCTGTGCATTTTTTTAGGGGTTATTTTTTTTTACTTTGATTTATTACAGTATATCAAAGGCTCTTTTAAGAGCTATTAACCCCTTCCTTGCCGTATATCACTTCCTAAGCAGCACATATGGTCACTGCCTAAGCAGTGCATATGGTCACTGCCTAAGCAGCGCATATGGAGCAATCTAGTCGCAGAAGGATTTTTTTTGTCAGACTCGCTAGGGGTTAATTATACCCACTAGGGGATTACATGTATTCCTTTTGAAGCTGTCTGAACGCGTGTATAGCGATCAGTAACAGCCGATCAGTGGCAAAGGTGGTTTGGCGATTTCTCAGATTAGCATCACCATTCGTCTGGTTCGTAAATATTGTTCTGACCCATATGGATCTGCCTCCCTCTCCTCACTTGAGTTTTAGTGAGGGAAAGAGACAGATCTGTATAACATAATTTTTTAATTGTAATAAATTAAATAAAATGTTAAAAAATTGTCAGTCCCAAGGGCTTTTATAAAAGCCATACCCTTTGTATAGTGTAGTGTATTAACCCCTTCCCTGCCACTGATCACTGCACAGCAGAACATTTTTTCTTGTCTGTGCATTTTTAGGGGTTAATTTTTTTTGTACAGTACTACAAAGGCTCTTATAAGAGCTATTAACCCCTTCCTTGCTCTACATGTTCAAATTCCAAGTTTGAAAATCAAAAAGCGCACCTCTCAAATGTAGCCTTTCAACACCCAACAAAGCTGACAAAGCTATGCATGGGTGGCATCCCTGTGCTTGGGAGATGTTGCTGAACATATATTGTGGTATTGTTTGTCAGTGACACATACCGAAATATGTGAATTTGTGTCTAAAGTACAATGTATGTGGGAAAAAATACACAATAAAATGACTACCACAAACTTTGACAAAGGCTGGTGGTAGAATTGGTGCATGGAAAGTGTTAAAATAACACCATTTAAAATAGCCTAGGGTGTCTACTTTTACAAAATATATACTTTTTGGGGTAAAATACACTGTCCTACTTTAAAAAAAAAGTCCCAAATGAAAGATGGGCTCAGGCTGACTACAAGTCAATATTCCAAGTTGAAAATGAGCACCTTCACAATGTGGCCCTTTTAGCCCCCAAACAACCCAACAAACCTATGCATGGGTGGTATCCCTGTACTCAGGAGATGTTGTTGAACACATATTGGGTTATTGTTTGGCAGTGACACATACCAAAATCTGTGAATTTATGTCTAAAATACAAGATTTGTGGGAAAAAAACACACAAAAATTACTACCACAAACTTTGACAAAGTCTGGTGGTAGAATTAGTGCATGGAAAGTGTTAAAATACCACCATTTGAAATAGCGTAGGGTGTCTACTTTTAAAAAATATATGGGTTGATGGGGTAAAATACACTGGCTGGTTTCAAATATGTCCCAAATGGGACATGGGTGCAGGCGGTCTGCATGTCAAAATTTCAATTTGGAAAACCAAAAACTGCACCTACCAAATTTGGCCTTTTACCCCCCAAACAACCCAACAAACCTATGCATGGGTGGTATCCCTGTACTCAAGAGATGTTGCTGAACACTTATTGGGGTGTTATTTGGCAGTGACACATACCAAAATCTGTGAATTCATGTCTGAAGTACAAGGTTTGTGAAAAAAAAACACAAAAAAATTACTACCACAAACTTTGACAAAGGCTGGTGGTAGAATTAGTGCATGGAAAGTGTTAAAATACCACCATTTGAGATAGCCTAGGGTGTCTACTTTTAAAAAATATATGGGTTGATGGGGTAAAATACACTGGCTGGTTTCAAATATGTCCCAAATGGGACATGGGTGCAGGCTGTCTGCATGTAAAAATTTCAAGTTGGAAAACAAAAAACTGCACCTCACAAATTTGGCATTTTAGCCCCCAAACAACCCAACAAACCTATGCATGGGTGGTATCCCTGTACTCAGGAGAAATAGTAGAATCTATTTTGCATGTTTTTTCATTCGCTATTGTCGATGAGGAGAAATTGTTTCAAATAAAAGTCAGGAAATTTGTATATTTTTTTTTTTTTTACCATATTTTTTTTTTGTTTTTAATAATATGATAAGATATGATCAAAAAGATGGCATCCATAGAACGCCCTTCTTGTCCCGATAAAAGCAATATATAATATGTGTGGGTACAGCAAATGACGAAGAAGAAAATTACTGCTAAACACAAAAAGCACAGAAATGTTAAAATAGCCATTGTCCAGAAAGGACAAAAATGTTTCAAAGGCTCTGTCCTTAAGGGGTTAAAGATCTACAACATAAAATCAATGCAAGGTTGGAGGAAAGAATCCATAACTCCCCTAATAGGCTAAAACTGAAAACATATTACAATAAAATGCTAACCAATGATTTCTTAAAACTGGACAAAAAGGGTACAAATATAACCCCAGATGCTATAGGGTAAAAATGTAATGAGTTTTACTTATTTAATCTACCAATCTTAAACGATAAGGAATCAGTATTAAAAACAAGAATTCCAAAACTATCACAGGCACAAGCGGCAGAATTAAATAAACCAATCTCACTAGTTGAAATAGAAACTGCAATTGATAATCTGGATAAACACAAAGCTCCTGGTCCAGACGGATATAGCAATATCTTTTTTGAAGTCTTCAAAAAGGATTTAATACTCCCTCTGTCATATCTGTTTAAGGAAATTGCCACTCTATCAAAAGCCCCAGATGAGCTGATGACAGCGATCCTTAAGTCTGATAAGATCCCCATTGATGTCAAGAGTTTTAGGTGAATTTCTCTCATCAATGGGGACATGTAATTGTATGCAACAATTTTGGCTAACCGATTTAAGGAGGTTATTTCAACAGTAATCCATCCAGACCAGATCGGCTTTATTCCAGTGCGCTAAGCCATCGATAATATCAGAAGAATGCTGCATATGCTGGATCAGGTAGCGAGGGGTGGTAGGCCCCCCTGACCCTGTTGCTAGACGCCAAAAAAGATCCTTCTACTGGGTCAGTTGAGGCTACCTGGACAGTGCTCAGTTTCGAGGGATGGATTCACAGCATTGATTATGGCACTGTATAGGGGACCCTCAGCAGTGGATCCCAATATTTGTTCACAGTGGTTCCCTTTACGGAATGGGACTCATCAGGGGTGCCCACTTTCCCCCCTGCTCTATGTTCTCACACTGGAGCCACTGGCTATAAATATCAGAAATAACAACATCAAGGGTTTTCCAATCAGCAGAGAAGATTTTAAAATATCACTGTATGCGGACAATGTCCTAATTATATTGCCGGGTCATCTTTGATCTATTTGATGGATGAGATCAAAAGATAAAGCCAGGCTGCCAACTATAAATTAAATGTACAGAAAATAACAGCTCTTCTAAAGAATATTCCGATTTATGATTGAAAAAAGTGAAAATTCTAGCACATAAATTCCCCTTTAATTGGACAAATAAGGAGTTTAACTATTTGGGATTGACCATCACAGGTCAACTAGATAGAATTATGGAATAAAATTTCATGAGACTGCTAAAACATACAAATAAAAGTCTTAAAGAGTGGAGATGTGTGGAAATGTCGTGGCAGGGAAAAATTAATACTCTAAATTCATACATATTACCTAAATGGTCTCATCTGTTTGAACTGGTCCCTCTTAAGGTTCCTAATTTATGGCTTGACATGGTTCAGACATCATTCCTAGCTTTTGTTTGGCGAGGTAAAAAACCTAGGATCAGCTCTGCATTTCTGGGAAAAAAACAACAACACAGGGGAACTTAACCCCTTAAGGACAGAGCCTTTGAAACATTTTTGTCCTTTCTGGACAATGCAACATTTCTGTGCTGTTTGTGTTTAGCAGTAATTTTCTTCTTTGTCATTTGCTGTACCCACACATATTATATATTGTTTTTATCGGGACAAGAAGGGCTTTCTATGGATGCCATCTTTTTGATCATATCTTATCATATTATTAAAAAAAATAATAAAATATGGTAAAAAAAAAAAAAATACACAAATTTCTTTGTTTTTATTTGAAACAACTTCTCCTCATCGACAATAGCGAACGAAAAAACATGCTAAATAGATTCTACTATTTCTCCTGAGTACAGGGATACCACCCATGCATAGGTTTGTTGGGTTGTTTGGGGGCTAAAATGCCAAATTTGTGAGGTGCAGTTTTTTGTTTTCCAACTTGAAATTTTTACATGCAGACAGCCTGCACCCATGTCCCATTTGGGACATATTTGAAGCCAGCTAGTGTATTTTACCCCATCAACCCATATATTTTTTAAAAGAAGACACCTTAGGCTATCTCAAATGGTGGTATTTTTACACTTTCCATGCACTAATTCTACCACTAGCCTTTGTCAAACTTTGTGGTAGTAATTTTTTTGTTGTTTTTTTTCACAAACCTTGTACTTCAGACATGAATTCACAGATTTTGGTATGTGTCACTGCCAAATAACACCCCAATAAGTGTTCAGCAACATCTCTTGAGTACAGGGATACCACCCATGCATAGGTTTGTTGGGTTGTTTGGGGGGTAAAAGGCCAAATTTGGTAGGTGCAGTTTTTGGTTTTCCAAATTAAAATTTTGACATGCAGACCGCCTGCACTCATGTCCCATTTGGGACATATTTGAAACCAGCCAGTGTATTTTACCCCATCAACCCATATATTTTTTAAAAGAAGACACCTTAGGCTATCTCAAATGGTGGTATTTTTACACTTTCCATGCACTAATTCTACCACTAGCCTTTGTCAAACTTTGTGGTAGTAATTTTTTTGTGGTTTTTTTTCACAAACCTTGTACTTCAGACATGAATTCACAGATTTTGGTATGTGTCACTGCCAAATAACACCCCAATAAGTGTTCAGCAACATCTCTTGAGTACAGGGATACCACCCATGCATAGGTTTGTTGGGTTGTTTGGGGAGTAAAAGGCCAAATTTGGTAGGTGCAGTTTTTGGTTTTCCAAATTAAAATTTTGACATGCAGACCGCCTGCACCCATGTCCCATTTGGGACATATTTGAAACCAGCCAGTGTATTTTACCCCATCAACCCATATATTTTTTAAAAGTAGACACCCTACGCTATTTCAAATGGTGGTATTTTAACACTTTCCATGCACTAATTCTACCACCAGCCTTTGTCAAAGTTTGTGGTAGTAATTTTTGTGTGGTTTTTTTTCACAAATATTGTATTTTAGACATAAATTCACAGATTTTGGTATGTGTCACTGCCAAACAATAACCCAATATGTGTTCAACAACATATCCTGAGTACAGGGATACCACCCATGCATAGGTTTGTTGGGTTGTTTGGGGGCTAAAGGGCCACATTGTGAAGGTGCGCATTTTCAACTTGGAATATTGACGTGTAGTCAGCCTGAGCCCAACTTTCATTTGGGACTTTTTTTTAAGTAGGACAGTGTATTTTACCCCAAAAAGTATATATTTTGTAAAAGTAGACACCCTAGGCTATTTTAAATGGTGTTATTTTAACACTTTCCATGCACCAATTCTGCCACCAGCCTTTGTCAAAGTTTGTGGTAGTCATTTTATTGTGTATTTTTTCCCACATACATTGCACTTTAGACACAAATTCACATATTTCGGTATGTGTCACTGACAAACAATACCACAATATATGTTCAGCAACATCTCCCGAGCACAGGGATACCACCCATGCATAGCTTTGTCAGCTTTGTTAGGGGTTGAAAGGCTACATTTGAGAGGTGCGCTTTTTGATTTTCAAACTTGGAATTTGAACATGTAGAGCAAGGAAGGGGTTAATAGCTCTTATAAGAGCCTTTGTAGTACTGTACAAAAAAAATTAACCCCTAAAAATGCACAGACAAGAAAAAAATTTCTGCTGTGCAGTGATCAGTGGCAGGGAAGGAGTTAATACACTACACTATACAAAAGGTATGGCTTTTATAAAAGCCCTTGGGACTCACAATTTATTAACATTTTATTTAATTTATTACAATTTAAAAATTATGTTATACAGATCTGTCTCTTTCCCTCACTAAAACTCAAGTGAGGAGAGGGAGGCAGATCCATATGGGTCAGAACAATATTTACGAACCAGACGAATGGTGATGCTCATCTGAGAAATCACCAAACCACCTTTGCCACTGATCGGCTGTTACTGATCGCTATACACGCGTTCAGACAGCTTCAAAAGGAATACACGTAATCCCCTAGTGGGTATAATTAACCCCTAGTGAGTCTGACAAAAAAATGCTGATAGCACAAAAAAATCCTTCGGCGACTAGATTGCTCCATATGCGCTGCTTAGGCAGTGACCATATGCACTGCTTAGGCAGTGACCATATGTGCTGCTTAGGAAGTGATATACGGAAAGGAAGGGGTTAATAGCTCTTAAAAGAGCCTTAGATATACTGTAATAAATCAAAGTAAAAAAAAATAACCCCTAAAAAAATGCACAGACAGCAAAAAATGTGCTGCTGTGTAAGATCACTGCGTACACAGCGATCAATTGCAGGGAAGGGGTTAAATACTGGAAACGGCTTTTATAAAAGCCTTTGGGTCTCAATTCTATTAAATATATTATAATTAAAAACTTACATTATACAGCTCTGTCTCCCTCACTCAAACTCAAGTGAGAGGGAGGCAGATCTACACGGGTCAGATCAAATATTTACACATATTGATCTAACCAGACGAATGGTGATGCTCATCTGAGCAAACGCCAACCCGCCATTGTCACTTATCAGCTGTTACTGATCGCTATACATGCGCTCAGACAGCTAAAAAAAATTTTTTACGTTAAACGTAGTCCCCTAGCGGGTATAATTAACACGTGATGGGTGTAATAAAAAAGTTTTAAAAAAATTAAAAATGCTTCTGCAGCAAGATTGCTGCATTTGCGTCAGATCGCTGATTAGGCAGTGATCTACGGCAAGAAAGGGGTTAATCTCTCTTAAAAGAGCCTTTTTTTATACTGTAATGAATTACAGTAAAAAAAAATAACCCCTAAAAAATGCACAGACAGCAAAAAATGTGCTGCTGTGTATGATCACTGCGTACACAGCGATCAATGGCAGGGAAGGGGTTAAATGGCTTTTATAAAAGCCCTTGGTGTTTAAAATTTTATTATTTTATTTTTTATTATTTTATTTTATTTTTTTACTTTATCTGATCTGTCTCTCTCCCTTACTATAACTAGTAAGGTGAGGGAGGCAGATCAATACTTGTCAAAGGCAATATTTACTAATATTGCCTTTGACAGTATGATAAGTGCTCATCAGAGCACTTACCATACATGCCTGCACACAGATCACATAGATCTGCTGTGCCGGCATCGATTGGCTCCCCCTAGAGCATCGGAAGTGAAATACTTTCACTTCCGATGCTCTTGCCATTAGAAGGGAAACGCTGCCTGTACAGGCAGCGTTCCCTTCTACTGAGCCGATGGGGTCGCTCAGGAGAGCGACCACCATCGGCTCTGGGGAGCAGCACGGTGTTGTTAAGTGCCTCGCTGGCGAGGCACTTTAACAACACCGGAGATGCTTAGAAAGCGAACGATCGTTCGCTTTCTAAGCACATGTGTGCAGCCGGCGCAGCCATTTTTAAATGGCTGCTACGATCACTCCGTGGAGTGATCGTAGCGCGCCCCTGCACATTTGGGGGGTGTTGCACAATGCCTCTACCTAGAGGCATTGTAGCAACACCGTTAGAGTAAAGAAAGCGACCGCTGGTCGCTTTCTTTACTCCATTTAGTGCATGACGTGCCAGGCACGTCACCTGTCGGCAAGTCCTCGATTTGCCGTGACGTGCCTGGCACGTCACCTGTCGTTAAGGGGTTAACTATCCAAATATCAAGAACAGATACCAAGCAAGTATGATAGTTCACACTCGTAAACGTCAGGATGAGACTGTTAATTTCCAGCCATGGTATATAATTCAATCTGAAGCAGTTGGCACCTTAGATCTGGAGTATTTTTTGTGGGGTAACAGTTCCAAAAAAAGTGCGCAGCAGAGACTGAACAATTCAAAAATTTTAGCTCAGACTATTCCATAAAGAAGGTACTTGGGATACGTAATAAGATGATTCCAACTAATAGGCTGTACACTCTAGAATACAATTAGGAGATTCTTTCCCTAAAAAAATGGAAGGATCTGAGGAGTATGTTGATCACAGACATACTGGAGGTTGATAAAGTAGCCCCATTTGGGAGATTGGAGGAAAAGTTCTCTGTACCTAAAAAAGAACTGTTTACCTATGTATCAAAAACTTCCTGATTAACAATTTATTTATAGACCAAAAGCGTATAGGCAAATATGTACAGCAGATTTTCTGCCATAAAAGAGTCAGCAAAAGTCTATCAAAATAAAATAACTTGATAGGACTACTGAATAAGTTAAGGCTCTAATCGCATGTCAAAAATAATTGGATATATCTATCCCAATGGAGGAATGGTGTAGGGCTCTTAGGGATGTCTCCGGATGTCCGGCTCTGAATTTGCTGGAAACTCAGTACAAACTAATGAATAGGTGGTACTTGGTGCCAGACATATTGAGAAAAATGTATCTCCAGATCAAGACATATTTGAAAGGGACCGAGTCTAGCTGAGGGGTCTTCTCAGCAACGTCTCTGCAGACATGGCAATGTATCTTTAATGATTGACTTCCCGTGATAGGAGTTGTCTTCAACAAAACGCGTGTAGAGCCAAATAAAGCAGACACAAGTTCTTTATCCTTTAACTCTGAGTCTTTATTAGTTTAGCAGTCATATATATACCACAAATTAAGGTGGTGGCTGCTACAATCTAATAGGTTATACCGTATTTGCGTATATGAATATAGAGGCGTGGAAAAGGAGTGTATGCTAAATAACTGTTGCCGACAGGTGACGTGCCTGGCACGTCATGCACTAAATAGAGTAAAGAAAGCGATCAGCAGTCGCTTTCTTTACTCTATCAGTGTTGCTACAATGCCTTTATGTAGAGGCATTGTGCAACACTAAAAAAAAGTGCAGGGGTTAATTTTCATTAATTTTCATTTTTTAGGGGTTAATTCATTACAGTATAAAAAAAGGCTTAAGAGCTATTAACCCCTTGCTTGCTGCAGATCACTGCCTAAGCAGCGATCTGACTCAAATGCAGCAATCTTGCTGCAGAAGCATTTTTACTTTTTTTAAAAATCTAGGGGATTACGTTTAATGTAAACAACAGAATATTTTTCTTGTCTGTGCATTTTTAGGGGTTAATTTTTTTGTACAGTACTACAAAGGCTATTATAAGAGCTATTAACCCCCTTCCTTGCTCTACATGTCAAAATTCCAAGTTGGAAAATCAAAAAGCGCACCCCTCAAATGTAGCCTTTCAACCCCCAAAAAAGCTGACAAACCTATGCATGGGTGGTATCCCTGTGCTCGGGAGATGTTGATGAACACATATTGGGGTATTGTCAGTGACACATACCGAAATATGTGAATTTGTGTCTAAAGTACAATGTATGTGGGAAAAAATACACAATAAAATTACTACCACAAATTTTGACAAAGGCTGGTGGTAGAATTGGTGCATGGAAAGTGTTAAAATACCACCATTTAAAATAGCCTAGGGTGTCTACTTTTTCAAAATATATGCTTTTTTGGTTAAAATACACTGTCCGGCTAAAAAAAAGTCCCTAATGAAAGATGGGCTCAGGCTGACTACACGTCAAAATTCCAAGTTGGAAATGCGCACCTTCAAAATGTGGCCCTTTAGCCCCCAAACAACCCAACAAACCTATGCATGGGTGGTATCCCTGTACTCAGGAGATGTTGTTGAACACATATTGGGTTATTGTTTGGCAGTGACACATACCAAAATCTGTGAATTTATGTCTGAAATACAATATTTGTGAAAAATAAGCACACAAAAATTACTACCACAAAATTCGACAAAGGCTGGTGCTAGAATTAGTGCATGGAAATTGTTAAAATACCACCATTTGAAATAGCCTAGGGTGTCTACTTTTACAAAATATATGCTTTTTTGGTTAAAATACACTGTCCGGCTAAAAAAAAGTCCCTAATGAAAGATGGGCTCAGGCTGACTACACGTCAAAATTCCAAGTTGGAAATGCGCACCTTCAAAATGTGGCCCTTTAGCCCCCAAACAACCCAACAAACCTATGCATAGGTGGTATCCCTGTACTCAGGAGATGTTGTTGAACACATATTGGGTTATTGTTTGGCAGTGACACATACCAAAATCTGTGAATTTATGTCTGAAATACAATATTTGTGAAAAATAAACACACAAAAATTACTACCACAAAATTCGACAAAGGCTGGTGCTAGAATTAGTGCATGGAAATTGTTAAAATACCACCATTTGAAATAGCCTAGGGTGTCTACTTTTAAAAAAAGATATGGGTTGATGGGGTAAAATACACTAGCTGGCTTCAAATATGTCCCAAATGGGACATGGGAGCAGGCTGTCTGCATGTAAAAATTTCAAGTTGGAAAACCAAAAAGTGCACCTCTCAAATGTGGCCCTTAAACTCCCAAACAAGCAGACAAACGTATGCATGGGTGGTATCCCTACACTCAGGAAATGTTGCTGAACACATATTGGGGTGTTATTTGGCAGTGACACATACCGAAATCTGTAAATTCATGTATGAAGTACAATGTTTGTGAAAAAAAAACCACAAACAAATTACTACCACAAACTTTGACAAAGGCTGGTGGTAGAATTAGTGCATGGAAAGTGTTAAAATACCACAATTTGAAATAGCCTAGGGTGTCTTCTTTTAAAAAATATATGGGTTGATGGGGTAAAATACACTGGCTGGCTTCAAATATGTCCCATATGGGACATGGGTGCAGGCTGTCTGCATGTAAAAATTTCAAGTTGGAAAACCAAAAACTGCACCTCCCAAATTTGGCATTTTAGCCCCCAAACAACCCAACAAACCTATGCATGGGTGGTATCCCTGTACTCAGGAGAAATAGTAGAATCAATTTAGCAGGTTTTTTCGTTCGCTTTTGTCAATGAGGAGAAGATGTTTCAAATAAAAGTCAGGAAATTTGTGTTTTTGTTTTTTTTTTACCATATTTTATTATTATTGTTATCTAATATTATAAGATATGATCAAAATTACAGCTAAACACAAACAGCACAACAATGTTAAAATAGCCATTGTCCAGAATGGAGAAAAATGTTTCAAAGGCTCTGTCCTTAAGGGGTTAATTAACATCAAAGTTGATTGTTGCTGGGAGTAAAAGAGTAGAGACATTACCAAAGGGATTGTACTAAAGGAGTAGTAAAGTTGGGGAACTTACTGGGAAGTTTAGGTGGAAGAAGTTTGGAGTCTGGTGAGAGAGGATGGTCAAGAAGAATATTGTGCTGACTGAAGTATTGAATATCCTTGTGCAGGGGCATTGCTAGGTCTCCAAAAGACCTGGTGCTGGAGCCCATGGCAGATTTGATTGAAATTAGACCTGGCGTCCGGGTACTGTTGTTCCTAAATGGTCCCCTCGCAGCTGGGATAATTTTTTTCCCCTTTTATCCAGTGGAGCACAAGGGGGAATTGTGTGCACCGACAGCTTCCTGTGTGTCTGTATGTTACTGACTGTATGTGTGTGTCTGTCTGTATCTTACTGAGTATATGTGTGTGTGTGTGTGTGTGTCTGTCTGTACAACGTAATATTTAGAAGATATGTTTATAACCTAAATAAACCAAATAAAGATATATAGTATAAAAAAAAATAAAAAATGTTACTGACTGTGTGTGTGTGTGTCTGACTGTATGAACGGATGGATGGATGTGACTAACTGTGTATGTTACTGCATGTGATTGTGTGTGTATGTTTGTGTGATTGTGTTTGACTGCATGTGATTGTGTGTGTATGTTTGTGTGATTGTATGTATGTGCCATTGTCTGGCTCCTAAAACGCATTTGTCAAGCCCTGGTATATATATAATATTAACAATAAATGCATATGTATACATGATTTCTACTCTGAGATATGTGGGTTGTAACTTTTTATTTGCCATAATGCATAAACATTGTATATCATGCCAATGATCAGTAAATGCATAATCTTTGTATATCATGCCAATGAGAAGACATACATCCAGTGTCTCCCACAGACACACACACAGAGGTCTATTAACTGAAAGGCAAGTTGTTGAGTTGATGAATATTTGGGGATCTATAGATATACATCGATATATCTATATGTGTGTGTTTTTAAGGAACACTATTTTACATGTAATAAAAATGTTATTGAAAATGTATTTCTTGTTTTTATTTTCTTCCTCTGCACCCACATTTCACCCAGGAATTACCCCAGAACCCAGAGGACACCCAGGACTTGCCACATCACCCAGATTGCACCCACGGGACTTACCTGAGCCCCAAGAATTTACTGCAGCACCCAGCTCACACTCTATTGTAATTCAGTCCGCCAATAAAGCTCATACTCTAATGTAATTCATTTTACCAATAAAGCGCACACTCTAATGTAATTCAGCCTGCCAAAAAAACTCTCACTCTGATGTAATTCAGCCTGCCAATAAAGCTCACACTCTAATATAATTCAGCCTGCCAATAAAGCTCAAACTCTAATGTAATTCAGCCTGTCAATAAAGCTCACACTCTAATGTAAATCAGTCCGCCAAGAAAGGTAATACTCTAATGTAATTCACTCTGCCAGTAAATCTCACAATCCAATGTAATTCAGCATGCCAATAAAGTTCACACTCTAATGTAATTCATTTTGCTGATAAAGCTCACACTCTAATGTAATTAATGTTGTCAATTAAGTTTATATTTTGAATAATAATATCTTCATTTGCATTTTTTGGCTGACTTGGTACCATGTAATTGTAATTAACACCTCTTATTATGTTTGCTGTTACCCATTTTCTCATAATCCTCAGCCAGGCAATTCTGGCTGAGCATCATGAGACATTTAGTCAACAGCAAAGTAAATGTTAGCTGTGAACTACCATTCTCATGATGCTCAGCCAGCCAAAAGACACCATAATTAATAACAACAACAACAAACAGACAAACTAATGTTAGTCTCCCATCCTATGTCCTTACCTTGTTAGGTGGAGAGGGGTCAGCTCTGGCTTCTCCCTGGCACTCTAGGATGTGGAGGGAGCTGCTGAACTCTTCTTGCCAGAGACCAGCTCCCTCCATGCTGCCTTATTCCTGCTCATAGGAGAGGGGGCGGGGCCACATATTTAAGCCCCGCCCCCACATCTGATTGGCATCGGACAGGGAAATGCTGTCAGAAGCAGGTCTCTGCTAGAAGAGGCAGAGACCTGCCGTGCCAGAGCTGACACTGAGGCACACATATAGCTCGCTCAGGGACCCCACGCTAAGAGCCACCTGTCCCAGCATGAGCAACTGTGCTCTGCTGGCAATCTTTCTGACAGCAGTGCCTGGCAGAGACTCGGGGCTATGGAGCTGAGACTAGGGGCTTCAGCCCCAGTAGCCCACCCCTAGCGACGCCTCTCTCCTTGTGTGATCTTGTCCTGGGCAAGTAATTGATTCAAGTAATTTGCTTGGAAAGGTGGGACAGAGTGAATGAACATTTTAAAACACAACGCAGAGTGCTGAAACTATATGATCTATAAGAGATCTAAAGATATACTACAGCGGACACACCGCCAAAATATATAAAACATCTCTCAGCGTGACCTGGAACACATGCCAATATACAACATATTGTACCTGTATATATTAGCTACAACAGCTATATAATGAAATATTCATTTTTTGTATATTTCTTCTAGGTTTGTCCATGGTAACCAAATTGTTGTGTGTAAATCTCGTTGGCCAGAATGGATGTAAATGCCTAATTCCATAGATTTTTTATATTCTTGGGCTATGATTGTTAGTCAATTTGATGTTATGGGGTTTCTCCAGTTTCTAGTAAGGCATATCTTAATTGCCATCAAAATAGGTATGATAATTTTTTTTTGCATTGAGTCATGATTATCCAGTGCAATATTGAACAGAACATTTACAGAAGAGATTTCACAGAGCATGGGAAAGAGTCAAACCAATAATGTTCTAAGTTTGATCTTCAGGGTCTCCAGACCTCCACACTCCCACCAAATAAGGTACATGGTGCCAGGCCGATCCAAGCACCACCAGCACAGATTTGAATTTACCAGGGCTATTCTATGCAATTGGACTTAAAATCTTAAAATGAGTCTCCACTAAGGAGACGCTATGGACCGTTCTCTGAACCAATTTAAATGCCAGGTACCAGTCTTCCACTGAGATTATTGTCTCAATATCTTCTTCCCATTTCACTAATGACATAGGTTTAGTACTATGTTCTTGATGTTTAAGTAATCTATGTATCCTTGTAATTTGTTTATTTTTTGATAAGTTTAATATATAGTCAACTATAATATGTTCTAGTGGAAGCATTATTTTTGTTGATAGAGTGTGTTTAGTTCTTAGAAATGGATAATCATACTTTGAGGGTAAATTGAATTATTTTTCTTTTTTTTATAGACATTTTTTATTATTCAAACATTGATAACAAACATGCAAGACATCAACACAGTAATATTAAGTGTCCATCGAAACAAACAAAACCGGTTACGGATCGGGTATCGAGAGCATTTCCAAACATACAAAAAAGCTGAGAAAAAGGAAGGAGAAAGGGAAGGGCAGTCATTCCACAGTCGGCTCCGGAGATAAGGGTCAGGGGGTGCATTGCGGCAATTATGTGTAAGAGGTTGAGTAGTAGCTACTAAAAGAGTGGAAATAGCAAGGTGTCTTACTCGTCTAGGTCTCAGGGTTCTCTGCTTGGTGCTTAATCCAAGGGGGCCATACCAAATTTGGAAGATTTTTTACCAGAGGGATCAATCAGGCCCTCTGCATCCATTTGGAAATTAATCTGAGTTTTTATACAATCCCAGGATGGGATTTCTCTCGATCTCCATTGTCTTGCCATTAACAACTTACAAGCCAGGAAGATGTGAATGGCAAGAGAACGGTTGGCCACCTTCGGGAGGTTTAGTTCTATTTGAAGAAGGAAAGCCAGGGGAGTCGGGTTGTAGTTACTATGGAAGATAGACCTAAAAATGTCATAAATCGTATCTTTAAGAGGCTTAAGTAAATTGCATCCCTACTAGACGTGAGTCTGGTTCCCCTCAGTACGATCACAACGCCAACACAAGTTAGAATTGTTTGGATGGATTTTAAACATATTCTGGGGAACCAAATACCATCGGAGAGCAATTTTGAAACATAATTCCACCAAACTGAGCCCCTTAACTGCTTTGCTAGTAGCGGAGACACCATAGGACCAATGGTCATTAGAGAGGATAATATTCAGATCTGACACCCAACTATTGAGTGCCTTACATCTAAAGGGGTCCGAGAAAGCGTCAAGTAAGGTATGTAGTTTTGTAATATTCTTGGATTTTTTAACTGATTCAATAAAGGTGTCCAAATCCATATGGTCTACTATATGTTTAGTGACTATATAGCTCTTGATCCTTTGATAGGTAAAGAGCTCATAAGTTGAAATCTTCAAATGGGAGAATCTGGGGCCCTTGAAAGATATCTCCCACCTTAAGGATACCATTCCGGGACCATTCGGCCAAATTGAGATTCTCGATGTATTGAGAGAATATTGTAAATGGGGCTAGGAGAGTCATTCCCTGGGATTTTGCAAATTTGCTTTTAAATTTAAACATAGCTTTAGTTATATATTTTATGATCGGATTGGAAATTTACAACTTTTTAAGGGAAAGCTCAAGTTTTGTCCGTTTGGATCACTTGTTCCAATTTGGAACCAAATTGTGGGTGAATCATCTGCATGCCACCGGGCCAAGAAGTGGGAGAACAAGCATATATCAGCTAGGTTGAATAGGTCTGGAAACCCCAAACCTCCACAGTTATTACTTTGTTTTAGTATTGCATTTGCCATTCTGGGTCTCTTAGATTCCCAAACATATGATAAAAATAGAAGGCTAAGTTGCGTCAAATATGAATTGGGAACTCTCAATGGAATAGTTCTCATACAGTACAACATTTTCAGGAGGACATATGCTTTTAAAATTTGTATCCGCCCCAACCATGACATCTCTAAACCCCTCCAGTGTATAAAGAGGTCTTTAAATTCCTGGATAAGTGCTTCAAAATTATATAAAACGGTTTGCCTTAGATCATGTTTAATTTTAATGCCAAGATCATTTAAAACCGTGTTATGCCAATCTATATGGGCGATCTTATGTAGCTCTGTCATTTGTGAGGGGGAAAGAAAGAACACTAAAGTTTGGGTTTTAAAAATGTTTAATTTATAGTTCGAGTAAGTGCTAAAGTTGCTAATTAAGGTAATGAGTTCAGGTACCGAGGTTTCCGGTGAGGTCAGGGAGAGGACAACGTCATCCGCGTTTAGAGCAATTTTGTAAGGTGATTTGTTCCCTTCTATTTCTTTGATCTGAGGTGATTGTCTAATTAGGGCCACCAAGGGCTCCATACTCAGCGCATACAATAAGGGTGCCAAGGGACAACCCTGTCTGGTCCCATTCTTGATCGGAAAAAAATCTGAATTCAAAAAGGGACCAGAGATCTTGGCCCTTGGGGTGGAATATAAGGCCATAGTATAGGTTTTAAACAGGCCCGTGATGCCAAAGGCCTCGAGGGTATGCGCTAAGTATGGCCAACTGACTCGATCAAAGGCCTTTTCGGTATCAAGTGCCAAAAAGACCAATGGAGTTTTGTTATGTTTTACCCTGTGGATCAAATTGAGAATACGCCTGACATTGTCTGCTCCCGACCTTCCCATCATAAACCCGGTCTGGTCTAAATGAATGAGATCTGTAATACCGTGGTTCAGCCTGTTGGCAAGGATTTTTGAAAAAAATTTGATGTCCAGATTTATTAAAGAGATTGGTCTGTAGTTGGAAATGACCCAGTCTTTACCCGGTTTGAGAATTGGAGAAATTGAAGCCTCCAACATCTCTGAAACAAATCCGGTACCAGCAGACACTTCTCTGAATACTCTCAAGAGTAGGGGCGAAATGATTGGATGTAGGGTGTGTTAAAATTTTACTTAGAAGCCGTCGGGCCCAGGAGCTTTACTTTTTTCTTAGTATCTAATGTTATTTTTAGTTCGGCTTCTGAAATAGGTTATATTAAAGTTTGTAGTTTTTCTTGTGAAAGTTTGGGGAGGGATAGACCCTGTAGGAAACTTTGTGTTTCTGTATCAGTTCTTGCGCTCGCAGGTAAGTTATACAACTTGCTGTAGTATGCGGCAAAGGCATGACTAATCTGAGATGGAGATAAGCAAGTTGTACCGTCATAAATGATCTTATTGATCCTGATCTGTTGGTTTTTAAATTTTAGCTTCCTGGTAAGCATTGGAATAATACCACGTTTGTTTTAGACGGGCCATTGCCTTTTTGTTTTTTTGTTCTAATGCTGTTATAATAGAGGACTGTATATCTCTAATTTCATCGGCGGTGTACTGGGTAGGAGCAAGTTTGTTCACATTTTGCTTTTTGGCTAGAAGAATATAGAAATCTGAAAGGGATTTACCATAATATTTTTTCATGTTCGTGGCCATTTTGATAACAATTCCTCTGAGAAAGCACTTAAAAGAACACCATAACAATTGATCCGAGACCTGTCCGTTATCATTTGCTTCAAGAAAGTTATTCGCTTCTAAACACAGTTCAGCCCTATTCTTCTCTATGTTTAAGATATTTTCGTTCAATCTCCACCTTGACCTGGCTGCGTAGCCAGGATTCTCTTTCATCAGCAAAAACAGTGGAGCATGATCAGACCATGTTATGCTATCAATGGTACATCCGATTATGTTCTGCAGATGAGAAGCCCTGGTAAAAAAATTATCAATTCGTGAATACGAATTATGGGGATTGGAGAAGAAGGTAAAATCTTTACCTTGAGAGTTTTGAAGTCTCCATATATCGAAGAGCTGATTTCTCAAGATAAAGTTAGTAAATGATTGGGCAGCGGATCTGGTCTTTTGATCTATTCTACAACCAAGGGCTATGCTTTTATCCGATTTCGGGTCAAGGATGCAATTCATATTCCTCCCCCCCCCCCTCCCCACCGAGTACAAGAATCCCTTTTTCTATGCCCTCCAGTCTTTCCATCAGGTTATTAAAAAATCTGATAGACCTAGTTGAAGGAGCATATACATTAACCAGGGTATATAATACATCATTAAGTTGACAAACCAAAATACAGAAGTGGGCATTAGGATTGGATTCGAAATTAATTAGTTGAAATTTAATGGAGGCGGCAATTATAATTGCAACTCCTTTTTTTTTTAAATCCGGTAATTGAGGAATTGAATAGATAGGAATATTTCCGACATTTCCAAAGTTTTCGGTGAGATTGCTCCCAATGAGATTCCTGGATAAAACAGACATCTATCTTTTTGTGAATTAATAAATCATAAAGGTTTGCACGTTTTTGTGGAGAGTTAAGACCCTGAGAGTTTAAAGAGACGAATCTAACCGGCATCGATTAATTCTGCATCGAGACCGCTAGTGCACCCATGACCCTCTCCGGACCCGTCCGCGGGATAACGCCCTAGACAAACAAGACAACAAAAGACATAGGGAAAAGAAATACTTTCATACCATATTCAGTAATAAGACAAAGCTCTACTGAAAAAATAAACCCTAAATATATTGTGTATCAAGTGTCTGAGGATCAGATAGGAGGCAAGCCCAGAGGGCAACGATGGTAAATAGCTAGTTATTTGAAGCTGGGGGGGGGGGGGGGGGGGGAAGAAGAGAAAAAAAGAAAAAGTGTACACCTCAGAAATAGAGAGGAGTAGAGGGATTAAGGCATCCATGAAGTGAGGTTATAAGAATCAAATATACAATTTATCTAAAGTGGTTAAAACAGTGACTGATGATTTTTATAAGTAGCAAAGTGTGACAGAGAAAAAGTGAAATACAATTACATACTCATTTATTTTCTTATAATCAGTCAAGTACATATTTCATAGGTTAACCAAAATAGAGAAACAAATACAGACCTACTAAAGAATTTTAAGCAACGTGTTCTCAACTTATCTTTAAGTGGATAAAACGTTGTCCATACCTAGTAGTGTTTACAAAGGGAAAAAGTGTAAGTTTCAAGAATATTTAATGAAATGTAACAATTTCATAAAAGGGAAGGTAAATCAACTAGAGAGAAAAAAAAAGGGCAAAGCAATTATCCACATATTTTCCTATCGTATCGACAACCTGTAAAATAAATAATGCTTCACAAGTTTAACAAAGGTAGAGGGGTAAAATCAAACCTACAGTAAGATTGTGTAACAAGTTTACAATTTATCTTTAGATGATTGAAGTGTTTATAAAGAGTGAAAATTTCAGGAGGTATTACAAGGTGTGTGACCAATTCGTGAGGGGAAAAAAAAAGGGGGGGAGGTTGTAGTCATTATATTTACAATGTTTTGTGAGGTGCTATATACATATGTAAAGTGCATAGTGTATAACTTCATAGCGCATTCATTTTATGAAGTGGATAAATAAAAAGTAGGCATGTGCAGGTCAAAAGTAGATCATAGTAACATACTATACTTTTAAGTTGCTGTAAAACAATTGTGCAAACATATTAATTCATCTAAATAAGTTTCTACATAATCTTAAGTGCCATGATTTTCCTCTTATCTCCAACTCTATCCCACCCCTTAGTGGGAAAATGCAATAATCGGAGTGTGTAATCTCCTGTCATAGGAGAGGAAGGAAGGTCATAACTGTTATATCAAAAAATAGGGAAAAAGAAGAAAAGAAAAAAAAGAAAGTCTCTATCCTTTCTGTTGGAATACAGGGGTGCGCTTTTGCCAGAAATTAGGTCATTTATATTTAAGGAACATAAAAATAAAAGAGAAAAAAGAGAAAGCCTAAAGATCCACTCAAAATCTGGGACCCTGATTAATTATTAGGGAACAGTCCCCATAAATGGAGAAAATCCTTGAGCTGGTTCGGAGAGTTGGCGATGTGGTTCTTTCCCTGATGGTAGATTATAATTTTAGTAGGGAAACCTCCCTACTGCGGTCTCAGAGCATCTTGGTGAAGGACTGGAATTCTTTTCTCTGTACCTTGTGGTCTGAGAGATATCTGCGTATAGGGATAAGGATGAAAATTTTGGATCGCTTGGTGGTTTTAGTCTAGTGTGTTCAATCAGTAGGTCTTTGAGTCTGGCGTTTTGAAAACAGGCTATCACGTCCTGAGGGGACTCTGCAGGAAGATTTGGTGGCCTCAGAAGTCGGTGGACTCGCTCGAATGGGAGTTTCCCCACCATTTCGGAGTCTAGGGAGGTCTCCAAAAATTCAACTAGGTAGTCTTCCAGGTCTCTGTTCCCTATACGTTCGGGGATACCTCTGAATTTGAGATTTCTCCGACGTGAGCGATCTTCAAGATCTGTTGATTTATATTTTAAAGTAGAAGTGTCTGCTTTTAGTATATCAATTTGTTTCGCCATTCCTTTCATGTCTTCTTGTAGGGATTTAATTTGCGCTGTTTGGTTTGCTATAGTCTCATGAGCCATATTAAGTGAGGTTTGGGATATTGGAATAAAGGGCTCCAAAGGAATATCTTCCACAGTAGGATCTAGGGTTGAGTGGGTAGATGTGTCAGCTGAACCATGCACCGTTTTAGGGGAGTAAAAGGATGAGATCCCTTTAGGCTTACTGTGCTTATCTTTCTCGTGTTCCTTTTCTTTTTCTTTATGTTTTTGCGGCATTGTACGCTTCTCGGAAAGAAAATGATATCGTATCGAGGAGAGACCGAAGTGTATTTGAAAGGGACCGTCACTTCACCCCACAGAATCGTGGATATTGCTTACTATGTATTCCACCACGATAAATTATATGTGGCGGTTCATATAGTATTTTACCATGGGGTCGGGATCTTAGTTAGTATTGCAAGGTGATAGAGGGGTTTTCTTTCCTTTCCTCTTCTTTAGACTCTTCCTATAATATATATGTACAAGGTTTGAGTCAGAGGGATGATTTGTACAACAGTGATACCGCTGGAGGTCACAAGACAGTGTGGAATAAGTCTTAGTATATCACGGAGGGAAAAATTTAATAAATATGTCGACAATTTTCTTCTCAATAATTCTTTTAGGATCCGCAACGGATATATAGTACAGTATGTATGCAGATCTCAGGCACAAAACGTTATGAGGTGTGCTTAATTATGCCAGCCCAGTTTTAATGTTAATATAATATATCCAGAGTGTTTTGTTCCTCTTATTCCATATAGGTCGTCCAGGAGCATACCCATAGCCTCAGAAAAAAATCACAGTCCGCAATACATCCACCTCAAGGTAAGCAAAATTTGTGTACTTATCTGTCCTAGCGTTTCAGCGGTGAATAGGGGCAGTCCATGCAGTCCGGGCCTCAGGTAAGTGTGCAGACGGTATTTCAGGACGGAAAAGCGCCCGGGCAGGTCATTGCCTACAAAGGTAAAGGATCCGGAGCTCCTTCAGAGACGCTACTTTATATGCGGGAATGCGAGCAAATTGAGCCCTAAGCACTTTCAGATGTGCCGAAGCACAGTGATCAACAAATTGGAACCTCGTGGAAAAAACTGGCTTGTAGCTGGCTTATAGCTTCAGATCCAGCTCAAGAGCGCCATCGTCTCAGCCCTCAGCTTCCTCCAGCCTCGTAGACACGCCTCACACGCACGCACACGTCAACGTCATCACCCCATGGTTGAATTTTTGTTGGAGGGAAGTGAAGGAGGCTAGTTCTTCTCCCTCATATAGATCATCCAGTGTCATAATATCCCTCTGTTGAGATAACCCCAAGAGGAGCACTGGGGGATAGGCGCCTAGAGGTCTTAGTTCTTTTTTTAAATTTTTGTAATGTGAAAAAAACTGTCTTGTTTTATTAGATTAGTTGTTTTGAATTTTTTAATTTTTTTTTATCAATAAGTCAAACAATGCATGATTACTGTAGTGGGAACAGGATGAGTTTCTCCAATTTGTACCAGTTGAGATTTATTGCCCTAGGGCTGTCCCACTCCACTGAGTGTGAGACCATGCATGTCTCATGAAGCATTGCAATGTTGGAAAAAGCAACGCCACCCGATCTAAGATCACGCCTAAGTACCTGTTGCAAAATTCAGGGTTTTTTATTCTGCCAGATGTAATTTGAAATGACTACCTGAAGTTGGTTTAATATATCAGGATGAATTCTTCTTGGGATAGTTCTTAATATATAGAGTACTTTTGGTATCATATATGCATTAACAGTGTTGATTCTACGTAACCAGGAAATCTCAAGTCCTCTCTATCTGAATAATTTGTCCTTAAGAATTTTTAATAATTCCCTATATGTTTGATAATGTAAGAGTGAGACAGCGCTAAATATGTATACCACAAAAGTTTAATATGATAGACTGCAAAGACAGGAATGTTATAAAAAATATAGAATTTATTACAAGGAAATATAAATATACAAGTGAATGACCATATGAAATATACAGCAATATAATCTAGAATCACAAAATAAGACTGAAATTATATAAATAAAAATACAATGATACACTGAATAAAGGGCCCCAAATGGGTGCAAAACAAAAAGAAAGATTTTTAAAAATACATAAAAAATACAAATAGAGCCAAAGATCCCTTACCCACTGGGTCTGTTCGCCTGGCCAGGTCTATTGAACAGTTAGGATATTGCACTATACAGAAAAACAGCTACTCCCCACAGGACGCGTTTCGAATTATCTTCATCAGCTAGTGGGCGGTAATGCACTACCGAATTATCTTCGAATTATCTTCATCAGCTGCTGGGCGGTCATTGCACTACCACCCACCAGCTGATGAAGATAATTCGAAAGGCGTCCTGTGGGGTGTAGCAGTGTTTCTGTATGGTGCAATATCCTAACTGTTCAATAGACCTGGCCAGGCGAACAGACCCAGTGGGTAAGGGAGCTTTGGCTCTATTTGTATTTTTTATGTATTTTTAAAAATCTTTCTTTTTGTTTTGCACCCATTTGGGGCCCTTTATTCAGTGTATCATTGTATTTTTATTTATATAATTTCAGTCTTATTTTGTGATTCTAGATTATATTGCTGTATATTTCATATGGTCATTCACTTGTATATTTATATTTCCTTGTAATAAATTCTATATTTTTTATAACATTCCTGTCTTTGCAGTCTATCATATTAAACTTTTGTGGTATACATATTTAGCGCTGTCTCACTCTTACATTATCTCCCTTTTTTTGCAGTGGATTTTTCCATTGCATTCCATTATAAGACTAGCTGCTTCCCTGTTTTCATTTTTTGTAATCAAGTAATTTGCTACTCCATATACTATCCGGGATTTTCCCATCCCCATCGTGTACCTTCCCTGTCTTCAGTGGTCAGTATTGCTTCTGTTACTTGTTATTCCTTTGTTGGTGGAGTGCAGGTCACTATATACATATATTATCTATTAGCGCTGTGCCTTACCCTTTTTCTTTTCCCTATATGTTTGGTTAATTAAACCGTTAAGGTCAAATCCTAATTGTATTCCAAAGTATGTTAACCATTTTTTATTCCAGTCAAAATGGTGATGTAATTTGAGAGACTCGACCTTTTCCCTAGGAATGTTAGTTAGTAAGATTTGAGTTTTATTGAGATTTATTTTATAATTTGAAAATTTAGAGTAGATTGCCATTGTCTTCAATAGCACAGGAATCAAAAGGTCTGGATTTGACAAGGAAAACAGAACATCATCCATGTACAGAGTTATTTTGTAGCCTAATTTGTTAATATTAATTCCATATATCTCTGGGTTGTCTCTTATTGTTATAGCCAGGGGTTCTATAGAAAGTATGTACAAAAGAGGAGCCAGAGGACACCCCTGCCTTGTTCCGTTGTTGATAGTAAAATGTTCTGACTGTAGTAGAGGACCTGTCACTCTGGCAGTAGGATGTGAATATAATATCATAGTACTATCCTTAAAATATCCAGTAACTCCAAAGTAACTCCAAAATTCCAGCTAACCCTATCAAAGTCCTTCTCAGCATCAATAGCTGATAGGGCAGCTGTAATGTTGTCTAATTTTATTTTATTGATTACCGTATTTGCTCGATTATAAGACGACCCTGATTATAAGACAACCCCCCAAACTTTGGATATTCCATTAGGAAAAAAACTAAAAGCCTGAATATAAGACTACCCTATAGGAAAAAAGTTCAACTTGTATATATTCACATGTAAATTGCTTTTTTAATAAAAAATTATGATATCAAAAAATGTATTTCTAGTTTTCATTTCTTTTTATGTGCCAATGCTGCCTTTCTCTTTCCCTTGCCCCCATTTTTCTCTCTCTCTCTCTCTCTCTCTCCTCCCCTTAGTGTTGTCTCTCTCTCCCCCCTCCTTCCCCTTGTCTCTGTCTCTTCCAACCCCCTCCCCTTGTCTCTGTCTCTTAACCCCTTCCCTCCCCTTGTCTCTGTCTCTTAACCCCCTCCCTCCCCATGTCTCTGTCTTTTAACCCCCTCCCTCCGCTTCTATCTGTCTCTTAACCCCCTCCCTCCCCTTGTCTCTGTCTCTTAACCCCCTCCCTCCCCTTGTCTCTGTCTCTTAAACCCCTCCCTCCCCTTGTCTCTGTCTCTTAACCCCCTCCCTCCCCTTGTCTCTGTCTCTTAACCCCTCCCTCTCCTTGTTGTTCTCCCCCCCTCTGTCCCTGTCCCCCATGTCTTTCTACCCCCTCCCTCCCTCCCCCTCACCTTTTTCTTGGTCCCTGGTGGCTAGTGGGGGCAGCCGGGGGGTGTCTGCACGATACGTGCAGACATCCTCCATGCTGACCGACACCTCCGTCTATTATGACGGACAGCTGGTCCCGGAAGCTGGAAGTACCCAGCTTCTTCATAGAAGCCCCGGCGGTCGTGCCGAGCGGCAGCAGGGGAGCCTGCGCTCATCGCGCAGACATCCCCTGTTGTTAGAGAGGGGGATCCAGGTCCCCTGCAGCTCTGCTGGGGACCTGGATCCATGTCTTATAGTCTGACCTCAATTTGAGGTCAGATTATAAAATGACCTCGATTATAAGACTTTTTCAGATTATAAGGATTTTTCAGATTTTTTTTCTGAAAAAAACCTTGTCTTATAATCGAGCAAATACGGTATATTACGAAGTTACCAAATATTATCTGATGATCTCTTATTTTGAATACACCCTGACTGATTTGTATGAATGATAGTGGGTAGGATGGACTTCAGTCTCTCGGCCAATATCTTTGAATAGATCTTAAGATCCAAGTTCATCAGAGATATTGGCAGGTAGTTCGCTATATGAACGGGGTCCTTCAAAATAGGGATGATTGATGTGTGTAATAGTTCTTTCGGAATTGAGTGAGTAGTTGAGATATCTAAAAACATTCTCAGTAAAAGAGGAGCTACAGTCTGATTCAATTTCCTATAAAAAGGGGCCGAAAACCCATCAGGTCCTGGGGCCTTAGAAGGTTTTAGCTTTGTTATAACTTCTGCTATTTCGAGTAGTGTGAATGGTTTATTTAGCTCTTCCAAATTTTCTTGTGATATTTTAGGAATATTGATTTTGCTTAAAAATGACTTAATTTGAGGTTTTATTGATTTGTTTCCAGACAAATTATAAAGCAAAGTGTAATACTGTAATGCAATACTGTAATACTGTTATGCAAATGCAATAGCTATCGATCGTGGAGATAGGTAGGTTTTATCGCCTACATTGATTTTCTTTATTAGATGTTTAGCATTGTTATATTGGAATTTTTTAGTTAAGAGTTTCCCCGTTCTGTTGCTGTCGTAATACCATTTTTGCTTTAGGAAAGTCAATGATTTATTGATTTTCTCTGATAGTTTTTTTTTTTTTTGTTTAAACTTTGTTTATTGAATTTTCAAATCATATGAATAAGGGTGGTTAGGGTACGCAATTGAAGGGATAAAATATACAATACAGAAGTCAAGGGGGATGTGATAAATAATAAAAAATAAAAAAAGAGGGGGGGAGGGGGAGGGGGGGTTCAAAGGGGGGTTAGGCGATTGGGAATATACATTGGTAGGGGTAGGATTGAGGGGATAATAAAACAGGAACGAAACAATTAGCAGTGTCGATACATAGCTTCCATATCTAGAACAAAAAAAACTTTAACCATGTCAATAAGTAGAGAGAAAGGGGAATTTGTCAATATCAATGCTTATGTGGCAAGGGCTATACATTCCTGACTTAATAGAAACTCATTCCAAGGGAGCCAACAGTTTTTCTGATTTTTGTTTCCCCCAAGGGTGGTGATCAGAAGATCCTCCACAGCTTGGATGTCTGCCGCCGTTGCCAGCCAATCTCGGATTGATGGACTACGTGATTGCTTCCAGAGAGGAGGTATGATAGCTTTTGCTGCACTCAGTAACTTAGCTGTGAGGGAATTCTTATATAAATATATGGGATGCGTGTTATGGTGCAGTAGATATGCGAGGGGGGAGTATGGGATACGTAAGTCTGAGTGTTTGTCTATGATTGATCTAATACTTAACCAAAACGTCTGGAATATAATATATATATATAATACGTCCACCATATGTGCATGAATGTGCCCCTTTCTGTTTTGCATCTCCAGCATCTGTCTGAGACATTGGGGTATATTTTATGTAAGGCTGTGGGTACATGGTACCATCTTGTTAGGATTTTAAATGCGTTCTCCTGCATCTTCACAGAAGGAGAGCATTTGTGTACAAGGGTTACGATTTTATGCTATTGTGCATCCGTAAGGGTAGTGTCAAGGTCTTTTTCCCAACTATATATGTAGTATGGTTTCTTGGTAGATACTAAGTTGGACAGTTGGAGTTGTATTATATTATATATTATAATATTTTCTCCATTAGTAATCACAATGGGTTTCTACTGTTCTTTTTTTAAAATAATTTATAATGAGGTTTTTGTACTTTAATTCATAATTATTGAATACATTTGTAAGGGGGAGGAGTTACATTTATAGCCACGCTTTCTTGGTAGATACTAAATTGGACAGTTGGATTTGTATGCTCGATATCAGTTTACATGGTCTGGTCTTTGTCATGCAAAGTTCCTCCAATGTGGTCAATGTGACCTTTGTTGTTGTGGGATGGGGCAAGCTACGGTATAGGTGGTTAATCTGTCTATATAGCCAGGAAAGGCCAGGAGATGGATCCTGTCTGTCCAAGTCGGCTAATGTCTTAAGTGAACCGTTGTCGTTAAGGAAGTGTCCAAGTCTAGGGAATGGTGTGTAGTCATCAAAAAAATCTATCAAAGGGTCTCCCTACAGTGCCAGGGGGGAATATCGTATTATGGGATAGGGCAGTTAGAGGGGATGGGATATTCACTATACCTGGAGTGTTCATCATCTCCTTCCATATCCTAATGGTCGGAATAATGGTAGGGTGTGAGGGGTCTACCTCTGTTAGCTGGGTGGGGGCTACCCAAGCAGCTATCGGGATGGGGACCGGTAGTGAGTTGTGTTCTATAGATACCCAAAGTTTCGGAGCTGGACGGGTCCATTCGACTATTCTGGCGAGCATAGTTGCTTTATAATATAAGTCTAAGTCTGGTAGACCCAGCCCCCCGTTCTCTTTGTGTTGAGTTAGGTATTCATATCGTAGTCTAGGTGTTTTGCCTTTCCAGATAAATTTGGAGACGGTGGTCTTCATTTCTTGGAAAAACTTTTTTGGGAGAGATATTGGGAGGGCCTGAATGAGGTATAGTGCTCTTGGGAGCATATTCATTTTGATGGTGGCCACTCTACCAAACCAAGATATAAATTTCTTGTCCCATCTACTAATATCCATTTTAATGTTTTGTAGAAGCTTTACATAATTGTGTGTATACAGGGTTTGTGTTTGGGACGGGATTTGTATTCCCAGGTATTTTAAGGTGGGGTGGCTCCATTTAAATGGGAAGGAATGTTTCAGAGTGGTCAGTTGTGTGTCAGGGAGAGAAATGTTTAGGGCTTCTGATTTAGACATGTTTATTTTGAAGTATGAGAGGGAGCTATATGTCTCAAATTCTTTCATCAGGTTGGGTAAGGAAATGCCAGGTTGGGTAAGTATAAGTAATAGGTCATCAGCGAACGCAGCCGCTTTATGAGTGTGGGGGCCTATATCTAGACCGTGAATGGAAGGGTTGGACCTAATCGCTGAGATAAGTGGTTCCAATATTAAAACAAAGAGTAGTGGGGACAAGGGGCATCCCTGACGTCTGCCATTCGACAGGGTGAGTGGGTCCGATAGGGTTACATTTACCTTGATCCGAGCCGTCGGGGCATGATATAGGGCATTTATCCAGTTATACATTGTATCCCCAAGACCTATGTGTCGTAAGACTGCCCTTAGGAATGGCCAACTCACCCTGTCGAATGCTTTTTGAGCATCTGTTGAGAACAATATTAGGGGTATCGAGTTGTAATTAGCGTGATGGATAAGATTGATCACTTTGATCGTATTATCTCTTGCTTCCCTTCCCGGTACAAACCCCACCTGGTCTCAATGAATTAAGGAGGGTAAGATTTTGCCTAGTCTAGCACTAAGAATTTTGGCCAAAAGTTTTACGTCTACGTTAAGGAGAGAAATGGGGCGGTAGTTACTACATATTTCAGGATCTTTCCCTGGTTTGGGGATAATAGTGATATGTGCCTCTTGGGATTGAGGTGGGAGCACTCCTCCGTTTGCTAAATTGTTGAACACTTTAAGAAGGTGTGGTAGGAGGGAGTCCTTGAAGACTTTGTAATAATTAACTGTGAAGCCGTCTGGCCCTGGGCTCTTGCACGTTGGGGTATTTTTGAGTGCTTCTTGTATGTCTTCAGTCGTTATGGGTGAGTCGAGGGAGGCTGCTATCTCGGGTGTAAGTTTAGAGTGCATGTGTTGCCTTAGGTACTCTGATATTTTCTGATGTTGTATCTTATCGGGTGAGGGGACCGTGTCTAAATTTTAGAGTTCTTCATAATATTGCTTGAACACATTCGCTATGTCTGGGGTAGTGTGGGCTAATGTATTAGTCTTGGTTCTTATTTTGGCTATAAATGACATTCCCTGTGTGTGTTTTAGGGCTCTAGCCAAGTTTTGTGTAAGGTGCATGTTAGTGCGCAAACTCTGGAGGGCATTTTGGGCTTTGTGGTTGCATAACATAGCTAGATCAGATCGCAGGGTTAGGAGCTGCGTATATATTTGGGGTGCAAGCGTCTGTTTATGTTGAGTTTCGAGCTCGTGTATCTTCCTCAAAGTATCTACAATAGCCTGTGTTCTCTGTTTTTTGGCGTAGGCTCCCATTTGGAGAAATGTACCCCGTATAACAGCTTTGTGTGCTTCCCAAATAGTTTGTGGGGATATGTCATGTGTTGTGTTTTCCACAAAGTAATTAGCTAGTGTCTGTTTAACCCCTTGACGACAAAGGACGTGCCAGGCACGTCCTGGGAGAAACTCCCTTAACGACAAAGGACGTGCCTGGCACGTCCTGCATTGAATGAAGCGGTTTTCGCGATCAACGATCGCGAAAACCGCTTTAACAGTGCTGGTCTATTGCCTCGACATCGAGGCAATAGCCAGCACCGAAATTTCTATTTCGGGACCCCCACGATCGCCCCACGGAGCGATCGTGGGCGCCATATTGACGGAGCATGCTGTCCTCTGCCGGTCTGAGCTTCGGAAGTGAAAGTAACTTCACTTCCGTCGCTCTGAATATGCTACTTGACTACCCCTAGTGGTAGTTTAGTAGCATTGCAATGGGAAATATTTAAAATAAATATTTAATTAATTAAAAACAGGTTATTTAGCTATATTAGCCTATAGGGTTAAAATTAAATATTTTTTAGCATAAGGGATAGGGTTAAAATTAAAGTTAAAAAATATTAAGGGATATAATAAGGATTAGAGTTGGGGTTAAATTTAGTGTTAGGGTTAAATTTTGAGTTCGGGTTGGGGTCAAAAGATCAATATAGGAAAAAACCAAAAAACCACTATTTTTGTTTTTTGCCCCATAACTCGCAAAAAAATACAGAAAAAAATAGGGAAACATACATATTTTTGAACTCGGGAGAACATTTAGAAACTATTTAGACGGGGTCTTTTTTAATGATTTTATTTGTGTAAATTATATTTTAGGTCAAAGTTAGAAAAAGTGTGTTTTTTTAAATTTTTCATCATATTTTATGATTTTTTTTGTAGTAAATTATAAGATATGATGAACATAATGGTATCTAATGAAAGCCCTTCTTATGATGATAAAAACAACATATAATTTGTGTGGGTACTGTATGTGAGAAAGAAAAAAATGACAGCTAAACACAAACACCCTAGAGATGTCAAAACAGCCATTGTCACCAAGGGAAAGTCAAGGTGAAAATGTCTTGTCACTAAGGGGTTAATAGTGTCTACGTGTGTCTTATCTTTTAGGAGAGATTCGTTGAGTCTCCAGTTGAAGGATCGCTTGGTCATAGAGGGAAGTGATATCTGCATTGAGATCGGGGCATGGTCACTCCAGGTAGTGTCATGGATATGTGTGGTGTGTATTAAAGGGAGGTGCCTATGTGACAGGAAGAAGTAATCAATACGTGAGTATTTGTTGTGTGGGTGAGAGTAGAAGGTGTAATCTTTGGTCGTGGGGTTGGCTATTCTCCATACATCAGCTAGTTGGGATGAGTGCAGCTTTTGCTTTACCTTACGCAGTTTGTGTCCGTTGATTGAGGTTGCTCCGGTGGAGACATCCAGCTTTGGATTGAGAGCCATGTTTAAGTCGCCTCCCAACACAACTAGCCCCTCGGCAAATCGATCTAGTTTGGAGAGAAGAGAGCATATGAATAGATGTTGATTGGTGTTAGGCGCATAAATATTTGCTATAGTCACTCCATCAGTCCCTATGCTCCCCTTAACAAACAAGGCTGGGCCCTCGTTGTCTGACCATGTGTCAGTGACCGTGAATGGGAGAGCCTTGCTAATAAAGATAGCGAATCCTTTAGTTTTTTTAAAAGGTGAATGGGAATAGTACGAGTTAGTATAGGTGCGGTCATGGAACTTTGGTACCTTAGTTCTTCAGAAATGTGTTTCTTGTATAAGGGCAATGTCAGCTTTAGTGGCACGTAGTTCCCCGAACAGTCATGACCGTTTGGAGGGGATATTGAGCCCTTTAGCATTGACTGAGTAAATACTCAGACGGGTAGGTCCCTTATCCATCTAGACTTATATAAGGTTTTTCAGTATTCTGGGAGTATGTATCAGATAATACTGCTGAACTCGGGGGGAATTGAACTTGGGTTAAAACAGGGAGAAGGGTGTCCAATCTGTTTGATGGGTTTTTTCTGTGGACGTGAAAGTCCACTGTTGACCTGAAATTAGTCATGAGCTTTGTGTGTTGGGGATTAAACCCAGGAGATCCAATCGATTCTCCGAGTGTCCCCAGATATTAGCCACACTAAGCCTAGGGGTAACGTGGCAGCGGCTAAGGAGGGTAGGTTTTTTCTCAGTTGATAAAATAAATGGGGAGATCAGTCTGTGGCGAGCTATTTCCACCATCCGATTGTGCACATGTTACAAAGGGTATGTATTCTGAACCTTGTAATTGGGGTGTATTTGTTATAGGTATTGAATTGGTGGAATTTTTTTTTTTTTGAGGAAAGGCATGGGTGGGGGGGTGGAGAACAGGTAGGTCAGATCAGTCTTGCAAGTACGTGGGGGGGTAACATTACAATAGTCTATCCGATAGGGAGTCAGCAGTTCTTCAGTACAGTGATACAGTGGGTCAATAAGTTCATAAAAGGGTGAGCGTATACAGGTTCACTTGCAGTTGGGATCTATCCCAACTTCAACATCCTTGTTACTCGCATTGGGCATACTACATCTGGTGTGGGCATATGGGTTCTCATCCCTTCAGTTAGGGTCTGCTTGTCGGTCTCAGTCCCGGTTTTTGTTCCCATAAAGGTTCTCCTGCCTCCTTTTCTGATCAAGGGTCAGTATAGGTATTTCAATCCTGGTGCTGTGGTGGAGGCCTCTGGTTCCAGGGCCGCACGATTCTTTTGCGTCGGGGTCTAGGTTTCCATGTCAGCCTGGGGTCTAGCGTCAGCGGAGTAGTACCATCAAGGTGTTCTTTCCAGGCTGTCAGATCAGGAGGTGTGATTGAGAGTGCAGCGCAGAACCCCTGCACATCAGCTGGGTGGCGCAAGGTATGTGTAATAGAGTCCTTTTTGACCGATATGGAGAGGGGAAATCCCCATCTGAATTGGAGGTTCTCCGCTTTTAGGAGCGCCGTCAGTGGCTGAAGTAGTTTCCGAAGTTGGAGGGTTCCCCATGCGATGTCCGGCAGTATTTGGATCTCCGTCCCGTCGTGTTGAAGTGGACGGCATTGGCGGGCGGCTTTTAGGATGTCCTCTTTGGTGGAGTATGAGTGGAGGCAGCAAATAATGTCTCTTGGAACCGGGTTTCCCAGGTTTTTTGGCCTCAGTGCCCTATGTGCTCTGTCTAGCAGGATGTCAGTCGCTGGCTTTTTCAGGAGGTTTGCAAAGATAGTTCTAGTGAGGGTGATGGTATCTTCGTCCTCCTTGCTCTCCGGGACCCCCTAATCCTCAGATTTCGCCTACCTCGATTGTCGAGATCCAGCATCTGGTGGGTTAATTGTGTAGTTATGGCCTTCTGGTCATGGAGCTGAGATGCCAGGGATGCCACTGTGGTTCTGATTGTGTCTTGTCCTTCTTCCACCGCTACAATCCTCGAGCTCTGCTCTTTGAGTTCTGATTTAATGTCAGAAATCTCGTCCCTTATAGTGGAACAAATTTGCTCGACTGCGGTGGCAAAGTCTTTTGTTATTTGTGCTGTAAATGTGTGCAGGTCCATTTTGGACACACAATGTGAGCAAGATTGTATTTCGTCTTCCTCTTTTTCAGACTCCGAGGATCTCGATTGTGAAGACGGGGACCTGTCTCTTTTACTCGGCGCCATTTTAGATTCGCGTTGCTGTGATGCTCCCGATGGGACCAGGAACGAGGTAAGGGTGTTTTCTGCTGTTTTCAGCAGCTTTTTGGCATTGCTGGGTGTAGAGGGCACTTTCTTGCCGTGTTTCCCCATTTTCTGTGTGGATTCAGAGGTTCGTTGTGCCAAATGACATCAGTGTGGCGGGAGCTGAGAAGTTTAGCGACCTCTCTGCATGGCGGTCCGGACACGCCCCCGATAGTTTTGTTTTTATTTCTGTTCTAATATTGGATAACTCAACTAAAATAGTCGAGTTCATAAATTGTTGAATTGTAGACTCTAATCTATCAAGAATAATATAAAGTTCCGACAGATCCCTACCTGACATTCTCCTCCAGTCTGAACCCAACTTTATCAAGAGGCCTCTCATGTAGCATTAAAAAGTACACCTTAGGTCATCCCCAGGGTCAGGTGGGGATATATTAAGGAAGCATTGAGGGCCTATGGACTGACAGGATGGATATACTCAGCGATTGCTGCACTCCCCCAGTCCCAGAGTAGTTGGAGCGGGCTTATGCTCCGACTGGTTTGGCCTACACAATGGAACACAAGAGGGTTATCCCGTCACCCCTGTTATATGTGTTGTCCCTGGAGCCGCTGGCCACAAGACTGAGACAGAATAATAATATTAGCGGCATACAAGTTAATAACGAGGAAACTAAATTATCTTTATCTGCTGATGATGTGGTAGTTTTCATCACAAAGCCACTAAGCTCTCTCCTCCACTTCATGAGTGAAATTGAGGAGTATAGTGCTGTATCCAATTATAAGATCAATTGGAATAAAACAACTGCGCAAGTCTTACAAATCAATGGTAACACCATAAAAAATATTAAAGAAAAATATCCTTTGGAGATGGGCACGAAAACATTTGACTACTTAGGCATTAAGATACCCAGTAGAATAGAGAATATCATGGAAATAAATTTTTGTCATCTAATGAGTGTTACTAACAGATTATTTAAAAAAATGGAGACAGGTGGAATTGACCTGGTGGGGTCAGATTAATGCTATCTCATCCTATCTAATGCCTATGTGGACATATATGTTTCGGATGGTCCCCCTAAATATACCACATATGTGGTTGGATATGATACATGAGAACCTTCGTAACTTTGTATGGAGAGGTAAGGCCCCTAGTATTAGCACTAGGGTTTTGGGTATGAAGACAAAAGAGGAGGGCATGGGATTTCCCCATATTAAACAATTATATGATGCTAGTATGTTACTCCATCTAATTAGAACTCAGGCGACATCTGCCAGACAAGAGACTTGGTATCAAATAGAATCAGTGGGCATTAAAGATCTGTCAACAATAATTTGGTCTATAAAGATAAAAAATATCCAAACTATATAAAAAATAAAAGCCTAGTTATAGATGGGATTATTCCCATTTGGTTCTCTCTTAAAAGAAATGAAAATAAACAAAAAAATATTTAAAATACAACGAATAAGTCTATTGGAGACTCTGTTGGAGCTTCTCTCCTTGAGGGAATGGGTAAACGCTGGAATCCAGAAAATAGATGACTTCTTCAGAGAAGGCCACATTATGATATTCTCAGACTTAGTTAAGAAATAAAGCATACCCAATGCAAATGTCTTTCGTTACTAAAGAATAAAAAGCTGCTTACTAACATGTACAAGAAGTGAACAGTACATATTTGGCTTAACTTACAAAATTAATAACAATGGAAAATAATAAAAAACTATCCAAATGTTTGGAGCGTGTTAGAATACTACAGAATCCGATGGACTTGCCAATCATTAAAAGATGGGGAAAAGACAAGGGAGTTAAAATTACAATGTAGGACTGGAGAAAATCCATTGGGGGAGTCTTAAGAGAGGCTCATGGAAATCAACTATAAAATTATTAATAAATGGTATCTTGTCCCGACCAGATTAGCAGCAATGTATCCTCACACTACCGGAATATGCTGGCGATGCCATCAGGAATATGGTGGGGCTGCAATAAAATAAGAACTTATTGGAATAAAGTCTTGAATTTTTTAAAACAAGCAGACAGCATTGCCATCCCCAATGATTCAAACTGGGTGTTGCTACATATTGGTTGGCCAATATTAACTAAATGACAAATAACTCTAACAGAACATACTCTTTTAGCCCCAAAAAAGATAATAGCCAGAGAGTGGAGGCAAAGTAGAAACCTTGAAATAAGACACTTTGAGAACCAACTGGGTTTCCAGCTGAGAATGGCCTCGTATTCTCAAATAAATAAAACATGGAGATGGCTAGACTGTATTGATAAATACGATAATGCTAAGCTTTGGAAATGAAGTGGGGCGGAGGGGAAGTTTGGGCAAGCCGGACGGGGGATGATGCCCTCTCCCAGGCATGTGGAGCTTTATTTAGATAGACATTTTTTGTATGTGCTCCATTGTTTGTTAATTATTTTTTTAAATGTTATATGTATTGTTTTCTGTAGATGAATGGACTGAAGCATATATATAAACTTGAGAGCTAACTAAGAGAATGTATACTATTGGCCTTTTATATTGTACCCCTTTCCTTTGATTAGTGTGTAATGTATTAATGATATATATGTATATGCCCTTTACCTGTCTATTTTTATAAGTGTATTTATGTATTTTTATACCATATTAAAATTTAATAAACAAATTGAAAAAACAAACAAACAAATTTTCTATTAAAAAAAAAAGTACTGGGAAATCCCATCCTTGTCATTTTATTTGATGAATGTTACTGCTTCCTTGATTAAATATTCTATATTTGATGGGGTGTTCAACAGACTTTCATTCAGCCGCCAGTTTGCTTTGATTTTATACTCTGGGTTTATTTTAATCTCTATGTATACTGGGGCATGGTCAGACCAGATAATGGGGCCTATTTGCGTTCTTTGTCCAGACCGGAATAGTCTGTCAGCACATAATCTATCCTTGTGTAAGTTTCATGGACTTGTGAAAAAAGGTATATTCTTGATCTTGTTGATGAAAAACATGCCATGAGTCATATAATGCATGTTGGTATAAGATATTTTGGAAGACTGATTTTATTGTTTCTTTCTTAGTTGGTTTCCCATCTCTGTCTTATTTAGGGTTTATTGGAGAATTCAAGTCTCCACCTAGTATTAATTGGCCAGATTTTATTTTTTCTATTTTCTCCAACATTGCTTTCAGAAATTTTAATGGAGATTGATTTGGTGCATAGGTGTTTGCCAACATATAAAGTTGATCGTTCAGAATGACAATTAATATGATATATCTTCCATTCAGATCTGTGATGGAATGTATTAATTCAAGCTTTATATGGCCTGCAAAACTTATAGCCACACCCTTTTTTTTTTGTTCCAAATTGTTAGCTGAAAAAAATCAGTGGATATTTGGTATATTTCCATCATTTTTTTTGGTGGGAGTGTCCAATGGGTCTCCTGAAGCATCATGATAGCTACTTGGTTGCTTCTCATGGTATCGTATAAATATCCTCTTGTTTGAGGAGAGTTTAGCTCCTTAGCGTTTACGGTCCCTATTTTAAGGGCCCCTGCCCCACCGAGTCCTCCATTATCAACATTCACTACCCAGCCATACCAAACATTCACAACTTGAGATGAAAAGTTAGACAAATCCAAGTTTGCCTACAATTCTAGTCCTGCCATAGCCGCAGGTATTAGAGCTCCCGGTGATGAGCAATGGTCTCCTTGATACTTCCCCTTGCCGCTAACATTCTACCATCCGGGCATTTTTTGCCTTTATTTAAAAATACTGTATATATCAACATTTTAATTTACTTGTTCTTCCACCATACTTTATCTCCCAGTGTCCCCCAGGCTTTAACTATCCACTGGGTTTCCTCCCCAATCCCTACTCTATCTCCGTTATTTCTCCGATATGTAGACAAAGGTAACTATTTGTGTTATATGTAGACACAATAAGTAGCCAATAATTATTACATGGTGCAAAAAATTTCTGTTGTCTCATATGGAGAGAAGAAAAAAAAACTTTCAGCGTGAATTACCATCTCCTAAAAAAAAGTGCTTTCAACATACATTTCTAAAGAAAAAAAGTGCTTAATTATTATTATTATTACTAGACATTAAGCCCGTTAAATTAACGGGCGCTAGAACATATGTGGACGGGGGGGGGGGACATAAGGGGGTAACATAGGGGCAAGCACCCTGGTGACGGGGGGAGCCTTGAGGGCTGCCTCATCTTGATAGAGTTGTGATACTCCTGCTGTATTAATGATGCAGCAGGGGGATCACAACTCCCATCAAGATGAGGCAGCCCTCAAGGCTCCCCCTCGCCAGGGTGCTTGCCCCTATGTTTCCCCCTTATGTCCCGTCCCCCCGTGTTACTTACCACCTTAGCGTGGTGTGAAGGGGGCGTGAGGTGGGTAGCGTCACTCCGCTCGCGCATGCGCAGTCTTTACAAAGTTACAGCTAAGTGATCAGCTGTAACTTTGTGCGCATGCGCAATGAGTAAATTCTCCTGCGATTGCGCAGGAGAATTTGCTTGAGAAATCTGTCAGCAGGGCCGGCCTTAAGAGATCCGGCGCTCTGTGCGGGATTCCCCCATGGCAACCCCCCATGTATGTATATTTCTGCCTTCCCATGTTTGTTCCTTTCCTCTTCATTGCCCTGTCTGTCTCTCTCTAACTCCCCCATACCTGTTCTCTCTCTCCCTCTATTCTGTCTCTCTCCTCCCCCCCTGTACTGTCTGTCTCTCCCTCTTCCCCCTGTCTCTCTCTCCCCCCCTGTTCTGTCTCTCTCCCCCCCCCTGTTCTGTCTCACCCCCCCTGTTCTGTCTCTCTCTCCCTCCCTCTGTTCTTTCTCTCTACCCCCCTGTTCTGTATCTCTCTCTCCCCCCTCCAGCTGTTCTGTTGCTCCCCCTCCCCCTGTTCTGTCTCTCCCACCTCCAGCTGTTCTGTCTCTCCCCCTCCCCCTGTTCTGTCTCTCCCACCTCCAGCTGTTCTGTCTCTCCCCCTCCCCCTGTTCTGTCTCTCCCACCTCCAGCTGTTCTGTCTCTCCCCCTCCCCCTGTTCTGTCTCTCCCCCTGCCCTGTCTCTCTCTCCCCCCTGCCTGCCCTTCCTCTGTTCTGTCTCTCTCCCCCCCTGTTCTGTCTCTCTCCCCCCCTGTTCTGTCTCTCTCCCCCCCTGTTCTGTCTCTCTCCCCCCCTGTTCTGTCTCTCTCCCCCCCCCTGTTCTGTCTCTCTCCCCCCCCCTGTTCTGTCTTTCTAGCCCTGTTCTGTCTCTCTCCCCATAACCCCTGTTCTGTCTTTCTCTCCCTCCTCCCCGTCTGTCTCTCTCTCCCCCTTCCCCCTGTTCTGTCTCTCTCTCTCCCCCCCTGTACTGTCTGTCTCTCTCTCTCCTCATTCCCCCTGTCTCTCTCTCCCCCCTGTTCTGTCTCTCCCCCCCTGTTCTGTCTCTCCCCCCCTGTTCTGTCTCTCTAGCCCTGTTCTGTCTCTCTAGCCCTGTTCTGTCTCTCTCTCTCTCTCTCCCCCTTCCCCCTGTTCTGTCTCTCTCTCCCTCCCTCCCTCCCTCCCTCCCTCTGTTCTTTCTCTCTACCCCCCTGTTCTATATCTCTCTCTCCCCCCTCCCCCTGTTCTGTCTTTCTCTCCCTCCCTCCCCGTCTGTCTCTCTCTCCCCCTTCCCCTTGTTCTGTCTCTCTCTCTCCCCCCTGTTCTGTCTCTCTCTCCCCCTCCCCCCTGCTCTGCCTCTCTCTCTCCCTCCCTCTGTTCTTTCTCTCTACCCCCCTGTTCTGTATCTCTCTCTCCCCCCTCCAGCTGTTCTGTCTCTCCCCCTGCCCCTGTTCTGTCTCTCCCCCCTGTCCTGTCTCTCTCTCTACCCCCCTGTTCTGTATCTCTCTCTCCCCCCTCCAGCTGTTCTGTCTCTGCCCCTGTTCTGTCTCTCCCCCTCCCCCTGTTCTCTCTGGGGTGAGTGTGTGTATAAATGTGGATGTGTGTGGGGGTTAAGTGTGTGTATGTATGTGAGTGTGTGTATCAATGTGTGTGTGGGGTAAGTGTATGTATGTATGTATGTATGTATGTATGTATGTGAGTGTGTGTGTGTGTGCGTGTGTGTATAAATGCATATTAATGTGTGGGGTAAGTGCATGTATGTGAGTGTGTGTGTGGGGTAACTGTATGTATGTATGTATGTATGTATGTATGTGAGTGTGTGTGTGTGTATAAATGTGTATGTGTGTGGGGTAAGTGTATGTATGTAAGTATCCTCTATAATAATGTTCAAGTGTCTCTGCGTCCAGTCCCTGTGTCCGTGGGATTGTGCTACTGCGCATGTGCCCCACGGACAGCCGTTGGGACTTGGAACACAGAGACTCCCTCCCGCCCAAAGAAAAAAAAAAAAAGCCGATAGAGGCACTGGATGGGGGAGATCTAAAGATCCCCCCTCACCAGCCCTCTGCTCGGCATACTCTGCTAGATCCCGGGAGGGGGCGGAGCTAACCAGCTGAGCGGTGTAGCTCCGCTCCCACCCTGTGAAGCAGATCAGCGTCTGCTTCACTGGGAGCCCAGGTCAGCAAGAGAAGGTGCTGCTCGGGCTCCCCATGCTTAATGCAGGCATGGGGTGCCGAGCAGCACTTTCTCATGGTGCCAGTGGCTCCCCGTGAAGCAGACGCTGCTCTGCTTCACAGGGTGGGGGCGGAGCTACACCGCTCAGCCTCACGGGATCTAGCAGAGCATGCCGAGCAGAGGGCTGGTGAGGGGGGATCTTTAGATCTCCCCACCCAGTGCCTCTATCGGCTTTTTTTTTCTTTTTTTTTCTTTGGGCGGGAGGGAGTCTCTGCGTTCCATGTCCCAACGGCTGTCCGTGGGGCACATGCGCAGTAGCGCAATCCCACGGACACAGGGACTGGACGCGGAGACACTTCAACTTTATTAAAGATTATTCTTTGTCATTTTTTATTAAACTGTATTTTTCTTTTTTTTTTTTATGTTAATTTTCCTGTATTTAATAGATCTATCCTGTCTGATATATTTCCTGTATTTAATAGATCTATTTTCTATTCTTTGGACTTAGTACTGTTAAACTCATTATAGCCCATGTCATTTTTTATTAAACTGTATTTTTTTTTTTTTAACTACATGTCCCCGACGTTGCTAGGGCAACAGGGACGCTATAGTATGTGTCTCTGCGTCCAGTCTGTTGCCCTAGCAACGGCTGTCCGTTGGGCAGTGTCTCTGCGTCCAGTCTGTTGCCCTAGCAACCCACGGACACAGGGACTGGACGCAGAGACACTTCAACTTTATTAAAAAGGATGATTAGCTGCTATGTATTAATAGTGCATTCTTTACTCAATATTGAAAAGAAAATACTAAATCAGTATACCAGATTAACAAAAAAAAAACTATTTAAAAAATCGTTCAATATGATTTTATATTATGATTCTACCCCTTTGCTTGTCCGCTGGATTCCTTCCCAATACCTCCCTTTCCAGTCTCTGTTATGTCTCATACATATAGATATAGCTAACTGTCTATATTACATAGGGGTAAGATATACCCAATATTTAATACACAGTGCATACTACTTCTATTCCAAATCTCGAGGTATGATAATTTCTTTAGTTAATATTCGGAGATATGTGGAAAAATCTTAATTCTATACAACAAATAGAGTTCTTCCAAAATCATTCCGTGACATTATAGATATTATTAAGTCTATTTTCTTTTATATATTAATTCTATAATAAACATAATCGGTGAATATTATACAAAATCTCAGAGTAAATTTCTTTGCTTAATATTGCGATGTGAGTAAACATAAAATCTTAAAACTATACACCAAATGTAGTTTTTCAAAAAGTCAATCAGTGATAAAATACATATTGTAAAATCTGTGAGCAAAAAAACAACAACAATTCAACATCAAATGTCGCCCAATTAATAATTTCGTAGTGCAAAGCCTCAGTTGTCTCATAAGAAAATACTAAAGGAATTTAGACATGAATTTCTAGAGGAAAAAGGTGCTTAATTATTATTACTATTATCTATTATATATTAATCCCATGAGAATATAGGCAGTTTTTATTATTCAAAGCCTCGTTGAGTAGAACATTCTTTGCTCAGTGTTAAAAAATCTATAGAAAAATACTAAAACAGTAAATCAGATATACATTTCCCAAAAAAAAGTCATCAGCATAAGAATGAAGGGGAGGAAGAGGGAATTAACAGCGGCTTATCATTATTCAGACCCAATCAATTTCCACAAAGCTAGTATATCTGTCAAAGTCTCTGGGTCTTTAAAATGATACGAAGAATCCTTATAATATACTGTAATTGAAGTGGGAAAAACCCATTTATATAGTATTACGTTCATTCTCCTCACACGTGTTAGATCAGCAAATTTTCTGCGAGCCTGTCTCGTTTCAATAGATATATCAGAGAAGAACTTGATGTCTTTAAAGGGATCCATAGAAGAGTTGTCATTGGGATCTTTAAGCCTGGAGGACAGTACTCGTTGATTTTTTATATAGTATGATGTAAAACATACTATCACGTCCCTCGATAATGCAGGGTCGATTCCTTGTGACCTTTGAATCTTATGAAACCAAATGGGCAAGTTCTTATTTCGGAGTTTGGAATGTATGTTTTTAACAGACTGATTAAGTATTCTTCTAATTGCTCTTGTTTAATTGTTTCAGGGAATCCTCTCAGTCTTAGATTTTTCCTTCTTGATCTATCTTCAAGATTAACTGTTTTGTTTTCAAGATTTTTAATTTTAGTTTCTAAGACACCATTTTTAACAAGGAGTATTTGGTGATCTTCTTTTAGTTTAGCTATTGCTATGGAAAGAGTTCTTAGTTGGCAAGAAACACTACCGCCAAGGCTATTTATATTATACTAGACATTAAGCCCGTTAAATTAACGGGCGCTAGAACATATGTGGATGGGGGGGGGGGGGGTACATAAGGGGGCAACATAGGGGCAAGCACCCTGGTGAGGGGGGAGCCTTGAGGGCTGCCTCATCTTGATGGGAGTTGTGATCCTCCTGCTGTATTATTTATGCAGCAGGGGGATCACAACTCCCATCAAGATGTGGCAGCCCTCAAGGCTCCCCCCTCACCATAGTGCTTGCCCCTATGTTGCCCCCTTATGTCCCCCCCCGTGTTACTTACCACCTTAGCGTGGTGTGAAGGGGGCGGGATGTGGGTAGTGTTGCTCCGCTCGTGCATGCGCAGTCTTTACAAAGTTACAGCTGAGTGATCAGCTGTAACTTTGTGCGCATGCGCAATGAGTAAATTCTCCTGCGATTGCGCAGGAGAATTTGCTCGAGAAATCTGTCAGCAGGGCCGGCCTTAAGTGTTCCAGCGCCCTGTGCGGGATTCCCCCACGGCGCCCCCCCCCCCCCCCATGTATGTATCTCTCTGCCTTCCCATGTTTGTCCCTTTCCTCTTCATTGCCCTGTCTGTCTCTCTCTAACTCCCCCATACCTGTTCTCTCTCTCTCTCTCCCTCTATTTTCTGTCTCTCTCACCCCCCCCTGTACCTACTGTCTCTCTCTCCCCCTTCCCCCTGTCTCCCCCCCCCCAGTTCTGTCTCTCCCCCCCCAGTTCTGTCTCTCTCTCCCCCCCTGTTCTATCTATCCACCCCCTGTTCTGTCTCTCCACCCCCTGTTCTGTCTCTCTAGCCCTGTTCTGTCTCTCTAGCCCTGTTCTGTGTCTCTCTCTCCCCATTCCCCCTGTTCTGTCTTTCTCTCCCTCCCTCCCCGTCTGTCTCTCTCTCCCCCTTCCCCCTGTTCTGTCTCTCCCCCCCCCTGTACTGTCTGTCTCTCTCTCTCTCTCCCCCTTCCCCCTGTTCTGTCTCTTTCTCCCTCCCTCTGTTCTTTCTCTCTACCCCCTGTTCTGTATCTCTCTCTCCCCCTTCCAGCTGTTCTGTCTCTCCCCCTCCCCCTGTTCTGTCTTTCTCTCCCTCCCTCCCCCTGTTCTGTCTCTCTCTCCCCCCTGTTCTGTCTGTCTCTCTCTCTCCCCCTTCCCTCTGTTCTTTCTCTCTACCCCCCTGTTCTGTCTCTCCCCCTCCCCCTGTTCTGTCTCTCCCCCTGCCCTGTCTCTCTCTCCCCCCTGCCTGCCCTTCCTCTGTTCTGTGTCTCTCTCTCCCCCCTGTTCTGTCTCTCTCCCCCCCTGTTCTGTCTCTCCCCCCTGTTCTGTCTCTCTCTCCCCCCCTGTTCTGTCTCTCTCTCTCCCCCTGTTCTGTCTCTCTCTCCCCCCCAGTTCTGTCTCTCCCCCCCCCTGTTCTGTCTCTCCCCCCCCTGTTATGTCTCTCCCCCCCCTGTTCTGTCTCTCCCCCCCTGTTCTGTCTCTCCCCCCCCTGTTCTGTCTCTCTCTCTCCCCATTCCCCCTGTTCTGTCTTTCTCTCCCTCCCTCCCCGTCTGTCTCTCTCTCTCCCTTCCCCCTGTTCTGTCTCTCCTCCCCCCCTCTGTACTGTCTGTCTCTCTCTCTCCCCCTTCCCCCTGTTCTGTCTTTTTCTCCCTCCCTCTATTCTTTCTCTCTACCCCCTGTTCTGTATCTCTCTCTCCCCCTTCCAGCTGTTCTGTCTCTTTCTCCCTCCCTCTGTTCTTTCTCTCTATCCCCTGTTCTGTATCTCTCTCTCCCCCTTCCCCCTGTTCTTTCTCTCTACCCCCCTGTTCTGTATCTCTCTCTCCCCCCTCCAGCTGTTCTGTCTCTCCCCCTCCCCCTGTTCTGTCTCTCCCCCTGCCCTGTCTCTCTCCCCCCCCTTCCTGCCCTTCCTCTGTTCTGTCTCTCTCCCCCCCTGTTTTGTCTCTCCCCCCCTGTTCTGTCTCTCTCTCCCCCCCTGTTCTGTCTCTCTCTCCCCCCCTGTTCTGTCTCTCTCTCCCCCCCTGTTCTGTCTCTCTCCCCCCTGTTCTGTCTCTCTCCCCAATGTTCTGTCTCTCTCCCCAATGTTCTGTCTCTCTCCCCCCCTGTTCTGTCTCTCTCCCCCCCCGTTCTGTCTCTCTCCCCCCCTGTTCTGTTTCTCTCCCCCCCTGTTCTGTCTCTCTCCCCCCCTGTTCTGTCTCTCTCCCCCCCTGTTCTGTCTCTCTCCCCCTGTTCTGTCTCTCTCCCCCCGTTCTGTCTCTCTCCCCCCGTTCTGTCTCTCTCCCCCCCTGTTCTGTCTCTCTCCCCCCCTGTTCTGTCTCTCTCCCCCCCTGTTCTGTCTCTCTCCCCCCCTGTTCTGTATCTCTCTCTCCCCCCTCCAGCTCTTCTGTCTCTCCCCCTCCCCCTGTTCTGTCTCTCCCCCTCCCCCTGCCCTGTCTCTCTCTCCCCCCTGCCTGCCCTTCCTCTGTTCTGTCTCTCCCCCCCCCAGTTCTGTCTCTCTCCCCCCCTGTTTTGTCTCTCCCCCCCTGTTCTGTCTCTCTCCCCCCCGTTCTGTCTCTCTCTCCCCCCCTGTTCTGTCTCTCTCTCTCTCCCCCTTTTCTGTCTCTCTCTCTCCCCATTCCCCCTGTTCTGTCTCTCCCCCCTCTGTTCTGTCTCTCTCTCTCTCCCCATTCCCCCTGTTCTGTCTCTCTCTCCCTCCCTCCCCGCCTGTCTCTCTCTCCCCCTTCCCCCTGTTCTGTCTCTCTCTCCCTCCCTCTGTTCTTTCTCTATACCCCCCTGTTCTGTATCTCTCTCTCCCCCTTCCAGCTGTTCTGTCTCTCCCCCTCCCCCTGTTCTGTCTTTCTCTTCCTCCCTCCCCGTCTGTCTCTCTCTCCCCATTCCCCCTGTTCTGTCTCTCTCTCCCTACCTCCCCGCCTGTCTCTCTCTCCCCCTTCCCCCTGTTCTGTCTCTCTCTCCCTCCCTCTGTTCTTTCTCTATACCCCCCTGTTCTGTATCTCTCTCTCCCCCTTCCAGCTGTTCTGTCTCTCCCCCTCCCCCTGTTCTGTCTTTCTCTTCCTCCCTCCCCGTCTGTCTCTCTCTCCCCCTTCCCCCTGTTCTGTCTCTCTCTCCCCCCTGCCCATGTCTCTCTCTCCCACCCCTCCCCTTCCTTTGCCTTCAAAGGTACATACAGGGAGGGGGCGGAGCTAACCGGCTGAGCGGTGTAGCTCCGCCCCCACCCTGTGAAGCAGATCAGCGTCTGCTTCACTGGGAGCCCAGGTCAGCAAGAGAAGGTGCTGCTCGGGCTCCCCATGCTTAATGCAGGCATGGGGAGCCGAGCAGCACTTTCTCATGGTGCCAGTGGCTCCCCATGAAGCAGACGCTGCTCTGCTTCACAGGGTGGGGGCGGAGCTACACTGCTTAGCTGGTCAGCTCCGCCCCCTCCCGGGATCTAGCAGAGCATGCTGAGCAGAGGGCTGGTGAGGGGGGATCTTTAGATCTCCCCCACCAGTGCCTCTAACGGCTTTTTTTTTTTTCTTCTTTGGGCGGGAGGGAGTCTCTGCGTTCCAAGTCCCAACGCTGTCCGTGGGGCACATGCGCAGTAGCGCAATCCCACGGACACAGGGACTGGACGCAGAGACACTTGAACATTATTATAGAGGATGATGAAGCCATTGGTTATTTTTCCCAAAGGAATGTCTAGCAAGAAGGGAAAAACGCATTCTACTTAGTAATCCTTATAAATATGGATAAAACTCTGGGTGAATTTAAGGGGGACCCGGCTCGATGTGTGTGTCCTTTATGTACATAAATTTTGAGATGTCACTAGCTGCTGTCGCAACTTGCTCAATCTATTGCTGAGACCGGAGTCAAGTCAGTGACTATATCCAGGGCGGTCACAGTATGCTACCAGCTACTGCCCATTCAGCCTCACTTTGCAAAGTCTCTCTATATCTCCTCCAGGATGCTGGTTTCAGTAGTCACTGACCCCGGTCTCAGCAGTCACTGACCCCGGTCTCAGCAACGTCCTCTTTAAGACGATGCACCTAGGGGAGAGGCTGCTCTAGGGTTCTGTATCGTCACACATGTGTGCAGCCAGGGCAGCCATTTTTAAAATGGCAGCTATGGTCACTCCGGGAGAGATTGTAGCGTGCCCCTGCTCTTTTCTTCAGTGTTGCACAATTCCTCTACATAGACCTTCGGTCGCTTTCTTTGCTCATTTTAGTGATTGACCAGGCACGTCATGTGTCACAATGGACACTGGCACATCATATGTCGGGAAGGGGTTAAATAAAGTACTTGAGCCCAGACTGTAAATTAATAAAGGAATTGCCCCCAGTATTCAAATACAGGACCCCAATCATCTGATATGCTGGAGAAGGTGTCACATCTTAATCATTCCACCTGACAACACCAATGGCAAACAAAGGTTCCAAGTCTCAGACAGACAGAATCACAAGAGAGACAAGACAACACATAATTAAAAAGTCACGCATTTTTAAAGGTTCTTTATCTCCACATACTTGTTTTCCTGACTCTACTGTGATGCTGTCTGTTTGACAGGTGCTCTGTGTATGGTGTCCAGTGAGATTTGTATAAATTCTAGTTCAAGACAGATTGTCAGAGAGATTCATTCCAAGTAAGTAGCTAGAGATAGGACTCACCAAGTTTGGAGTACTTTGACGTAGTGGTGGGCTAAGCAAAATATGGCCATATATTGTTACTAAATCTCCAATATTTTTTCATTTAAGCTAGGTGCTTTTAAATATTTAAAATTATTAAAAATTATTAAAAAGGTTTAAAATGATTAAGATAATATGTTGTATGGGTGCACACTGCATTTATTTCATTGTAAGAATTAAGGTCGCCTTAGTGGTGCTCTGTGCAACATATGCCGGTTCTGGGGTGCTGTCCAAATCATTGTTTTTGCATGCTGTCTGTTTGAGACTCGAAACTCTTCTTTGCCGTTTTTGTTTTCTGGAGGAGGGATTCATATGTGACACCTTCTCCCTGTGGATACTTCCCTGCTGCACACAGACAGAAACATACTGGCTTTTCAAATGCCTGTATGTTAATTCTGCTGGCACCGGCTCTGCAGGCTGGATTACCGGCCATGCCGGTAAAATAGCGGCCTGGTGGCAACTCTAATCCCCAAAGGGTCCTGTTTTAAAGGGATTCTGTCAACCTAAACATTACTCATACTGTGAATGAAAGGAATAAAAATTATGAAAAATTATCTATACATTGTGTTACCAGAATATTGTTTTAAATCTATCTGTGGTGTTTCCTGCTTATAACATTATTTGTGGCGTGCTATGCAAATTACACATTTCCCACTGAAAATGAGTTTAAGTGTAGGATAATGGTCATGATTTTTATTCCCTGTGTTTAAATGAAGCAGCGGAGGCAATCAAATCAGGACATTTTCGCCATGTAAACCATAGATTTTCAGCTACTCAATGTGTGCCAATCGCACCCGAACACGCTCTGAATTCAGGTAAGATCTGAGCTGGAGAATTCAACTTTAAAGCCCTCTAAAAAACACTACAAAAGATTTTAAACTACTTTTTTTCACATGGGCATGCCTACTTATCAGGGCCGGACTGGCCTACCGGGATACCGGAAAAAATCCCGGTAGGCCGCCGTCCCTGGGCCTGTTACCTGGGGTTGCAAATGCTGAAAACTGCCCTGCTGAAAAATTCGGCTGCTGCAGCCGCTTCAAGAATTCAGCCGCCGCGACTGCTTTAAGAATCTGGCCGCGGCGGCCGCTTTAAGGCATGCTCTACCCCCAGCTTCCCAGAGACTAACTGAGCACTGGATGTAATGCGACATCTGGTGCTCGGAAGAAACTGATTGACGGTGTTTTGCCTCTGCAGGGATCAGAGGCGGGCACCGATCCAACAAACAATTATTTTTCAAAGAAATCATAGTGTGTCTGTGTGACAGTGTGCATGTGTTACTGTGTGTGACTGTGCAAGTGTAACTGTGTGTACGTAAGTGTGACTGTAAGTGTAACTGTGTGTATGTAAGTGTGGCTTTGTAAGTGTGACTGTGTAAGTGTAACTGTGTGTATGTAAGTGGGGCTTTGTAAGTGTAACTGTGTGTATGTAAGTGTGGCTGTGTAAGTGTAACTGTGTGTATGTAAGTGTGGCTGTGTAAGTGTAACTGTGTGTATGTAAGTGTGACTGTGTAAGTGTAACTGTGTATATGTAAGTGTGGCTGTGTAAGTGTAACTGTGTGTATGTAAGTGTGGCTGTGTAAGTGTAACTGTGTATATGTAAGTGTGCCTGTGTAAGTGTATGTATTTCTGTATATGTGTACACCGTCTGGTCTGAACCATCCACCTCCCTACAAACAGTATTTAAAAAATAAAACAAATACATCTGTGTGTATATATGTGTCTGTGTGTGTGACAGTGGGCATTTGTTATTATGTGTAAGTGTAACTGTGTGTCTGTAAGTGTAACTGTGTGTAAGTGTGCCTGTGTAAGTGTGTGTATTTCTCTGTGTGTGTGTGTATGTGTATGTATGTGTGTATATCTGTGTGTGGCTGTGTATGTATGTGTGTAAGTGTGACTGTGTTGTTGTGTGTGTGACTGTGTGTGTAAGGGTTTATGTCTGTGTATCACATATAAAACAAGAAGCAGTGCAGTGATCCCGCCGCTTTAAGAATTTGGCTGCGGAAAGATGCGATGTTCCCTCCTTTTCCCTCCTGTGCTGGGGCAAGTCCTGTGAGTGCAATCTAATAGCAGGGGTAAGTCCTGGGTGCTGGGGTTAGTCCTTTGAGTGCAATCTAAGTACTGGATAAAGTCCTTCGTGCTGGGGCAAGTTCTGTGAGGGCATTCTAAGTCCTGAGTGCTATAGCATGTTATGTGAGTGCAAGCTGCATGCTGGGGTAAGTGTTGGGACAAGTTCTGTGACTGCAATCCATGTGCTTTGGCAAGTCCTGTGAGTGCAATCTGCGAGGTGGGGTAAGTCTTAGGGTGCTGTGGCAAGTTCTACAAGTTCAGTCTGAGTTCTGGGGTAAATCCTGGGTGCTGGGGCAAGCCATGTGAGTGCAATCTGCATGCTGAGTTAAGTCCTGAGTGCTAGGGAAAGTCCTGTAAGTGCTATCTGAGTGCTGGGGTAAGTCCAGTGAGTTCAACCTGCATACTAGGGTAAGTCCTGGATGTTGGGAAAAGCCCTGTGAGTGCAGTCTTAATGCTGGGGTAGGTCATGGGTGCTGGGCAAGTCCTGCGAATGCAATCTGAGTGCTGGGATAGGTCATTGTTGCTGGGCAAGTCCTGTGAATGCATTCTGGTTGCTGGGGTAAATCAATGCATCCATCCAGATGACACACACTTCCCTGATATATACCCCTGCACAGGGCAATTCATATAACCTTGTGTACATACTGGGGCCTATGTATTGCCCTGTGCATGGGGTATATACCAGCCTTATCTGTAAATAATAGATTCTTCAAATGTGCTTTACAATGTATGGTTTTCCCTTTTATGAACAAGAAAAGAATGTTATGAAATGGGGCTGGTATAATGACGCAATGCTATGGGGCTGGTATAATGACACAGTGCTATGGGGCTGGTATAATGACGCAATGCTATGGGGCTGGTATAATGACGCAATGCTATGGGGCTGGTATAATGACGCAATGCTATGGGGCTGGTATAATGACACAATGCTATGGGGCTGGTATAATGACACAATGCTATGGGGCTGGTGTACAACCATTTCCAGGGCTGGTTTTTATCCCCAGTCCGGCACTGCTACTTATATGCCCAAATATCAATTCTGATACAAATATCCAGTATTATAATATCTGTAAAAAAAATAAAATGATATTTTGCACATTTATGGAACTATGGCCATGTCAAAAAACTGTTAAAAAAAAGTAATGCAGCAAAATATATGTCCAGCCCAGGCACCAATGTGTAATAACATATAGTTGTCTGGATCTGTATACATATATAGTCACTGTTATTCACAATCCTTAGAACAAAAAGGAATATAGATATATGTGTGCTGATGTGGATGACTCAGAGGGGTCCGGCGATCATGACACTGCTGAGTCAAGCACATTAATGCAAGTAGACAGCCCCAGAACTAACCATGTTGTGTACATATAACCGATAGCTACCTATTGACAATTTATAATGTGCCTTACCATGTAAATGATGTCTTCCCCTGGAGTTCTTCCTTGCACACAATTCACCTCTTGCAGGAATATTGGAAAAGCTGGATTCACCACTTGCATGCCAATTGTGTTTCTTCACTGTTCTCCTGGTCATGTCTCCACACTTATTCTGGTCACGTCTTCACTCTTACATTTAGCAATGTTTATTGTGTAATTACCCCTAACTGAACCATTCTGATACCTCCCATTGATACAACTCAAGCTACAAGGATGGATGATGTGCTAGGCAACCGTCTAGCAATGTCAGTATCATCGTCCTCCTCTCCAGCCTGTTTTTTTAATCAACTGTGCTGATGGAGGGAGGTTAGGTGGAAGAGTGGTTTCTGGACCTAACTCTCTTAGATTAAACAGTGAGGATTTGGTTAATTGTGACCATAACATGAACCTTGCCAACCACGTCAAGGTACCCCACAAATAGGCAAGTCCCTACGCTAAAATTGAATAGCAAATTAATAATACACAGACAGACAAACAGAGAAAATACCTGCAGAGCTGAAAAAAGCTAACAGAGTAAATGGGTGTGGCTGAATTTATAGAGGAAACAAAGAAAACCTGGAAAGGAGCAATAGTATAACAGAGAGCAAGAAAACCAGAAATGGATCAGAGCAGAAACTAAAGTAACAGAAACATGAGAGTTTAACAGAGTTCTGAGACAGGGCTGAGAAATATGGACAATCAGGAGACAGGGCATAAGAGCAGACAAAGCCTACAATTACACGAGCAACCTCCGGAGCTGACCAGCACTACTGCTTTGCTGGATAACTTCTTTAAGGGAACAGAATTTATCACACGTACAGATTCCCTGGTCATATATCATGGAGTGCTCACAGGTAGGATCTACTCTGGAACAGGGCAGGATCCAGACTATAGCCAGATGGGGAAGGTGCCACTCTGGGGAAGTACCAGTTGGTGGCCAAGCAAGGCAAGGTTTGCCACTCTGTGTGCAATAACACTATGTGGCCGAGCTAGAGAGGGGTGCCACTCTGTGGGGGATACCACTATGTGGCCAAGTAAGGGATGGGTTACCACTTTGTGGGAGCGCCACTCTCTGGCCGAGTGAGAACAAGTTACACGTATGCAAAACAAAGGTAGGAACGAGCATAGGCAATAAGCAAGAGAGAGGAAAGCAAAAGCAGGAGTGAGCATAGTAAATAAACAAGAGAGCAAAAGTCTACTGAAATCACTGGAACAGCTTGGATGAGTCCACATAGTATCATTCCCTGAAATAACTCCTCATGAACTTGCCCTTAAGGAGATTGTGCACTGCCACCTATTGGACAGTGCACCCAGCGTAGCCCTCCCTGTGAGGGCCACCTCCTGCTCAGGAGCCAATTCTCTTAGGACCCCACGCCACAACACGGGAATCCAAAGCCAACATTTGGGGAGGGAGGGAGGGACATCTCTTTAGGTAAAAATTGTTGTAATGAGAAATCTAAAACCCCCCACATTAATATACCACTTTTTGCCCCACCCCTATAGGGGATACTTAATGGATACCCAACCTGTCACTCCAAGGAGGACCCATGACCTGGGTAATGGTCAACAAACTAAACATAGTAACTCTTAGGGTAAATCCCCTGATCTGGTCACAAGTCATGTAGCCCTTCCTGTTAATGCTTAAATCCAGGGTTTTCTTGACTAAGGAACCATCTACTTGGGGAACCCCACTGGAAACCTTTAATCCCCCCAATAAAGGACACAACACCAGATTGTAGTTTGAAGGCCACAGCCTTTATTTTAACCACAATGTAATAATTTTAAACTTTAATAAACATATAAACATATAATAACATATATGATAAACAATGATATAACATAAGGCTAATATGACAAAATATTAGCCTCCCTTGGCTAGATCCCGTGAGAATTGGTCCCCAAGTGCAATAGTAACAACAACAAGTATTGCGGTGTAGAAAAAAACCACCAGCCGCTTCCTCCTAGCTGACTCCTCAGGAACCTGCTCTTGAAGAGATTGTGCACTGCCACCCATTGGTCAGTGCATCCAGCATAGCCCTCCCTGTGAGGGCCACCTCCTGCTCAGGAGCCAATTCTCTTAGGACCCCCCACCGAAGCCAATATTTTTCTAACCTGAAACATTATTGGCACCTCACACAGACACCGCCTTCTCCAGACCTGAGCGGATATCCAAGCACCACATATCCAACCCAACATCATTGAGGTGGACGCTGTCCAACAGGAACAATCCGCTCAGGTCCACCTCAATCTCTGGGTGATGGACCACAATCCCACCCTGGAAGGCAACAAAGTGTGACACAGCCTTATTGGCCTTGAGTCTAGCACGCTCCACCCCACAGCTAGAAACAGCAACCTGCCAAAACAAACGTGGAATAATCTCAGACCAAACCACCAAGATCCCCGGGTACAGGGACCAAATACGAGTGAGGGACCGGCAGAGGTCATTACCCCCGGCATGTAAAACCAAAACCTGGGACACCCCATACAGCCGCACAAAGCGGGCGAGTTCACACTCTATGCGCTCCCACCGAAGGCCCTGAAAACCTATCCAGCGAACCACCACCATGGAGAGAGGAAAGTCCAGTTGCCTACCACTCATGCGCACCGCCGCACGCCTTGCAGCCCAATAAACATAGGAGTGCCCCAGGATCCAAATCAAACACCTGCCAGGGGAACAACCTGCCAAAAAAACAAGAAAACATTATTAGCAAAAATTACATAATTGCCCTGACCTGTATACCTGTCCTGTCCTGTATACCTGTCCTGCCCTGTATTCCTCTCTGCCTGTCCTTATGTTCCAGGTTTTCTCATTAACTCTGCCTTGTCAGTTTATTATTTAAACCACATCCGTTTCTGTTCAGTCCTTTGCAGCAGTCTACAGGTATTTTCTCTGTGTTTAGTTCAATGCCATGTGTCTTGGATTCTATTTATGCTTTGCTAATATTATGTATAAGTTAGGGACTTGCCTAACGTGGGGTACCTTGATGTGGTTGGCAAGCTAACATCTAAATTGGCCAATTTGTTGAACCAAACTCCCACCTTTACCATCCTTAGTGTTAGGCTAGTTCCTGTATTTATGTTTTTTCCTTTGTATGTGCCTTTTGTGTTCCTAAACCGTATGCTTTGTATGACTTACCCTCAGTTTGGTTTCTACTTTATATTGCTTATGTTATCCCTCTGTCCTGTAGCCCTGCACTCTGTATTTTAGTTCTGCTATCCCTCAGTCACTTAGTTCATTTCCTCTCTAGCCTGGGAACTGGATACAGCAGCTGCTTCACATGGCTTGGTTGTGGGGTTCCAAACCTCCAAGCGATTGCAGTTACCCAGCACCAGGTCTTGTGTCTCCACCCTGCAACGTAGCTCCAGATCTCGGGCACTCAGGGTCACTTACCATCCTGTACCCGTGCGTTACAATAACATCCTACACCAAATGCGGGCGAATATAGGAGCGAAACCTGACCGACTCCCATCTCCCAATATTCTGAATTACCTCCTCTGGAAGGCCCCAATACAGAACGAGTGGGAACCAAACTCAGAGGGAGACAAACCAAGATGCCCCAAACAATCCTTAAATATCCTAACAAACTGAAAAACGGGACATGGCCGAGCCATCCTCATGTAAAAGTAAGGAGCCCGGAAGATCCGGGCGCACCTCCAAGAAAAGAGATAAACACAGCAAAACTTCAAAAGTCACAGGCCGACGACGGTCCACCTGGCAAAAACCCAGACGATAACCTTTCAGAGATTGATGGACCAGGAAATCTTTCGTCAAATCAGGTAACCCAACCCATTTGAAATAAAAAGCAAGAGCTGACACCCTACGATTCCTCCCCGAAACAGAAATACCGACACCAAACGAGGAGCCAACAAACTAAAGTAACACAGCCACCATACCGGAATGCAAAGAGGGATTGCCTGCCAGCCGGAGTGATTCCAACCACTCCCGCCAGACCCCCGAGTAGGAGGACCAAGGGGAGGGAGCCATGGACCTTTGTAGCAGGGTCCAGATGTGTCGTCTACCAGACTCCAAATCCAAGCTGGACAAGGATGGCCTCCCCCCAGCGCTTCTGGGGCCAGAACTGAAAACCGTTCCATCTGTTGACGAGACAAGGCATCGGCAACAGTGTTAAAAACATCTGGGATATGGGATGCCCTAACCCACATATTAAGTTGAAGACAACGCAAAACCAAATGGTGCAATAGGCGGATCACCGGGGGGGAAAAGCAGACACATTGTTAATAGCCTGAACCACATATTGTCGCACTGAAAACAGACTTTGCTGTTATGCAACCGAGGCTCCCAAATTTCAACTGCCACCACAATAGGAAAAAGCTCCAGGAAGGTCAGGTTTAGAGTAAGACACGATGAAGCCCAGGCATGGGGCCAACGATCCGCACACCAGGTACCCTGAAAATACGCCCCAAAGCAAACAGACCCGGAAGCATTGGTCCAGAGATGAATGTCCGCATGAGACACCAGTCTTTCTAACCACAAGGACTTACCATTGAAGTCAGCTAGAAAGGCACCCCAAACCCTCAAATCATCTTTAGGCTCTCGTGTAAGTCAAATAAAATGATGCGGGGAATGAACGCCAGCCATAGCCAACGAGAGCCGCCGACAAAATATCCTCCCCCTTGGGATAATGCGACAGGCAAAATTCAATTTCCCCAACAATGACTGAAGCTGGCGCAAACGAGCAGCCAGGGACTGGGAGACCAAAGACCACATGTCCAAAACCTTGTCAACAGGTAAACGGCCAGATGGTATACACCCAAGGGTCCTTAGAGAGTTAAGCATAATTCTGGCCAGATCAATATTTATGATCTTTAGGGATTCGTTCAGTTCAGGTATAGTGCCAACAGACTGGCGAAAGGCGGATGTCATTCCAATATTTAAAAAGGGATCAAAATCTCTGCCTGGTAATTATAGGCCAGTGAGCTTGACATCTGTAGTGGGGAAATTATTTGAAGGATTGCTAAAGGTATACACTCAAGAATACATCTTGAATCAGAATATAATTAGTAAAAGTCAACATGGTTTTGTGAAAGACAGGTCTTGTCAAACAAACTTAATAATATTCTATGAAGAGGTCAGTAAAAATATAAATCTAGGTGTGGCAGTTGATGTGATCTATTTGGATTTTGCTAAAGCATTTGATACAGTTCCACACAAAAGGTTACTCTACAAATTGAGAGAAATAGGATTGGGGGCAAATGTATGTATTTGGATTGAAAATTGGCTAAAAGATAGAACACAGAGGGTTGTTGTAAATGGTAAAGCTTCAAATTGGACCAGGGTTTTTAATATGTTTATTAATGATCTCCCACGTTGTGCTGAGTACCATGTCTCAGTGTTTGCTGATGACACAAAATTAGGTAAGGTAATAAAGACTAATCTTGATGTTTTTTCTTTACAGGAAGATTTGGACAGAGTGGGCAAAAAAGTGGCAAATGAGGTACAATATGGACAAATGTAAAGTTATGCATTATGGGAAAAATACTAACAAAGCAACATATACGTTAAATGGTATTTCCCTGGGAAAAACTACTAACGAAAAGGATTTAGGAATCATTGTAGATAACAAACTTGGCAACAGTGCCCAATGCAAGTCAGCAGCTGCAAGGGCCAATAAGATATTGGGATGTATAAAACGAGGTATAGATTCACGGGAGGAGGACATCATCTTGCCTCTTTACAAATCAATGGTAAGACCTCACCTTGAATATGCAGTACAATTCTGGGCACCAGTCCTTAAAAAGGATATTAATGAACTAGAAAAAGTGCAAAGGAGAGCTACAAAATTAATAAGGGTATTGGAGGATCTTAGTTATGAAGAGAGACTTAAAAAATTGCATTTATTTACTTTAGAAAAAAGGCGTCTTAGAGGGGATATGATAACATTATATAAATATGTGCAGGGCCAATATAAGGAGCTCTCCAAGGACCTGTTCATTAATAGAAATGTACAAAGAACAAGAGGTCACCCCCTGAGACTGGAAGAGCAAAGATTTCATAGGCAGCAAAGGAAGGGATTCTTTACGGTAAGGACAGTAAAATTATGGAACTCACTGCCAGGAGAGGTAATGCTATCAACTAGACATGTGCATTCGTTTTCAGACGAATGCATTTTCGGATGAAAATAGCATTTTCGGCCATTCGTCCGAAAAACGAATAACGAAAATTTTAACTAACAAAATCCGAATGAACGAATGGTTAATAAACGAAAATCATTCGTTCATTCGTCCATTCGTCCATTCGTGCTATTGGCATTCTAAACCGAAATAGAGTCGGTTTATACAATACCAATAGCATTGTACTACATTCCATAAACCGACATGAATGACTTTCGGTTTATGGAATGCATGTAATGCTATTGGCTTCCTATAAACCGAAATTGAGTTCCCATTCATACGAATAGGTCAATTGACCTATTCGTATGAATGGGGACTCTTTCGGTTTATAGAAAGCCAATAGCATTGCATGTATTCTATAATTCGAAAGTCTTTAAAACAAACGACGTTCGGTTTATAGAATACATGTAATGCTATTGCTGTTCTATAAGCCAAAAGACTTTCGGCTTATAGAACAGCAATAGCATTACATGTATTCTATAAACCGAACGTCGTTCGTTTTAAAGACTTTCGGCTTATAGAATACTATTGGCATTCTATAAACCTAACTAGAGTCCCTCCTCATTCATAAGAATTTCTTATGAATGGGGACTCTACTCTAGTTCGGTTTATAGAAAGCCAATAGTATTCTATAAGCTGAAAGTCTTTAAAACGAACGACGTTCGGTTTATAGAATACATGTAATGCTATTGCTATTCTATAAACCGAACGACTTTCGGTTTATAGAATAGCCATAGGATTACATGTATTACATTAGCCGAAAGTCTATAAACCGAAAGTCGTTCGGTTTATAGGCTGTCGGCATTTAACTATACAGAGACAGAGTCTCCATTCATAAAATTATGAATGGAGACTTTGTCTCCGTGTAGTAAAATGCCGAAAGCCTATAAACCGAACGATCGGTTTATAGACTTTCGGCTTATGTAATACATGTAATCCTATGGCTATTCTATAAACCGAAAGTTCGGTTTATAGAATAGCAATAGGAAAACATGTATTCCATAAGCCGACAGCCTATAAACCGAACGTTCGGTTTATAGGCTGTGGGCATTTTACTACACGGAGACAAAGTCTCCATTCATAATTTTATGAATGGAGACTCTGTCTCCGTATAGTTAAATGCCGGCTTTTAACTATACGGAGACAAAGTCTCCATTCATAATTTTATGAATGGAGACTCTGTCTCCGTATAGTTAAATGCCCACAGCCTATAAAGCGAACGTTCAGTTTATAGTCTGTCGGCTTTTAACTATACGTTTGTCTCCATTCATAATTTTATGAATGGAGACTCTGTCTCCGTATAGTTAAATGCTATTGTATTCTATAAACCGACTCTATTTCGTCCATGATACGGAGAATCCTATGATGGTATAGCCGGCAAGATAGTCTCCATACCCGGAAGTAGGTGAAAAAGTAAGTCGGGAGTTGTAGTTACACTTTGAATAAAAAACTCTACGCGTTTCGTGACCGACAACGTCACTTCCTCAGGAGCAATGAGGATGTGCAACAGGAGCATGTTTAAATAGAACTTCATGCAGCTGTCACCAATGATTGTTGTAATTGGAAAAAAAACCTCGTTAAGAATTTATCCAAAAGCGATTCAATTTAACATTATTTCACTGAAACATGGTAACAAGATCATATTGCAAATACATAATAAAATATACATTGAATGTGGCAAAGATGATGATAAGTGCACAATTGTAAACACAACTGCATTTAGAATAAATGAATAATAAAGTGACTAGTAAAGAAAATATTTAAGGTGACTTTTCAACAACAGTAATTGTTCTATTTGCTTGGTGCATATAATTTAACAACAAGTTTAATAGGCTAATTAAGAATTTGAAGTAGATTCAAAAAGTTCATATAAAAATTGCACATAGAATATATAATTATGAGTGCTATTACTATTAAATTTGAAAAGTAATAAAGTGACTTATGTGAAAGTGCTTTATAGATAAATAGAGATGCCTTTTTGATTGGTGTATATAATTATAATGCAAGCATAATAGACAATTTTAAAAGAGGATTTTGTTTAAAAAAGCAATAATTGGAAGAATTTTTAATATGGGGATTGCACATAAATAATATATATAAAAAAAAAAATGTTTTATAAAAATGTTTTATACATATATACATAATAACACAATAAACCAATTGGCACATATATGCTTATAAACACATAAATAATATAAATCATACTAATATATAAATAATCTTTATATTATAACTATTCGAGTTAGTGATTTGTGTTGTCCACTCGATATTATTCTCGATATTAGAGAATATTGCCTATTCCAATAAACGAGTTCACTCTCCGAGTGGACAACACAAATCACTAACTCGAATGAGAGATACGAACAATTCCTTTAGTCCGAGGAATGGGGCTAGCTCTCCTTTTTTAGACAGGGACTCCCGTCACTCTCGGTCACAACAATTCCGAGAAAGAGACGTAGAGTTAGAAAGAAGCAAAAGAAGAAGGAGAGAAGAGATCGAATCAAACAGACCATCGCCACCCAGAAAAATACTAAGGAATTAGGCTCAAATGTATTTAACCTTTCTAATACACAATTGAGTACGAACCAATTAGCGGTATTAGATAAGGGTCTAAAATTTGCCCCCATGAATAAGACCTCTCCTTTTAACGCTTATATTGATGTACACAAATTTATTAGAAAGCTGACACTCAGAAAATATTTTCATGAAGAATCAAGAACTGTAGACACTAAGAGGTCAATTTTTGACTATGAACATACTGGCCTTCATCCAAAATCCGGTTTCTATCCCAAAGAGAATAAGGGTCCCCATATTGAAATGTTCCAAAAATTGGTTGAACATGATCTTAGATCCTTGAAACCAACCTCATATGTCAGAGACAATCTTACTAAAAATGAGAGGTTAGCCCTGAAATCTCTTATGGAGAACAAAACTCTAACAATAAAATCAGCCGATAAGGGTGGAGGTATTGTTATTATGGATACCAAACAATATAATGCAGAATGTCTGCGCCTGTTAAGTGATATTAAAACTTATCAAAAACTGCAATATAACCCTGGTCAAAGATTTAAAACTGAATTAGAACAGCTATTACAAGATGGCCTTTCTCAAGGCATCTTACTCCCAAAGGAATATGAATTCCTTCTAATTAAGTTTCCAAAAACACCCCTCTTTTATCAACTTCCTAAGATACATAAATCTTTAGAAAAACCACCTGGTCGCCCCATTATATCGGGCATCAACTCCCTCATGGCCAATTTATCTTTGTACATTGACACATTTTTACAACCTGAAGTACAAAAGTTAAGATCTTACCTGAGAGACGCAACTCAGGTTATTAATATCTTGAAAGATATAACGTGGGAAGAAAATTTTATTCTAGTCACAGTTGATGTCAGCTCTTTATATACGGTGATTGAACACCTACAAGGGTGTGAGGCTATATAATATTCTTTAGCCAAATACTCAGATCTTCACAATAGTCAAATAGACTTTATAGTCCAATGTGTTGCTTTTACACTCTCCCACAACACTTTTTGGTTTGATGACAGTCACTATCTTCAACTAGAGGGGACAGCCATGGGTACCAGGTTCGCGCCTAGTTATGCAAATCTCTTTATGGGCAAATGGGAGGACGAGTTTATTTGGGATAGTTGCCCATACGGCGTGAACCTGGTACTCTGGCGCAGGTATATAGATGATTGTCTGTTTATCTGGCAAGGGGATACCACTACCCTTGATCAATTTCTGCTTTATCTCAATAATAACCCATACAATCTGAGATTTACTCATAATAGTTCCCCTATATCAGTGGAATTTTTGGATCTGGAGATCTATATTAAAGATGGCTCCATCCAGACCAAAACTTTTAAAAAATCCGTTGATTGCAATGGTTATATACCCTCAGATAGTTTCCACCATACTCCATGGCTAAATAATATACCTTATGGGCAATTTAGGAGAATCAAAAGAAACTGTTCTGAGGAATCAGTTTTTTCTAAACAACTAGCAGAAATGGAACAACAATTCTCAGATAAGGGGTTCAATTACCATCTACTTAAGTCTGCCCGCGACAGAGTTTGCAAACTGTCACGTCAAGATATTCTGGCTGTTCAGCATAAATCTAATGTCAATGAACAACTCAATAATAATATTCTGTTTATCACCGAATATAGTGATCAGGCTTTTGTAATCAAAAATATTATTAAGAAATATTGGAATGTCCTCAAGGGGGATCCTGTCCTTAGAGATATTATCACCCCAAGTCCAAGGGTGGTATTCTCTAGGGCACCCAATTTACAATTATTGTTAGCACCTACAGACAATTACTCGATTAAAAAACAAACGAATATGTTTAATCTCCCTCCCGGCTTTTATAAATGTGGCCGTTGTATGGGCTGCATAAACAACCCAAGCATACCGAGACATCAGGCTACTTTTATAAATATGTCGAACCAAGATGTATTTAACATCAAACAAGTCATAACCTGTAAGACTAAAGGAGTCATCTACTGTGTTAGATGCCCATGTTCCAAATTATATGTAGGTAGAACATCAAGAACTCTTAGCATAAGAATATCGGAACATCTAAGAAATATCAATAGAGGGCTCACAACCAATGGCCTTTCCAACCACTTTCTTACATGTCATAGAAGAGATCCAACTGGCCTATCTTTTTTGGCGATTGAACCGGTCAAAAATAATTGGAGAGGAGGCAGTTATGGTGACCAACTTGACAGATATAAGGCCAGATGGATTTATAAATTAGACACAATATATCCAAGTGGTCTTAATTTAGATTTTGAGCTGAAGGCTTTTACAAAAAATTCCTGAGAAACAAATAATTCTTGAGAAACATTTCTACATGTACAATCTTCCCTTATTTTCTTGTAAAATGTTTTCTTGTTTTCAAATTTCTTACTTCTTTTGGATTGTCTCAGTTTCCCCTGATAAAAAAAGTTTTTTTTTTTTGTTGTTTATGTAATATTATTTATATATTAGTATGATTTATATTATTTATGTGTTTATAAGCATATATGTGCCAATTGGTTTATTGTGTTATTATGTATATATGTATAAAACATTTTTATAAAACATTTTTTTTTATATATATTATTTATGTGCAATCCCCATATTAAAAATTCATCCAATTATTGCTTTTTTAAACAAAATCCTCTTTTAAAATTGTCTATTATGCTTGCATTATAATTATATACACCAAGCAAAAAGGCATCTCTATTTATCTATAAAGCACTTTCACATAAGTCACTTTATTACTTTTCAAATTTAATAGTAATAGCACTCATAATTATATATTCTATGTGCAATTTTTATATGAACTTTTTGAATCTACTTCAAATTCTTAATTCGCCTATTAAACTTGTTGTTAAATTATATGCACCAAGCAAATAGAACAATTACTGTTGTTGAAAAGTCACCTTAAATATTTTCTTCACTAGTCACTTTATTATTCATTTATTCTAAATGCAGTTGTGTTTACAATTGTGCACTTATCATCATCTTTGCCACATTCAATGTATATTTTATTATGTATTTGCAATATGATCCATGTTTCAGTGAAATAATGTTAAATTGAATCGCTTTTGGATAAATTCTTAACGAGGTTTTTTTTCCAATTACAACAATCATTGGTGACAGCTGCATGAAGTTCTATTTAAACATGCTCCTGTTGCACATCCTCATTGCTCCTGAGGAAGTGACGTTGTTGGTCATGAAACGCGTAGAGTTTTTTATTCAAAGTGTAACTACAACTCCCGACTTACTTTTTCACCTACTTCCGGGTATGGAGACTATCTTGCCGGCTATACCATCATAGGATTCTCCGTATCATGGACTGAGTCGCGTGTTTGAAGTTTGTTTCAAGATCTGATACCTTTGATCTTTGCCAGTTCTGTTTTTAAATCTTGTAAGTAGATTTTAAAGCGCAAATAAATCTATATTTTTTACAATCTACACTATTTGGTTTTATATTTCTCTTACAGATTGCAAGAAGATTTCTGTGCTTTATCGGCTTGATCATCCTGCTTTGGCTACATTTTCATCATTTTATATTTATTTTTATATATATATATACTTTTTTTTTTTTTACATATTTAATTTTTTCTAATTTTTCTATATATACTTGCTCTTTATGTGCATTTCATTTCATATATTTTATGTTTACATTTAATCCATTGCTCAACTGTATTAATTTGATATCCAAATTGGTTTCATTTACAATATTGTTTTTGCATGTGCTGAAATTTTTATCTACTATTGCTTATATTTTTTGCTATATTTTGCTTTGCTCTTTCTTTGTGTGTTAGCTTGGGAGTGTGTTTTTGTGTATACCAGGTTTATCCTAGTTGTTCACTATTTTGTTCGCTAATTAGGTATTGTGTAGTATACCTATACACACTCCTGCCCACTTAAGATCTAATTTTCACTCTCAACTTGAGACTTTTCCCTTTTTTTGGGGGGGAGGTCTCTTCCTTTTTCGCCGACTCTATTTCGGCTTATAGAATGCAATAGTACTACGAATGGACGAATGAACGAATGATTTTCGTTTATTAACCATTCGTTCATTCGGCTTTAGTTAGCTTAGCATTTTCGTTCTTCGTTTTTCGGGCGAATAGACGAAAATGCACTTTTCAGACGAAAATGCATTCGTCCGAAAACGAATGCACATGTCTAGTATATATTCACATGTAAATTGCTTTTTTAATAAAAAATTATGATATAAAAAAAATCTTGTTTTTATTTCCTTTTATGTGACAATGCTGCCTCTCTCTTTCCCTTGCCCCCAGATTTGTCGCTCTCCCCCCCTTAGTGTTGTCTCTTTCTCACCCTCCCTTTGGCTCCCCCCTCGCTCCCCTTGTGTCTGTCTCTTCCCCCCTTCCCTCCCCCTGTTTCTCTCTGCCCCCCTCCCCTTGTTTCTGTCTCTTCCCCACTTCCCTCCCCTTGTTTCTCTCTGCCCCCCCCCTTGTTATTCTGTCCCCCCCTCACCTGTTTCTTGCTCCCTGGTGGCTAGTGGGGGCAGCCGGGGGATGTATGCACTATACATAATAGACGGAAGTGTCGGGCAGCATGGAGGTTGTCTGCACGATTCCTGCAGACATCCCCCAGCTGCCCGATTCTCCCTGGTGGCTAGCGAGGCATTTTGTAATGGCTATTTTGCTATTGGTATTCCATAAACTGACTCTATTTCGGTTTATAGAATTGCCAATAGCATGAAATGATTTGAATTTAGTATTAAAAAATAAATTGAAAAAAGTGGAGAGTTTTAACCCCTTTGTGACGCATGGTGCTTGCGTCCCAAATGACGTAAGCACCAAAACGTCACGATTTGTTCCTGGCCACTGATCACAAGGTGATCGTTAGCCAGGAACACTATGGCAGAGACCCAATCAGGGTCTTAATAGACCCTGTGGGTCCCTGCCCAAAAATTGCAAGCCCTTCGGACGTCACGCACGATTTAGAGAAATGTAGCTGGTGCTCGTTTTGAGCACCAGCTAAATTTCCCCTGTCAGACTGAGGCCATTTAAAATGGCCTCATCTGACAGGTGGGATCCCGCTGCAAGTGCCTGCAGCATGATCCGAGCCGCGATATGAGCTGTTTAACACAGGACGTACTATGCCGTCCTAACGACTTTAAGGGACTTAAAATCAGGACGGCATAGAACGTCCCAACGTCACGAATGGGTTAACGTTTGCTCTGGTCATTATCACAGCACAGGCTTGTAGGAGTTAACTGTAATTACATTAATACATGAAAAGAATATAAGTAATATAGTAAAAATTTACAAAATAAAATTTATTTTGAAAAAACTAAATGAGGTTCATAAACTTGGAAGGAAACGGATCACAGTAAAAAGAAACTGTGATCAGCAAGGGAAGTGTTAATACCCCTTTTATAATCAAGGTCGTCTTATAATCTGACCTCAAATTGAGGTCAGACTATAAGACTGGGATCCAGGTCCTCAGCAGAGCTGCAGGGGACCTGGATCCCCCTCTCTAACAGCAGGGGATGTCTGCGCGATGAGCGCAGATCTCCCCTGCTGCCGCCCGGCATGACCGCCGGGACTTCAATGATGAAGCTGGGTACTTCGCTGCCTCGCTAGCCACCAGGGAGAATCGGGCAGCTGGGGGATGTCTGCCCGAATCGTGCAGCCAACCTCCATGCTGCCCGACACTTCCGTCTATTATGTATAGTGCATACATCCCCCGGCTGCCCCCACTAGCCACCAGGGAGCAAGAAACAGGTGAGGGGGGGACAGAATAACAAGGGGGGGGGGCAGAGAGAAACAAGGGGAGGGAAGGGGGGAAGAGACAGAAACAAGGGGAGGGGGGCAGAGAGAAACAGGGGGAGGGAAGGGGGGAAGAGACAGACACAAGGGGAGCGAGGGGGGAGCCAAAGGGAGGGTGAGAGAGAGACAACACTAAGGGGGGGAGAGCGACAAATCTGGGGGCAAGGGAAAGAGAGAGGCAGCATTGTCACATAAAAGGAAATAAAAACAAGATTTTTTTTATATCATAATTTTTTATTAAAAAAGCAATTTACATGTGAATATATACTAGACATGTGCATTCGTTTTCGGACGAATGCATTTTCGTCCGAAAATTGCATTTTCGTCCATTCGCCCAAAAAACGAAGAACGAAAATGCTAAGCTAACTAAAGCCGAATGAACGAATGGTTAATAAACGAAAATCATTCGTTCATTCGTCCATTCGTAGTACTATTGCATTCTATAAGCCGAAATAGAGTCGGCGAAAAAGGAAGAGACCTCCCTCCCAAAAAAAGGGAAAAGTCTCAAGTTGAGAGTGAAAATTAGATCTTAAGTGGGCAGGAGTGTGTATAGGTATACTACACAATACCTAATTAGCGAACAAAATAGTGAACAACTAGGATAAACCTGGTATACACAAAAACACACTCCCAAGCTAACACACAAAGAAAGAGCAAAGCAAAATATAGCAAAAAATATAATAATAGAAATAGAGTCGGTTTATAGAATACAATAGCATTTAACTATACGGAGACAGAGTCTCCATTCATAAAATTATGAATGGAGACAAACGTATAGTTAAAAGCCGACAGCCTATAAACCGAACGTTCGGTTTATAGGCTGTGGGCATTAAACTATACGGAGACAGAGTCTCCATTCATAAAATTATGAATGGAGACAAACGTATAGTTAAAAGCCGACAGCCTATAAACCGAACGTTCGGTTTATAGGCTGTGGGCATTAAACTATACGGAGACAGAGTCTCCATTCATAAAATTATGAATGGAGACTTTGTCTCCGTATAGTTAAAAGCCGGCATTTAACTATACGGAGACAGAGTCTTTCGACTTTCGGTTTATAGACTTTCGGCTTATGTAATACATGTAATCCTATGGCTATTCTATAAACCGAACGTTCGGTTTATAGAATAGCAATAGGAATACATGTATTCCATAAGCCGACAGCCTATAAACCGAACGTTCGGTTTATAGGCTGTCGGCATTTTACTACACGGAGACAGAGTCTCCATTCATAAAATTATGAATGGAGACTTTGTCTCCGTGTAGTAAAATGCCCACAGCCTATAAACCGAACGTTCGGTTTATAGGCTGTCGGCATTTTACTACACGGAGACAAAGTCTCCATTCATAATTTTATGAATGGAGACTCTGTCTCTTATTAGTTAAATGCCGACAGCCTATAAACCGAACGACTTTCGGTTTATAGACTTTCGGCTTATGTAATACATGTAAACCTATGGCTATTCTATAAACCGAAAGTCGTTCGGTTTATAGAATAGTAATAGGATTACATGTATTCCATAAGCCGAAAGTCTATAAACCGAAAGTCGTTCGGTTTATAGACTTTCGGCTTATAGAATACAAGTAATACTATTGCCTTTCTATGAACCGAACGAGAGCCCCATTCATAAGAATTTCTTATGAATGGGGCTCTCGTTCGGTTTATAGAAAGCCAATAGTATTACATTGTATTCTATAAAACGAACGAAAAAAACAAAACGAAACGAAAATAATAAACGAATTTCGTCTGAAACGAATGCACTAATGAACGAAATTCGTTTTAGACGAAATAAATAACATTTTCGTCCGAATGGACGAAAACGAAACGAAAATTTTAGTTTTGCACATGTCTACTATCAACCACAATAGATGCATTTAAAAATGGTCTGGATGTTTTTTTAGAAAAGCAGAACATACAGGGGTATTAATAATAGAATAAGCATTAATAATAGAGCTTTTTGATCCAAGGAGAAATCTGATTGCCCTTTTGGAGTCAAGAAGGAATTTTTTTCCCCCTAGGAGGCAACATTCGAAAAAGCTTCCTTAGGGTTTTTTTTGCCTTCTTTTGGATCAAAACGCTGAAATGATAGGTAAAAGGGTTGAACTTGATGGACTTGTGTCTTTTTTCAACCTAAATTACTATGTTACTATGTTACAGCATCTGAGTAGAATCCATTTCTATCCCCAGGAATTGAATCACGGGACATGGGCCCTCTGTTTTTTCAGGGGATAGCGGCACACCAAAGAGGGACATTACTTGCTGGATGGTGCTCCAAATAACTGCACAAAGGGAAGAATCAGGGGGACCCAAGCACAGAAAGTCATCCAGGTAATGAATAACGGAAGCCGACCCTGCCTCCTGCCGAACTACTCATTCCAAAACAAAACAACTGAATTCCTCGAAGTAATGACACGAGATCGGCCAACCCATGGGGAGGCATTTATCCACATAAAGGCCACCATCCCACATGCAACCAAGCAGATGGAAACAAGAGGGATGCAAACGGAAGGCCGCTTCCACATCAGTCTTGGCCATTAAAGCTCCCCGCCCAAACTTGAGCACCCAATGGATTTCCCGATCAAAGGAAGTTTAAGAAAACCGGCAGAGCACAGGATCAATATCGTCAGACAGACCCACCTTTTGGAAAGGAAAGGTGGTGAATGATATGGAACTTGCCCTGTTCTCTCTTGGGGACAACCCCCAATGGAGAAACATGAAGGTTCGGAAAAGGAGAGTAAGGAAAGGGGCCCACCATCCGACCTCTGGAAGCCTCCTTACATAGCTTATCCAAAACCACCCATGGGTGAGAAAGTGCAGACCTCAAATTCTGACAAGGGGAAAACAAAACAGACTCCTTGAATGGAATACGAAAACCAAACTCAAAACCAGCTTCCAACAAATCAGCCACTGACCGGTCACTATACCGCCTCAACCAGGGCTGCATCTTGTCTACGCACACTGGCTTCCTCCCCCTTACCTCCAGAATTTCCACCCTTGCCCTTTTTGGACTTCTTAATACACTTGGTGGAGGGGTGGGATCCTGCACAACCAGAGCACTCATGTTGGAAACAACACTGGGGGCCCCATTTGCATTGTCCCTGATTAAACTGCCAGCAAACACCTTTTTTACCAGAAGCCAACACCCCGACAGCCTTGGAAGCGCTGGCAACTGCAGGAAAGGGGGACTGCAGATTACGGGGAAGGGGTGGTGACCCACAACCAGAATACAATATCCTTCTGGTCCCACCGGAGAGTAAGACGAACCACTGTGCTCTGGCGGAAATGCTCATCGTACCTAAGCCCCGCCTGGCCACCATAGGAATGATGGGCATCCCCAATGCTGTCAAAATAAGTAAAAAGGGGGGAACACTGCTCCGGCTCTTTCTCACCCACCACACTGGCAAGAATGGAAAAAGCCTGCATCCAATTGGAAAAGGAACGGGGGATCAAATGGTACTTTCGCTTCTCTTCATCCTCCTTTTTATTCTTCTCAGACTTGGTAGACCTGTCAAGGTTAAATTTAGCTAAGGGAAGAAGGGAAAGTATTTCCACATACTCCCTCTTCCAAATAGACTCCTTTTCAGCAGATTGTAGATGAACCCCTAATGGAGTCTCATAGCAAAAATACATTTCACCCCTAATCTTTGTCAGCGGCCTTATCGCCAGGGGGTGAAGCAACAGATACGTCCCCCAAAACTGCCAGGGTAGCTAATGTCACAGGTGCCAGGAAATTAGGGGCAGAGGTGGCCGAGACCGTGGGAGGCGCAGCCGCAGCAACCACAGGGGCAGGGCACAGAGCAGACAAACCAACCGCAGAGGGCGCAAACAAAACAGGGGGTGCTAAACCCGGGGCCCACACCATAGAAGGGAGCACTGGAGCCCTACCCGGCTGACAGTGATCAAGCAGTAACCTAAAACCATTTAAAAAGGAATCAAAAGTATGCACAGGCAAATGGGCGAATCAGAGCCCTGACCAGCCCCCAACAACACAGGTGAAACAGCGGTAGGTACAATAAAATCGGAGGGTACATTAGGGGATACAGGAAAAGAAATAGACTTACCCAAAAGCTGCACACCGGAACTGGAGGCAGCCGCAGGGCCTGGAGCAGATGATGTCCCTGGAGGAGTGGCGTTATCCCTGGTGCCAGACGGGCTGGGCACCTGCTGAGTAGAGAGTCCAGGGAGCTGCTGCCGAAGGGCTGGATCAAGCTGTGAGAACAGAGAGGGGCTCCAACCCTCTCTGTCCCACTGTGTAACCCATTGCCTAGCAACCGGAGGTGAAGAATTGTCAACATCCTCTTCCCCGGATGTGACATCACTTCTAGGGTCACCAGGAACCAGTGACCCCACAACGGAAGTGACGCAGCCCCGATCACTTTGGTGGGAGAAACACAGCCTGGAACCAGAGGCCTGGGAAGCAGCAAAAATGGAAGGGACATCAGGTAACACACTTACGGAGTTACGAGGACCACGTGACTCGCGACCAGAAGTGCCTGGACGGCCATCACTCCACCGCAAAAGTTCAGGCCTGGGAGCCGGAGCAGACAGACACCACCGCTGGAGCATCATCACCCAGAGAATGACAGTACTCACCAGGGTCTTAGTAGGAAGTGAGCCTTCAGCAGTATACATGTGGATAGGTGCAGCGTTCTAACAATTCAGTTTGATATAATCCACAGGATAAATCAGCATAAACCAGCAAGAGTAATAATTGTAATCCACAGGGTAAATCAGCATAAACCAGCAAGCTTAATAATCCCCAATAGTATTACATTACAGTACATTAACATTTATTTATATAGCGCCAACAATTTACGTAGCGCTAGGTACAGAGCATAAAAGAAACTACATACTAAGTTAGACAAACTAGAACAGACTCGTACATGAGGTAGGGAACCCTACTCGCAAGCTTACAATCTAGAGGGAATGGGGTACATGGGACACATAAGGGATTGAAGAGGTCAGAGGGAAGGTAGTAGTATTACAGAAAAGTAGATGGTTGGCAATAGGTGGGATTGGCCAAAGATGAATTGTGTGTGTTCCAGATGGTGGGATCAGCTAGAGGTAAAGTGACAGGTATTCTAGTGTGTTGGGTAGTAAGCTTCTTTAAAGAGATGAGTTTTGAGGGACTTTTTAAAGTTTGAAAAGGAGGGAGAGAGCTGGATGCACTGTGGAAGGGATTTCCAGAGAGAGGGGGCTGCTCGGGTGAAATCTTGGAGACTCGCGTGAGAGGCGGTGATGAGGTTGGAGGAGAGTTTTAGTCCCATTGAGGAATGCAAAGTCATGCAGGGAGGTATCAGTTAACAAGGGAGGCAATGTAGGGAGGGGCGGAGGAGTGGAGGGCTTTGTAGGTTAAAGACAGGATTTTAAATGTTATCCTTGAGAAGACGGGAAGCCAGTGGAGGGCATTGCAGAGAGGAGCCGCAGAATCAGACCGATGTGCAAGAAAAATTAGTCTGGCAGCTGAGTTTTAGATTGCAGGGGAGACAGACGAGCCAGAGGTAGTTCAGTCAGGAGGCCGTTACAATAATCCAGGCGACTAGTCCAGGCGACTAGTCCAGGCAGTCTCTTCGCTGAGGAACGGGTGAATGCGTGCGATGTTTCGTAGGTGCAGCCAACAGGATTTGGCTAAAGATTGAATGTGAGGAACGAAGGAGAGAGCAGAGTCAAAAGTGACCCCAAGACATTGGACATGGTCAGCCGGTACGATTGTAGCATTTTCAACGGTGACTGTGAACCCAGGTGAAGGGACAGAGTTTGAGGAAGGTAAGATAACCAGTTCTGTTTTGGAAAGTTAAGTTTCAGGTAGCAATCAGACATCCAAGCTGAGGGACTCAATTAACTGCTGATCTAACGCAGCAGCTATGGCATGTCTGCAAAATAAAGTCCCTGCTCAGCTATCCTTACCACCCGCAGACTAATGGGCTCTGTGAGAGGTTCAATGGAACCCTTAAACAATTGTTGAAGACTTTTACCCAAGAATATAGAGAATAGTTCCTTCCGCACCTCCTGTTCGCTTATCGGGAGATGCCCCAGGAAACGACAGGGTTCTCTCCATTCAAGCTGCTATACGGACGTAAGGTTCGGGGTCCCCTGAACCTGATCCCCAGAAGGAGCACTGGGAAGGAGAGACCGAAAAGGCAGGGGTCCTCATCGTACCATACATGCTGGAGCTTCGGGACCGGATGGAGCTGTTGGCCCGGTCGGTCCAGGCTAACCTCCAGTCGGCCCAGAGGCGACAGAAAGTATGGTATGACAGGGGGGCCCCGGAAAAGGAATTTTTATGTAGGACAGAAAGTCATGGTTCTCAAACCCTCAAGGCAGACAAACTGCAAGCAGCATGGCAGGGACCCTACGAAGTAGTAGAAAGCCACGGGGACACTACATATGTGATAGCCAGCTGCCACGATGAGAGCATACAGAAAACCTTCCATGTCAACATGCTCAAGGAATATCTCGAGCGACAGGAAGACGTGGCAGCTATCTGTAGCCCTGCTCACGACGGCCCCGATAACCTTCCTATACCTGACCTGTTAAGCCAGGGATCCTCTTCCAATATAGTCGAACAGGTACATATAGGGGACAGACTCAGCCCAGCAGAGAGGAAGCAGTTGCGCAACCTGTTACAAGATCAACGGGCAACCTTTTCCTAAAAACCAGGTTACACCAATCTAGCTACCTACCCAGTAGACACCCCCGGTCACCAACCCCTAAGACAGGCCCCCTACCATATCCCCGAATCCGTACGGGCCGAGATAAAGAAGGCGATAGACGAGATGCTCCGATTGAGTCTTCCGATAGTCCCTGGGCGTCCCCAGTAGTCCTCGTGTCCAAGAAGGATGGCAGTATCAGATTCTGTGTAGACTTTCGGAAACTCAATGACAAGACTGTGACAGACGCCTACCCTATGCCCAGAGTAGATGAGCTGTTGGATCGCATAGCCAGGGGAAACTACCTGACCACTATTGACCTCTGCAAAGGCTACTGGCAGATTCCCCTGGCCCGGGAGGCTATCCCCAAATCGGCATTTGTCACCCTGTTCGGCTTGTACCACTTCAAGGTTATGCCATTCGGGATGAAGAATGCCCTGGCCACATTCCAGCGCTTGGTGGATAGACTCCTTGATGGTTTCCAGGAATTCGCTGGTGCGTACCTGGATGACATCGCAATCCACAGTGAGTCCTGGGAGGACCACTTGGCTCATGTAGGAATTGCCCTGGATCAGATTCGGGCTGCGGGCCTGATGCTGAAACCAGAAAAATGCCATTTTGGAATAGCCGAGGTGCAGTATCTTGGTCACAGGGTGGGGTGCGGGAAGTAGCGGCCAGAACCAGCCAAGATAGAAGCCATGGCAAAGTGGCCCCATACCAAGACCAAGGTCCTCGCTTCCTGGGCAAGGCTGGGTACTACAGGCGATTCATACCTGACTATAGCTCTGTTGCTAAACCTCTGACCGACCTGACAAAGAAAAACCTTCCCCGACAGGTCCTGTGGTCTCCCCACTGTGAGACTGCTTTCCAGACGTTCAAAAAAGCACTGATTCATGCCCCTGTCTTGGCTGCCCCAGCCCATAACACGCGCTTTATCGTTCACACAGACACTTCCATGTTCGGGCTGGGGCCAGTCCTCAGCCAAGTAGGAGAAGATGGAGGAGAACACCCCGTGGCATACATCAGCTGTAAACTCCTACCACGAGAAGTCAGCTATGCCACGGTGGAAAAGGAGTGTCTGGCCTTGGTGTGGGCCCTGAAAAAATTTACTCCTTACCTCTATGGATAAGAATTCACCCTGGTCACAGACCACAACCCATTGGTGTGGCTAAACCAGGTCGTGGGCGATAATGGCAGATTATTACGCTGGAGCCTAGCCCTACAACCGTTCAACTTCACCATTGCCTACCGGGTCGGGAAGCAAAATGGCAACGCTGGCAACGCCGACCTCAGTCCAGAATAACTTCAGCTCTGGACAGCCTTAGTCTGCCCCGAAAGGAGTCAGACAGTGTCTGCCAGAGTGTTCCACAAACAGGGAGCCATGTTACAGAACTAAAAAAAGAGAGGTAGCAAAAAATGGCACTCTCGAGATGGTAAGTGTAAAAACTAATAATTTTAATTGGAATTAAAAAATATCCAGTATAACGGTGGTAAATCACAGCAGAGGATAAGGAGGCAAAATAAAGAAGTGAGGATGGGCTTGACGCGTTTCGCGCTTCTAGGGCTTAGTCATAAACTGGCTACAGTGTGGGTGAAGGAGATTTAAATAGTGCACAAAAAGAGTGATGTCACAAGTGAGTGGAGAGAGGGGGTGGTTGTGTTCATTCACAGGAACCCTTAATTGAAAAGTTACAATGAATGTGGGTTGGTCAGATAATTCGGTGTGTGAAGAGGAAACAACCACACCTCAAGTGAATGATACAATATAAATAAAAAAGTAGAGACTGAATGGTGCTTTAAGTGTGTCTGGACTGTTACTATTTAAAAACAATGTGGACATAAATAGGAGGAACAGAGTTTAATTAATAGAAGACAAAATAGGTTGTATTTTGTACATTATTTGTACTAGACAAAGAGTTATATATAGCAAAAAATGAAAATATTTAGAAACTGTATCAGATATCGTTTTGAATATATTACAGCATAAGTGCTAGTTTATAAACTGATAGAGGTTTCATATGGAGGCTAAAATAAATATGAATAGTAATGATAATGTACAATATGAATTGGTTAAAATAAAGCAAGATTAATATATTTGTAAATATATAGAGAGATATACAGCAAATCAAGTTTTTACCCTACCAACATTAGAGGAATAGAATCCGATCTCTTCCAGAAAGTAATCGAACAGGAGCTTATTGAACTCAAGCAGAGGGCACAACGTAACTATATACCTTCTGCTCAAAAACATGACTCTAAAATCCTCAAAGATCTCCTGAACAATGCCTCCATTACCATCAAGTAAGCAGACAAGGGAGGTGCTGTAGTGGTACTTGACACAGACAATTACCTCAAGGAAGCAATGAGACAACTCTCAGACAGAGACACATATGAAAAGCTTATTACTAACCCTACAGGACCATACAGATTGGAACTTGATAATCTACTACAGAGGGGCCTCCAAAAAGGGATCATAAATCTAGATGAGTAGCAATTTATCAATAAACAACACCCCACGATACCTACTTTTTACTATCTGTTACAAAACTGTTATTTACCCTGGAATTGTTTGATTTTTAGTTATGTTCATATTTAAAGTATGCTGATTCTGAAAATGTATGTTTTATGTGAATGTGATGCATATTTTGAAAGTTATTATTATTGTATAAAACCTGTATGTTTTATCTTGGAGATAATTGAGCTGATACAAAGGTTAACTCAATTATCTCCCAAGCAGAGGAATGTACTGTAATTACTGGGATCCAAGTCTTTGTCCTATTCACTGTGGTTTCCCCTAGTTAAGATTGGATCCTATCCTTTAATCCCTGTCATTGTCACCTTTCCCATTGTCTTATGTAAGTCATTTAGTTTCCTGTGTGTATCTGAACTTGACACCTTTGTATCCTGAAAGGTGTGAGGCAGGATTTCCCTTTGTATGTCTGAAAGGGACCAATTCGTCTTAGGTCTCTATCAGCAGTCTCTGGTATACGGCAATGTATCACTCTGATTTGGATTCACGTGGTGGGAGTTGGAAACACATCAGCGAACGCGTTCGGAGAGCAACTCAAGTCTGACACAGAGGTCGTTCGTTAAGTAACTCTAAAGTTTATTGTAAAGACAAGCACTTATATAGAAGTAACAAGGGTTGGCTGGCGTAACATAATTGGGGGACAAAGAAAAGGGGAGTGGACATAGAATACATACATGTTACAAATAGTTATATAATTAACTAACAGTAATATATCTATGGTTCTACTAAGAAATACAAAACTCCTGAGATGCAGACACAGGATATGACCCCTAGGTCATTTCTCCTATACATCTTTTCCTCTAACCTAGGCTTGACACATATAACATCTTGCATCATTAGGTTTATTACATAGAAAGGAGACTGACTGTCTATGTGTGTAGATTATGTGATAGACACAGACAAAGAATGTGCTTCCTCCAATAGGGGAGGGGGGTTTAACCCTTCCCTGAAGTTAACTCTTCCAATGCTGAATTAACTCATGTTATGTGTTAACACAATAAATATAAATTTACCCTAACAGTTCCACTCTTTTATCCATTACAACATAATGGATAACCATGAAGACAAGATCACTGTTTCTACAGGTTTTCTCTTTACAGATTTCAGGGCCTTAGCATTGATGCATTTAGCATACTTTACAGTTATATAAAAGGCACCTATAGATACTATTACTAAATTAATGCACATAACTATCTTATTTCCCAACCATGAGCATATTTCAAATGTCCAATCAAAACCTGTGGCCTACCTGATATCTGAAACCACATCTCTTATATATAACTACTGTTAGATAAAATTGTAGTGGTCTGATAAATTAAAACAACATATGCAATCAAAAATCCCACATCCATAATAACACTTTAATAACCCACTATGGCTGTCCTGTTTTACCGGACTGCCTCAGGACAATACTGACATCTAACATTAACTCTTTAATAACTTGCGAGATTAGGTTTAGACCTTTGGCGACTGAGCAGACCTCGGCTTCGCTAACCAGAGATATTGGACTTACAATCTAAAAAAAAATCCTAGTATCTCTCTCTTAAATATGGAAGGCCTGTCATAACTAAATATGTTACATAATGTCACATAATGGCATGACCTGAGGACCCAAAAACACATGTAGTCACAAAACTAAATTAAATATCTATTGTTCATTGCTCCTCTTACCCTGCCTAATAAAACTCCTAAGGTTATTAGTTAGCAATTCTCTAAAGCCAATAGATGCATGTAAAAATAAAACATATTAATCCGGAGTTTGATTCCCAAGGACTGTTATTGGCTGAATACTTTACCGACTTAAAGCAAAACTGAGAACATGCATTCAGAACACACGAAATGGCATGCATTCAGAACACAAAGCGGCAGTCAGAAGAAATGGCAGCGGACAAAACAATATGGTCTCCCATCCACGACGTGACTCCAGAGGCCCCTACAGTCCATATAATATTCATACTGTTCTCCCCTTTTATTCTTAGAAATTGACATAGTCTGTTTTTAAGGATAACCATCAGGAGTTGCCTGGTCAACATAATCATTGTATCCAAGGTGATAAGGCACACTTCCTCGATTTCACACATTGGTAGGTCATTTAGCTTAATTGCACTGTAAGCTTCCATAATGGGGAATATTTGAGCAGTGTTTTCCAGTCTTCTCGTAGGGGCATGATGTCAGTGGTCAGGATGCACTTGAGGATGGGACCCTTGAAACAAATAACATAAACACAGACAATTAGCAACACTGATCTCACACATGACAAACCACTTACAAGTTTCGCTCCAAGTGATCCTAGCCAATTTCCCAGTCCCAGGGGATCTCACGGATTACCTGTGGACATTTTTTAACCTACTCCTCAAATCCATAATCCTTCTTGATTAATCTCTTTTATAAAAACGAACTTATTTTAAAGTATCTGAGAAGCTGCCTAACATTCTCTATACAAAATTTCACAAAAAGATTATCAAAATACAATTTCTTTACGGGTCGACTCAATTGTGTTTGATAGAGTCAGTCAGTCTAATTGTTAAATCTAAAAATCTCACTATACTCTTAACAGACCCATAATATCACAATTAAACAAATCTTTACCACAAAGATTACAAATCATCAATAACAATTGTATACATATATACTCAATGAAAATATACTTCCCAACAATGATGAACTTATGTAGACTGTTGTATCTGTTGTAGACTCCTGGTTGATTTCTTTGCAAGTTACCCTTAGGGTGACGACTCGGCTTACGTTGGCTAGTGGTCAGGGATTATTATGCCCATCCAGACACTAACATGCTGCTCCTTTGTTGGCCTGTCTGTCAGTACAGGAATGTGCTTTATGCAAATAACGTGGATCCAGGAGTTGATTTGAACAACTTTCACAACAATATTTCAGTAGACTTTGTTAGGATCCTTTCTTTACTTGTATTGTAAGTATTTCTTCTTTTAAAATAAACTTTTTCTTTCTTTAGAAATAATCTTTTATCAGCAATAGATTCGTTGGTGCACTTTGAACTTGTCTTTTGTTGACTGTACAGCTTTAATCTATATGGAAACAAAACTCAAAATATTCCAGTTAGTAACATGCAATATTTCATTAAACATTTTGATTTATTCGCTTTACTTTAAAATATCTTTACTAATATTATGACTCCTATCTCCTGTCCCAAAATAATTGGACCACTCTTATGTTCTTTAACAATATTATTATCCTTTTATGATTCTCCTGACTGAGCATGATGAGTGTAATATAGAACTAATATCACTCACTGTAAATAATCACTAGCACTTCATTAGTGATTAAGACCTCTTACTGGAACTGCATCAGTAATAATCTGTATTTTCTGGCTCAATCAGTAAACTCTGCAACAACATCAGTATAGGCTGGAGCTACCTCAATAAGACTAACAGGCGTGACATGTCAAAATAAATATTATTTAAAGAATTCACAACTGATGCAATGTTCTTCATCAAAATTATTGACAACAAAAAATGTATCTCTTGAATTAAACAAAATATTATCATAACCATAGCACAGAAAATAATTTCACCCCCATTCCCCACCCTTCACAAAGAAATACTTTTGCAGCCACTGCTACAACTCTCTTATCTGCAATTAGACCAGCAGATAGAAGGGGACACAAAGGGGGGTTTCTGGGTGAACTTTTCTCTCTCTTTTTCATACACACCAAAAACTGTCTTAATTTATCACATTAACTCCAACAAGTCCAAAATCACAGCATGTTTAAGAACATGACACTTGCTAATTCTTTCCACTAATCACTGACATTCTCATCTATTGCAAACTTGTCTTGTATCTAAAATGTTAAACAACATCTCAATATTCTCTCACCATGTATCACATGGGGTACTTTGCCTTAATTATAACAAACATTAGAATGCAACAAATACCATGTATATATTTACTGTATATAAACATGTTAGAGGTGTTAGCTCTGTATTTATTTAAATATCTATTGCTCTCCAGCTGGCAATGTGATTTTCCTATAGTTTGAACATTATATTCATGTATCACCAACCATATAAGTAGTGCTGTAAAAATAATTCTGGTCACACTAAAAAGATAAAACAATTACAGTATATGCAAGTTATTATATTTGATGGGCAGGGGATTTCTTTAAAATACTGATCAATACTTTTCAGTATAAACTAAAAACTCTGCCTCTTATTGCTATATACCATTTATTTCCTTCTCAAATTAATATTGACTTGTAAATCCTAACTGTCATATTCTTAGCCCATAACGTCTTCTCTTTTTACTTATGTGCAACATGACCTCTGACCTTTTACAAAATACAAACACCATCTAACTCCAGCACTCTGCCAATTCCACGGCCCACAAAGACTTCAACAGCTTATACTTAAGCATAAAACTCACTCCTTAGCATATTACAAATAAACGTTACTCAAGTCTTTCTCTGATACCAACTCTTAAATTCTACTTAAATCTAAAGCAAATCTGTACCTACAAATAACTTAAAATTAAGACATCTTCTCTTATCTATTTTATCTAGAATGTTGGAAAACATGATATCTTATCTTGGGAACAATCAAAACCCATCTTCAACATACACTAAAAATTCAAATACAAAAGTCCTTCCAAACTACATAAAAATTCTATACTTGTCAAGACACCTAAATACAAAAAGGAAGAATGTACCCTAAACAAATAAACATTTCTAGTAGGTAACATGTAAAACCTGTTAAATGTTTAGAGTCTTTAAACAAGTATTAGAGTGCTTTGCTAGAACATAAAGCTATAACCTGAGCCAGTATTATAAAATATCCCAAAAGATATACAACTGGGAAGATTCACAGCAAATAACATTGATACAGTAATAGAGAATAATTATTTTTACCCTCAGAATTTTGCAAAATGCCTCTGAATATGTAGATAAAAATAAAAATAAACCTTTCTAAAAATCAAATAGTGTCATTTATCAAATTTACAGTTGTTATACTATCCACTGGATTGATCATGTATATTTAACACGCTGTCCAAGAGAGACCTTGGGTATTATATGACTCTTACTGTTTTACACACAAATATTTTTATTTTTCTTACTTAAAGATACAGTTACACAAATGCAGTAGTAAATTAATTCCAAAACAATGCATACCACTATTAATATTACTGACTATGCCAAAGTAAAACAACTCTGCAACTTTTCTTACCAAAAATAACACAAAACTTCAGTAACTTTTGTTACTTTTCTGCTAGAACTCAATTACTATAAAACTTCTCATCACACTGATGAATATAACCCAGAAGACGGTCCCTTGAAAATCACTCAAAATTTATTCTATCGGCAAAATATGCCTATTTTTATTAAGCGCTCTTTGAGTGATCGATAAGATACGTCTTCTGTACTCCACTAAATATAAAACACTACCTTTTGTTACATCTCTATAAAACATGACTGCTGCTTTGGGGCTGTTGACACAAAACTAGGACATTTCTCTACTCTTGTGGTAAAATATTAGAGACTTTTACTGTAACACTATTGCCCATTTGCGCAGACATCACTTATAAAGATACAATTATATCTTATAGAATAGCAGTAGCAAAAATTACTTATGCAAATATTTAAACAATAACGACAATTCTCCTAATGACAACATTAAACATAATTATGCCACAGCTTCTATGGTCTTATCAACTTGCACAGCTAACATATCCAAAACACCAAGATACAGTGTACTTGGGAGTTACAGACATGAGACTCTAATCTTCAATATGTTTTACAGAAGGATCTGTATCCTCTGTTACACAGCTTCAGTTCAGAACTATTGTCTTCTTACTAATAAATGTGTCCCAGACACACTAGACTGAACACTCTTATATTTCAGATTAACAATGCAATGTTATAATACTCATATACTTTATACATTCAATTTCTATTGTAACCTTAAAACACTTTGTACTGATTGTGAGACAAATCAAACATACCTTATGGCCACAGACACAGCAGTTAATTCCTTATCTGACAATGTGCATGCTGTGCTGTGCTGTGGGGGCTCTGAGCAAACAGGGAGTGCTGGACACAGCGACTCTGGCTTAGCTTTCTGTGGGACAGGACTCTTAGGGTATATAGATTTACCCTTGTTAACACGAGTTCTACCTTGTACTTCACAATACTCCACCACATGATCCCACATACACTGGACATATTCTGCATTCAACCACTAGTTAGTATGTCTAAACAGAAGTGGATGTCTGCTCCTGTAAGCAATATACCATTATTCATTTTCTTTAAATATTTAACCATACCTCTGGGATTTACATAGGGGTCTGGGCATCCTTTTGTCCATCCTTTGACAACATTTGGATCAACTGACTGTAACACAACCTGATCTCCCACAGTTAGAAATGGTACATGTGATTCTATCTTTTCCTGTCCTGTCTCTAGTGTGGGCATCTCAAGTGCAGGGATCTCTCCCCTGCTCCCCCCCCTCTGAATCTGAAGTCAGAGAAACTCTCCAGCTCCTGTCTGCAGCTTATTCTGTGCTCTCATATAGGGGGAATCTGCTTAGAGGACAAATAACTTGGGGTTTCTGTGAGAGAGCTACAGCAGTTAATATTTTAATTAACTCATCCTTTAATTTACCTTTCACAGATTTTTCAGTTGATAAATCACTGACTCTCTCTCCCATTATGTTACAAACCAACCCAACTAAACAATATAACAATTTATCAATACACAGTCTATATAACAATTTTGTGCACTTAATTGATGCTCACCTCTCACCACGGAATATGTAAAAATTCAATGTACAATTTTAGAAACTTAATGCCGTAATTCTATATTATTAAAACAACCTGGTTTTATTTAACACCCTGGAACTGCATCAAGGGTTTCACTGAAAAACTATCAGTGAATTAGAGCCTTTTAATATTATTGGACTATCCTCAATAATGACTCTCTATTAGCCGGTACAACGTCAGCTAATACTGGAAACTACCTCAGTATTTTAATAACTATTGCTAGCACAACCTTAACAATTAGTTATTAGACAGTTGCAATCTGTCTCCATTAGCCGATACAACATCAGCTTATACCCCATACAGGGATTTTTTATTTATTTAATTTTAAACCAGAGACTTTCACAAATTAAGAATTCAGAGAAACACGGGTAAGTCAGAGATGTATAATAATACACATGTACTCACCCGGCCTGTCTGAATCCCACTTCTTACACCAAATTGAAAGGGACCAATTCGTCTTAGGTCTCTATCAGCAGTCTCTGGTATACGGCAATGTATCACTCTGATTTGGATTCACATGGTGGGAGTTGGAAACACATCAGCGAACGCGTTCGGAGAGCAACTCAAGTCTGACACAGAGGTCGTTCGTTAAGTAACTCTAAAGTTTATTGTAAAGACAAGCACTTATATAGAAGTAACAAGGGTTGGCTGGCGTAACATAATTGGGGGACAAAGAAAAGGGGAGTGGACATAGAATACATACATGTTACAAATAGTTATATAATTAACTAACAGTAATATATCTATGGTTCTACTAAGAAATACAAAACTCCTGAGATGCAGACACAGGATATGACCCCTAGGTCATTTCTCCTATACATCTTTTCCTCTAACCTAGGCTTGACACATATAACGTCTTGCATCATTAGGTTTATTACATAGAAAGGAGACTGACTGTCTATGTGTGTAGATTATGTGATAGACACAGACAAAGAATGTGCTCCCTCCAATAGGGGAGGGGGGTTTAACCCTTCCCTGAAGTTAACTCTTCCAATGCTGAATTAACTCATGTTATGTGTTAACACAATAAATATAAATTTACCCTAACAATGTCCTTAGGTTAAACTTTAATCCTGTTATAGTTCCTTTGTCTAATCTGGTTTGTCAAGATGTTCAACATGTATATATTCAGTGTTTCTGAATCATTAAACAGTTCTGGTCAGTTCTTGTTTGACCTTCAAATTGCAGCCTTGACTCGTTTTGTGGGGAAAGAGTATCCTAGCTGTAAAATAGCTAGTGGGATTGATCTACACTGACAAGATCCGTCTGGATATCGAAACAAAGTGGCTTCTCTCTCTCTCTAAACTGGGATCCAGACTTTCTAGCGGTCCAGCTTCCAGCTAGCCTGGGAGTAACCGTAACACTATCTACCAAAAATCCATAAGGGCACCATTGACCCCCCCAGGCAGACCCATAGTCTCCAGTATAAATTCCTTGGGAGAGGGTCTTTCTAACCTGGTTGACAGATATCTACAACCACTGGTACATAACTTGAAGAGTTACATTCAAGATACAAAGGATATTCTGGGACAACTCTCTACCTTCAACTGGTCACCCAACAACACCTGGGCAACAATGGACGTTGCTGCCCTATATTCGAACATTCCCAATGATGAAGGTTTGAGAGCACTACATTCAATGCTTGAAAAACATAGCAACTATGACATCGATACCATCACATTTTTATTACAATCAGTTCACTTTCTGCTAACTCATAATTATTTCTTATTTAACGGAGAGTACTATCTTCAAATAAGAGGTACTGCAATGGGAGCACGTTTTGCACCCTCATATGCCAACCTCTTCATGGGGGCTTGGGAAGAATCCACCATCTTCTCTGAGAATAACCCATTTAAACACAACATCTCATACTATGGGAGGTATATCGATGACTTGATATTTATCTGGAATGGATCACTTGATCTATCCTCTTTTCACAACTATCTTAACATTAACTCAATAAATATCTCCCTTACAATACAAATAGATGCCAAGGCTATAACCTACCTGGACCTTGAACTCCTAGGAGATTCGCCACAAGGGAGATTCATTTCAAGAGGCTACAGAAAACCATCTGCTGCCAATACAATACTCCATTCAAGGAGTTGTCATCCTACCCATGTCAAAAAGAATATCCCCAAAGGGTAATTCATTAGACTGAAAAGAAACTGCTCAAAAGAATCAGACTTCAACATAAAAGCTGAACAACTTTCCTCAAGACTCAACCGTAGGGGATATAATACGGACCTTATATCCGAAGCAAAGTTGAAAGTCCAAAATCACAGCAGAGATCAACTCCTATCTTCAAAACCACCTCAAATAATAAAAACAAAAAATGACACAACAATTACTTTCTGCAGTACGTATAGTAAGAACTACACAGATATAGTTAATGTGGTGAAGAAATACTAGCCACTTCTCCACACAGATCCTCACTTCAATTAAATCATATCAAAGGGCATCAGATTATCTTCTCGAAGAGCGTGCACCTTTAAGAATATTCTCTCCCCCAGCCATTACACACCACATCAATCTGACACAAACAGAACCTGGTTGGACTCCAGAGGAACTTTCAAATGCGGTCACACAAGATGCAAGGTGTGCTCACATATCAACAGTTCTAATCAAATGATTTCCTCTCTAGATGGGAAGACATACTCCCTGAATCAACATGCAAACTGTTGTACTCAAAATGTCATCTACACAATCACTTGTCAAAAATGTGGCAAGATGTATGTGGGACGCACCTCTCGACAACTAAAAGCTAGAATAAGAGAGCACCTCAATGATGTTGAGAATGATGCAGGCTCCAACATTAGCGAACACTTCCACAGCTGTGCCTCTGGTAGTACCTCACCACTTATGGTACAAATAATTGAATGTGTATAACAAAACATAAGAGGAGGAGACCTTCCACAGAAATTGAACCGGAGAGAATTGTGTACCGAAGGGAATTAACAAGGAATATGATGTTTCCTGTTTTTTCAAATAACTCTTTTTTTTCTTTTTCTTCTTTTCTTTTTCCTTTTTACACTTTTTTGTCACATCCACCTCCTTATTGCATCTATCTCTTTTCTTCCTCACTTTCTCCCTCCTTACGTTTTTCACTCTTTATACTTAGTTCATTGTAACTTTTCAATTAAGGGTTTCTGTGAATGAACACAACCACCCCCTCTCTCCACCCACTTGTGACATCACTCTTTTGGTGCACTATTTAAATCTCCTTCACCCCCACCGTTGCCAGCTTATGACTAAGCGCTAGAAGCCGAAACGTGTCAAGCCCATCCTCACTTCTTTATTTTGCCTCCCTATCCTCTGCTGTGATTTACCACCGTTATACTGGATATTTTTTAATTCCAATTAAAATGATTAGTTTTTACACTCACCATCTCGACAGTGCTATTTTTTGCTACCTCTCTTTTTTCTCATATGTTATCACTGGTGTGGGTCTCACACCAGCAAAAGACACCAGAGTTGAATTAGCGGGGATTTTCTACACCTAAACAATTTTTCTCCACTGGGCAGCACGGATCACCTTGCTTCTTTTCTGATGTTACAGAACTACCTTAACCTGGATATCTACAGTTACTGTTGTTACGTTTGAACACTTTGTTTCACACGAACAGACTTGTATATCAGAACTCTGGCACATTGTTTGTGAGATCGGAGCGCAATGCATACATCTTGTGCGCTCAGACCTGAGCTATCTGGCGAATGGTCACATGACCTATTTTCATCTTAAAATGTCAAAGGTATATGGTTTTATGTTTTTATGGTATTTCCTTTTATGGGTGTAAAATGCAGTAGTTCCATGTGCTTGGAGATAATTAGGGTATTGTAACCGTTAAAGCCAATTATCTCCAAGCTAGGCAGGGACCTTTTCAAATGTTGTACTGTGTGTCCATTGGAGAGAATATGTGATTGTCCTGTGTACCTTTATGGGGGAGGGGGCTGTCCCTTGGTCTGTAAGTCTGTATAAATTGTCCCCCCGGGAACCATTAAAGGTGTGTTCGTGTTACCCTCAAATCGCAGCCTCGACTCATTTGGTAGGGAAGAGTATCCTAGCGGCGCCATAGCTAGTTGGATGTTTCCACACTTGCAGGTTTTTGCCGATTGAAACAGCGTTCGTCTCTCTGGATTCGGGAACCAGGGTATCTAAAGAGGTCAAACTTCCTGCAAGCCTGGGACAACCGTAACAGGTGTTAAAGGTTATCAGTTAAGTAGAGTTACAAAACACATTATTACTATACAAAGAATAGAGAGGAATTCAAATGTGGCTTACCAAAACAAGTAATAAGAGGGACCAATCTGGAGCAGTTACATAACATAGTAACATAGTAATTTAGGTTGAAAAAAGACACAAGCCCATCAAGTTCAACCCTTCTACCTATCATTCCAGCTTTTGATCCAAAGAAGCCAAAAAACCCTAAAGAAGCTATTTCGAATTTTGCCTCCTAGGGGGAAAAATTACTTCTTGACTCCAAGGGGCAATCAGATTTATCCTTGGATCAATAAGCTCTATTATTAATGCTTATTCTATTATTGATAGCCATGTATGTTCTGCTTTTCTAAAAGAAAAAAACATCTAGACCATTTTTAAATGCATCTGTAGTGGTTGATAGCACTACCTCTCTTGGCAGTGAGTTCCATAACTTTATTGTCCTTACCATAAAGTATCCCTTCCTTTGCTGTCTATGAAATCTGTGCTCTTCCAGTCTCAGGGGGTGACCTCTTGTTCTTTGTACATTTCTGTTAATGAACAGGTCACTGGAGAGCTCTTTATATTGGCCCTGCACATATTTATATAATGTTATCATATCCCCTCTGAGACGCCTTTTCTCTATCGTATATAAACGCAATTTTCTCTTCATAACTAAGATCCTGCAATCCTCTTGTTAATTTTGTAGCTCTCCTTTGCACTTTTTCTAGGTGCTCAGAATAGTACTGCATATTCAAGATGAGGTCTTACCATTGATTTGTAAAGAGGCAAGATGATATCCTCTTCCCGTGAATCTATACCTCGTTTTATACATGCCAATATCCTATTGGCCCTTGCAGCGGCTGACTGGCATTAGGCACTGTTGTGAAGTTTGTTATCTACAATTATTCCTAAATCCTTTTCATTAGTAGTTTTTCCCAGGGAAATACCATTTAAAGTATATGTTGCTTTATTATTTTTTTTCCCATAATGTATAACTTTACATTTGTCTATATTGAACCTCATTTGCCACTTTACTGCCCAGTCCCCCACTCTGTCCAAATCTTACTGCAAAGAAAAAGCATCAAGATTAGTCTTTATTACCTTACCTAATTTAGTGTCATCAGCAACCACAGAGAGATGGCTCTCAGCACAACGTGGGAGATCATTAATAAACAAATGAAAAAGAAAAGGGCCCAAAACAGACCCCTGAGGTACTCCACTCAATACCCTGGTCCAATTTGAGGATTTTCCATTTACAACAACCCTCTGTGTTCTATCATTTAGCCAATTTTCAATCCAAATCCATACATTTGCCCCCAAACCTATTTCTCTTAATTTGTAGAGTAACCTTTTGTGTGGAACTGTATCAAATGCTTTAGCAAAATCCAAATAGATCACATCAACTGCCACACCTAGATTTATATTTTTACTGACCTCTTCATAGAATATTATTAAGTTTGTTTGACAAGACCTGTCTTTCACAAAACCATGTTGACTTTTACTAATTATATTCTGATTCAAGATGTATTCTTGAGTGTATACCTTTAGCAATCCTTCAAATAATTTCCCCACTACAGATGTCAAGCTCACTGGCCTATAATTACCAGGCAGAGATTTTGATCCCTTTTTAAATATTGGAATGACATCCGCCTTTCGCCAGTCTGTTGGCACTATACCTGAACTGAAAGAATCCCTGAAGATCATAAATAGTGGTCTGGCCAGAATAATACTTAACTCTCTATGGACCCTTGGGTGTATACCATCTGGCCCTGGGGCCTTGTCTATCTTAACAGAGTTTAATTGCTTAAGCACTTTTTCCTGTGTCAGCCAATCCCATTTTTGCGGTGACTGTTCCGTAACTTCAAGTAGCAGGGGCTCATCCATCTGATCTTCCTTAGTATAAACAGAAGAAAGAAAAGTATTTAAAATGTCTGCTTTCTCTCTGTCCTCACTTACCAAATTTCCCATTTGAGATAACAAGGGTCCAACATTTTCCCTCTTTAGCTTTTTTCCATTTATATATTTATACAACATTTTGGGCTTAGTTTTACAATCCTTAGCAATTATTTTCTCTTTTTCCAATTAAGCTATTTTAATTGCCTTTTTGCAGGCTTTGTTGGCATCTTTGTACTCTATAAATGATAATGCTGATCCCTTGCTTTTATAATGTTTGAATGACATTTTCTTGTTTTGTAATTCCCTGTTAGGCGGCCATCTGTTTAGGAAATCAAGGATCAGTCTCATATCCCAAAGGGTAGAGTATTTGGGTCATGGTGGTCTAGCCATACACATGCCCTTCAGGAGTCGACATACCAGCGCATGTTTCCCCACTGGGTAGCCATCGGAACCGGTATGACCAGCTGAAATGGGGTTGTGTCTCCCACCATGGAGTGATTATGACTAGTGACCCCTGTCGTCATAGTAGATGAACCAGGGTGCGTGCAATGAGGCAAAAGGGTGGCATAGTCACTAAGGTGTTAAAGGTTATTAGTTAAGTACAGTTACATAAAACATTATTACTATACAAATAATAGAGAGGAATTCAAATGTGGCTAATCAAAACAAGTAATAAGAGGGCCCAATCTGGAGCAGTTGCTAGAATCTTCTCCATATAGCTTTTGCAGTAATGAAAGATGCAAAACAGCCTTGGGTTACTTGAAGTGAGTGGTGGATAGATAGTAGCAGGAAGACAAGAACCAAAGGGTTAATAGCAGCACTGAACAACAGCAATAAGCACAGTTAAGCAGTATCACTATATCAAGAGAGACTTCCAGGCACAGTTTGGATCAGGGGTGTTACGGTTACTCCGAGGCTAGCTGGAAGCTGGACCGCTAGAAAGTCTGGATCCCAGTTTAGAGAGAGAGAGAAGCTGCTTTGTCTCGATATCCAGACGGATCCTGTAAGTGTAGATCAATCCCACTAGCTATTTTACAGCTAGGATACTCTTTCCCCACAAAACGAGTCAAGGCTGCGATTTGAAAGTCAAACAAGAACTCTTTTAATGGCACACAGGGATCGGTATTTATACTAAATCTCAGGTCCAGGGACAGCCCCCTCTGGACCTGATGGGATACAGGGATAACATAATGGATCAACCAATGAGAGTACAGTGTATTGTTTGAATTTGATACCGCCCAACTTGGAGATAATGAACCCAACTGCTACAGTAATAGGATTATCTCCAAGCGCCCAAACCCCCCCCCCCCCCCCCGTTTATTTTCCACACAGAAAACACATTAAAAGTATATAACTTTAACAGCCTCATAGATACTTCGGCACATGCCAGGAGTTCGGTTGTTCGTTTGACGAACTAGGGTATTTGTAATCCATTTGGGAAAAAGATGCAATATTCCTGTATCAAAGCCAGAGTATCATAACATAGTCAACAGAATCCAGGGTAAATAACAGTTTTGTAACAGTGGGCATAGGCAGATATCAAAACTATGAGTTCACAAGGGAGGTCCTATTAACAATCCAAGGTCGGGGTATCAGAAGGCAGGCAAATATACAAATGCTAGGTAACGAAACACAAGAATCACCAAGCATAGTAGAGAGCTTGGTGATTCCTTTTAAACTATCGCCCCAAACAAGGGGCTTGACATCATGGCGAGCACACTCATTGAGTGACACTGCGGGAGGAGAGATGGGCGTGCACCTGGCTGGGGTGCCGCGTTTGTGACAAAAACTCTGCCTGGCATGGAGGTTGGATCCCGCGATGCTCCGTGACACCCAGCGACAACTGAGTAGTCTGGAGATGTGCTCTCAAGGCGGGACCTCCAGACCCATGAAGGACCGGATCTAGATGGGTGCAAGGTATGAAGGCATGAACTAGGGTGTGGCGAAAGGAAGAGTTCTGTTTAAATCCACTTGTTTAATATATAAATTTAGCTCCCTTCGTGAGTTTCTGCATTGCTAATGGCCTGCTGGTTTTGAGATGGCTCCAGGGTGTCTCAGGATGTATCCCAGAGACAATAGGACAATGGGCTATAGCCTGAGACATCCTGGCAAGTTATGGATTAAAAGTAATTAGTTTAAGGGTTCAAGGGAGGGGATCTTAATTAGGGTCAGGAAGGTTATCAGTCAGGGCTATTTCAGCTGCAATTTGTGGAGTGAATAATTCTAATGTTTGTTTTCATTGGGAGCTTAATACTGTATTTGGTGTGCTGGGGGAAGCTGGGTTGGGATTATACTGTAATCCATTTATCTCTCCGGATGTGGGGAGTAGTTCTGGCAGAGCATAAAAAGAATGATTTGAACGCTGATTAAATACAATGATTTTGTTTTTGGGGAATGCGTAGCACGTAGGACGTAGGACGGAAGGGGCGTGTCGGGCTACCAGGAGGAGAGAGAGGAGCGTTTTGCCGTCCCCGAGCTACTGAAGACGAGCGCCTTTGCTTACCGGGTTTCGGGATTTCCTGCGTTCGGTGGAGGCTGCTGAGCTCTGGTGTTGTCAGGCTTTTGCAGAGAGGGTAAGCGAGCTGCTGATTTCTTAACAGAAGGACGGCGGCAGGTCAGCGCGTGGGTGCCCAGGCGGCGGGCTGCAATCCCCGTAGAGGTCTGAGACACAGAGGGCAGCAGGAGAAAGGTACCACTGTGAATCGAAAGTATTGGCGGAAAGCAAGTGGAAAAGACTTGTGGAGGGGCAGGGCAACTGACATTTATTTTTTAAAAGGCTAAATACTGGTCTTAGGTGGGGCATAGAAGGAAAGCCTATTAGCTGGCCGAGCTAGCAAAACTCAGCCGAGCTTACAACATGGCTCCTAAACAGGATAAGGCAGAAAAGGCTGACAGACTGAAAAACCCAGGTAAAACAACAAAGCCACTGCCTATTGACGCCTTCTATTCTCCTAAAAGCCAGTTAAACGTGTCTGTGGCCACAGATAAAAGCTCTCCAGAGCGTGCAAGTGATACAGGCTCACATGAGCCTGCTGGATATATTACACAAAACAACCTGCTGTCTGCACTGGACTCTTTGTACATGAAAATAAAGTCTGACATGGATAAAAATCTGTTAGACTATAAAGAAGAACTGACCTGAATAAATGTATCTCTTTTGACTCAAGCTAATGATATTGCCTTGCTTCAGTCGAAAGTTAACGATTTACAAACCCAAAATGAAATACTGAACTCAGACACAGTAAAGCTGAATGTAAAAATGGCAGAAATTGAGGGCCACTCCCGCCGGCAAAATCTAAAGATTCGGGGGATAGCAGAAGAGATCATGGACTTGGACGACTATTTAAATGAACTCCTATCCACCTATATACCAACAGCCATGCTATTGAAAGAGCACATAGGCTCCCGAAGCCTGTTAACTTGACTCAGAGCAATGTCTCAAGAGATGTCATAGTTTGTTTCAGCAGTTACAGACTGAAGGACAATTTGATCAGAGAATTCAGGAAAAACCCGACTAAAAACCCTAAATTTGGGCAACTTATGTTTTTTGCTGACTTGTCTCAGGCTACAAGACTTTTCAGGAAAAGATTTGCAGATTATACCTGGCGTTTGAGGGAAAATGATATTCTTTATGCTTGGGGTTATCCAATGAAAATTCGAATAACATATAAAGACGCAGTGTATATGTTTTCTGACCCAAACCAACTAAGGGTCAAACTTTCCGCTTGGGGACTGTAACCATTATAAATTGGCTGGGTAGGGATCAGTGCTGGGGAGAGGAGGGTGGAGATTAAGGAATAGGGGTTTTTTCTTTCTTTTTTTTTCTTCTTTTCCTTCTCTCCTTTTTCTTTGTTTTGATTTTCCCCCTTCCCTTTATGTAACTTGCCTGTCTATTTAATATGGGCAGTGTAAAAACGGATCTGGATCCCCATATATGGATTATAGGATATACAGTATAAACGCATTAAACACTTCGTATAGTAGGTTGTAATGTTTGGATTTGGTAAACTTGCAACTGCCCACAAATTGTTAGAAGGGAACTTACGAGTTGAATCACTACGATCTAGATACTGATCGATAAATATGTGTACACCCGGGTGTTAAGACCTGATAGAAATAGGTAGTATTGGGATATATATGTAAGAGGAGAGGGGTGGAAGGGAAGATGAAAGTATGAACTTATTGTTGTATTTTGTGCACAGGTGGAGATTTTATATATTAGGGAACTATTGATGGGACAAATAAAAATATGTGTTGGAAGGAGGGAAGTTTCACCACAATATGTAAACAACACAGATTAGGAAGCATATTAAAAAAGGTATTTTTTTTCCCCCACATGCCCCCCCCCCTTTTTTTTTTTTTAGTGTGTGTGCCTATATGAACATATTTATGCACAAAGGGGTTTAATAAATTTGTTAAAGGGGACACGGGCGGAGGCCCATGCAACCCCATCGAGAGTGTAGTAATTTTCTTTGGTTTTGTTTTGGTAGAGTTCAACTTGAATACTGTTATATTATTAGGGAATGGATTAAGCGCTCAAACTGAATATTCTTATATCCCTATGGGAAGCATAATAGTCCAACAAATTTTATTTTATTTTTTTTGGAGCATAGCACTTTCTAAGCTGTTTTGGGAACCTAAGAATGGGTAATGTTTATGCTGCAATTGCAACTGACTGATGTATTGATATATTATCTGAATTAATTGCGTTTCTTTTTGGATTCAGTCATATGAGGGTGGTGGATGTGGCGAGGGGGGGGGATTGGACTGGACTCAAATAATCTGATAGGTTTCAGGAACTGATAGGATGAAATGTTCATTGGAAATAGCTTGCATGGAACTGAGGAGCCTGGGCGTTCCCCCTCCCTTTTTTTTTTTTTTCCTCCACTCCCCCCCCCCCCCCCCTCCCTCCACTCTTCCCCTTTTTTTTGGGAGCATAGCACTTTCTAAGCTATTTTGGGAACCTAAGAATGGGTAATGTTTATGCTGCAATTGCAACTGACTGATGTACTGATATATTATCTGAACTAATGGCGTTTCTTTTGGATTCAGTCATTTGAGGGTGGTGGATGGGGCGGGGGTGGGGGGGATTGGACTGGACTCAAATAATCTGATAGGTCTCAGGAACTGATAGGATGAAATGTTCATTGGAAACAGCTTGCACGGAATTGAGGAGCTGGGGCGTTCCCCCTCCCTTTCTTTTTTTCCTCCACTCCCCCCCCCCCCTCCCTCCACTCTTCCCCCCCTTTTTTTTTTTTCTTTCCCCTCTCCTTTTTGTATCTCCCCTCCCTCTATATCTTTCTATTTGATCGGTGAAACCTTCCTTCCTGAAAAAACAAACTCCTGGTAGCCCTTGCCTATCCCTGATGCTGCAGGGACTTTTTTTTTTCCACCACTTACGCGCTTACTGGAAATCGTATATCCAGAGCGCGCAGCTATGAAGAGTGGATGCGTACTGAGGTGTGTCTGGTTGTATGTATGGGGAAGGAGGCAGGAGATCGGGGGGGTTGGCAGGGGGGGTCGCCGGGGGAGGAGTGTAGATAGGTGGGAACAGGCCCTTGGGATCTCTTAAGTTTGTGACGATCAATGTGCAGGGGCTGAACTCGCCTTATAAGCGCTCACATTTATATAATCTACTGGAATCAGAAAGAGTGGATGTGGCGTTTGTCCAAGAAACGCATTGGAAACGTGACCAACCAAGCTTATGGAAATATAATAGATATCCTTATGTGTACACGTCTTCAATGCTAGGGAGTAAAAAGAGAAGCGTGGCGATAATTTTGTCCGCTAGACATAAGTTTGAATACGTTTTTCATGAACGGGATCAGGAGGGACGATGCTTGCTGTTGATATGTCAAATCAACGATGTTATGTATACTCTGGTTGACCTTTATGCCTCGTCAGATAGATCCATAAGCAATATCAAGTACGCAATGGAACTAGTCGGGAAGTATGCTAGAGGAATGGTTATAATAGGGGGTGATTTAAACTTAATAGCTAACTTTGATCTAGACAGAAAAGCACCGAGATTGGGTAAATATGACTCACGATTGAAAGCCAAAGCGAAGGCTTTCTCATCCTGGTTGCATAGTAAAAATATGTATGATGTCTGGAGAGTGTTTCATCCTTTGGAAAGTGATTTTACTTTCTTCTCATACTCACGCATCGATTATTTTCTCTTTTTTTTTTTTTTATTAGACACTCAGACACCTACAGACGTTTGTACTTGAGTAGTATAACAGTTTAATGGGTCATCCTTGTGTCTATTATATCCAATGTTTGTAATTTATAAATATCAAACATGCTTTATTCAACATTTAAAACAGATAATCTTAAAACACACAAGAGACACGTAACACCAAAACACACCACAGAGAAGAAAGAGAGAGAAAGAAAAAAAAAAGAAAATGTTCCGCCAGAGTCCACCATGCCGGCCCCGCCCTCCCCGCTGCCATCACATCCAGCTAGTCCGAGAGAGTCGGCCTCCTGGCCTCCCACAGAGCCCAGATCTTTTGAAATTTAATCTCAAGTCCCCTCGAAAAATAAAAGGCCCTCTCGGCCGAAAGCTGAGAATCAACCTGTTTACCAATGTCCGCCCATTTGGGAAGGTCCTGACTCCTCCAGAGTCGCGCTAGTGAGAGTTTTATTGCCATAAGTAAGTTTATTGCAAAGATCTGTTTTGGTGATCTACTTGCTCCCAAATTAATATGGAATAAAAAGGTTTCGGGCGTTAATAAGACATCTCTTTGAAACACTGCATTTAATATCTGAAAGACTAAAAGTTTAATAGGGGTCAGCAGATGACACGCCCACCAAATATGAAGGTGGGTACCCTCCCCTCTACCACATCTCCAACAGAGATTTGAAGAGTCCGGAAAAAGTTTATTAAGACGGGATGGAACAAAATACCATCGGAAGAGTACCTTATAAAATGATTCCTGTAGATTAATACCATGTAAGGCGCCTCTGGTATTGTGACATAGTTGATTCCAAGTTTCCATAGGGAAAGAGACCCCCAAATCTAGTTCCCAATAATTTATAGGATTAGGTTTATCATTTAGCGATGAATCCTCCAGGAGGGACCGTAATCTGGGTATCGCCGCCGACCTCTTACAGAGGTGAAGGGACTCGTCCAAAAGAGATGTCTCCACCAGAGGATTAATCTCCAAATAGGTTTTAATTCTAATGTAGTTAAACAGCTGTGAGCTCGGTAAATTTGATGCCTCCCGCAGAGTGTCAAAAGGGGCAATTCTCCCGTCTAACATTATATCGGAGATGACCAGCAGACCTGAAAGTGACCACTGAGTGATATTCAAGTCGGGAATAGAGGTCGTGAGGGCCCCCAAAGGAGCCAGGCTGGTAAGACCCTGTACCTCGGCAAACATCTTCTTAAACTTAAACATGGCTCTAACCACGTCAGTAACTATAGGACTGAGGATTTTCAATTTGTTGAAGTTGAGATTTTTTATCCCAAAAAAATAATAAGGGTTTTGGCCCGAACATTCAAAGGTTTCAATCTGACTCCATACCGTGTCTTGGGGCGACTTATGCTTCCAGGCCAAGAAATTTGTAAACAGACTGATTTCTTGGAGTTTATAAAGATCTGGAAATCCAAGTCCCCCCCATCCTAAAACTACCTTTTAAATATGAGTTAGCTATTCTAGGTTTTTTGGAGTCCCACACATAGGATGAGAATAATAATGTAAGCTGTTTTAGGCAAGCAGTGGGGGCCCGCATAGGTATTGCCCTCATCAGGAACAAAACCTTTGGGACTACATATGCCTTGAGAATATTAAGTCGTCCCCTCCAACGCCGAAAAAGATCTCTAAGGTCCTGAATGAGGGTTTCATAATTTAGGAATAATGTTTGTCTGGGATCCAGGACAATCTTGATTCCCAGGTAGTCCAGAGTTTTACTATGCCACTTAATGCCCCCTACCTTGGAAAGTTCATCAAGCTGAAAAGTTGAGAGAGAGCTCATGAGGACCTGGGTCTTGGCTAGGTTAATTTTGTAATTAGAATAGGAAGAATATTGATCGATCAAAGAGAGGGTCTGTGGTATAGATGATTCCGGAGATGACAAAGATAGGAGCACATCATCCGCATAAAGAGAGATTTTGTGCTCCTGGTTACCTACCTTAATACCCCTAACCTGAGTCGCCCTCCTTATTAGTGCGGCAAGGGACTCAATACTGAGGGCATACAAAAGAGGCGCAAGAGGGCACCCCTGCCTAGTGCCGTTATTAACATTAAAATAATCCGAGCCCAGAAATGGGCCTGAGATCCTGGCCCTCGGTGCAGAGTAGAGAGCCATGGCGCCATCCTTAAAAGCCCCAGATAGACCGAAGGCCTCCAGGGTCTCTGACAAAAAACGCCAGTCTACCCTATCGAATGCCTTCTCTGCATCGAGGGCGAGGAAAACTACAGGAATATGTTCAGATCTTATCCGATGCAAGAGATTCAAGGCTCTTTTGGTACTGTCATCCCCTGAACGATTGTGTATAAACCCCGTCTGATCCGGGTGTACGAGGTCAGGAATTATACCTCTGAGTCTCGCTGCCAGGATCCCGGAGAAGAGCTTGACATCAAGGTTTATCAGGGATATAGGCCTGTAATTAGGGATCAGAGAGGGATCTTTGCCGTTTTTAAGAATTGGAGTAATAGAAGCCTCCAGCATCTCAGGGGGGAATGTACCTAGTAGGGCTGATTCCCTAAATACTCTAAGTAATAGGGGTGTAATGTCTGATTGAAGCGTATAATAAAAAGATGACGAAAGTCCATCAGGGCCCGGGGCCTTACCTTTCTTAATGGTTTTTAAAGCCATTGTAAGTTCAGTTTCCGAAATAGGTTGATTCAATGACGTCAATCTCTCCTCCGAGACCCTGGGAAGACCCAGACTACGCAGAAATCTGAGATACGGCCCGTTGGTGGGAGATTATACAGAGACTTGTAGTATTGACCAAATGCAGCACTAATCTGGCGGGGGAAAAGATGTGTCTTCCCATCATAGCAGATCTTATTAATTCTGGATTGATGATTCCAGTACTTGATCTGCCTTGTGAGTATTTTGCCAGGCCTACCGTTATTAAGATACCACTTAGTTTTTAATCTAGATATTGCCTTTTTAAATTGATCTTCTAATTTCAACTGAATTGCCTGCTGGACCTTGGTTATAGAGCTGGCAAGATCTGGGGTAGGGGACTGTTTATTGCATGCATATAACACTTGAACGCGCACCATAATGTCTGGTCTCCAACCTCGGAGTTATCATTAATGCTAAGAAAGTCTTGGGCTGAGGCATGTAGTTCAAGTTTATTAGCCTCCGATGCTAAAATAGATTCATTCAGGCGCCATTTAGATCTTATTCGATATTCAACATTATCTCTAATGTCGAGAAAAATGGGGGCGTGATCGGACCAGGAAATACTACCTATGCGGGCCCCCACACAGCCATCCAGGTGAGCAGAGCGCATAAGAAAAAGATGAATCCTAGAGTAAGAGTGATGTGGATTGGAATAAAATGTAAAATCCCTCTCATTTGGGTGATTAACTCGCCAAATATCATAGAGATCATTCATTGAGAGGAACTTAGCGAACAAGTCTGCACATTTCCTAGATCTTGAATCCAGCCTGGCCCCAACGGGTAGTCCCCTGTCAAGAATGGGATCCGCTACAGTATTAAAATCTCCCCCATAGATAGACACCCCCTGCTGGAGAGTATAGACTCGGTCAATCAGTCTGTTCAGGAAGCTCACCGTACCGTCGGAGGGAGCATAAATATTAACCAAGGTAAAAGAAATATCATTGATTCTGCAAATAATTATACAGAATCTACCATTAGGATCAGACTCTCTATGGATGAGTTCAAATTTGAGAGCTCTCGAAATAATAATTGCCACCCCCCTTTTCTTTCTATCGGAGAGGGAGGATTCAAAAACAATAGGGAATCTGCGAAATTTCCAAAGCTTCGAGCTATCCAATTTCCAGTGAGTCTCCTGAACAAAACAGACATCTATCTTATTTTGTCTAAGGAGATCATAAAGATAGGAGCGCTTTTGTGGGGAGTTAAGGCCCTGGGCATTAATAGACAACAGTTTAATAGGCATAGCTAGTATTGCCTACTAGAGTTACCTCGGAGGCGCAAGAGGGGACGGGGCAGACACGGGTTCCGGGCGGAAGGAGAGAAGAAAAGAGAGAGGAAGAAAAGAGAGAAGATGAGAGAAAAAAAAAAGACAGCAAACAGACAAGTATACACATATACTAACAATCTTATTGGGGGGGTGTGCGACAACATCAAATATCGATGTGTCAGGGTTGGGACCTGGGAGCGTAGCGCAGGGGTGTTGGCACTAGGTGGTGCGCACACCAGAGAAGTCCGGAGTGGCAGCAGTACCAAGGGGTAAGGCAGAACAGTGTTCGAGGTAGGTAATGGGTAATCCGGGGTCAGGAGTGGAGAGGTAAACGTAGTTGAATGGAGAATCCGAAGTCAGGAGTGGAGAGGTAAACGTAGTCGATAAACAGTCCAAGGGTTCGGTAGCCGGGAGATCAATAAACACAGGGAAACGAGGAACAAAGGTATGGGTAGGAATTACAGTAGAGGGAGTATCCACACTACAAGCTTGGAAAACGAGCAAGCACTGAATGAACAGTGCTTGCTGTTTAAATAGGGTGCCAGGACCTTTGCTCCGCCCACCATCCTGCAGGTCGCCGCCCCCCTCTGGCTTTAGCCAGATAGTGAAGGCAGGAGTAGGACCTGCCCCCTCTCCACACCTCCCGTGCATCCTCCAATGGGAGCACACCACCGGGCCGCAGGCCACGCCCCCCTGCCATCAGAATGACACCTGTGCTTGTGTTACACGAGGCAGGTTGTACTACAGGCCGGGGATGCGGCCTACACCGCGATCGCGTGCCCCCCCGGCGGGGTGCACGGTACCTGGAGTCTGCTGGACCAGGTAGGGGATCCCTGCAGGAGGCATGGGATGGAACTGGGGTCTGACAGACCCCCCCCCCTTACGCGCCACCTCCGGGGGCGCCTAGGGGCTGGACAATCTGGATGGGATCTGTGGAAGCTATGAATCCTGGCAGGTGCATGAACCCCATTCTCTGGTTCCCATGTCTTCTCTTCAGGACCATATCCTTTCCATTTGACTAAATATTCCAAACGCCCTCTGCGGATCCTGGAGTCGAGTATCTTCTCCACTTCATACTCCTCTGTACCATCTATGGTGACAGGAGGTGGACGAGGTTGATTCCTCCCTACAAATGGATTATGAAGATACCTCTTCAGAAGGGAGACGTGAAAAGTGGGATGGATGCGCCATGAAACTGGTAGTTGAAGACGAACAGCAGCAGGACCGATCAAGGTGGTGATTTCAAATGGACCTAGGAATTTCGGGCCGAGCTTTCTGGCCGGGCCTGCTGTTTTGATGTGAGCAGATGAGAGCCAAACTTTGTCTCCAACTTGGTATTGGGGAGCCGGGGTTCGGCGACGATCAGCCTGTTTTTTGTAATCTTGTTGTGCTTTGGTGAGAGTTGTTCGCAGAGTAGAGAAGCTCTGTTGCAGAACACGAAGACGATCAGTAGCTAGAGGCACCATGGAGGTACGAGGAAGATCAAAAGGAAAGCCTGGGTCAAAACCGTAGTTGGCCTTGAAGGGTGACATGCCCGTGGAACGTTGGATTCGGTTGTTGTAGGCATACTCGGCTAGAGGTAAGAGATTGAACCAGTTGTCTTGTAGATGGTTAGTATAGCATCGAAGGTACTGTTCCAGAATTTGGTTCACTCTCTCGGTTTGTCCATTTGTACTGGGATGATAGGCCGATGACAGAAGGCGTTGGAGACGAAGACCTTGACAGAATGCTTTCCAGAACCGAGAAGTGAATTGGACGCCTCGATCAGACAGGATGGTGCGAGGAACCCCATGTAGTTTGAATACATGTTGTATGAATAAATCGGCTGTCTCAGCTGCTGTGGGAACTTTGTGTGTTGGGATAAAATGGGCCATCTTCGTGAGGCGGTCTACCACGACCATGATTGTGGTATGTTGTTTTGAAGGTGGAAGATCGACTATAAAGTCTACTGAGATCTCTTCCCAAGGTTGAGTAGGGATGGCCAATGGTTGTAGTAGCCCCGAGATCTTTTGGTGTCGACTTTTGGATCGGGCACACGTTTCACAGGTGTTGATGTAGCGGTGGATGTCTTGGGCCATTTGAGGCCACCAGAAGGTTTTACGGGCATGGTGGAGTGTTTTTTGAAGACCTCCATGTCCTGCCAAAGGATGGTCATGGATAGCTTGTTAGATGGTCGTACGGACTGGTTTTGGGACAAAAACACGGTGATCTTTGTATAGCAGTCCCTGTTCGGTTCTTAAGGTAGGAAAGTGGTTAGATACAGAGGGGTCCTGGGTATGTTTTCGGATCTCCTGTACGAGTGAGGTTTGAAGAGCTAGGAAATGGTCGGGTTGGAGGATAGTGTCTTTGGTGAAGGAGTCTTTAGTGGAGGTGTCAAAAACACGGGACAGAGCATCGGCTTTAGTGTTCTGAGTTCCTGGCCGATAGGTGATGTGTAGTCTGAAGCGTGTGAAGAATAGTGCCCATCGAGCTTGACGAGGACATAGGCGTTTTGCAGTGCGTAGATATTCAAGATTACGGTGGTCCGTAAATACCGTGATGGGATGATGTGCTCCCTCTAGGAGATGTCTCCATTCTTGAAGAGCCAATTTTATGGCCAGAAGTTCTCGGTCTCCAACATTATAGTTCATCTCTGCAGGGGAAAGACGTTGCGAATAAAAAGACACCGGGTGTAGGTCCTCTTTTATCCCATATCGTTGTGATAGTATGGCCCCCACAGCTGTTTCAGAGGCATCTACCTCCAGAAAGTATGCTTTCTCTGGGTTTGGTAAGATGAGGATGGGAGCAGAGGTGAATCTCCGTTTTAGTTGGTCAAACGCTTGTTGTGCCTTGGAGGACCAAAGGAAGGGAGTGTCTTTCTTGGTAAGGTGGGTAAGGGGTTGTACGACCCTGGAAAAGCCGTTAATAAATCGTCTGTAAAAATTGGCGAAGCCCACGAAACGTTGCACCGCCTTGACGGATGTAGGGGCCGGCCATTGAAGAATAGCGGAGACCTTTTTGGGGTCCATCTCGATAGACCCTGGTTTGATCACGAAACGCAGAAATTCCACAGATGTTGTTTCAAAGTAGCAGTTCTCTAATTTGGCATAGAGTTGGTTGTCCTGTAACCGTTGGAGAACTTGACATACATGTTTTCTATGTTCAGGTAGAGAGGAGGAATACACGAGGATGTCGTCCAGATAAACGACCACATAAGAGTCCAACATATCACGGAACACATCATTCAGGAAGTGTTGAAAGGTTGCGGGAGAGTTGCAAAGTCCAAAAGGCATGACCCGATATTCATAGTGGCCGTACCTGGTTCGGAAAGCCGTCTTCCACTCATCCCCATGACGAATGCGGACCAGGTTGTATGCCCCTAGGAGATCGAGCTTCGTGTAAATGCGTGCTCCTCGTAACCGATCCATCAGTTCAGGTATCAAAGGAAGTGGATACTTATTTTTGATGGTGATGTTATTAAGTTCTCGGTAGTCGACACAGGGCCGAACCCCTCCATCTTTCTTTCCTACAAAAAAGATGCCTGCTCCTGCGGGTGAGGTGGAGGGACGTATAAAACCCTTGCGTAGATTGGTAGTGATGTAGTCTTTGAGCACAGCGAGTTCGGGTTCTGATAGTGGAAAGATACGGCCAAAGGGGATAGCGGCCCCTGGGAGTAGGTCAATCGGACAGTCGTAGGGTCGGTGTGGTGGTAACTGTTCGGCCTCTTTCTTGTCGAAGACTTTACTAAACGCAAGATAGGGTTCGGGAATGATGTGTTCTGATGGTTCGCTGTGTACCGCATGAATGTAATGAGGTTGAAGACATTTGTGAAGACAGAACTGAGAAGCAAAAGTGATTTCTCCTGTGCTCCAATGAACCTGGGGGTCGTGTTGGCGAAGCCAAGATAGTCCAAGTATGAGGGGAAACAGTGGGGATTGAACTAGGTTAAGGCAAATCCTTTCGTGGTGTTTTGTGCCAACGGTGAAGGTGATAGGAGTAGTCTCTTCTATGACAGGACCAGACTGTATGGGATTCCCATCCACCAGGTGAACAGTAAGAGGCTGCTTCTTAATTTGGATGGGTATACCGAGGTTACGAGACCAGGTGATGTCGATGAAGCTGGTACTCGCCCCGGAGTCAATGATGGCGTGGTGAGATATGGTCTTAGTTCCCCACTGTAAAGAGACAGGAACAGAGAGATGAGGAGCTGAAGTACCCAAAAGTCGTGAGGCGTAATGAATTGCTGGCTTACCTCTGGAAGCGAGGGCAGGACAGTCTGATACGATATGTCCAGGTTTCCCGCAATACATGCAGAGGTTGGCCTCTTTTCTGCGACTCCGTTCGGTGGGTGTTAGGCGACCTCGGGTGACTCCAATCTGCATAGGTTCCTCCTGGGAGGAGGTAGAGGGTACAGCAGGTGTAGGGTTGGTAAGCAGGTAACGTGGCATAGAACCTGATGATGTAGCCCGTTCATGCCTTCGTTCTCGAAGGCGGCGGTCCAATTGTGTGACCAGTTGTACAAGGCCCTCCAAGGTGTCAGGAAGCCCAACTCGAGCAATTTCGTCCTTAAGTTGTTCGGAAAGACCCAACCGAAACTGATGAAGTAGGGCTGGTTCGTTCCAGTGGGTCTCAACTGCTACTCCCCGGAACTCTGCCACATATTCCTCCACTGGCCTACGACCCTGTTTCAGGGCTCGGATGATAGATTCAGCGGAGGAGGTTCGATGGGGGTCATCGTATAGTGTATCCATTGCTTGTCGGAATGCCACCCAGGTGTCCAAGGAGGGGTGGTTCTCTTGGAGCAAGTGGTGAGCCCAGGACATCGGGCCACCCGATAATAGTGAGATAGTGGTTCTCACTTTGATGTAATCGGTAGCATAAGTTCGGGGCTTTAGTACAAAAAGCAGTTCACAGGCCATTATGAAGGAGCGATATAGACTCCTATCTCCGGTGAAGCGTTCAGGGAGTTTCACGTGGGGTTCTGGGGCGTCCATTGCCCCTTCTCTTGGAAACGCGGCTGCGGCAAGAAGTGGTGGTGGGGCCACTTCTTGGGGAACCTGTTGTAACTGTTGTATCCGAGCGTGAAGGTTTTGTTGGTGCTCTTGAATGTTCTGCACTGTCTGTGCTAATGCCGTGAGTTGCTGGGTGAGGGCGTGAATGGCATCAGCAACCCCTGCAGGCTCCATACTGGCTTGCTCGTTTTGTCAGGGTTGGGACCTGGGAGCGTAGCGCAGGGGTGTTGGCACTAGGTGGTGCGCACACCAGAGAAGTCCGGAGTGGCAGCAGTACCAAGGGGTAAGGCAGAACAGTGTTCGAGGTAGGTAATGGGTAATCCGGGGTCAGGAGTGGAGAGGTAAACGTAGTTGAATGGAGAATCCGAAGTCAGGAGTGGAGAGGTAAACGTAGTCGATAAACAGTCCAAGGGTTCGGTAGCCGGGAGATCAATAAACACAGGGAAACGAGGAACAAAGGTATGGGTAGGAATCACAGTAGAGGGAGTATCCACACTACAAGCTTGGAAAACGAGCAAGCACTGAATGAACAGTGTTTGCTGTTTAAATAGGGTGCCAGGACCTTTGCTCCGCCCACCATCCTGCAGGTCGCCGCCCCCCTCTGGCTTTAGCCAGATAGTGAAGGCAGGAGTAGGACCTGCCCCCTCTCCACACCTCCCGTGCATCCTCCAATGGGAGCACACCACCGGGCCGCAGGCCACGCCCCCCTGCCATCAGAATGACACCTGTGCTTGTGTTACACGAGGCAGGTTGTACTACAGGCCGGGGATGCGGCCTACACCGCGTTCGCGTGCCCCCCCGGCGGGGTGCACGGTACCTGGAGTCTGCTGGACCAGGTAGGGGATCCCTGCAGGAGGCATGGGATGGAACTGGAGTCTGACACGATGTGTAGGTCGCAGAGCCCACCAATCTAAATCCCGTAACCACCGCGGGATACAAACAAGTGACTAAGGGGGACCAGGGTGAAGGCAAGGCGATATGTAATAGCAAGTAAGGGGAAAGGAGAGGGGAAGGGAGAAAAAAAAGAGAAAGGGGGGAGGGGGGGGAGCATACGTGCTATATCCTATATATACCCTAAAGGCGAGATATATCACTCAAAGTGATTCGAAACAAGTTTATCTTAAATACAAGCGCAAAAAATTTTCTTCTTTGAACAGGTGTTATACCATACAAAAAAAACAAAAAACATGTGTAGACGAGAAATATCACTCAAAGTGGTTCAAAGCAAATTTGTTTTACAAGCAAGTGTCATATCTTTTATGTGAGGGGAAAAAAAAAAAGGAGGGGGAAGGGGGGAAAAGAACAAAGCTTTATGTAAGAAAACCTTTTCTTTCTACGAGTGTTATACTATAAAAAGACATAAAAAATCATGTGTGGCCGAGAAATATCGCTAAAAGTGGTTCAAAGCAGATTTGTTTTAACGGCAAGTGTCATATCTTTTATGTGGAAAAAAAAAAAGAAAACCCCTTCACCTAGGGATTTTATGCAAGTGCACTACCATAGAAAATGAACCTTAAAGAACATTTGTGAGTGAGATATATCGCTAAAGTGGTTCAAAGCAAATTTGTTATAGACACGAGTGCCATGTCTTTTATGTGAGAGGAAAAAAAAAAAAAAAAAAGGGGGGAGAGGGGAAAATCAGGGGGAAAATCAGGGGGAAAATCAGATATTCAATACCCATAGTTCAGAGATCGGCAGTTACAGAGGTAATAAGGGAAAGGAGAGAAAGAAAACTAGCGGAGAAAGAAAAAACAAAAAAACTAAAAAGGGGGAGTGGGGGTTGGAAGGGAAAATACCACTCATCCCCATCTCCTCCCCGCTCCCTGTTAAATCAGTTATCTCATCTTGCGCTCAGCCCAGAATTATTCATATAGATGTTACAATTAAACTGTTAAACTTTGGGGATCAAGCCCCAATTAACATATAATCTCTAGCCTCTGTCTGGTGCTCACAAAAGTAGGACTTGCCCTGATAAAGAATTATCAATTTTGTAGGGAACCCCCATTTATATTGGATAGCATTTGTATGAAGAATAGTAGTGAGGGAGCTAAATTCTCTCCTCTTGGTTCTCGTGTCCTGGGATATGTCCGCATATAGAGATATCAAAGAGAATTTAGGATCCTGAGTTGGGTTAGCTCTGTTTTGCTTTAATAGAAGATCCTTAACTCTGGTGTTATGGAAACAGATAATCACGTCTCTGGGAACATCCTGGGGGAGATTTAACGGTCTGGGTAGTCTGTAAATCCTCTCAAACGGGAGTGTCCCAATTATCTCAGGATTCAGGTGCTGCTTCAAAAAATCAATAAGGAAAGTTTCCAAATCAGCATTTTTAATAGATTCTGTAGTTCCACGGAATTTTAGATTTCGTCTCCTTGAGCGATCTTCCAAGTCTGTGACCTTTTGCTTCAGGAACTTAACCTCTTTTTTAAGCTGGAGATTATCCTGCTGGATCTGACTCAGGCCTTCTTGTAGAAGATTGATTTGTGATGACTGAGTTACCAGAGTCAGATGAAGTTGTGAAATCTCCAACTTAATTTCCGCGAGATTTTTATCTGAGTCAATTTTAATCCTTTCATATAGGTTTTCAAGTGCAGAGCTAAAAGAGCTATGGGAAATTGAAGGAATTGATGAACTATCCAGTACACTTTCCTCTGCTGATGAATTTGATGCTGATTTGGATACCGACTCTGGGGGATTAGTCAGAGATTTGGGGGAATAGAAAGTATTGATTCCCGCAGTTTTCTTAGGTTTTTCCCTCTCCTTATCCTTCTTGGGGGCCATTTTAGATAAAAGAAAAGAGGAGAAGATGGGAAGAGAAAATAAAAAAAAATAAAAAAAAGGGGAGAGGGAGGGAGAGACTGACTATGTTTTAGGGCTACTCAGGGTTTGCTGTATCGAGAGACAGCTTATTGTCAGGTCCTTCTAAGAAGGAGCTTTGATGATAAAGTAAGCCCAGTACAGTATATATATTTAAAATATTCAACACAGTCCTCTCAATTATTGAAAAATCTACTGAAGTGTGGTGTAATTCCCACAATCACGGGTGCAAACATCAATCAGAATTTATCAGGCACACATCACCTGCTATTACTGAACTTGGGAGTGCCTCTAATGCCCCCCTATATAGAGGTTTAGTGGGTATAGAGGTTTAGTGGACACAGCAATGTTTAATTAAATATGGCGAGGTTTGACCACTTCGCTTACATCAGGGGTTTCCCTCTGTTACTAAACTCAAAAATGCAGTATAGTCCTATATAAAGATTCAATAGGTTTTTGCAACAATGATGCAGCGTATGGCAGTCAATTAAATGTAGCAGGGTTTGACCAGTTGACTTGCGTAAGTAGTTTCCTGCTATTGCTAAGCTGAGAAATGCCTCCAATAAACCCCCATATAGAGGCTTGGTAAGTTTACGAAGCAGTAACACAGCAGTGCTTAATTAGGTATAGCGAGGTTTGAGCATTTAGCTTTCATCAGAAGCTTCCCAGGTTGTTCAAGAATTTCAGCAACAATGACACAGCAGTGTTTAAAAAGTATAGCAAAGTCTAAACACTTAGCTCGGATCAAAGGATTCCCATTATTGCTGAGCCGAAAAGTGCATCCAATATACCCCCTATAGAAGTTCAATAGGTTTCCACAGGAGTGGCACAGCAGTGTTTAATTAAATATAGCAGGATTTGGCCGCTTGGGATGCATTAGTAGTTTCCCACTGATACTGGGCTAGAAAGTGCCTCCAATACACCCCTATATGAGGGTCAATATGCTTTTTGACACAAGTTTAACATAGGTTTCTATTCCTACAGAGTGAAATAGTTCCAGCACTAAGCCTCTAGCAAACATATATTAGCAGTGGGTACACATGCAGGCAATGCAGGTTGTTAACACAACAGTGTATAACTAAGTATAGCAGAATTCAACCACTTAGCTTGTGTCGAGTTCCAAGATGCTTGTCCCTACTTTAATGCCTTCAATGTGGTATATGGAGTGACAAACACTAGCACACGCCACCCTCTCAGCAATTTAGAGGCAGATCAGCAGTTTAGAGGCAGAGAGCAGAGTAGGGCTTATACTTCAGCAGTTTCCTAGATGCTGGGAAAGGTTAACATATGGGTTGTTCAGGCAAGAAAAGGTGCACCGCGTGGACGCGATGAAAGGCAGTACACCTCCATCAAGACGCGGTGTACCACGCTGAGCTGCCGATAGACGCCCGCCGGACCCAAGCCACACCACCTACGTCACACGTCACACGTTACGCAGCAAGTCCCCCGCATCGATTATTTTTTAATGCCGGGACCTCTACTGGACAGATGCTCTAAGATCAGGGTCGGGCAGATTACCTGGACAGACCATGCCCCAGTCCTAATGGACATAAAAGGCAATCCAGCATATACAATATGAAATAGCTGGAAATTGAATGAATATCTCTTAACCTCCCCTGAAAGCAAACAGGATTTGATTGACCAGACAAAACTGTACATTGAATACAATGATAATAAGGAGAACTCTGATTCAACTCTATGGTGCGCATTGAAGAGCTGTATGAGAGGTCATTTGATTTAGAAAGGGGCATGGGCCAAAAAACAAAGGGGGAAAAATTTGGCACAATTATATGCAGATCTGGCTATCCAGGAGAAAAAGAACAAGCAATTCCCAAGTTGTGTAGGAGGGAATGAGATCTATGAATTACAGAAACAGATCACAGAAAGATTGAGGAAGAATGCAGATATTGCCCTGTCACGCTTAAAGTATAAATGGTATTACAGTAATAATAGAGTAGGCAAAGAGTTAACCAACAAAATTAATATGGTGAATAAGAATCATAGAATCAAAAAAATTGTCCAAAACGGTCAGTCATTCATTTCCCCCAAACAAATAGCAAAAGTTTAGAAATACCAATGTTTCCATGTTTTTCTATGTTTTATTTCAAGTAATAGGGGGCACCTCTAGATTCCTGATTCCTGATTCCTTACAGGTTCTAGGTACTGCTTTGCTGCAACTCAGGCTTGGTAAGAAGGTAATTAGACACCCTGTTATCATAGAATTCCATATGATCGTTTCATCATTGGAATAGATTTACTCAGGAGACTAAACACTATTATTGATTGCCTTAACAATATCGTTTGGTCACAGGTGAAGGTGCCAATACAATACCAGCATTCTAATTCACAGCATTTCAGACGCAACTGCCACATGATTGAAGAGAGGCCGAATTCGATTGAGATCCATTTTAGGAACAGTCAGTCACTTGACATAACTATTTTGCAGATAGATGATCATAACCCAATTGGAGACTATGGGGATGATCATATTATCAGGATTTCCACAGAGAAAATTGAAAGTATTTTTCTGGATGGTGATGTATTAACTATATCTCTCCACAGGAAGGATTAGCAGCCCGCCAAAGGGGGTGACCATTCCCAATTCCTTACAGAAATTGAAAAGGTTAATGAAAATGTTTTATTTTCCCATACAGATACATGATCTAGGAAAGCCCAAATATGCCAAACTGGACCTAAAGCAGGAATGTAGTTAAATCAATTAATGCATGTTTAAGCAAATTGCTAACCCTAAATGGATCACATATCTTTCTCCCAAAAATCATTGGATGAGGACTCTGAAGGTTATAACATCATTGCTAAATGTTTATTATCTATATCCATAGGTAGTAAAACAGTTAAACATTTGTTTTTTGTGCTTGACAATCCCCAATACCAGATGTATATTGGTAAAGATGTGTTTCATCGCTTTGCCGTTCAGATAGATCTGGTTAGCTTTTGTGTTTGAAGTAGACTAAAGGGGAACCCATGTGAATTTCAGGATGAGGACGCTGCCCGGAAATCAGCACAACAGAAGCCGTACGCGGTAAGTATACAAGTGTTTTTTTCTTTTTCTTTCTTCCTCTGTTGCTGTTGATGTTTGAACCTCGGGTATTAAACATCTGACATAGCGGTCTGATGTGCTGTCGTACGGCCGGCGGCGTATTTATATGTCGCGGACGGTACGACACCAGGTATCTTGCTGAGCATTTGACTCAGTGATTTACTATAATATGCGGTTATATAATTCAAACTAATCTATTTTAAGAATTATAATTCCCTTTTTTTTTCTTTTTCTTTGCACATAAAAGACATAACACTTGTGTTTAAAACAAATTTGCTTTCAATCACTCTGAGCGATATATTTCGTCCACACATGTCTTCTAAGGTTCACACTTTTATGGTATATACAAGATATAGCACTTGTACAAAAGTTTTTATATAAAGCTTTGTTTTTCCCCCTCCTTTTTTTCCCCCCCTTTAGATAAAAGATATATCACTTGGGTATGCTAGGTATTTCAAATATTTTATTTAATAATGTACTACAAAGATGTCACTATATTTTTTTGGTGTTATTTAGATAAATATACAAAGTCGTAATGACATAATACTTGCACAATAGATTTTGTTCTATAGGCTCATTGTTTCGAGTGAATTTACATTTCTTTTGTACTATTCCTATCTTTATAGGCACTTTACTTTGATACAACAAATAATTCTCTTTTTCTTTTTTTTTTTCCCCCTCCCTCTCCTTTCCTTCTTTTTTCCCCTTTCCCTTCCCTTTCATACTGCCTTGCCTTCACCTTAGTCCCCCCCAGTCACTTGTTAGTATCCCGCGATGGTTACAGGATTTAGATTGGCGGGCTTTGCGACCTAAACATCGATATTCGATGTTGCCGCACCCCCCCCCCCCCCCAATAAGATTGTTAGTATATATGAATATATGTTTGTTTCCTTTTTTTTTCTCTCTCTCTCTCTTCTTTCTTTTCTCTCCTTCCGTCCGGATCCTCGCGTCTGCCCCGGTCTCGCCTTGCGCCTCCGGAGCAGCCCTTATAGGTAATATTAGCTATGCCTATTAAACTGTTGTCTATTAACGCCCAGGGCCTTAATTCCCCACAAAAGCTTTATGATCTCCTTAGACAAAATAAGATAAATGTCTGTTTTGTTCAGGAGACTCACTGGAAATCGGATAGCTCGAATCTTTGGAAATATCGTAGATTTCCTATAGTTTTTGAATCCTCCCTCTCTGATAGGAAGAAAGGGGGGTGTCAATTATTATTTCGGCAGCTCCCAAGTTTGAACTTATCTACAGGGAGTCTGATACCAAAGGTAGATTCTGCATAATTATCTGCAGAATCAATAATATTCCTTTTACCCTGGTTAATATCTACGCTCCCTCTGATGGCACGGTGAGTTTCCTGAACAGACTGATTGACCGAGTCGATAATCTCCAGCAGGGGGTGACTATCTATGGGGGAGATTTTAATACTATAGCGGATCCCATCCTTGACAGGGGTCTTCCTGGTGGGGCCAGGCTGGACCCAAGAGCTAGGAAAAGTGCAGACTTATTTGCTAAATTCCTGTCAATGAATGACCTATATGATACCTGGCGAGTTAATCATCCAAATGAGAAGGATTTTACGTTCCAACCCACATCATTCTTATTCTAGGATTGTTTTTTGTCTTATGCGCTCTGCTCATCTGGATAGCTGTGTGGGAGCCCGCATAGGTAGTATCTCTTTGTCCGACCACGTCCCCCTTTTTTCTCGACATTAGAGATAATGATGAATATCGAATAAGATCTAAATGGCGCCTGAATGAATCTATTCTGGCATCGGAGGCTAATAAACTTGAACTACGTGCCTCAGCTCAAGATTTTCTTAATATTAATGACAATTGTGAGGTTAGAGACCAGACACTATGGTGCTCGTTCAAGTGTTATATGCGTGGGATTTTGATTAAAATGGGCTCTATTGCCAACAAAGCACAAGGTAAACCAATTTCGGACCTCTATAAAGAACTTGCTAGGATTGAAAATCGTAATAAACAGTGCCCTACTTTAGATATCACCAGATCTATCACCAAGGTCCAACTGGCAATTAAGATGAAATTAGAAGATCAATTTAAAAAAGCAATATCTAGATTGAAAACTAGGTGGTACCTTAATAACGGTAGGCCTGGCAAAACACTCACAAAGCAGATCAAGTTCTGGAATCATCAATCCAGAATTAATAAGATCTGCTTTGATGGTAAGACACACCTCTCCCATCGCCAGATTAGTGCTGCATTTGGTCAAAACTACAAGTCTCTGTATAACCTCCCATCAATGGCATGATCTGTATCTCAGATTGGGGGTTTCCTGCATAGTCTAGGCCTCCCCAGGGTCTCGGAGGAGAGATTGACATAATTCAATTAACCTATTTCGGAAGCTGAACTGACAATGGCTTTAAAAACCATCAAGAAAGGTAAGGCCCCGGGTCCTAATGGACTTTTGTCATCTTTTTATCTTACGCTTAAATCACATATTATACCCCTATTACTTAGGGTATTTAGGGAATCAGCCCTACTAGGTACATTCCCCTCCGAGATGTTGGAGGCTTCTATTACTCCAATTCTTAAGAACAAAGGCAAAGATCCTTCTCTTATCCCTAACTACAGGTCCAAATCCCTGATAAACCTTGATGTTAAGCTCTTCCCCGGGATCTTGGCAGCGAGACTCAGATGTATTATCCCCGACCTTGTACACCAGGACCAGACGGGGTTTATACACAATCGTTAAGGAGACAATAGCACCAGAAGAGCCTTGAACCTCTTGCATCGGATAAGATCTGAACAGATCCCTGTAGTTTTACTTGCCCTCGATGCAGAGAAGGCATTCGATAGGGTAGACTGGCGCTTTTTGTCAGAAGCCCTCGAGGCCTTCGGACTATCTGGGTCTTTTAGAGATAGTGCTATGGCTCTTTACTCTGCACCGAGGGCTAGGATCTCAGGTCCATCTCTGGGCTCTGACTATTTTAATATTAATAACGGCACCAGGCAGGGGTGCCCTCTTGCGCCTCTTCTGTATGCCCTCAGTATTGAGCCTCTTGCCGCACTAATAAGGAGGGCGATTCAGGTCAAGGGTATTCGGGTAGGTAATCGGGAGCACAAATCTCTCTTTATGCGGATGATGTGCTCCTCTCTTTGACATCCCCTGAAACATCTATACCACAGATCCTTTTCTTGATCGACCAATATTCCTCCTATTCTAATTATAAAATCAATCTAGCCAAGACCCAGGTCCTCATGAGCTCTCTCTCTAATCCTCCCAGCTTGATGAACTTTCAAAATTAGGGGGCATTAAGTGGCATAGTAAAACATTGGATTATCTGGGAATCAAGATTGTTTTGGATCCCAGACAAACATTATTTCTTAACTATGAGACCCTTATTCAAGATCTTAGAGATCTTTTCCGGCGCTGGAAGGGTATAGAGCCCTCATGGATGGGTTGACTTAATATCCTTAAGGCATATGTAGTCCCGAACGTTCTGTTAGTGATGAGAGCAATACCTATGCGGGCCCCACTGCTTGTCTAAAACAACTTACATTAATATTCTCATCTTATTTTTGGGATTCTAAAAAACCAAGAATTGCCAATTCACACTTAAAACGTAGTTTTAGGATGGGGGGACTTGGCTTTCCAGATCTTTATAAACTTCAAGATATTTGCTTGTTTACAAATTTTCGGGCCTGGAAACATAAATCACCCCAGGATACGGTATGGAGCCAGATTGAAACTTCTGAATGCTCGGGCCAAAACCCTTATTACTTTTTTGGGATAAAAAACCTCAATTTTAACAAATTGAAAATCCTATAATTATTGATGTGGTTAGAGGCATGTTTAAGTTCAAGAAGCTGTTTGCTGAGGCACAGGGTCTTACCAGCCTGGCTCCTATGGGGGCCCTCACGATCGCTATTCCCGACCTGAATATTACTCAGTGGTCACTTTCAGGTCTGCTGGAAATCTCTAATATAACGCTGGGTGGGAAAATCGCCCCCTTTGATACCTTACATGACTCGAATTTACCAAGCTCGCAGCTATTTAACTACATTAGAATTAAAACCTATTTAGATGTTAATCTCATGGCAGTAAAGCTTTCACTAGCCCGACTTTGGAGGAGTCAAGACCTCCCCAAATGGGCTGACATTAGTAAACAGGTTGACTTCCAGCTTACGACCGAGAGGGCTTTTTATCTCTCGAGGGGACTTGAGATTCAATTTCAAGAGATCTGGGCTCTGTGAGAGGCCTTGAGGCCGACTCTTTCGGATTAGCGGGATGTGACTGCAACATGGGCGCGGGGGAGGCGGGGCTGTCGTGGTGGATTCTGGCGGAATTGCTTTCCTTTCTTCTTTTTTTTTGTTTGTTGTGTGTTTTGTGTGTTTCAAGATTATCTGTTTTAAATGTTAAATACAGCATGAATAAAACTTATAAATTATATACAATGGATTTAATAGACACAAGGATGACCCATTAAACTGTTATACGATTTAAGTACAGATGTGTGTAGGTGTCTGAGTGTCAGGAAAAAAAAAGTATACAAGTGCTTAAGGATGTTACTGTTCCAAACTGGACTTTACTTTTGGGAAACAGCAATTTACCTGGACACGTCTGCCTTTTGGATATATCAACTCCGATCATGAATTTGCTGTATTCATGCATAAAGCACTTGAAAGAGGAACCTTGTCCTATGTGGTTGATGTTTTACTTAAAAGCTCAACTTTTGAAGAACATATACAGGAATTCAGGCATGTCCTAGGCCAATTGAAGGAGGCAGCTGTCAAATTCTCTTTACAGAATGCCCAATGGTGTCACACTCGAGTCAACTTCCTTGGACATGAGGTAAGGTTACAAGGTTTAAATCCTCACAAAAAGAAGGAGGAGGCGGTCCTGAATTCCAAGACCCCTACTAGCCTGAAGGAATTGAGATTATTTTTAGGTATGACAAATTACTCCCGTAAATTCATTGATAATTATGCTGAATTAGCAAAGCCCCTTTTGTATCTCCTGAAAAAGGATGCGGTATAGGACTGGGGTGAAGCCCAAGCTGCTAAAGAGGAAACTCACCTTGTTCACCTAGCTCACCTTGTTTAGCTTTTCCAGAAGGAGGTAAGCATTTCTTCTTGGAAACAGGTTTTACTGATGTAAACATGAGTGCCGTTCTGAACCAGAAGCAAGACAACACAGGTTAAATCATTGCATATGCAAATAAATCACTATCTCCTGTGGAACTTAAATTCAGTGAGTGTGATAAAGCTATATTATCAACTGTCTGGGCCTTGCAAAACTTTCAGAGTTTTATCCAAGGAGAGAAAATTATTGTGGAAACAGCCCATCAACCACTGTATATATCTGCAAAGTTAAAGAATAAGGGATGGTATTTTTTATAATAGTAGGATAACTGCTTGGACTTTATCTTTACAAGGTTGGCCACTAGAGATCCGGTACAAACAGAATAAGAGAAGTCCAGTTGCACAAGGTCTCACTGATCTCCACGATTGTGCTGCCACGGGTCCAGAAACTATTGAAGATGACTTCCTAGATGAACAATTTCAGTAATCCTACAAAGTACAATGGGAGGAGTCCTGTCATACATTACCATGTGTATTTGTGGATGGCTCTGCCTATCATGCTACAGTTGTAAATGAATGCTGGTTAGTGGCCGGTATTGGCATTGCATGGACCAATGAATTCCCAAATATATCCATTGGATATAACATTGGTCCCAAGTGCAGCCAAGTGGAGGAACTTCCTGCCTTTTTATAAGACTATTGAGATGGCTATTGAGTATGGACTCAAAAACATTGTAATTATTACTGATTTCAATTATGTCCGGAACAGTTTTGTGGAATATTTACCTACCTGGAAAAGAAATGGCATGCACAAAAGCAACCACAAACCAGTGAAACATGGTAAGTTATTCTGCAAAATAGATGAATTGGTTGTAGCCAATGGATTAACTGTCTATTGCAAAAAGAACAAAGGTCATTCCAAAATTCAGGGAACAGACAAAGAAGGAAATGATCTGGCAGACTCATTGGCAAAACAAGGAGCCATAAGTGGAGAATTACTGGACATTGACCACTTAATGGGTGCAATACATGTGGAAGCAATTACCCGACAACAAGCTCAGAAACAATCAGGAAATGAGGTGGTACAATGGAGCCAAGATTCTCCTAGTGAGAATTTGATTACCAGTCAGAAAGAGGATGCTATCATTGGTATCTTCTACAGATACATTGAAGATCCTGACAACAATCCAATTTCCAAATAAGATTGTGATGGCAAGAAGACCTCAGAATCCTAATGAAATCCCAATTCAAATTACAGGATGGATTGTTAATGAGGACATCGAAACATGGCATTCCACAATGGGTTGTCCCTACTACATTCAGATGTTTAATGTTGCAACATGTTCATGATGCTCCCACATCTGGTCACCGAGGTGATAAGATCACCTAGGAGATATTAAGGGAGTATGCTTATTGGCCTCATATGTTTAAGGATGTTCAGACTTATTGCCACGGTTGTCTAATCTGTTCTCAGTTTCAGCCACATACACCCACTCATCGTGCACCTCTTCAGAAACGAGGGGTGGTGATGCCATGGACGGACATGCAAATTGACTTCATCGCACTGATAACTAGATCATAAGGAGGAAACAAGTATATGCTGACTGTCACTTGTCTATTTACTAAATTGATTGAATGTATAAGTTGCCCTAATAACACAGCAGAGACATGCACTGCGCTGCTTATTAACCACATATTTTCCAGATTTGGATATATGCTAACTGTCACTTGTAGTGGTGGAGTAGAGAAGTATAACCAACCTATTGTAAATATTCTTTAAAAATTGTCAAAGAGACAGATAAGGATTGGGATGTTAAACTGCCTTTAGTCATGATGGTCATTAGAGCAACACCTAGCACTGCTACCAAGATGTCTCCTTTTGAGTTGATGACAGGTAGGAAAATGGTGCTACCCCAACATCTTCCTTATCGTACTGCTGATCAGAATTTAATAAATGTTTCAACTACCCACCAGTATGTGGAGAACCTTTGTAAGCATTTACAACACACATTTGCATTCGCCCAGACGAAGGAAAGAAAGTTTTTACCTTCTTGGAAGGGACCCTATGTCATCACTGACAAGCTATCTCCAGTTGCTTACAAAATTAAGATCCCCAAAGATAATGGTTTAATTGAAAAATGGGTACACATTAATCAACTGCTTGTCTGTCATCCCAGATCCCAACTCCGGTTACTAGACGCAGATCATGATGACAATTAATGTGTGTATTGGGGTAAAATAAAGGTCACATTCATGATACAACATGGAGAATGTCTTTTCATATGATGTATGATTTCCATTATTATGGAACTGCCACCATGAATGAGTAACCATCACTCTTGCATACTAGACCTGTCTTCTTTAAAATGTAGTTAGAGAAAACTAGTATTAAGCATTAAAATCATCAGCATTTGATCTGATCACAGAACCGAGAAAAAGGGAAACTGGAACAGGCAAGAAAACCTTTTGTTTCAGCATCACTAATGGCAAAGAGAAGACAAAAAAGATTCATCGGTGCTTTAATGGCTGGCCTAATCTTCATTAGGTACGGTGGTAGCCACTAGAGTTGAGCGAACACCTGGATGTTCGGGTTCGGCAGGTTCGGCCGAACTTCGAAAAATGTCCGGGTCCGTGCTTGAACTTGACCCCAAACTTGACCCCGAACCCCATTGAGGTCAATGGGGACACAAACTTTTGGCCACTAAAATGCCTCTAAAAAAGTCCTGGAAAGGGCTAGAGGGCTGCAAATTAAGTAAAATGTGGGTAAGAGTAGGACAAGTGCCCTGCAAGCAAATGTGGATAGGGAAATAACTTAAAATAACATAAAATACATACAAATTACAAATCCAGCTGAGCCATAAAATAGCACTAGATGGAATCTTTGATTTTAGCTTTGGAAGAACATAAATCTAAATCTAAAGCATGGCTGCCAGGAGGATCAACAGAATTATCCATTTGAGAGAGGGTTGGAGTGCAGGATATTCTCTTTCGGTTTATACTAAGTGACCCATAGGTTGAGGAGGTGGTGACCTTGGCGGTGTAGGTGGAAGCGGCGCTGGAGGAGGAGGAGGATGAGGTAGCCAGAATTTTTCAAAGTCCGCTGTAAGCACAGTGTTGGACTGTTCTATTTGACTCTCAGATATAAAGTGCACCGCAAGACGCAAATGTACTATTTAGCACCCAAAACAATTAGAATTTTTCAAAGCGCGCTGTAAGCACAGTATTGGACTGTTCTATTTGACTCTCAGATATGAAGTGCACCGCAAGACGCAAATGTACTATTTAGCACCCAAAACAATTAGAATTTTTCAAAGTGCGCTGTAAGCACAGTATTTGACGGTTCTATTTGACTCTCAGATATGAAGTGCAGGATGCAAATGTAATATTTAACACCAACAAATTGCAGTATTTAAAAATGCCTAGATGTTGCCCACTGAGCTAACGGAACAGGATTAAAGTCATGTGCCTGGCAAACATGCAGTTGCAAGTGCACTGCACTCTCTTTGGCACTGGGCTCAGGGCAGGGTACAAATATGTAGTATAGCACCCACTAAAATAATCACTGTCATTTGAATAATCGTTGTAGGACTTAGCCACCCAATATGCCAGGATTATTATGCCACTTAATATGCCAGGATTTTCCCACCCAATATGCCAGGATTATTATGCCACTTAATATGCCAGCATTTTCCCACACAATATGCCAGGATTATGCCCCTCAATATGCCAGGATTATTATGCCTCTCAATATGCCAGGATTTAGCCACCCAATATGCCAGGATTGTGCCCCTCAATATGCTAGGATTTAGACATGTGCAAAACTAAAATTTTCGTTTCGTTTTCGTCCATTCGGACGAAAATGTTATTTATTTCGTCTAAAACGAATTTCGTTCATTAGTGCATTCGTTTCAGACGAAATTCGTTCATTATTTTCGTTTCGTTAATTTTTTTCGTTCGTTTTATAGAATACAATGTAATACTATTGGCTTTCTATAAACCGAACGAGAGCCCCATTCATAAGAAATTCTTATGAATGGGGCTCTCGTTCGGTTCATAGAAAGGCAATAGTATTACTTGTATTCTATAAGCCGAAAGTCTATAAACCGAACGACTTTCGGTTTATAGACTTTCGGCTTATGGAATACATGTAATCCTATTGCTATTCTATAAACCGAACGACTTTCGGTTTATAGAATAGCCATAGGTTTACATGTATTACATAAGCCGAAAGTCTATAAACCGAAAGTCGTTCGGTTTATAGGCTGTCGGCATTTAACTATACAGAGACAGAGTCTCCATTCATAAAATTATGAATGGAGACTTTGTCTCCGTGTAGTAAAATGCCGACAGCCTATAAACCGAACGTTCGGTTTATAGGCTGTGGGCATTTTACTACACGGAGACAGAGTCTCCATTCATAAAATTATGAATGGAGACTTTGTCTCCGTGTAGTAAAATGCCGACAGCCTATAAACCGAACGTTCGGTTTATAGGCTGTCGGCTTATGGAATACATGTATTCCTATTGCTATTCTATAAACCGAACGACTTTCGGTTTATAGAATAGCCATAGGATTACATGTATTATATAAGCCGAAAGTCTATAAACCGAAAGTCGTTCGGTTTATAGGCTGTCGGCATTTAACTATACAGAGACAGAGTCTCCATTCATAAAATTATGAATGGAGACTTTGTCTCCGTGTAGTAAAATGCCGAAAGCCTATAAACCGAACGATCCGTTTATAGACTTTCGGCTTATATAATACATGTAATCCTATGGCTATTCTATAAACCGAACGTTCGGTTTATAGAATAGCAATAGGAATACATGTATTCCATAAGCCGACAGCCTATAAACCGAACGTTCGGTTTATAGGCTGTGGGCATTTTACTACACGGAGACAAAGTCTCCATTCATAATTTTATGAATGGAGACTCTGTCTCCGTATAGTTAAATGCCGGCTTTTAACTATACGGAGACAAAGTCTCCATTTATAATTTTATGAATGGAGACTCTGTCTCCGTATAGTTAAATGCCGGTGTTCTGACAAATTTCTGGAGCAAATTCTCCTGCGCAATCGCAGGAGAATTTGCTCACTGCGCATGCGCATAAAGTTACAGCTGATAACTCAGCTGTAACTTTGTGACCACCGCGCATGCGCCAGCTGCGCAACCCACCTCCCGCCCCCTCACACCCCCTGCACACCCCTTCTTACCAGATCATCGACCACAGCGATACACAGCGCATGCGCACGCCTATCCAGCCGTTTGAGAATGTGCGCGTCCGTTGTTGTGTTCTTAAGGTGGTAAGTAACATGGGGCGTCGGGACATAAGGGGGCAAGCATCCTGGTGAGGGCTGCCTCATCTTGATGGGATTTGTGATCCTCCTGCTGCATCAATAATACAGCAGGAGGATCACAAATCCCATCAAGATGAGGCAGCCCTCACCAGGATGCTTGCCCCCTTATGTCCCGACGCCCCGTGTTACTTACCACCTTAAGAACACAACAACGGACGCGCGCATTCCCAAACGGCTGGATAGGCGTGCGCATGCGCTGTGTATCGCTGTGGTCGATGATCTGGTAAGAAGGGGTGTGCGGCGGGTGTGAGGGGGCGGGAGGTGGGTTGCGCAGCTGTCTCATGCACGGTGGTCACAAAGTTACAGCTGAGTTATCAGCTGTAACTTTATGCGCATGCGCAGTGAGCAAATTCTCCTGCGATTGCGCAGGAGAATTTGCTCCAGAAATTTGTCAGAACACCGGCTTTTAACTATACGGAGACAAAGTCTCCATTTATAATTTTATGAATGGAGACTCTGTCTCCGTATAGTTAAATGCCCACAGCCTATAAACCGAACGTTCGGTTTATAGGCTGTCGGCTTTTAACTATACGTTTGTCTCCATTCATAAATTTATGAATGGAGACTCTGTCTCCGTATAGTTAAATGCTATTGTATTCTATAAACCGACTCTATTTCGGCTTATAGAATGCAATAGTACTACGAATGGACGAATGAACGAATGATTTTCCTTTATTAACTATTCGTTCATTCGATTTAGTTAGCTTAGCATTTTCGTTCTTCGTTTTTCGGGCGAATGGACGAAAATGCAATTTTCGGACGAAAATGCATTCGTCCGAAAACGAATGCACATGTCTAGTATATATTCACATGTAAATTGCTTTTTTAATAAAAAATTATGATATAAATAAAATCATGTTTTTATTTCCTTTTATGTGACAATGCTGCCTCTCTCTTTCCCTTGCCCCCAGATTTGTCGCTCTCCCCCCCTTAGTGTTGTCTCTCTCTCACCCTCCCTTTGGCTCCCCCCTCGCTCCCCTTGTGTCTGTCTCTTCCCCCCTTCCCTCCCCTTGTTTCTCTCTGCCCCCCCCCCCTTGTTATTCTGTCCCCCCCTCACCTGTTTCTTGCTCCCTGGTGGCTAGTGGGGGCAGCCGGGGGATGTATGCACTATACATAATAGACGGAAGTGTCGGGCAGCATGGAGGTTGTCTGCACGATTCGTGCAGACATCCCCCAGCTGCCCGATTCTCCCTGGTGGCTAGCGAGGGAGCGGAGGATGTCTGCGCGATGAGCGAGACCTCTCCTGCTGCCGCCCGGCATGACCGCCGGGACTTCTATGATGAAGCTGGGTACTTCCGGCTTCCTCATAAAAGTCCTGGCTGTCGTTCCGGGCGGCAGCAGGGGAGGTCTCGCTCATCGCGCAGACATCCTCCGCTGCCTCGCTAGCCACCAGGGAGAATCGGGCAGCTGGGGGATGTCTGCACGAATCGTGCAGACAACCTCCATGCTGCCCGACACTTCCGTCTATTATGTATAGTGCATACATCCCCCGGCTGCCCCCACTAGCCACCAGGGAGCAAGAAACAGGTGAGGGGGGGACAGAATAACAAGGGGGGGGGGGGGCAGAGAGAAACAAGGGGAGGGAAGGGGGGAAGAGACAGACACAAGGGGAGCGAGGGGGGAGCCAAAGGGAGGGTGAGAGAGAGACAACACTAAGGGGGGGAGAGCGACAAATCTGGGGGCAAGGGAAAGAGAGAGGCAGCTTTGTCACATAAAAGGAAATAAAAACAAGATTTTTTTATATCATAATTTATTATTTAAAAAGCAATTTACATGTGAATATATACTAGACATGTGCATTCGTTTTCGGACGAATGCATTTTCGTCCGAAAATTGCATTTTCGTCCATTCGCCCGAAAAACGAAGAACGAAAATGCTAAGCTAACTAAAGCCGGATGAACGAATGGTTAATAAAGGAAAATCATTCGTTCATTCGTCCATTCGTAGTACTATTGCATTCTATAAGCCGAAATAGAGTCGGTTTATAGAATACAATAGCATTTAACTATACGGAGACAGAGTCTCCATTCATAAAATTATAAATGGAGACTTTGTCTCCGTATAGTTAAAAGCCGGCATTTAACTATACAGAGACAGAGTCTCCATTCATAAAATTATGAATGGAGACTTTGTCTCGTATAGTTAAATGCCCACAGCCTATAAACCGAACGTTCGGTTTATAGGCTGTGGGCATTTAACTATACGGAGACAGAGTCTCCATTCATAAAATTATAAATGGAGACTTTGTCTCCGTATAGTTAAAAGCCGGCATTTAACTATACAGAGACAGAGTCTCCATTCATAAAATTATGAATGGAGACTTTGTCTCCGTATAGTTAAATGCCCACAGCCTATAAACCGAACGTTCGGTTTATAGGCTGTGGGCATTTAACTATACGGAGACAGAGTCTCCATTCATAAAATTATAAATGGAGACTTTGTCTCCGTATAGTTAAAAGCCGGCATTTAACTATACAGAGACAGAGTCTCCATTCATAAAATTATGAATGGAGACTTTGTCTCCGTATAGTTAAATGCCCACAGCCTATAAACCGAACGTTCGGTTTATAGGCTGTGGGCATTTAACTATACGGAGACAGAGTCTCCATTCATAAAATTATAAATGGAGACTTTGTCTCCGTATAGTTAAAAGCCGGCATTTAACTATACAGAGACAGAGTCTCCATTCATAAAATTATGAATGGAGACTTTGTCTCCGTATAGTTAAATGCCCACAGCCTATAAACCGAACGTTCGGTTTATAGGCTGTGGGCATTTAACTATACGGAGACAGAGTCTCCATTCATAAAATTATAAATGGAGACTTTGTCTCCGTATAGTTAAAAGCCGGCATTTAACTATACAGAGACAGAGTCTCCATTCATAAAATTATGAATGGAGACTTTGTCTCCGTGTAGTAAAATGCCCACAGCCTATAAACCGAACGTTCGGTTTATAGGCTGTCGGCTTATGGAATACATGTATTCCTATTGCTATTCTATAAACCGAACTTTCGGTTTATAGAATAGCCATAGGATTACATGTATTATATAAGCCGAAAGTCTATAAACCGATCGTTCGGTTTATAGACTTTCGGCATTTTACTACACGGAGACAAAGTCTCCATTCATAAAATTATGAATGGAGACTTTGTCTTCGTGTAGTAAAATGCCGACAGCCTATAAACCGAACGACTTTCGGTTTATAGACTTTCGGCTTATGCACTACATGTAATCCTATGGCTATTCTATAAACCGAAAGTCGTTCGGTTTATAGTTTAGCAATAGCATTACATGTATTCTATAAACCGAACGTCGTTCGTTTTAAAGACTTTCGGCTTATAGAATACTATTGGCTTTCTATAAACCGAACTAGAGTCGAGTCCCCATTCATAAGAAATTCTTATGAATGAGGAGGGACTCTAGTTAGGTTTATAGAATGCCAATAGTATTCTATAAGCCGAAAGTCTTTAAAACGAACGACGTTCGGTTTATAGAATGCATGTAATGCTATTGCTGTTCTATAAGCCGAATGTCTTTCGGCTTATAGAACAGCAATAGCATTACATGTATTCTATAAACCGAACGTCGTTTGTTTTAAAGACTTTCGGCTTATAGAATACATGCTGCTATTGGCTTTCTATAAACCGAAAGAGTCCCCATTCATACGAATAGGTCAATTGACCTATTCGTATGAATGGGAACTCAATTTCGGTTTATAGGAAGCTAATAGCATTACATGCATTCCATAAACCGAAAGTCATTCATGTCGGTTTATGGAATGTAGTACAATGCTATTGGTATTGTAAACCGACTCTATTTCGGTTTAGAATGCCAATAGCACGAATGGACGAATGGACGAATGAACGAATGATTTTCGTTTATTAACCATTCGTTCATTCGGATTTTGTTAGTTAAAATTTTCGTTATTCGTTTTTCGGACGAATGGACGAAAATGCTATTTTCGTCCGAAAATGCATTCGTCCGAAAACGAATGCACATGTCTACTAGGATTATGCCCCTCAATATGCCAGGATTATGCCTCTCAATATGCAAGGACTTAGCCACCCAATATGCCAGGATTATTATGCCACTCAATATGTCAGGATTTTCCCACACAATATGCCAGGATTATGCCCCTCAGTATGCCAGGATTATGCCTCTCAATGTGCCAAGATTTAGCCACCCTCTTCCTCCCCCCTTCCCCCTTACTTACCTCCTCGCTGCTGCTCTGTCTCCCGGTGCTACAGGTCCGTGGCTGTGAGGGAAGCGTTGTGCAAATACCTGTAAATCCAGATTTAAAATTCTTACTCGATCATAAAAATAACCATACCATTCAAACGGTGATCCATAAATGGTAGACACGTTCAAGTACACCGCACAAGATACTTTTACGTTGGAAAAGAGGGACACAATAGGTCGGAATGAGATTATTATGGGACTATTGACCGGGTTAGTTGGTTTGTGGTTAATCATACTGACAGTCAAATTCTATAAAATGATATACATATTTAAGAGACAATTACCACTTGCCCTCTATTTGACCAAAGAGGGACTGACAGCCCAAACATAAAATAATATGAATAAATGTCTAGGCCCCTAAACAACTGATTTAAATCCATCCTCAAGAGTAAAACAAGAAGGAAAGATGTAAATAGAAGGGAAATGTCAGATTACCTGATATTATACAGATGAATATAGCCAATATAGGACCTAGACATAACAGTTTATATTTCTAAATAAATTATTTTAATATAGAAGTGTATATAACTATAATCTCCAATGTAACCTCTCCCAATATGGGCCCAGTTTCTTATATTAAATAACCTCTCAACGACCGTTCTCAAAGTTCCAAGCAGTCTTTTAATCAGTTACTTTAACCAGTTAATCTTATCAAAGTCCTTCCTGAAGGTATATTTGGGTAAGAATTTTAGAAGACAATGGGGCAATTTAAGTTAGCAATTTGAATTAGCAGAGGTATATTTTATGATGAGAACTCAAACAGATACCTGGCCATCCTGAGAGAGCTCTGTGTGAGAAGTGTACATACCAGGTGTTCAAATAAAAACCTGAGATATCTAATTAACAAAATCTTAGAAATTTTTGAATAAAAGGTGAAAAGCTGAATGAATTAAGATTTTGCCTGCTAACACATAGTAACTAATATACACACACACACATATATATATTATATATATATACACGTATATATTTATATCCATATGTAAGGGCAGATGTATTGGTACATATATGCAGTGGTGTATCTTTGTTTTGTTCTGCCGACAAATTTTGGGCACCCACACTACCCATGATGCACACCCACGACATGACCCATAACCCACGTTGCACACCAAGGACATGCCCCATTACCCCATTTACATGCCTCTATCCCCCCATTACATACACATTGCCAATATTATTTGCCCTTAATATTCCCCAGCTAATTTGCCCAAAAATATGACAGTATAATTTGCCATTAATATGCCCCAGCCAATTTGCCCAATAATATGCAAGTATTATTTGCCATTAATAAGTCACAGCCAATTTCCCCAATAATATGCCAGTATTTGCCATTTAATCAGCCCATGCCAATTTGCCCAATATTATGCCAGTATAATTTACCGGTAATATGCCCCAGCCAATTTTCACAATATTAAGCCAGTATTATTTGCCATTTAATATGCTCCTGCCAATTTGCCCACTAATAAGCCAGTGTTATTTGCCATTAATAAGCCCCAGCCAATTTGCCCAATAATATGCCAATGTTATTTGCCATTTAATATGCCCCTGACAATTTGCCCAACAATATGCCAGTGTTATTTTCCATTTAATATGCCCCTGCTAATTTGCCCAATAATATGCCAGTGTTATTTGCCATTTAATATGCCCCTGCTAATTTGCCCAATAACATGCCAGTGTTAATTGCCATTTAATATGCCCCTGCTAATTGGCCCAATTATATGCCAGTGTTTTTTGCCATTTAATATGCCCCTGCTTATTTGCCCAATAATATGCCAGTGTTATTTGCCATTTAATATGCCCCAGCCAATTTGTCCAATAATATGCCAATGTTATTTGCCATTTAATATGCCCCTGATAATTTGCCCAATAATATGCCAGTGTTATTTGCCATTTAATATGCCCCTGCCAATTTGCCAAATATATCAGTGTTATTTGCCATTTAATAAGCCCCAGCCAATTTGCCCAAATCCCTTCATCTCCCCAGCACTTACCTTTCCCTGGTGGCTAGTGGCAGGCAGCATGGTCTCCTCCATGCTGCCTGTTCGGCTTTTAGGCGGTTGTGCCAACAGGTCACGTGACCCGGCGCGCGTATGACGTCAGCGTGCCAGTCACGTGACTGTGGGCACTTCTGTGTCACACTGCACGGGAAGCCGAACAGGCAGCACGAAGGTTTCTCTGTGCTGCCTGTTCGGCTCCCTGTGCAGCCTGCCGGCAGGCAGAGGTAGTGAGGGGGGATCTTCCGATCCCCTCTCACCTCCGTGTCTGCCTGCAAGCGCGGTCTTTTTTTTTTTTTCTAAAGGGACAGATTTTTTGGGGGGAATTTCTATTTTTTTCAGTGCTGGGGGGCGCTGCCGCCCCCCAAAATTTGCCGCCCTAGGCATCCGCCTAGGATGCCTTGCGGTAAATACAGCACTGCATGTATGGTTGTATAAATGCATAGATAGATATTCTGTATTTTATTGATAAGATACACACTTTGATTTATATCTATTTAATTCATTACATTTACTATGCCTTAATCTTGAATATTGTAACCAAATATAACCATAGAACAATATCTTTTGTACATGTGGTGTATTAGAAGTGATAAGATATTACATGATATGTCATAGAGTAAGTTAGGAGTGTTTATATTAGTTTTATTTCTAATCAAAAGTTAGTCAAATATATATATTCAAATGCCTATAAGCAAAAATAGATAAAATGCGGGCATCTATATATTAAATTGTATTCAGGTGTGATTCTGATAAATAGAAATTTTGGGATTTAATCATGGTCAGAATTGTGAGCTAAGAGTGCCACCTTTTGAATAATATTATTACAACCTGATCAAATATTAATAGAGGAGTGTTTTTAGAGAACCAACCAGACAAAAACAAAGATATATGACACACTTTCAATGGGTGTGAAATGGAGATAAAAATTAAGCTAGTGGAGAGCAGAGGGATCAAGTCTTGAAGATCTAAGCTGGGGAAGAGTCTTGATCCAAAAAGGGCATACTGACTGTATCCAACATTATTCCATAAGGAACAGCCCCAGAAACGTTTGGTTACACCTTGGTAAATATAGTCTACTTTGAAATTTATGTTTTTACTGGTTATTTCTGCATATTTATATGGTAAATCAAATTCTATACTGGCTTCAATTTCAAGCCATTAGACGTAGTTTGCTGTGACTTCCTATCTTCAAAACTGCAGTTGTAAAAAGGAAATAACCTTTGATTTGTCATATGTGTTTTTTACTCATTACATGCTGAAATACTAAATAAATATATTAGTAGTCTATGTAATACCATTTTACACTATATTTATGGTCTTAAAGTAAGGTTAGATCAGTTAGTGTACTATTGAGTTTTAGTACATTGTGGTTCTGCATTCGTGTTGGTTACTCTGATACACTAGGTTTGTGTGGATAAAATTTACTACATTGCTCACACTAAAGTTGCCATTGATAGATTGTGTGTGTATGGTCTGTTTGTTTACTCAACCACTGTCTTTGTTTTACAACCCATAGAGTTCTTGGGCCTGTAACTGCTTTGTTTGTACTGGTTTGCAATAGGTTGTTTATTGGTGTATTGGGCTCAATCAATGTATTATTATTTGTGTGTGTTATTTCTATAATAGTGTGTGTTAATACATTTTCATATTTTGTTACTGTGTGCATTATTTCATATATAATGGTTTAAGTGTATGTTATATTATCACCTTATAAAACGAACTTAGGAGATACTGTTTTTATGAATGGTTTTTGGCCATCTTTAGTCGCATCTAATCTTTCATAATTCCACTTATCTCTGACAATGTATCCTCAGTTTCCCTCAAACATGTCAAGGCTTTACTAAACAATCTTTCTTGTCAAGTTCCCTCTAACAGTTTTAATAGTCCCTCGTTTTCTTGATGTGGGATCTTAAAGACCTGTTCTACAAAAAAGTGCCGAATCCGTAGGTAGTTGTAGAGAGTAGATATCACTCTATTGTAGGTCAAAATTTTCTCTTGGTCTATCAAATGTAATAATTTTGTTTTTTTTATCAATTAGCTGTTGAGCATCTATCAGACCCCTTATAGCCCATGATTTTACATTTAGATCTGGGATAAGATTTTCGAGTTCTTTCAATGGGATATACCTGTATAGATTAAAGTTTGGTCAATAACTCCGCAAAATCCTTTTCCAGCTGACAATAAGGTATTTCATCACTGGGTTAAGATCTGTGTATTCTGGGATCTTAAGTGGCCACAATACTGAGCTCAGGTTTTCCTTTCCCAATATTGGGGTTTCAACTTTATACCATGGCTGACTATTTACTTCTTTATCCAGCCATTGGACAACTTGTGCCAGTAATGCCGAATCATATAGTTTTTTTAACATTTGGCATTCCCAAACCACCCTTACGGGTTGGACGGGATATAACTTCAAAAGATACTCTGGGTATTTTTTTAATCCATACGAATTGGTTAAGCAATTGTTGGAATCTTCCGAGTATGCCAGCCTTCATTTTTAATTGAATAGATCTCAATAGAAATAGCAAATTTGTAATAATATATGAATTTAATACAGCTATCCTGCCTATCCATGATATAAAAAGGTCTTTCCACCCATTCAGTGTGTTTTCCATTTCTTTAAGAAGTGTTAAGTACCATATTTGACGACCCTGATTATAAGATGACCCCCCAAACTTTGGCTATTCCTTTAGGAAAAAAACTAAAAGCCTGAATATAAGACTACCCTATAGGAAAAGTATTTATTCACTTGTAAATTGCTTTTTAATATTTAATAAAAATTATGATATTTTAAAAATATATTGCATTTGTTTTGTTTTTTTCCTTTTATGTGCCAATGGTGCCTCTCTCTCCCCCTCCCCCCAGATTTGTCTCTCTCTCCCCCCCCCCTTCCCCCCAGCATTGTCTCTCTCTCTCCCCCTAGTGTTATCTCTCTCTCCCTCCCTCCCTCCTTTTCTCTCTCTCTCTCTCCCCATCCACCTCACCTTGTCTCTCCCCCTCCCCCTCACCTTGTCTCTCTCCCCCCCTCCCTCCCCCTCATCTTGTTTCTCTTTCCCTGGTGGCTAGTGGGGGCAGCCGGGGGATGTTTGCACGTATCCTCCATGCTGCCCGACACTTTCGTCTATTATGACGGACAGCTGGTCCGTCATAATAGACGGAAGTGTCAGACAGCATGGAGGATGTCTGCACTATCATGCAGACATCCCCCGGCTGCCCAAATATCCCTGGTGGCTAGTGGGGGCAGCCGGAGGATGTATGCACGATACGCGCTGACATCCTCTGCTGCTGCCCGGCACTTACGCCAGGACTTCTATGATGAAGCCGGAAGATTGAGATTATAAAATAAAGATCAAACGATAAGCAAAATAGCATAACAACAAAATACAATATCAATAGATGTTAATCATAATTCACATGTATGACTTATAACAAAGGTGAATAAAATAAAACATGAATTATGCAGCTCTATAGCTGTATCAACATGCATGTAGTATAATTTACTGTGCAGTTACATTTCTTACCACAAGATGGCCATGCATTTTTTTTAGATACAACCACACCTACATTTATAATGATTAGTAGTTAAAATTACTAATGATAGTACACCATAATTACCTACAAATTAACAGCATAAACTCTGCTTAGGTAGGGTAATATTACTAATTCATATTACTACTCAAGGTAGCTATTTCTTAATCTGCCCGGTAAATGACAATGTATGTATTCTAGCTTAGACTTTAAGAATGAGAATCTTAGATAATATCTGGAGATTAGATATTACATATTTGGGTAAATAGCTAGACTATAAAAACTTATGGTTCTTTTGTTAATATATCTAGGATATTCCTCTGGCTTCCTACTGCAGAAAGGATGACAGATAAACATCAGGCTAAAACATATAGATCCCAGAAATTGTGGGATTTAAGTTTAATTTACCCAAATATATATGCTAATTACATCCATAAAAATTGAGATCATGCTAGACGCAGAGGTTGATACATTACCGGCAGAGGTTGATTTGCAGTTGAGACTCCTTCCATTGAAGAATGGTGTGATGGGAGTTACTCCTGCAACTTAGCTCAATACTATGTGTATGGAGATGTCTATTGTTAGTGAACATGTGCTAATTAAAGCCTCATATTCTTGAGTTCTCCCCAGAAGGAGAGAGACTCAGCCCTTTTCCAAAACATTCCCATCTCTCCACCCACTAGTCTGTGGCAGCTCTCCCCCTCTTCCAAAATCAGTCTCCTCAGGTCTCCACAGGTCCCCTTTCTCCCCTCTAGTATCAACTTATCAACCAAACCTTATCTCAGACTTACACCCTGTTCTCTGTAACCTTTAGCCAATTAAAAATGAATGGGTGTGTTTAATTTAAATGAGATTATGTCATGATTTAAAGCTATACCTGGATTGTGAGTATAATGTGAGAATATATATATATATGTGGAAATATAAAGAAATGTTAATATAATTTCAAATTAGAGTAAATATTCTTAACAATATTCTTATTTTTATCATTCCACATTAGATTAACGCAAAATAACATTTATACCACACTAATAAAACAATAAAAACAATATTCTAATTAATATGAAGGATGAATTATACTTTGCATATGTATGAGTGAATGAGTGATATAATTATATATTTTAATAAGCGATTTGAATCAACTAGGTGTGCTTATAATAACCCTTATTATATTCTTCAAATCTAATATCCAAATAATCTCACAGTCTGTGTCTTTAGCCTCTGTCAGTTTGGGTGGGCTAGCAAGTTGCAGAGAAGCCCCCCTTCTCCTCTTGTACGTATGGACATAGCTGGTACAATGAAATGTGGCTAGAGTCATAAAACGTCCACTAACAATGGCCCCTTATCTATTCTAGCCTCTGCCAATTTTATCAGTACAATATTTGGTTTCAGATAACAGAGTTAGGAATGTGGAAGACTTTCTTTTATCCTCAGGTACACAAAATAAGATTTGAACACATAGAAGGATGTCCAAAAACTGGCAAAAAAATCGAGGCTGCTGGTATCCATCTTGTTATCCTTGACTCCTGCTATATTCATATGTACCAGTCTCGAGATTACTGTTCAAAACCTCTGAAAAATCCCCCCTAATTTGAACCAATAATTCTTTAAGAATATGATTGTGTTTCAAATTAAGAAGTAGGTATTTGGGACTGGTTAAAATTATGAACTCTGGATCTTTAGCTTTAATCTGCAAAGCAAAGCAAATGAAAAACTATTTCTTCGTGACTTGATTCACCAAACAACTGGAAATATCAAGCTTTAATGGCCATGTAGCAGTGTGGAAATATGGGTGAGTAGTCCAGTGGTGTTCTCTAACTAGATGTTACACCTGCTGCCAAAGGAACACAGACACTAGACTGTGTGGATGCAAAAGGAAAAGAGAGGTTTATTTGGCGCACAGTATAGAATAACTGAAAAAATATACTTGAAAGTATAAATAAGTATGTGAGTGCTTGATGCAAATATTAGTAAAAAATAAAGAAAAAAATATTAACATAAACGAGGACAGTGTTTATGATCCAAACACACAATGCTAAAGTGCAGTGTGAAAAACAATCTATCCCACCAGACTCGCCATGGGGCGTCAGAATAAGACTAACGAGCCATCTAAACTCAAGAGGGGCAAATCGGGTGCTGAACCAATACCGTCAAAAGAGCGTTTTTTGCTCACTGAGCCTGAATAACGCGCCAGGCCTACCCAAAATGGCCGCCGATGCTGAAACAGCTAATACCTCCAGAGCTCAGCACACAACCAGCCCCCGGCTATTTCCAGAAAGCTGGAGGGAAGCATTCCAACACCTACCGACGAAGGCTGATATAGCAGAAATCGTTGACAAAGCCATCCAACCGCTCAGATAGGACATAGCGGAACTCCGCCAAGATATCAAACAAATCGATGCTAGAGTGCTTGCCCTTGAAGAAGAGATGCCCCTTACCCGAGACCCGGTCGACGCCCTAAACCAACATATACAGCACCAAGAGTACCAGATTTACTCGCTTCAGCAGCAAGTCGAAGAACTCGACAACCGGAGCCACAAAGGCGATATCAAAATTATTATTTTTTATTATCAGTCATACTGCACCAGATTGTTTTTCTGCCTTGTGTTTTTCCTGCAGATCAGGACACATTGTAGCAGTGATATTACGAGGAGTGTAAAAGCTCGTGATTGTATTATTTTGTATCACACGCTATAGTGCACCAATTGGAATTGGTTTGTACACAAGTTGTTTATGATTGCACAATTGGGGATTTATTGTTTTTTACATTGTATTGATTTTTACATTGCATTGTTTGACACTAGCTACAGCGGGTTTTTTAACATTATTTACTGCTATAAGACCTCCAAAGAATAGAAGATGGTGTTAGTACACAAAACTTCAATTTAATACAAAAAGTGCTTAAAATATCTTACACTTCAGTTTTGGAGTAGCAGCAAAATTCTGGAGCATAAATAAGAAAGCAGGATCCGGAGAGAGCTCTGATGGGTAGTAATAGATCGTGATCAACGCCTTTAAATAGTAGGCTTCATCAGGATCCAGTAGTACCCATGAGAGACAGAGCAGTTTATATACTGTTACTGTTAATTGAAACAATACATCACAAACAAGGCGACAGAGCTATCAGCGTCGCGTCATACTGTATGCGACCATGTAGGTTGAACAGAGTCAGTTTATTCAGCTTTTTCCGCTATTTGTAAATGTTCGGGTATTTCCGGAATTTGATTCGGCTTTTTCCGCTATCTGTTCGCTTTCCGAGTATTTCCGAAGATGTTCGTTTTCGTATTAGATCAGCGGCTTCGTATTCCTTCCTTTAGTCTTTCGAATAGGGGCTAATACGATATTATAACAGAGTTCGAATGAAAGAAAGTCGAAGGCTTCGGTTTAAACATGAGGAACTCGGTTTGAATGGTATCTTAGCCCGAACAAGTATCTACAGTCCACATAGTTCACTCAGTGATAGATCCATGCAATGTAAGACATAAAAATAATTAGATACAATAATAATGCACTTTTGGAGAATAAAAAAATGATAAGAATATAACTTAGTGCGAAATTTAGAAAAAAAGAATTATTTCAAAGATATAATTTAAAAAATACAAGAAAAAAATATTTTTATTCTTTATTATAAAAAACTTAAAAATATCTAAAAAAGGTATATATATAGTTCCAATTTCGCACACAGTTTTAAATGAAGTTAAACAGATCGAAATCTGCATTAAGGCCCGTAGGGTGCAAAGTGTTCATTTTAAAAACCCACTCCATTTCAGTTTGTCCAATTTTTTTGATATTGTTACCTCCTCTCCAGTATTTTTTCACTATCATTATAGGCCAGAATTTAAGATTTTTTGGATTTTTGTGGTGACATTCTAAAAAGTGTTGAGGTAGGGAGTATTGTGTATTTCCCTTCCTTATATTCGTCACGTGTTCTTCTATTCGTTTTTTTAGAAGGCCTTATTGTCCTGCCTATATATTGGAGTCCGCATGGGCATTCTATGGCATAAATTACATTTTTAGTGTGACAACAACTATACAGCCAAACTAAAAAACACAAATAAAAAAGAGAATTCACATTTTTTGGGGGAGAAACCTGGCTTCTATCCCTGTAAGATGTGTTCAGGATGCAGTATAGCCAAACACGAAAAAAGCCCCCCCCATACTCTCTTTTATTGCTACGGCTACCTCCGAAAAATTCGAAATAAAAGAATTTATGACATGTCACACTAAAAATGTAATTTATGCCATAGAATGCCCATGCGGACTCCAATATATAGGCAGGACAATAAGGCCTTTAAAAAAATGAATAGAAGAACACGTGACGAATATAAGGATGGGAAATACACAATACTCCCTACCTCAACACTTTTTAGAATGTCACCACAAAAATCCAAAAAATCTTAAATTCTGGCCTATAATGATAGTGAAAAAATACTGGAGAGGAGGTAACAATATCAAAAAAATTGGACAAACTGAAATGGAGTGGGTTTTTAAAATGAACACTTTGCACCCTACGGGCCTTAATGCAGATTTCGATCTGTTTAACTTCATTTAAAACTGTGTGCGAAATTGGAACTATATATATACCTTTTTTAGATATTTTTAAGTTTTTTATAATAAAGAATAAAAATATTTTTTTCTTGTATTTTTTAAATTATATCTTTGAAATAATTCTTTTTTTCTAAATTTCGCACTAAGTTATATTCTTATCATTTTTTTATTCTCCAAAAGTGCATTATTATTGTATCTAATTATTTTTATGTCTTACATTGCATGGATCTATCACTGAGTGAACTATGTGGACTGTAGATACTTGTTCGGGCTAAGATACCATTCAAACCGAGTTCCTCATGTTTAAACCGAAGCCTTCGACTTTCTTTCATTCGAACTCTGTTATAATATCGTATTAGCCCCTATTCGAAAGACTAAAGGAAGGAATACGAAGCCGCTGATCTAATACGAAAACGAACATCTTCGGAAATACTCGGAAAGCGAACAGATAGCGGAAAAAGCCGAATCAAATTCCGGAAATACCCGAACATTTACAAATAGCGGAAAAAGCCGAATAAACTGACTCTGTTCAACCTACATGGTCGCATACAGTATGACGCGACGCTGATAGCTCTGTCGCCTTGTTTGTGATGTATTGTTTCAATTAACAGTAACAGTAAATAAACTGCTCTGTCTCTCATGGGTACTACTGGATCCTGATGAAGCCTACTATTTAAAGGCGAAACGCGTTGATCACGATCTATTACTACCCATCAGAGCTCTCTCCGGATCCTGCTTTCTTATTTATGCTCCAGAATTTTGCTGCTACTCCAAAACTGAAGTGTAAGATATTTTAAGCACTTTTTGTATTAAATTGAAGTTTTGTGTACTAACACCATCTTCTCTTCTTTGGAGGTCTTATATCAAGAATTGTCATACATCATTTACTGTGTCCCATACCATCAGGGACTGTGTGTAAGTGTTTAAAAGTTTTTTCTCTCTTTTGCCCTACGGGGTACACACTCTGTAATATCCGCATAGAGGTAATATACCTCATTGCACTTTTTCACTTTATAGCACAAAAGCGCACTGTCACTTTTTATTTGTTTGTTGTTTATCTGTACTGCAGTATTTTGGGATAACTGCCAGACTAGTTGCTGCTAGTGCTATACCCCTCAGAGCGCATTCTACCTCCTCCATTTCACTTTCTCGACATTATTTACTGCTGGTTTATTGCTGCCTGCATTGCACTTTATATTGCACTGACAATATTGGTTGTTTGCACAAGTGGATTGTTACACTTTACACAGAATTTTGAATACTTTATTTATCTATAAGGTATATTTTGCATCATTGCACTGTTTGATGGTTATAGTATAAATATTTTTATACTTGTTTTTCACACTGCACTTGAGCATTGTGTGTTTGAATCATAAACACTGTCCCCGTTTATGTTAATATTTTTTTCTTTTTTTTTTTACTAATATTTGCATCAAGCAATCACATACTTATTTATACTTTCAAGTATATTTTTTCAGTTATTCTATACTGTGAGCCAGAGAAACCCCTCTTTTCCTTTTGGATTCTCTTTGGCCTTTAGCTGGTTGACAGCACACTTGGGACAAGTTCCCTGCTTGTCCGTCTCTTGGCTACAGGAACTTGAGAGCGATGTCTTGTGGTGGCAGGTCTCTTCTGGCGACTTGATATCTGTTATGTTGAACCTTTTCTTGATGGGATGTCTTTGGATCAGACTGGTGGGTCCATCTTGAGATGAATCCCTTTTTTCCCCCTTGATAGACCCAGGGCTGTCTTTTGACCTGTGTGGGCCCCTGGGCAAAGCAAGCCAATGGGGGGCCCCTGGGCAAAGCAAGCCAATTGGGGCCCCATGGCCCCTCCCCTCAATCAGCCCGTAACCCCGCCCATTACATAACCCCACCCATAACATGATCCCACCTACACTGGATGTGCATCAACGAAAAATCACCCAAGACTTTGTAGTTTAATTGTTAAATTATTTATTAATTGTGTATATTAAACATTTAATCATCAGAAAGTTGGTTTAGAAACAAACATTTCAACATATATATGACAATGACAACTGCTGGCCCTTTAATGAAGTTCTGTTACATTGAAAGATTGCATAAAGCAAAGACATTAAAAATAGAATGTTGTAATGAAAGAATATAAAGAAAGCACCAAAGAAATCTGTCTCCAAATATTCTAACATGCCTGCTCCCTAATGGCACTAAATGGAGCAACGAGGTCTGGTGCTCTCTTTATATTCTTTTATTACAACATTCTATTTTAATGTCTTTGCTTTGAGCAATCTTTCAATGTAACAGAACTTCATAATAGGCCAGCAGTTGCCATTGCCATATATATGTTGAAATGTTTGTGCTTTTCAGGCCTTATAATGTTTAAAACTTTGTGAAGAATACTCCTGGTCACCTAATGTTTCCATCAAGAACTACATGGTTCTTGCTGAGAAATGTGAGCCTCTCCCTCACTGCATTGTACATCCACTAACCTCTCAGTAAAGTAATCCTTTCATTACAGGAGGTTGTGGGTTATGTCAACAAGTTGGTGGGAACAACCGCTCCATGAGGTGATGAAGAAAGGGTAAACATAGAAACATAGTGTCAGCAGATAAGAATTATTTGGTTCAGCTAGTTTACCTAAAACACTTTTATTAGTCCCTGGCCTTATCTTATATCTAGGATAGCCTTATATCTATCCCATGCATGCTTAAACTCCTTCACTGTATTAACCTCTACCACTTCTACTGGAAGACTATTCCAAGTATCCACTACCCTCTCAGTAATGTAATACTTTCATTAGTCCCTGGCCTTATCTTATATCTAGGATAGCCTTAAACCTATCCCACACATACTTAAACTCCTTCACTGTATTGACCTCTACCACTTCTCCTCTAAGACTGTTCCATACATCCACTACCGTCTCAGTAAAGTAATACTTTCATTAGTCCCTGGCCTCAGTGGCGTTGCTAGGGGGGGGGGGCTACTGGGGCTGAAGCCCCGGATCTCCCCTCCATAGCCCCGGATGTCGACTCTGACCACGCCCCCTCTTGCTAGGCCCCACCCCCTCGCACTCGGTACTCCCCCTGCATGCTGCAATCTGGATGCTGGACAGCACCAGACTCCACCCCCCCGCGCTCGGCTCCGCCCCTCATGCCCAACTCTGCCCCCTCAAGCTTTGAATGGGAGCCTGGCTGAGTGTAAGTGAGAGTGGCAGGTATGAGTCTGCACATGTATGTATGTGAGTGGCAGAGTTATGAGTGTGTATGTATGTGAGTGGCAGAGGTTTGAGTGTGCATGTGTATGTATGTAAGTGGCAGAATGTAAGTGGGTATGAGTGGCAGAGTTATGAGATTGCCTGTGTATGTATGTAAGTGGCAGAATGTAAGTGGGCGTGAGTGGCAGAGTTATGAGTGTGTACCTGTGTGAGTGGCTGGGTGTCAGTGGCAGAGTGCGAGTGTTTGGAAGAGAGTAAGTGTGTGTGAGTGAGTGTGAGTGGCAGAGTTATGAGTGTGCATGTGTATGTATGTGAGTGGCAGAGTGTAAGTGGTGTGAGTGGAAGAGAGTAAGCGTGAGTGGCAGAGTTATGTGTGTGGGTGGCAGAATGTAAGTGTGTGTGTGAGTGGCAGAATGTGAGTGTTTGGAAGTGTGTGTGTGAGCGAGTGTAAGCGTGAGTGGCAGAGTTATGAGTGTGCGTGTATCTGTGTGTGAGTGGCAGAGTGTGTGAGTGAAAGTGTGAGTGGCAGTGTTATGTGAGTGTGTGTGAGTGGCAGAGTGTGAATCCCAGTGAGATTACTAGGAGAAAATGTGATTAATTACCATTATTCATATTGAATGTGATAATCAAATGTGAAACAATGCTATCATCTCATATTATTTTAATTTTCACACTTCATTATCACATTCAATATAAATAATAGTGATTCATCTTTATAATTAGTCTTTATATTCATGGCAATAAAAGTCCATAAACATGGCATTACACATCCCATGTACCTGGTTATAGTATTAAACCCATACATTATGAATTAATGTGCTGCTAATTATATTATGGGCTTACTCATGAAAGAGAGAATTGCAGGGAAGTGAGATGGGAATTTCAAAATTAAGGCTAAAGTAGCAGAGTTGGAAAAATTCTCCCATTCAGTTGAATTCCCATCTCAGTTCCTAGCACTTCTCTCTTTTATGAGGTTGGTAGAAGGAGCATACCTTCATACCTCAGCCTATTCTCCCCAGGTTCTTGACCCCTTTTTATTAAAAAAAGAAATACTTATGATGTGTGTGTGAGAGTTGCAGGTTTACACACATGTCTGCGTGGCAGAATATCTGTGTGGGAAATGCCATCTGTGTGTATAAGGGTGTCTGTTTAAGGTTGTCTGGGTGTGTGTGTGTGTGTGTGTGTAAGAGAGTGTGTGAGTGTAAGGTTGCCTATGTAAGGGTATCTATGTCGGGGGGGGGTTAAGGATGTCTGTGTGTATGTGGGGGGGGGGGGGGGGGGCGGCTGTGATATCCCCTATATTATGGCATATTATGAGACTGTTGGTCTGGTAAATGGTGTTTGCAACATACACAACATTTTGTATGCTCAGTTATTTTGAAATCATGGGAATTTACTCACATACAAGTGTGTGTGTCAGTGGGATTGTGTGTCCTCTGTGTGTAAGGGTGTGTGTATGTATGTGTAACTGTGCAAGTGTGTATGTGTGGCTGCATGTGTATATGTGTGTATTTGTAGCTGTGTATTTATGTGTATAAGTGTAACTTCAAGTAATGTGAGTTTCTTGCGTACCTTATTGTCTTATTGTGTATTATGGAACAGTAATGTGCAGCATGAGTGTGTGATAAACTCACACACTGCACATTACTGTGAGTTTTATTGCTTTTGAGACTGTGATACACTCACACACTGCACATTACTGTGAGTTTTATTGCTGTGGAGTCTGTGTTATACCTACACATTTGCCCAATGCTGTGGAGTCAGTCACAGACAGACAGGCACACACATACAGACACACACATACAGTCGATCACAGGCAGACATGCAGTCAGTCACAGACAGACACACACACACACAGTCAGTAACAGACAGACAAACACATACAATCAGTCAGTCACAGACACATACAGTCGATCACAGGCAGACATACACACAGTCAGTCACATAAACACACAATCAGTTACACACATGCAGTCAGTCATACACACACACACACTGTCAGTCACATACACTTACACACAAGTCAGCAATTTTGTTGTTGTTTACGATATAAAAAGTGCATCTATCAATATGTCCCCCTCCTGGCTGCTATACCTCATTCTAGCCTGGTCTGTGCCCTGCTGTTGTTTCTAGCCCTGCTGAGCACACTCAGTGCTCGGACACTATAAGACTGTGCAGCCGGTGCACACACTGGTCCAGCTGGATAAATAAATAAAATGATCTCAGCGGCGAGGGCACCAGGCAGGGACAACAATAACTGGGAACCAGGTATAATTTCCTGGTGCCCGGGATTTGTTGAGCCCTGATATATACCCATATATACCTATTGTTCATTGGCATCATATATATCAGTCTGTATGCTGCCTAAACATGTGAGCTAATTTACTCCACTTCTATCAAATCTATTTCGGGCTCCAGCCCCGGATCTTTTGGAGACCTAGCAACTCCCCTGCCTGGCCTTATCTTATATTGTCAGAGATAAGTGGAATTATGAAAGATTAGATGCCACTAAAGTTGGCCAATAACCATTCAAAAAAACAGTATCTCCCAAGTTCTTTTTACAAGGCGATAATATGACATTTACCTAAACTACTATATATGAAATAAAGCACACAGTAACAAAGTATGAAAATTTATTAACACACACTAATATAGAAATAAACACACAAACATAATAATACATTGATTGAGCCAGTACACCAACAAAAAACAACTTATTGTTAGTCAATACAAACAAAGCAGTTACAGGCCTGTGAATTCTATAGGTTGCAAAACAAAGGCAGTGGCTGAGTAAACAAACAGGCCATACACACACAATCTATCAGTGGCAGCCTTACTGTGAGCAATGTAGTGACTTCTATCCACACAATCCTAGTGTATCAGAGTAACCAACACTAATGCAGAACCAGAATGTACTAAAAACCCAATATTATACTAACTGATCTAACCTTACTTAAAGACCATAAATATCAGTGCGCAATGGTATACATAGACAACTAACATGTTTGTTTTAGTATTTCAGCATATAATGAGTACAAACACGTATGATAAATCAAATATTCTCACTATATATAATAGAATAGGATGTTATTTAATATCTTTACACTGCAGACATAAAGATATCAAGACACAGCATACTATGACTAATAGCTTAGAATTGACGCCAGTATAGAATTTGATTTACCCTACAAGCTCGAAGAAATAACAAATTAAATATAAAATTCAAAGTAGACTATATTTACCATAGTGTAACCAAATGTTTCTGGATCTGTTCCTTCTGGAATAGTGTTGGATACCGTCAGTATGGCCTTTTTGGATCAAGAATCTTCCCCAGCTTAGATCATCAAGACTTGATCATTTGCTCCAAACTAGCCTAATTTTATCCCCATTTTCCATCTCCATACCACACCTATAGAAGGTGTGTCAGATATTTGTGTTTTAATCTGGTTGGTTCTCTGAAAACACTTCTCTCTTAATATTTGATTAGGGTATAATAATATCAAAAGGTGGCGCTCTTAGCTCACAGTTCTGACCATGTTTAAATCCCAAACTTCCTAATCACCAGGATCACACCTGAATACAGTTTAATATTCTATGTTCTCTAACATTTTAGTGTAAACTTTGCTAAATGTAAGAACAACTCAGAAAGGATTTGACTCTTCCTGATTCTAGGCATATGAATATATATTCAATTACGTTATGATTAGAATTAAAATGAATATAAACACTTACTTACTCTTTGACATATCATATAATATCTAATCACTTCTAATACACCACATGTATAAAAAAATATTGTTCTGTGGTTATATTAGGTTACAATTGTCATGGTTAAGGTATAGTAACTGTAATGAATCAAATAGATAGAAATCAAAATGTGTATCTTATCACTATACACAAAATATCCATCTATGCATTTATACAACCATCCGTGCACCAATACATCTGCCTTTACATATGAGTACACATAAACACGTAACCATATATATATATATATATAAACGTGTATATTAATTCCCACATGCTAGCAGGCTAAATCTTAATTCATTCAGCTTTTCACCTTTAATTCCAAAATTTCCAAGATCCTGTAAATTAGATATCCCAGGTTTCTATTTGAACACCTGGTATGTACATGTCTCACACTGAGCTCTCTCAGGATGGCCCTGGATCTATTTGGGTTTCCAGTCATAAAACCAGGCCTTTGTTTATCAAGATAACTAACTTAAAGTCTTACCCAAACATCACTGAAGGTTGTACAATGATACTAAGTAACAAGCAGAAGACTGAAACACAGAGGTCAATTAAAAGATCTTCTTAATATCAGAATATGAGTCCATTTTGTCCCCCATATTATGAGATGCATTAAAATACCCTGACACATCCCCCTTTCAATATTTACACATGACAAGACGTCATGTGTGAGGATTGGTATTGGTCCTCGACCCTTGTACATTTGGGTACAGTTGTTTTCTATGGTATTTTGAAATGTATTTATTTATTTTAGTACTCTGTGATTAATGTGTTCCTCTGTTCCACAGAATTCATATAAAGAAAAAATCCAGTGATGATGAAATCTCAGAATTGTTCCTCAATTGTCTTTGATTTGAGTGTTCTGGATATGCAAAAATGTCTTGGTATATGTTTCTGATTTGGTAGCACATTAGGGAAATGACCTCCCCATGAAGCATATTTCTGATCAGGTATTTTTACAATTATCCCACTGACTTCCCAATATCAACATTATCTTGGAAACAAGATATATTCCGGGCAGCTCCTGGGTGTCTTTTCCAGATCATCATTTCGGCCTGTTTAGTTTCAGTCAGGAATTCCTGGAGCCACATCTGCATCTGTCCTAGTCTGGCTTGTTCCGGCTGCTGACATCTCTGTTATGAAGATGGTTCTGGTACCATCATTGGTTTTGCCTGGAGTCCTTGATCAGGAGTTTTCACGATATAGTGACTCGATATCCATTTTCCAATAGACAGTTAATAAATTTGCTACAACCAATTCATCTATTTTGCAGAATAACTTACTATGTTTCACTGGTTTGTGGTTGCTTTTGTGCATGCCATTTCTTTTTCAGGTAGTTAAGTATTTCACAAAACTATTCTGGACATAATTGGAATCGGTAATAATTATAATCTCTTTGAGTCCATACTCAATAGCTATCTCAATAGTCTTATAAACGGCAGTAAGTTATGCCACTTGGCTGCTCTTGGGACCAATGTTATATCCAATGGATATATTTGGAAAGACATTGGTCCATGCACTGCCAATACCGGCCACTAACCTGCGTTCATTTCCAACTGTAGCATGATAGGCGCATCCATCCACAAATACACATGGTAATGTATGACAGGACTCCTCATTGAATACTTAGTAGGGTGACTGAAGTTGTTCATCTAGGAAGTCATCTTCAATGGTTTCTGGACCTGGGGCAGCACAATCGTGGAGATCAGCGAGACCTTGTGCAACTGGGCTTCTCTTATTCTGTTTGTACCGGATCTCTTGCGGCCAACCTTGTAAAGATAAAGTCTAGGCAGTTATCCTACTATTAGACAAATTACCATCCCTTATTCTTTCACTTTGCAGATATTGCAAGGGTTGATGGGCTGTTTCCACAATAATTTTCTCTCCTTGGATATCACTCCGAAAGTTATGCAAGGCCAAGACAGTTGATAATAGAGCTTTTTCACACTCACTGAATTTAACTTCCACAGGAGATAACGATTTACTTGCATACAAAATGATTTTACCTGTGTTTTCTTTCTTCTGGTAGAGAATGGCACTCATGCTGACATCAGTAAAAACCTGTTTCCAAGTAGAAAGGCTTACCGCCTTCTGGAAAAGCTAAACACGGTGCTTGGGTGAGTTTCCTCTCCAGCTGATTCATAGCTGCTTCTTGGGCTTCACCCCAATCCCATGCCACATCCTTCTACAGGAGATGTAGAAGGGGCTTTGACAATTCAGCATTATTATCAATTAATTTACGGGAGTAATTTGTCATACCTAGGAATGATCTCAGTTCCTTCAGGCTAGAAGGGGTCTTGGAATTTAGGACTGCCTCCACCTTCTTTTTCCGAGGATTTAAACCTTCTAACGTTACCTCATGTCCAAGGAAGATGACTCGAGTGCGACACCATTGGGCTTTCTGTAAAGAGAGTTTGACACCTGCCTCCTTCAATTGGCCTAAGACATGCCTGAGTTCCTGGATATGTTCCTCAAAAGTTGAGCTTTTAAGTAAAACATCAGTAAAAAAAGGGTTAATAATGTATAGGGGTGTATATAAAAAACACCCCTTTCTGTCTCATTAGAGATTTTTGCCAGAGGCTCAAAGAAGCAAGGTGAATGGTTAGAGTTAGGACCCACCTAGGGGGGTCTGCCTTGACGTTGGCAGGTGGGCTCATCCTCTCATGGCCATTGGAGGTAACTAAAAAACCTCCATTTGTTTTAAAAATACATAGGGATAAAGGAGAGAGCGCAGGTAACTTGTTTTTCTTTGGTTTTTACTATATATTGGGGCTGATGTGTACTGTAGTCATTGCAGCCGCCCAGTGATGGGAGTGAGCGCAGGACTTTTCTTTCTGCATTTGTATCCATTTTTTGTATTACTCAGCCTTGTTACAATGCAGGGAGATTTGCTCTGCCACTCTTTCCTGAAACCCTGGAAAGATTTCAGGCTGACCAATCTCACAGGCTTCTTCAAGCCTTGAGGTTAGGTCACCTGGATATTGACTTACCTTTCCCACGTTGTCTGGATGTCCTGGGGATTCTTGTTCACCGAGCGGGTGATCGAATACAAGGGAGGATTCCTCAATCCTACAGATACCTTCCTCAGAACTGAAAGGATAAACAGACTGAACAGTGAATAACCCCTCCAGAGAGGAGGAAAAAGATTGTTCCACTAACTGTTCCTCAGTTAGGTATTGTTCTGGTATGAGGCCAATCACATAATTTTGAAAAACAAAGGTATAGTATGCTGACTCCAACGCAAATCCTAAAACCGTTCCTTTACATAAGGATATGTCCTGGGGTGCCATATTGTGAATCACAATATGTATTGAAGGATGGTTTGTACTTACCATGGGTGTATGAGTAACAGCCAGGCCTAATTGCTGCATCCTGTTAGAAAGACAGATTAAGGCATCTGGGTTGTTCAATATTGCCCTGATCTGGATTGGTAGGAGGAATTGATTAGCCCCTACAGGAACAGTAACATCATTAAGCACTTGTATACTTATGCAGAAAGAAAAGTCCTGCGCTCACTCCCATCACTGGGCGGCTGCAATGACTACAGTACACATCAGCCCCAATATATAGTAAAAACCAAAGAAAAACAAGTTACCTGCGCTCTCTCCTTTATCCCTATGTATTCTTAAAACAAATGGAGGTTTTTTAGTTACCTCCAATGGCCATGAGAGGATGAGCCCACCTGCCAACGTCAAGGCAGACCCCCCTAGGTGGGTCCTAACTCTAACCATTCACCTTGCTTCTTTGAGCCTCTGGCAAAAATCTCTAATGAGACAGAAAGGAGTGTTTTTATATACACCCCTATACATTATTAACCCTTAATAGGGAACACATGGGATGGGCGGCTGCATTGTAACAAGGCTGAGTAATACAAAAAATGGATACAAATGCAGAAAGAAAAGTCCTGCGCTCACTCCCATCACTGGGCGGCTGCAATGACTACAGTACACATCAGCCCCAATATATAGTAAAAACCAAAGAAAAACAAGTTACCTGCGCTCTCTCCTTTATCCCTATGTATTTTTAAAACAAATGGAGGTTTTTTAGTTACCTCCAATGGCCATGAGAGGATGAGCCCACCTGCCAACGTCAAGGCAGACCCCCCTAGGTGGGTCCTAACTCTAACCATTCACCTTGCTAGCAAGGTAACTTGTTTTTCTTTGGTTTTTACTATATATTGGGGCTGATGTGTACTGTAGTCATTGCAGCCGCCCAGTGATGGGAGTGAGCGCAGGACTTTTCTTTCTGCATTTGTATCCATTTTTTGTATTACTCAGCCTTGTTACAATGCAGCCGCCCATCCCATGTGTTCCCTATTAAGGGTTAATAATGTATAGGGGTGTATATAAAAAACACCCCTTTCTGTCTCATTAGAGATTTTTGCCAGAGGCTCAAAGAAGCAAGGTGAATGGTTAGAGTTAGGACCCACCTAGGGGGGTCTGCCTTGACGTTGGCAGGTGGGCTCATCCTCTCATGGCCATTGGAGGTAACTAAAAAAACTCCATTTGTTTTAAAAATACATAGGGATAAAGGAGAGAGCGCAGGTAACTTGTTTTTCTTTGGTTTTTACTTGTATACTTACCGCGTCCGACATCTGTTGTGCTGATTTCAGGGCAGCATCCTCATCCTGAAATTCACATGGGTTCCCCTTTAGTCTACTCCAAAGACAAAAGTTAACCAAGTCTATTTGAACGGCAAAGCGATGTAACACATCATTACCAATATACATCTGGTATTAGGGATTGTCAAGCACAAGAAACAACTGTTTAACTGTTTTACTACCTATGGATATAGATAATAAACATTTAGCAATGATATTATACCCATCGGCATCCTCATCCAGATCCTGTATCCAGTGATTTTGGGGAGAGAGATTTCGGATCCATTTAGGGTTAGCAATTTGCTTAAAAATGCATTCACCGATATAACTACGTTCCTGCTTTAGGTCCAGTTTGGAATATTTGGTCTTTTATAGATCATGTATCTGATGGAAAAAAACACATTTTCATTAACCTTTTCAATTACTGTAAGGAATTGGGAATGGTCACCCCCTTTGGCGGGCTCCTGATCCTTCCTGTGGAGAGATATGGTTAATACATCACCTTCCAGAAAAATACTTTCAATTTTATCTGGGGAAACCCTTATAGTGTGATCATCCTCCTTGTCTCCTCTTGGGTTATGATCATCAATCTGCAAAATAGTTATATCAGGTAGATGACTGTTTCTAAAATGGATCTCAATCGAATCGGGCTTCTCTTCAATCATGTGGCAGTTGTGTCTGGAATGCTGTGAATTATAATGCTGGTATTGTATTGGCACATTCATCTGGGACCAAATGATATTGTTAATAGACATGTGCATTCGTTTTCGGACGAATGCATTTTCGTCCGAAAATAGCATTTTCATCCATTCGTCCGAAAAACGAAAATGCTAAGCTAACGAAAGCCGAATGAACGAATGGTTAATAAACGAAAATCATTTGTTCATTCGTCCATTCGTAGTACTATTGCATTCTATAAGCCGAAATAGAGTCGGTTTATAGAATACAATAGCATTTCACTACACGGAGACAAAGTCTCCATTCATAAATTTATGAATGGAGACTCTGTCTCCTTGTAGTGAAATGCCGACAGCCTATAAACCGAACGTTCGGTTTATAGGCTGTCGGCTTATGGAATACATGTATTCCTATTGCTATTCTATAAACCGAACGTTCGGTTTATAGAATAGCAATAGGAATACATGTATTCCATAAGCCGACAGCCTATAAACCGAACGTTCAGTTTATAGGCTGTCGGCATTTAACTATACGGAGACAAAGTCTCCATTCATAATGAATGGAGACTCTGTCTCCGTATAGTTAAATGGCCACAGCCTATAAACCGAACGTTCGGTTTATAGGCTGTCGGCATTTTGCTACAAGGAGACAAAGTCTCCATTCATAATATTATGAATGGAGACTCTGTCTCCGTATAGTTAAATGCCCACAGCCTATAAACCGAACGTTCGGTTTATAGGCTGTCGGCATTTTACTACACGGAGACAAAGTCTCCATTCATAATTTTATATACGTTCGGTTTATAGAATAGCAATAGGAATACATGTATTCCATAAGCCGACAGCCTATAAACCGAACGTTCGGTTTATAGGCTGTCGGCATTTAGCTATACGGAGACAAAGTCTCCATTCATAATGAATGGAGACTCTGTCTCCGTATAGTTAAATGCCGACAGCCTATAAACCGATCGTTCGGTTTATAGCCTGTCGGCATTTAACTATACGGAGACAGAGTCTCCATTCATAATGAATGGAGACTCTGTCTCTGTATAGTTAAATGCCGACAGCCTATAAACCGAACGTTCGGTTTATAGGCTGTCGGAATTTAACTATACGGAGACAAAGTCTCCATTCATAATTTTATGAATGGAGACTCTGTCTCCGTGTAGTGAAATGCCGACAGCCTATAAACCGAACGTTCGGTTTATAGGCAGTCGGCATTTAACTATACTGAGACAAAGTCTCCATTCATTATGAATGGAGACTTTGTCTCCGTATAGTTAAATGCCGACAGCCTATAAACCGAACGTTCGGTTTATAGCCTGTCGGCATTTAACTATACGGAGACAGAGTCTCCATTCATAATGAATGGAGACTCTGTCTCTGTATAGTTAAATGCCGACAGCCTATAAACCGTACGTTCGGTTTATAGGCTGTCGGCATTTTACTACACGGAGACAAAGTCTCCATTCATAATTTTATGAATGGAGACTCTGTCTCCGTGTAGTGAAATGCCGACAGCCTATAAACCGAACGTTCGGTTTATAGGCTATCGGCATTTAACTATACGGAGTCAAAGTCTCCATTCATAATGAATGGAGACTCTGTCTCCGTATAGTTAAATGCCCACAGCCTATAAACCGAACGTTCGGTTTATAGGCTGTCGGCATTTCACTACACGGAGACAGAGTCTCCATTCATAAAATTATGAATGGAGACTACATAATTTTATGAATGGAGACTCTGTCTCCGTGTAGTGAAATGCCGACAGCCTATAAACCGAACGTTCGGTTTATAGGCTATCGGCATTTAACTATACGGAGTCAAAGTCTCCATTCATAATGAATGGAGACTCTGTCTCCGTATAGTTAAATGCCCACAGCCTATAAACCGAACGTTCGGTTTATAGGCTGTCGGCATTTTACTACACGGAGACAAAGTCTCCATTCATAATTTTATGAATGGAGACTCTGTCTCTGTATAGTTAAATGCCGACAGCCTATAAACCGAACGTTCGGTTTATAGGCTGTGGGCATTTAACTACACGGAGACAGAGTCTCCATTCATAATTTCATAATGAATGGAGACTCTGTCTCTGTATAGTTAAATGCCGACAGCCTATAAACCGAACGTTCGGTTTATAGGCTGTCGGAATTTAACTATACGGAGACAAAGTCTCCATTCATAATTTTATGAATGGAGACTCTGTCTCCGTGTAGTGAAATGCCGACAGCCTATAAACCGAACGTTCGGTTTATAGGCAGTCGGCATTTAACTATACTGAGACAAAGTCTCCATTCATTATGAATGGAGACTTTGTCTCCGTATAGTTAAATGCCGACAGCCTATAAACCGAACGTTCGGTTTATAGCCTGTCGGCATTTAACTATACGGAGACAGAGTCTCCATTCATAATGAATGGAGACATTAGATAAAAACGTATAATAAAATGTATATCACACTAATAAAACAATGAAAACAATATGCTAATTAATATGTAGGATTAATTATACTTTACATATTTATGAGCGAAGGTGTGATATAATTATATATTTTAATGAGCGATTTGAATCAACTAGGTGTGTTTATAATAACCCTTATAATAACCTTCCACTAACAATGGCCAACTTATCTGTTCCGGCCTGATACTATGAACTTATCAATAAAATATTTGGTCTCAGATAACAGAGGTAAGAATGTGGAAGAGTTTCTTTTATCCTCAGGGACACAGAATAAGATTTGAACACACTGAAGTATGTCCAAAAATACTGACAATATTGTCAGAGGTATTGAACAGTAATCTCGAGACTGGTACATATGAATAAAGCAGAGGCCAAGGATTACAAGATGGATGCCAGCAGCCTCCATTTTGTGTCAGTTTTTGGACATCCTTCTGTGTGTAAAAATCTTATTCTGTGTCCCTGAGGATAGAAGGAAAGTCTTCCACATTCCTAACTCTGTTATTTGTAACCAAATATTTTACTGATAAGTTCATAGTATCACCGGAACAGATAAGGTGGCCATTGTTGTGCAAGGTTAATTACTCTAAAGCCACATCTCATTGTACTGATGCAGACACAGCTGTGTACATACTAGAGGAGAAGGAGGGCTTCTCTGCAACTTGCTAGCCCACCCAAACTGGCAGAAACTGACAGACACAGACACACTGAGATTATTTGGATTTTAGATTTGAAGAATATAATAAGGGTTATTATAAACACACCTAGTTGATTCAAATCGCTCTTTAAAATATGTAATTATATCACACCTTCACTAATAAAAATGTAAAGTATAATTAATCCTACATATTAATTAGAATATTGTTTTTATTCTTTTATTAGTGTGGTATATATTTTATTATACATTTTTATTTAATGTGCAATGATAAGAATAAGAATATGATAAATATTTACTCTAATTTCAAATTGTATTAACACTTTTAGACATTTAAACATATATATTGTCTTATATTATACTCACAATCCAGGTGTAGCTATAAATCATGACATCATCTCATTTAAATTAAATACACCAATCCATTCAATTGGCTAGAAGTTACAGATACAGGGTGTGAATCTGAGATAAGGTTTGGTTGATAAGTGGATACTGGAGGTGTGGAAAAAAAAGACCTGAGATACCTGAAAAGACCTGGGGAGACTGATTTTAGGAGAGCTGCCACTAGTGGGGTGAGAGATGGGAATGTTTTTGAAAAGGGCTGAGTCTCTCTCCTTCTGGGGAGAACTCAGGAATATGAGGCTTTTAATAGCACATGTTCACTATAACAATAGAAATCTCCATACCCATAGTATTGAGCTAAGTCCCAGGAGTAACTCCCATCACTCAATTCTTCAATGGAAGGAGTCTCAACTGCAAAACAACCTCTGCCGGTAATGTATAAATGTGGTAATTTGTTTCTTGCATAATCTCATTTTTTATGGATGTCATTAGTATATTTAGTTGGGTAAATTTAACTTAAATCCCACAACTTCTGGGATCTATATGTTTTAGCCTGGTGTTTATCTGTCATCCTTTCTGCAGAAGGAAGCCAGAGGAATATCCTAGAGATATTAACAAAAGAACCATAAGTTTTTATAGTCTACCGATTTACCCAAATATGTAATATCTAATCTCCAGAGATTATCTAAGATTCTCATTCTTAAAGTCTAAGCTAGAATACATACATTATCATTTACCGAGCAGATTAAGAAATAGCCACCTTGAGTAGTAATATGATTTAGTAATATTACCTTACCTAAGCAGAGTAGTACACTAAGGCATAACTTCAGAGGATATGAAGGGAGACCCAGATATACATCATTTGCTAGAGGTCATAGATATAATTCCAACTTGGACTCTAACTTTAGACATAGAGAGGATCTGGGATATAAAAGAGAAGAATGGAGAAGGAATGGGCGAGTCCATTCACCTCACATTAGGCACGATTCAAACTCCGAGACCAATCATCATAATCCAAGTAGACTCCACAAATCATATTGGAGGAGTCCTCACGAGGATAGACTAACCATATCAAATAGGAGACCCAAGGATATTCAGAATAGGAGTCCTTTTTTAGAGAGAGGCAAATTTTCACCAGAGAAACTAAGGCCAAAACAAAGAGCCATATCTCCAAACAAGGAGACAAGGGGAGAAACCCCACCTTTAAACTCAAACGTAAGAGATCTAGGAAAAAGAAAAAGGTGGGAATACGGACTAGACGAGGATGTAGAGGAAAGAGAACAAAGAAGAATAAACCGGAATTAAACACCAATATTTTTAATATCAGCGGAACTGTTCTCTCCAGAGACCAAGAGAATGTCCTAAATAAAGGCCTTACGTATGCTCCCACAAAATTCCCTAACAAATTTAATCTGTTTATTGATGCCCAAAAATGTATAAGAAAACTGGCGATAAAAAGACTTCTAGCCAGAAATGGGGACTATGTGCAAAATCTAGAATACAAACACCCCAAAGAAGAGGAGTCTACCTCCCAACCCAATCCACAACCGAGAATCTACCATACCACACTCAGAGACAAATCATCTTTTGTTCCTAGTATTGAAAGAGGCACAAATTTGGATGTATATAGAAAATTGATACTTAGAGATCTGGAAGCCTTAGACTTAAGTACCATTAAAAATCCGCATAATCTCACTTTAAAAGAAAAATCTGCATTGAAGGAACTTGGAGAAAATACATCCTTGGTGATTAGATCTGCAGACAAGGGAGGAGGGGTTGTTATAATGAGTAGGGAAGGATACCTTAAGGAAGCATATAGGCTCCTTGATGATCAAACCACCTACCAAAAATTGCAAGGAGACCCCACTTTCAAATTTTTGGTGGTCCTTAACAAACTTTTGGATCAGGGAAGAGAGGGAGGCATCCTCAACAAACAGGAGTATGAATTCCTCTCATCCCCCAATCCAGTAGTTCCGTACTTCTACTTTCTCCCAAAAATACATAAAGATCTAAAAAACCCTCCGGGCCGTCCCATTATTTCTGGGATAGACTCGATGTCATGCAATTTGTCACACTACGTTGATACCTTTTTGCAGACATATGTTCTAGATATACCTTCCTACATTAAAGACAGCACAGATATTATCAATTCCCTGAATGAAATAACATGGGAACCTGGGTATACATTAGTCACAGCCGACGTCTCAGCCTTATATACCTCTATAGACCACTCAAAGGGCATAGAAGCCATCAAACATACTCTTAATAGAAATAAAAAAAATGGATCAAATTCAAGCAAAATTCATTACAGAGGCTATAGAATTCATTTTAAAATACAATTATTTCTACTTTGAAGGGTCCTTTTATCTGCAGAAATGTGGGACAGCCATGGGGACCAGGTTTGCACCAAGCTATGCCAACCTTTTTATGGGGTTATGGGAGTCCAAGTAAGTAGGGGACTCGAACCCTTTTGGTGCAGACCTGGTCCTATGGCGGAGATACATCGATGATGTAATTTTCATCTGGAAGGGAACCGAGCTGGAATTATATAAATTCAAAACCTATCTTAATAATAATGATCACAATCTCACTTTTTCCTTCACCCACAGCACTGAGTCCATTGATTTTCTAGACCTAAACTTCTATGTTGATAATGATATTCTAAAGTCCAAAACTTTTTTCAAAAAAGTTGACAGTAACAACTACATAGATAAAAAGAGTTGCCATCATCCCAACTGGCTAAACAACATTCCGAAAGGGCAATTTAGAAGAATTCGAAGGAACTGTAGTGACATTAACATCTTTAGAGAACAAACAAGAACCTTTAAAGATAGGTTTATCCAAAAAAACTATAAAATTGAGGCACTGAATAAGGCAGAGCAAGAAATAGAATTAATGGACAGGAATGAAATCTTAAAGACAAAATCTAAAAAGGATAAAAAAACAGCAATAGACTATGGAACATCCTTTATCTCAGAATACAATATGGCAGCCCCCCAGATTAGAAGAATCCTGCACCAGCATTGGAATGTTATCCAGGGAGATGAAATTCTGGCTCCCTTAGTACAAAATAAACCTACCGTCATTTTCAAAAAAGCTCCTAACCTGAAATCAAAACTTGCACCTAGTGTCATTAAGACAGTTCCCAAAATAAATGGGTCGAGTTGGCTCACTAATAGCAAAACCAATGGGTTTTATAAGTGTGGAAATTGTAAGGCCTGCACACACCAAGTCAGGAAAACGATAGAATTCAAATCCCTAAGCACTGGTAAAACATACAAGGTTAAGAGCTTTATCAATTGCAATACCACATATGTGGTTTACCTGGTAGAATGCGGCTGTGGGGCCCAATATATAGGACAAACAAAAAGACCGCTCAAAGTCCGCATCCTTGAACATATGGGAATGATGAATAAGGAATGTGATAGGTTTAAATACAGCTTGCCCAACCACTGCCACAGTTGCCCAAAGGGCAAAGTGGAACAAATAAAATTCATGGGAATCGAGTCCATTCCTTCCACATGGAGAAGAGGCGATAGATCCAGAAGGCTACTACAGAGGGAGGCTTTCTGGATATTTAATATGCAAACCCTAAATCCTAAGGGAATTAACTTAGATTTTGAATTAAAGGCCTTTTTATAAAAATCAACGTAGGAAAAGTATTTTTATAGTGTATAGTTTGAATATATATATCACTTTCCCCTCTTCCACTTCAACAATATCCCAAAGTGGCATTTTTTGAATTCATGGACACATCCACTATAAATCTAGGTGTCCATGGATTGGGAGAATGTTCAATGTATCATGTGTTTTTCTGAATCTTATGGTAATGTGTTCTATGCCTCCACAAGTTTTACATGTCATTGAAGGATATACATGGATACAGACAGTTTCTTTGGGGATGCAGACGTTCAACATAAGGGATTCATATATTTCATATGAACCTTTATTTTATAGAAAAGGAGGGGGGGGGGGAACCCTTATTCTCTATATTTATTTATTTTCTATAAAAATGATAATTGATTATGAGATTTAAGAACTGCAGTCCCACAACAGTTGTTCTTTTATATTTTATTTATTTTTTTCTTATATATTTATTTTTCATTTGTATTATGTAATGCTTTTTACTGTATTTTCGCATTGACCGTATTAGAAATTGGTCTTCATTCACAGTATTTTTATGAATGGGAAGCAGACCTTCGTTTTATGTTTCGTATTATTAATTCTTCGGTTCAAGGTTCGTATTAATTGTAAGACATCTGTTTCGTATTCTATGATACAACTAAGACCTTCGTTTTAACTGCCGCAAGAACTGTTTATCCGAAAGCGAACAAGACCTTCGGTTTATCCTTCGTATTAACTTTCCATGAACCGGTCTCCCAGCAACGATATAAACAAACTGGGATTCATTTATAAAGAGACTTTCGTTTTACTCTGTCGGATTAACCTCATGCGAACGGACATCGCAGATACTGCTTTTTGAATGGGAGGCAGTTATACAAGGTGACTTATGTACGGACCACATGGGTCGTGTGGATGTCACACACGTATTTATGCTAATTGAAGACTAGTATATAAAGGAGATTTCCTCCAGACCTAAACATCCCCTGAGGAAGTTCCGTCTCTGGACGAAACGCGTTGGGTGATTTTTTTGATTTTTTGAACCAAACGAGCCACTGTACCAGCTGAGGTCTGTGTGTTTTTTCAAACACACCCGGAAGTCTGAGAACAGCCCCGAGGCGCACGGAGAGCTGTTGCTTACAAGAGACTGGTTACTCGTGGTGTTTGGAATCAAATTGGAGTGTGGATTAACCCCACGAAGGACTTTTAAATCTTTTTATTGTGTGTTTTTATATTTGGAAATAAAAAATCCTTTTCTTTCTACTACATCTGAGAGTCAGTGGACAGCTCTACAACACGGTGGAAGCGATCCCTTGCAGAGGGGCAAGTATTACACTGCACATGCTGTTTTTACATGCTCCTAGTATATTAGGGGCTGCAATTGTGAGTTTTTTTCTTGCAGCTGCTTCTTGAACCTGCTTGCTGTTATCAGTACATATTGCACTATTTGTATGCACTTTGTGTTTTGCAGGTGCTCATTATATCAGACTACTGCGTCGAATTAAGTATATTTATATTGTTTTTATAGACTTATTTGTTCATTGCATGATTTTTTATGCACAAATTCATTGGATAGCACTAGCACTTTATTAGCATTTTCACAGGTTGTTTCACTTATTTTTTATTACCATTTTTTATTACTATTTTATACAGATTGTTGTCAAGTGTCTATGCACTGTGCGCTAGATTGTACACTTTTTTTGCACATTTCTCACACAGTGTCTGAAGCTGTCTGTTTTTCAGTCTGGCTGCCAGTACTTAGTGGACACCTTGTTTATTTTCTTTAAGTTAGAGTACACCTTTAGCACTTTCTTTGCTCGTCCTTTCTCTTTCACTATATGTTGGTAATTTGTAGGTAATTATGGTGTACTATCATTAACCATTTTAAATACTAATCATTATCAATGTAGGTTGTATCTAAATAAAATGCATGGCCATCTTATGGTAAGAAACGTACTGCATAGTAAATTATTCTACATGCATGTTGATATAGGTACAGAGCTGCATAATTCATGTTTTGTCCTACTTACTTATGTTATAAGTCATACATGTGAATTATAATTAAAATCTATTGATATTGTATTTTGTTGTTATGCTATTTTGCTTACCGTTTGATCTGGAGTCTATATTCAATAAATTAATTGTTATTTTATTAATAATTGTTGCATTGTATTTACTTTTTGTAAAAACGTCATCCAAACTCTCACATACATAACGAATTCTTGATATGGGTATTTTTAGTCGGACCCATATATATGAATCATCAATTTTCATATTTTTTTATGATTCATAATTAATAACTAATTTTCATATTTTTATGGTTATTAATAATCTGACAATATCTAGCATAACCTTATACCTATCCCATGCATGCTTAAATCTCTTCACTGTATTAAGCTCTACCACTTCTACTGGAAGACTATTCCATACATCCACTACCCTCTCAGTAATGTAATACTTTCATCAGTCCCTGTCCTTATCTTATATCTAGCATAACCTTATACCTATCCCATGCATGCTTAAACTCCTTCACTGTATTAACCTCAACCACTTCTAGTGGAAGACTATTCTATGCATCCACTACCCTCTTAGTAATGTAATACTTTAATTAGTCCCCAGTTCCATATCTTATATCTAGGACAGCCTTATACCTATCCTATGCATGCTTAAACTCCTTCACTGAATTAACATCCACCACTTCCGCTAGAAGGCTATTCCATGCATCCACCCTCTCAGTAATGTAATACTTTCATCAGTCCCTGTCCTTATCTTATATCTAGCATAACCTTATACCTATCCCATGCATGCTTAAACTCCTTCACTGTATTAACCTCAACCACTTCTACTGGAAGACTATTCCATGCATCCACTACCCTCTTAGTAATGTAATACTTTAATTAGTCCCCAGTTCCATATCTTATATCTAGGATAGCCTTATACCTATCCCATGCATGCTTAAACTTCTTCACTGTATTAACCTCTACCACTTCTACTGGAAGACTATTCCATACACTCACTACCCTCTCAGTAAAGTAATCCTTTCATTAGTCCCTGGCCTTATCTTATATCTAGGATAGCCTTATACCTATACCATGCATGCTTAAACTCCTTTACTGTATTAACCTCTACCATTCTTCTGGAAGGCTATTCCATACATCCACTACACTCTCAGTAAAGTAATCCTTTCATTAGTCCCTGTCCATGGCCTTATCTTATTTCTAGGATAGTCTTATGCCTATCCCATGAATGCTTAACTTCTTCACTGATATTACTTAAAGAAACATAGAATGTGTTGGCATTCCCATAATGCTCAGCCAGTATTGGCTGGCTAAGTCTCATGGTAACTGGATTATTAACATATGGGGTACTATGTGTTAGCTGTGAAATACACAATAACAGGGGACTGCAGCTCATTCTCATGGGGTAATGTCATTTCGGGTGACTCCCCCCTCTGACTAACATTGATCCACTATGGCCAGAATTTTTGGAACACGCACACATCAAGCAGCAGGACATGCCTATAGCTTAAAAGACCGTCTGGTGTGTGCGTCACTCTGTGCGGAGCTAGCAAAGGCCAGAGGTGTCACTAGGGTTGGTGTCGCCCGGTGCGGATGTTACCCCCCTGGATTTCCTCCAATACCATGCCAAACAGATCCCTTAGTAATGCCAGTCCGATGGCCCATTTAAATATGGCACACACAGGAGCCCATTACCTATGCCACACACACAGGAGCCCCATTTACTATGCCACACACAGGAGCCCCATTTGTTATGCCACACACAGGAGCCCCATTAGCTATGCCACACACAGGAACCCCATTAGCTATGCCACACACAGGAGCCCTATAAATATGACACACAGAGAAGAGACCTAAAATTATGTCACACACAGGGTCATTAAATATGCCACAGACCGGAGCTCCTTAATTATGCCACACATGGGATCCCAATAAATATGCCATACACGTGAGCCCCGTGAGGTGACTTATAATTGTACATTAGATGTGGCCTGCAAACAATGAAAATATATATTTACACATATCACAAGCCTATCTATACACACACAGACATCTCTCTTGATTTTTTTTATATTCAACTATTTTCATATGTAATAAAAAGGTTATTGAAAAATGCATTTCTTGGTTTTCTTCCCTTCCTCTGCACCCACATTGCACCTAAAAGGACTTAACAGGGCTTGACAAACTTAACAGAGTTTAAGGAGCCAGCAAAAAAAATCTAGAGTACACTAAATCACACGTAGTCACACACATAAAGAATATCTGTCTTACACACTCAGTCTGTCACACACACACTCACTTTGCCATTAACATATGCCAGTGTTAGTTTGCCGATTAAAATGTACCACAGTATGTCCAATAAATATCCCACAGTATGCCCATTAAAATATTTCCCAGCCAGGTGCCCATTAAGTATTAGTATGCCACTGTTAGTTTGCTCATTAATATGTCACAGCCAATGTGCCCATTAATATGCCCGTGTTATTTTGCCATGAATATGTCATTCAATTTTCCCAGTAATATGGCAGTGTTATTTTGCCATTAGTAAGCCACAGCCAATTTGCCCAATAATATGGCAGTATTATTTTGCCATTTAATATGCCCCAGTCCCAGTCAATTTACCAATTAATATGCCAGTATTATTTTGCCATTAATATTCCTCAGCCAATTTGCCAATTAATATGCCAGTATTAACTATTAATATGCCCCAGCCGCCAATTTGACCAATAATTTGGCAGTATTAATTATTAATATGCCCCAGCCGCCAATTCGACAAATAATATGGCAGTATTAATTATTAATATGCCCCAGCCACCAATATGACCAATAATATGCTAGTATTAACTATTAATATGCCCCAGCTGCCAATTTGACCCATATTATGCCAGTATTAACTATTAATATGCCCCAGCCACAAATTTGACCAATAATATGCCAGTGTTATTTTGCCATTTAATATGCCCCAGTCCCAGTCAATTTACCAATTAATATGCCAGTATTATTTTGCCATTAATATTCCTCAGCCAATTTGACCCATATTATTCCAGTATTAACTATTAATATGCCTCAGCCGCCAATTTGACCAATAATATGCGATTGTTAGCTATTAATATGCCCCAGCCGCCAATTTGACCCATATTATGCCAGTATTAACTATTAATATGCACCAGCTGACATTTTGACCAATAATATGCCAGTATTAATTATTAATGTGCCCCAGCCGCCAATCTGGCCAATAACATGCCAGTATTAACTATAAATATGCCCCAGCCGGCAATTTGACCAATAATATGCCAGTGTTAGCTATTAATATGCCCCAGCCGCCAATTTGACCAATAATTTGCCAGTATTAACTATTAATATGTCCCAGCTGCCAATTTGACCCAAATTATGCCAGTATTAACTATTAATATGCCCCAGCTGCCAATTTGACCAATAATATGCCAGTGTTAGCTATTAATATGCCCCAGCCGCCAATTTGACCCATATTATGCCAGTATTAACTATTAATATGCCCCAGCTGCCAATTTGACCAATAATATGCCAGTGTTCTTCTGCCACTAATTTGCCAGTGTTATTGTGCACCCTCCACCCCTCTTCCCTAGTACTCACCACCTCCTTGGTGCTAAACTTTCTTTCTGGGCATCCCTCTTGTAAGATGGGGTCCTTTTAGCACAGGAACAAATGCTTAGCTGTTTGATTACCTAATAAGATAAACAAAAAGAACACTGCCCCGCAAAGTTGTTGAAAAAAAAAACCCAAACCAAAAACAACTCAAGGTCAGTGTTATTATAATAACCTGTAAATAAACATGTGTTAAATTATATAAAACATTAAAATATGTTTAATTAAATGATCTTGCTTCAGGCAGGTAGTTGAAGTGTGTTGGCTTCTTCTATCATCAGGCTATCTTTATGGAGATGAGTTCACTATCTGTGAGTAACTTTTCACTCTTTGACCTTTCTGCAGCTTCGTGAACCTTTGGAAAGAAACTGACAGGCATTAACCGCTGGCCCCCCTTCTCGGGGTTTCTTGATTGCAGCATCTCTCTGACAATTTGTGACTAACCAATTAAAGGCTGAATCCTAAAGATTCAATTACTAGGTAAAAGCACAAGTTAGGAAGTGAACTAACTCATAGTTGCTAAAATTTGAAAAAAAAAATTCCAGGGACACTTTGCAGCTCAGCTTCAAATTACTTACGTATAAATTGACCACACACACTGTCAAATGTCCCGCCCACTACACATAATTAGCATAATTTAACTCCAACTTCTTGTCACAGTGTAAGTTCCCACCAGCATTACCAGAATCCTTGGTATACAACAGATCACAGCACAACATCTACATCAGGCAGGTGAATGTTATCAGTTTTACATGAAATATAGTAAGACCTGGTGGAGATGTGCTTCAGTCAGAGAGCTGTGTCTACACCATAAAACACATATTAGTTCACAAATATATTTATATTGGGGAGTGAAAATAGTAAAAAAGAAAAAAAAAGCTGAAAATCAGAAATTAAAGATAAAGAAGTAGAATTCACAGAATTGATTTAATGAGAAATGGGAGCAGAAGGTTTACGTGTGGACACATTCCATTAGACCATTTTTATGACACCAATTCAACACACCTTTTATGATGTCTCTCAGATTGAGGCTTCAATGACCACTTCACTTCTTCTGATTCTTCTATCTTCTGGAGTCTACAAACATTTGACTGCTTCTGATGTGCACAGTTGCAGACTGTATGCACAAATTATTCCACCTAGTTTCAAGTTCGTAGTGTGAGAAAAATTCCATAATGATTTATGTTGTGTGAGTGTGTATAAAACAAACTATGGCTCCCCAAATATTGTTTCAAGTTTCAGACTTTGTGTATGCAAACCACTACATTCTGTCCAAAGTGCTTCAGTGTTACTAATGTCAGCCTATGATTGCACAAACCAGCGTATTGTTTCTAATACCCAGTAGCAGGTTTAGTTTAGTCCAGAGATGTAACTAGACACCACCAGGCCCCGGTGCAAAAATTGCCTCGGGGCCCCCGACCCAACCATGCAACTCCACCCCAGAAATGCCACTTACATGCCTCCCAACTGTTCCGCTTTGTGCATGGCCTTGTCTTATATCTAGGATAGCCTTATACCTATCCCATGCATGCTTAAACTCCTTCACTGTATTAACCTCTACCACTTCTACTGGAAGACGATTTCATACATCCACTACCCTCTCAGTAAAGTAATACTTTCATTAGTCCCTGGTCTTATCTTATATCTAGGATAGCCTTATACCTATCCCATGTATGCTTAAACTCCTTCACTGTATTAACCTCTACCATTTCTGCTGGCAAACTATTCCATGTATCCACTACCCTCTCAGTAAAATAATACAAAGTTTCTGACCTCCACTGTATTAACCTCTACCATTTCTGCTGGAAGACGATTCCATGCATCCACTACCCTCTCAGAAAGTACTTCTTCCATTAATCCCTGGCCTCATCTTATGTCTAGAATAGCCATATGCTTAGACTCCTTCACTGTATTAACATCTTCCACTTCTGCTGAAAGGCTATCCCATGCATCCACTACCCTCTCAGTAAAGTAATATTTTCATTAGTCCCTGGCCTTCTCTTATATCAAGGATAGCCTTATGCTCATCCCATGCATGCTTAAACTGCTTCATATATTAACCTATCATCCACCACCCTCTCAGTAAAGTAATATTACTTTTCTGGACACAAAAAAAAAACGTTAAAATATTTCCAGCCTTATCAAAAGCTTGAGGTGGACCCCAAATATATGTATATAATTAGCTGCATGTAATGAACTTTTTAATATTATATTCAACTATTTTCATATGTAATAAAAATGTTATTGAAAAATTGTTAATTTCTTATTTTTATTATGTTTCCCTGCACCCACATTGCACCTAAAGGTCTTAACACAGCACTATACAGTACCCACAGCACTTGGCTTGTACTCATATTGCAATATAATTTTGCCCATTTTCCAGTGTTTTTTTGCCCATTTGCCAGTTATTTGCCAGTGTTATTTTGCTCATTTGCCAGTTATGTGCCCATTTGCCAGTGTTATTTGCCCATTTGCCAGTTATGTGCCCATTTGCCAGTTATTTGCCAGTTATGTGCCCATTTGCCAGTGTTATTTGCCTTTTTGCCAATTATGTGCCCATTTGCAAGTTATTTGCCTGTTTTGTGCCCGTTTGCCAGTTATGTGCCCATTTGCCAGTTCTGTGCCCATTTGCCAGTGTTATGTGCACATTTGCCAGTTGTGCCCATTTACCAGTGTTATGTGCCCATTTGGCAGTGTTATGTGCCCTCAATATGCCAGGATTTAGCTATTCAGTATGCCATTCTTTTGCCATTTAATATGCCATTCCTTTGCCATTTAATATGACAGTATTTTGCCCCTCAATATGCCATTCTTTTCCCATTTTAATATGCCAGGATTTTACCACTCTATTGACACTTAATATGCCAGGGTATTGCCATTTAATATGGCAGGATATAGCCAATTAATATGCCAGGATATAGCCAATTAATATGCCAGGATATAGCCAATAAATAAGCCATGATATAGCCAATTAATATGCCAGGATATAGCCACTTAATATGCCAGGATATTGCCAATTAATATGCCATGATATTACCAATTAATATGCCCGGATATTGCCAATTAATATGCCAGGATAAAGCCAATTAATATGCCAGGATAAAGCCACTTAATATGCCAGGATATTGCCAATGAATATGCCAGGATATTGCCAATTAATATGCCAGGATAATGCCACTATATATGCCAGTGTAATGCCACTTAATATGCCAGGATATTGCCAATTAATATGCCAGGATATAGCTAATTAATATGCCAGGGTATTGCCACTTTATATGCCAGGATATTGCCACTTAATATGCCAGGGTATTGCTAATTAATATGACAGGATATAGCCAATTAATATGCCAGGATAATGCCAATTAATATGCCAGGATATTGCCACTTTATATGCCAGGATATAGCCAATTAATATGTCAGGATTATGCCAATTATTATGCCACGATTTTGCCAATTAATATGCCAGGATATTGCTCCTCAGTATGCTCTTTATGCCACCCTCCTCCCCCGCTACCCGTGCCAGAACTTACCTCCTTGCCGTTGTCTCCCGGTGCAGGTCCGTAGCTGTGAGGGAAGCGTTGTGCGCTCTCCTCCAGCCGCGCGGATCAATAAAGTTTGTTTAAAAAAAAAGTTGGAACAAACTTTATTGATCCGCGCTGCTGGAGGGGAGCGAACAACGCTTCCCTCACAGCCACGGACCTGCACCGGGAGACAGCAGCAAGGAGGTAAGTACTGGCACGGGAAGCGGGGCCCACGGGGCAGCTGCCTTGGGCCCCAAGGATGAATGGGCCCTGGGCAGCTGCCCCGTTTTGCCGCACATTTTTATTTTTAATTTTTTTTTATTTCTTGTGCATGGGTCGCAGGGCGGCCGGGCCCCTGGAGTGACGGGCCCAGTCGCAGCTGCGACCCCTGCACCAGTGGTAGGTACGCCACTGGTTTAGTCCCATATCCAGAATTCCAAGTTCTGTAATGTGTGCATAAACTACTGTCCGAAATGTGTGTGTATAATCCACCTCACTGTTCCTATTTCCAGGCTGTGTGTGTACAATCCACCTCATTGTTCCTATTTCCAGGCTGTGTGTGTACAATCCACCTCATTGTTCCTATTTCCAGGCTGTGTGTGTATAATCCACCTCATTGTTCCTATTTCCAGGACGTGTGTGTATAATCCAAATTACTGTTCCTATTTCCAGGCTGTGGTGTACACTCCAGCTAATTGTTCCTATTTCCAGGCTGTGTGTGTATAATTCAAATCACTGTTCCAATTTCCAGGCTGTGTGTGTATAATCCACCTCGTTGTTCCTATTTCCAGGCTATGTGTGTATAATCCACCTCATTGTTCCTATTTCCAGGCTGTGTGTATAATCCACCTCATTATTCCTATTTTCAGGCTCTGTGTGTAAAATCCAAATTACTGTTCCTATTTCCAGGCCATGTGTGTATAATCCACCTCATTGTTTCTATTTCCAGGTTGTGTGTGTATAATCCGCCTATTTGTTCCTATTTCCAAGCTGTGTGTGAATAATCCACCTCGTTGTTCATATTTCCAGGCCGTGTGTGTACAATCCACCTCGTTGTTCCTATTTTCAAGCTGTGTGTGTATAATCCACCTCATTGTTCCTATTTCAAGGCTGTGTGTGTATAATCCACCTCATTGTTCCTATTTCCAGGCTGTGTGTGTATAATCCACCTCATTGTTCCTATTTCCAGGCTGTGTGTGTATAATCCACCTTGTTGTTCCTATTTCCCGGCTGTGTGTGTATAATCCACCTCGTTGATCCTATTTCCAGGCTGTGTGTGTACAATCCACCTCATTGATCCTATTTCCAGGCTGTGTGTGTATAATCCACATCATTGTTCCTATTTCCAGACTGTGTGTTTATAATCCACCTCATTGATCCTATTTCCAGGCTCTGTCTGTACAATCCGCCTCATTGATCCTATTTCCTGGCTGTGTGTGTACAATCCACCTTATTGTTCCTATTTTCATGTTGGGTCTGTACAATCCACCTCACTGTTCATTTGTTCAGACTGTGTATATATAAACCAATCCACTGTTTCTACTGTTAGGTTGTCTGTATAAACCATTCATGTTCCTCTTATTAGTTCCAAATACAGTGTATACCTTAATTTAAGGCTGTATGTGCAAATCACTGCACTGATGCTAGTAGTAGTGCAGTGTGTTTAAACCATTCCAATTTTCCTGTTTGCATTTTCTGTGTAAACCATTCCATTGTGTTCATAGTTCCATTTTGTTGTACAAACCACTCCATTTTTCAAGTTAAAGTTTTGAAGCCATTCCACTTGCTCATGTTTTCAATGGTTACAGCTACCCTGTTTCAGTTGTTTGAAGTTAACCAATGGTTACATATATTAGACTTAAATGGTTGTAGGAAATATATAAGAGAACATAACATTTGAAACATTATAATTTAATGTAAACAATATAATAACAATGTAAAATAAATAACAATAAATAACTTAACTTGAACTATAACGTTATTAAAATAATTACTTTCCCTCTTTTTAAATAAATGTAAAAAAAACCTCACAGATCTCTTGCCTTAAATGTGATGCTATAGAACTAACTGTTAAGGCTTTGCGTTAACCCCTTGGCGACACAGGACAGACTAGGTCCGTCCTGTGTGCCGAGGCATTAGTGACACAGGACGGACCTAGTCCGTCCTGTGTCAAAACGAGCACTGAAAGCGGAGTTTTTCCGCTTTCAGTGCTCAAACCGCATTGTAACGATGCTTCCGTATGGAAGCATCGTACAATGCTAAAAAAAATGCCCGTCGGCATTTCGATCGCTCCGGAGAGCGATAGAAATGCCGGTTTTAAAGGTACAGTGCCTTTAAAACGCGGGCATTTCAAAAATGAGCATAGGAAGCGAATCTTTCGCTTCCTATGCTCAGTAAGTGTTTCTGATTGCCTCGCAAGTCGAGGCAATCAGAAACACAAAAAAAAATGCACGATCTTGGTCACTGGGTGACCAAGATGGCGCTGCCCTTCTAAGGGCAAGAGCACGGGAGGCAGGAAGTACCTGCTTCCTGTGCTCTCTGGCTGTCACACGATTGCCTCTTCACAGAGGCAATCAGTGACTGCCAGGCACACTGACAAGCAGTGGGGATGCTCTGCTGAACATCCCCACTGACTGGTCAGATTAATATTAACTCTATATTGATCTGACCAGTTATGATCTGCCTCCCTCTCCTCACAGGGAGAAAGACAGATCAAAGTAAGAAAAGTAAGTAAAAGTAAAAAAAAACAATAAATACACAACACACGAATATTAAAACAATAAAAAAAAATTTATTAAAGCAATTCCCTGCGTTTAACCCCTTCCCTGCCATTGATCTTGCGTAAGCAGTGATCGTGCACATCAGCGCATTTATTTTTGCTGTTTGTGCATTTTTTAGGGGTTAATTTTTTTTGTACTGTAATTTATTACAGTACTACAAAGGCTCTTCTAAGAGTTATTAACCCCTTCTTTGTCGTCGATCACTGCTTACGCAATGATATTGACGCCAAAGCAATTTTTATCTGTCTGCATATTTTTTTTTATTTTTTACACATACCCGCTAGGGGATTACATGTAAAGTAAAAATATTTGAGATTTTTTTTTTTTTAAGCTGCCTGAGCGCATAGCAAGGCGGTTTGGTGATTTCTCAATTAAGCTCACCATTCGCCCTGGTCAGATCAAAATTGGTCGGATCAATATTCACAAAAATTGATCTGCCTCCCTCTCCTCACTTACATTTTTGTGATGGAAAGAGACAGATCAGTATTAGTGATATAAATTAATATTTTATAAAATTGTCAGGTTTTATGAAAGTCTTTCACTGTGTATTAACCCCTTCCCTACCATTCATCACTGTATAAGCAGTAATCTTGCACAGCAACAGTATGTTTTGCTGTCTGCACTGTTTTATGGATTAATTACTTTGTACTGTAATGTATTACAGTACTAGATAGGCTCTTCTAAGAGCTATTAACCCCTTCTTTGCTCGAGATCACTGCTTACGCACTGATTCTGAGGCTGCGGACTCAGGGTTCGATTTTGACCCTGGTCAGCTTTCTGATACATCATCTAGTGATGTATCGGTGGCTGCTGAGCCCTTGCCACAAGGAGTGATGGGGGTCTACCGTTAAAAAAATCTATGGTTTGGTGGGGGTAAATTACATTGGCTGGCTTAAAAGATATATCCCATATAGGACACGGACGCAGGTTGACTACATGTCAAAATTCCAAGTTGGAATTTTGAGATGCGCATCTCACAAATGTTGCCTTCTAGCCAAAAAACAAACCACCAAACCTATGCATGGGTGCTATCCCTGTACTCGGGAGATGTTGCTGAACACATATTGGGTTGTTGTTTGGCAGTGACATATACTGAAATATGTGAATTCATGCCTGAAGTACAATGTATGTGGAAAAAAACCTCCCAAAAAAGTACTACCACAAACTTTTACAAAGGCTGGTGGTAGAATTAGTACCTATACAGTATTAAAATACCACCATTTGAAATACCTTAGGATGTCTATTTTCCAAAAATATATGGTTTGATGGGGTACAATTCATTGGACGGCTTCAAAAATGTTCCAAATGGAACATGGGCGCAGGCTGACTACATGTCAAAATTCCAGGTTGGAATTGCGCACCCCCTAAATGTGGCGTTTTAGCCCCAAAACAATAGGATCTGTGAATTCATGCCCGAAGTACAATGTATGTGAAAAAAAATTACTATCCATAACATTGACATAGGCTGGTGGTAGAATTAGTGCATGGAAAGTGTTAAAATACTACCATTTGAAATACCCTATGGTGTCTAGTTTTCAAAAATATATGGCTTTGTGGGGTAGAATACACTTTTTGGCTTCAAAAATGTCCCAAATTGGACATGGGCGAAGATTTTCTGGACGTCAGAATTCCAAGTTGGAAAACCAAAAAGCGCACCTCACAAATGTGGCCTTTTAACCCACAAATAACCTAACCAACCTATACATGGGTGGTATCCCTGTACTCAGGAGATGTTGCTGAACACATATTGAGGTGTTGTTTGGCACTGACATATAACAGGATCTGTGAATTCATGCCCAAAGTACAATGTATGTGAAAAAAAATTACTACCCAAAACATTGACATAGGCTGGTAGTATAATTAGCGCATGGAAAGTGTTAAAATACTACTATTTGAAATACCCTAGGGTGTCTAGTTTTAAAAAATATATGGCTTTGTGGGGTAGAATACACTTTCTGGCTTCAAAAATGTCCCAAATGGGACATGGGCACAAGTTTTCTGCATGTCAGAATTCCAAGTTGGAAAACCAAAATGCGCACCCCCTAAATGTGGCCTTTTAGCCCCAAAACAAACCAACAAACCTATGCATGGGTGATATCCCTGTACTCAGGAGATGTTGCTGAACACATATTGAGGCGTTATTTGGATATACCCCTTCACATTTTAAGGTAATGTTTACCTAAATTGCAATCTATGTGAAAAATTAAAAAAAAAGTTTTTTTGCTGCAAACTTTGGCAAAGATTGGTGGTAAAATGGCTACATGAAATGTGTCAAAATACCCCAAGTTAATTGCCCTGAGTGGTCAAGTTTTCAAAAATATGTACATGTTGGGGGTCATTCATGGATTTAGTACAGAAATCAGTGTTACAATGTCACTATCACTAATTTTGAAAAAAAGGATTTTAAAATAGCTTTGCGCTACTTATAGTTCTGGCCCTGTAACATGAATAAAAAAACAAAAAAACATAAAACATGGGCTATTTCTGAACTCAGGACATATATTAGAAACTATTTAGCAGTGTTTTTTTGTTGTCTCTTGTACATGAGTATACGATTTTTCAAATAAAAGTCATAAAAAATTTTTTTTTTACATTTTTTTGCCATATTTTATTATTTTTTTTTACATCAAATTATATGCAATTATCAAAACAATGGTATCAAAAGAAAGCCCTTCTTATAACGATAAAAACGATATATAGTTTGTGCGGGTACACTAAATGAGACAGAAATAAATTACAGCAAAACACAAACACCTCAGAAATGTTAAAACAGCCCATGTCACCAAGCGTCGGACAAGCCAAAAAAGTCATGTCACTAAGGGGTTAAAACAAAACACTTGTTTCAGTTATGTATACAAAATATCAACAAAAACTAAAGTATTGCAAAAATCAATTGTTGAAAAGACAGGTCCATGTCCTCAGTTTAATGCTGGAAGTTTTTGTTCAGGTTTATAAATTGCATGTTCTCGCTGTTCTCTTCGCTGTTTTGTCAATTCTGTTTTTGTCAATTCTAACTGAACCTTGATTTTCCTTTTCGGTCAATCCGGCTGAGGTTCCGAGAGACAAACAAGCTGGCTGGAGATTCCTACATTGAGTGGGCATGCCGGGTGAACCGCATTGCAACCCACTGGATGGTGGGGTGCCAAGCCGTATCCGGGGAAGAGGTGCTGCAGATGTTCCTGTTGGAACATCTCTTTGATAAATTACCTACAGGAGTCAGAGAGTGGGTCCGGGACCGTAAACCCTTCACGATGCCTGAAGCTGCCTGCCTGGCAGATGGATACACCGATGCCCACAAACTGGACCATGCTGTAACCAAAGTCCATGCCAGAGTGGAGTACCGACCAGCAACACCCCAGGCCACTAATGCCTACCAGCCCCCGGCACACTGCACTACAGCACCACCTCCAGCTGAAAGCTATAACCAGCGATCCCGGTTTAATTCCTGGGACTACTGCCAACCCATCCAATGCTTTGGATGTAAGCAGCTGGGGCACAAAAGGCCAGAGTGTCTGTTAAACACCACCAACCAAGCATAGTCCTGGAGGAGACCTGCCGGGGGAAACCAGCATAACCCTCAGCCTGCTGCCCACTGCATAGAGGAGGAGGAATGTTGGGGCATCCTGCACGAAGCAGACCCCGTTCAAGCAGCCAGACAACAGACAGCAGCACCGACAAACCGTTAAAGTAAATGGGAAAGAGGTCAGTGGTCTGAGAGATACCGGTGCTACTATGACCTTATGTCAGACTCCCCAAAGAAGTAACTCACCGGAATATCCTGGAATCCAGACGATCGCAATTTCCTCCATTCTAGACTCAATACAATACTCTCCTGCAAAGTTACCATCACCTTGACAACAAGCAGAACACGCTACGCACGGCGCGTGACGTCAGGCCCGCGAGGATTTAAAAGGAGACTCTGCATTCAGTATGACGCTGAGTGATTCTCGTGTATCCTGCCTTATTATCTCCGTTACTTCAGCCGATTTGGATTGTCTTCGTTTACCGCTACCTTGCCTGTGCCCCTGACCTCGGATTTCCTTTTGACTACTCTCCTATGCTTGTGCCCCCGACCTTTGGACCGGCTGACGTTGCTTCTCTTCTGGCTCCCATTTACCTGGCGTTTCCCCGGATTATTCTCCTCAACCGTAGTGCCGCTTGTACATTGCTGTATACTACTACTGATTGGACTACACCTTCCAGTGAGACTGTCTGCCTTCGATGTCAGTGCCTATGTTTCCTGCCAGGTGTGTTCCTCACCGTTATCACTGTATTGTGGCTTAGTTATCCTGCATGTTGGTTTCCACCCCCTGTTTACCTCACATAATCACTCAGCCTTTATGGAAACCGCAGGACTTACAGAAGCAATTACGGCCCTTACCCAACAAGTATCGTCCCTAACCCAAACTGTACAAGAACTACAGACCGGACAAAATCAGTTGCAACAACAATTACAACAACTACAAACCAGAATTCCAGAACCTGCAGTATCGGCTCCTTTGTCAGTCTCGGCATCTAGCAATCTGGAGGGGGCCACAGCCTTAGAGCCTCAAGTCGTCATGCCAGACAAATTCTCAGGGGACAGAAAGAAATACCGTACCTTTGTTACTGCATGTCAAATCCTGTTTAATTTAAAACCACGTACTTATGCATCTGATTTTGTAAAAGTACACACAGTGATATCCCTTCTTACTGAGGAACCTCAATTGTGGGCCCACCATTTGCTACACAGTAACAGTCCTCTACTTGAATCTTGGGGATCCTTCCGCCAAGCACTAGACTCACTGTATGAAGATCCTTTTAGAATTTCTTCAGCAACCAACACACTTCGCTCCCTCCAACAGGGAAAACGACCGGTAGAGGAATATATCACAGAGTTTCGCCGAGTCGCCCTAGAAACCACATGGAATGAAGCGGCTCTATTAGACCAATTTCGCCTGGGGTTATCCGATGCTCTTAAAGATGAATTGGCACGAGTGGGAATACCCTCTTCCCTGGATACACTGACACGCATGGTGACACAAATTGACCGTAGATTACGAGAAAGAAGAGCGGAGCGTGGGGTACCATCTTATTCTATGAACCCAACTTCACCTCAGATCTTTTTTGAATCCACGCCAACGATCCCTAATACAGAGGAACCCATGCAAATCGGTCTTATTAGGGGACCTCTACCTGCTGAAGAGAAGGCTAGAAGGAGAGCCCAAAATGTATGCCTTTATTGTGGAAGACCAGGCCATGCATATAGAGATTGCAGGATCAGACGACGCCCAACTCAGGGTAAGAATAATTCTGCAACATCTTCCACTGACACAGTTATTCCGCCCAACCTGATGCCTCACCTGTCTCTTTCCCTTTCCTTACAGTGGACTAAAGACCCCATACGATTATCAGCCATGGTTGATTCCGGCGCCAGCGGTTGCTTTTTGGACATAGAATTGGCCAAGACTCTTTGCATTCCACTCCAAAAGAAAGCCACACCTCTACAAATACAATTAGTAGATGGAAGTCCATTAAAGACTGGTCCGGTTACTCATGAAACCATACCACTTATTGTTACTATTGGAGAAAGACATCAGGAGATTTTACAATTTGATATCGTACCTGCTCCAGTATTCTCAGTGATTTTGGGGCTACCTTGGCTTCGAAACCATAATCCTATGATTAACTGGGAGACAGGCACCCTAGTATTTTCTTCTAAGATGTGTACCTCAAAATGTCTGATCCGGTCCTTGATATGTCTCACCAACAATCCCATACAGAACCTTCCATTGGCATATCAAACGTACCAGGATGTTTTTGAAAAGAAAAAAGCAGATACCCTGCCTCCACACCGAAGCTATGATTGCCCAATTGATTTACTGCCTGGGGCTCCCATACCCTTCGGACGGATATATCCCTTGGCGGAGCCTGAACTGTCCTCTCTGAAGGAATATATTGACGAAAATATTGCTAAAGGTTTCATCAGACCTTCCACCTCTCCAGCAGGAGCTGGCATTTTTTTTGTCAAAAAAAAAGACGGAGACCTAAGACCTTGTGTGGATTACAGAGAATTGAACCAAATTACCACCAAGAACCGTTACCCTCTACCTTTAATCTCTGAACTAATGGATCATCTACGTACTGCACAGATATTTACCAAGATTGACCTTAGAGGAGCCTACAATTTAGTAAGAATAAAGGAGGGTGATGAATGGAAGACAGCCTTTAGGTCTCGTTATGGGCATTTCGAGTACCTCGTTATGCCATTTGGCCTTTGCAATGCGCCAGCCACGTTCCAACACTTTGTCAATGACATATTTCACGACATACTAGACCAATTTGTCATCATTTATCTGGACGATATTCTAATTTTTTCCCCTTCCATAGAACAGCACCGACGTCACGTGCAGCTGGTTCTTTCCCGTCTAAGACAACATAACCTTTATGCAAAGTTGGAGAAATGCATCTTTGATACACAGACTGTGGAATTCCTTGGTTTTGTACTTTCCCCCAATAATGTCCAAATGGACCCTAAGAAAGTATCTGCAATACTACAGTGGCCTATCCCTACGGACAAAAAAGCCATACAGCGCTTCGTGGGATTTGCAAATTTCTACCGAAAATTCATTCGAAACTTTTCTAAAGTGATTCAACCTATCACTTCACTCACTTCTAAGAGAAAGTCCTTTCAATGGACCACGGCTGCCCAAGCTGCGTTTGAATCTCTTAAACTCAAATTCACACAAGCTCCCATTCTAATTTTGCCAAACCCCACTAAAGCATATACGTTGGAGGTCGATGCCTCTGACACCGCAGTCGGGGCTATTCTGTCACAACGTCAAGAGAGTGATGACCTACTGCACCCTGTGGCCTTCTTCTCACGATCATTGAATTCTGCTGAACGCAATTATGATGTGGGGGAACGTGAGCTCTTAGCCATAAAATTGGCATTAGAAGAGTGGAGACACTTACTGGAAGGGTCTGTTTTCCCCATTACCACGTATACTGATCATAAGAACCTGGAGTATTTACGTACCGCTAAGCGACTACAACCCCGACAAGCCAGATGGGCCTTATTTTTTACCCGCTTCCAACTACATATTACATATCGCCCAGGTTCTCGCAATGGCAAGGCCGACGCACTGTCAAGAATGGCTGAAGGGGAGGAACTACCTTCTGCAGAGAAAACTACCATCCTACAACCAGAGCACTTCTTGGCAGTCACCCAAACCCTCTGGGAATCTCTCAAATCCCACTCTCGTTCACTCCCACCCTCTGAACACACTAATCTCGATTACCGTCAAGAATTATATTTTCACAGAGATAAAGTTTTTGTGCCCCCCGAGACTCGTTTACAGGTCCTCCAAGCCTTTCATGATACTCCGGCGGCCGGTCATGGTGGTATACAACAAACCAGAGATCTTATCCAACGAACATTTTGGTGGCCTACATTACACAAGGATGTCTATGCGTTCGTGTCATCGTGTGAGATCTGTGCTCGATCCAAAAACAAGAAAATACTTCCATCTGGTCTACTTCAGCCACTTCCTGTTCCCTCAAGACCATGGGGGGATATATCTATGGATTTTATTACAGACCTTCCTCGTTCCAAAGGATTCACCACCTTGATGGTGGTAGTGGATCGCTTCACCAAGACCGCACATTTCATTCCATACAAGACCCTTCCCTCAGCTCAAGAAACTTGCGAGCTATTCATACAGAACATTTTTCGTCTCCATGGTCTTCCAGAAAACATCGTATTTGATCGTGGGTCCCAATTTACCTCTAAATTCTGGAGGGCATTTTGTGAAGGTCTGCACATCCACCGATCACTTTCCACTGCCTTTCACCCTCAAAGCAATGGCCAAACGGAACGTACAAACCAGACCCTGGAACAGTACTTACGTTGTTTTTCTTCACACCTTCAGGATAATTGGGCGGACTATTTGCCTCTCGCCGAGTTTGCTTACAACAACCATATGCACCGATCCATCCGAATGTCTCCGTTCTTCGCTAGCTATGGTTATCATCCTTCAATGCTTCCAGGTTCCCCTGTATCCAGCACGGTTCCCTCTGCATCACTTCATGTCAGCAATCTGGTCCAAAACTTTACAGTGGTACGCAATACGTTACGACGAGCTCAAACCCATTATAAATTTTTTTCTGACCAACACAGATCTTCGGCCCCTGTCTACAAAGTGGGGGATAGAGTATGGCTTTCCACCAGACATCTCAAATTGTCATGTCCTTCAAGGAAATTGGGCCCTAAACATCTTGGCCCCTTTCGTATCCTGGAACGTATTTCCCCTTTGGCCATGAGACTGGAACTTCCTCCCTCTATGAAAGTACACCCGGTGTTTCATGTATCCCTTCTGAAACCGTGGATATCTGATCCCTTTCCCAATAGATCCGTGGTACCTCCTGCCCCTGTTTTGGTGGATGGTGCGGAGGAGTACGAGGTAGAGGAGATTCTGGACTCTCGTTTGTTTAGAAGACAACTTCAGTATCTAGTCCATTGGAAGGGTTATGGCATTTCTGATAGATCTTGGGAGCCTGCTATTTTGGTTCATGCCGACGACTTGGTTCGTTCCTTCCATTTTCGCTTCCCAGATCGGCCTGGTCCTCAGCGTGCCCGGAGGTCCCGCCTTGGGGGGGGGTACTGTCAGACTCCCCAAAGAAGTAACTCACCGGAATATCCTGGAATCCAGACGATCGCAATTTCCTCCATTCTAGACTCAATACAATACTCTCCTGCAAAGTTACCATCACCTTGACAACAAGCAGAACACGCTACGCACGGCGCGTGACGTCAGGCCCGCGAGGATTTAAAAGGAGACTCTGCATTCAGTATGACGCTGAGTGATTCTCGTGTATCCTGCCTTATTATCTCCGTTACTTCAGCCGATTTGGATTGTCTTCGTTTACCGCTACCTTGCCTGTGCCCCTGACCTCGGATTTCCTTTTGACTACTCTCCTATGCTTGTGCCCCCGACCTTTGGACCGGCTGACGTTGCTTCTCTTCTGGCTCCCATTTACCTGGCGTTTCCCCGGATTATTCTCCTCAACCGTAGTGCCGCTTGTACATTGCTGTATACTACTACTGATTGGACTACACCTTCCAGTGAGACTGTCTGCCTTCGATGTCAGTGCCTATGTTTCCTGCCAGGTGTGTTCCTCACCGTTATCACTGTATTGTGGCTTAGTTATCCTGCATGTTGGTTTCCACCCCCTGTTTACCTCACACCTTACTTCAAAAGACCTAGGTGTCGGAGAACCAGCACACTGGGTTATGGTAGCAGGGGGCCTGTGTTCCGCCTGCCTGTTGCCCGGGTGCATTTGGATTGGGGAGTGGGTGCTAGACATGTGAATGTGGGAGTCATGAGAGATTTGCCAGCTGATGTTCTCTTTGGAAATGATTTGGCCCCCCTTGTGTCTGCCTATGCTCCAATGGGCCCCGCTGATGTTAACATTGTGACTACCCGTGGCCAGACCCATGCCGCTGAGACAGGCCTGCCTGCTGTGGAGACCCAGGTAAGACCCTCTCCCCCGACTTGTACCCTAGAGCAAGCCCCCTCAGGCTGGGATACCCCAGAGGTGTTTGGGAGGGAAACCCGGGAGGATCCGACCTTCCAGAAATATAAGGCTAGGGCAGATGCTAGGGAAGAGGGGGTAGACGGGGAACGTTATGAGTGGGTGGTGGACAGGCTGTATAGGATCCCTAAACCTTCCCAGAAAAGGGCAGACCCTCCACAGAATCGGCAGCTGGTAGTGCCTGTGAAATACCGGCAGGAGATTCTGCAGATTGGGCATGATGTGCCGTAAGCTGGACATCTAGGGTCCCGCCGCACAGCCCATAGGGTCCCCCAAAATTTATTTTGGCCCAATGTTAACCAGGATGTGCGGATATATTGTAGTACTTGTGACACATGTCAATGAGTAGGTAAGCGGGGGGGACCACCCAAAAGCTAGGCTTATGTCTATACCTATCATTGGGGAGCCCTTTTCCCGCATAGCCATTGACCTTGTGGGTCCCCTGGCCAGGGCTAGTCCATCTGGGAAGAAATACATTCTCACCGTGGTGGACTATGCCACCTGTTATCCAGAGGCAGTAGCGCTGTCTAATATTGAGGAAGAGACTGGGCTGATGCCCTGGTTAAGATTTTTACTAGGGTAGGGTTCCCTAAGGAGATTTTCTCCGACCAGGGAACCCAGTTTACCACTGTGCTCACCCAGCAGCTGTATAAGGTGTGCTGCATTAAACCACTGCTCAGTTCACCTTACCACCCACAGACTAGCGGCCTCTGTGAGCGCTTTAACGGGACTCTCAAACAGATGCTGAGGACCTTTACTGATACTTGCAGAGACTGGGAGCGATTCCTGCCCCATCAGTTATTTGCTTACAGAGAGGTGCCCCAGGAATCTACTGGGTTCTCTCCCTTTGAGTTACTCTATGGGAGGAGGGCCTGCGGACCCCTAGATCTCATTAGAGGACACTGGGAGGGAGAGACAGAGCAGGAGGGATCCACCATAGTGCCATATGTTCTGGAACTCCGGGACCGCATGGAGAAACTGTCCCTGATGGTAAGACAGAAAAGATGGTACGATCGGGGTGCCCGACAGCGGGTCTTCAAGGTTGGGCAGAAGGTCCTAGTGCTCAAACCTGCGAAGACAGATAAGATGCAGGCATCTTGGCAGGGCCCGTATAAAGTATTAGCCCAGGTATGTGATACTACCTATATTATAGCCAGCTGTGCAGATGAAAGGATCCAGCGATCCTTTCATGTGAACATGCTGAAGGAGTATCAGGAGAGACCGGAGGATGTCGCTGCAGTGGGTGCCACTGCTGCAGACGACCCAGAGAACGTACCCCTTCCCGATTTAATAAGGAGGGCCCCCAGACTGACCTTACTAGTCTTGTACAGCTATGGGACCGGTTAAGTCCAGCAGAGAAGGTACAGGCGAGACAGCTTCTGTGGGAGAAGCAGGCGACGTTCTCCCAAGAGCCCGGTTACACTACCCTAGCTGTATATAAGGTAGAGACCCCTGGACAGAACCCCCTGCGACAGCCCCCGACCGTATCCCTGAAGCAGTCCGAGAAGGAATGCAGAAGGAGATACAGGAGATGACTCAGCTTGGAGTCATCGGACACTCCGATAGCCCTTGGGCCTCGCCTGTAGTCCTGGTGCCTAAGAAAGACGGGACCACCTGGTTCTGTGTGGACTACAGGAGGCTCAACGAGTCGGCTATCCCCAAGTTGGCATTTGTCACCCCGTTTGGCCTGTACCAATTTAGAGTCATGCCATTCGGGATGAAGAATGCCCCAGCTACTTTCCAGCGTATGGTGGATAGACTCCTCGATGGCTTCCAGGAATTTGCTTGTGCCTACCTGGATGACATTGCAATCTACTGTGAGTCTTGGGAGGAAAACCTGGTTCATGTAGGGGTAGTTCTGGACAAGATTCGGGCTGCTGGCCTGACCTTGAAGCCAGACAAGTGCCATCTAGGCATGGCTGAAGTGCAGTATTTGGGTCACAGAATCGGAAGTGGGACCCAGAGACCGGAGCCAGCAGTGGCTAACTGGCCCACACCTATCACTAAGATCCAGGTACTAGCCTTCTTAGGGACGGCAGGGTACTACCGACGCTTCGTCCCTGACTACAGTACTATCGCCAAACCCCTGACTGACCTGACTAAGAAGAATTTACCTAAGCAGGTCTTGTAGTCTCCAGCTTGTGAAGCCACATTTCAGGCACTGAAGCAGGCTCATGTGAATGCCCCTGTCTTGGCTGCCCCAGTCCCTAACAAGCGTTTACTCGTCCATACAGATGCTTCCATGTATGGACTGGGGGCTGTGCTGAGCCATGTCGGGGAGGATGGAGTGGAGCACCCTGTCCCATATCTCAGCAGAAAATTACTACCAAGGGAAGTGAGTTATGCGGCAGTGGAGAAAGAATGTTTGGCCCTGGTTTGGGAACTGAAAAAACTGAACCCTTATTTATACGGACAGGAATTTTCCCTTGTGACTGACCACAATCCCTTGGTCTGGCTTAACTGGGTCTCAGGAGACAATGGTAGGTTGCTACGGTGGAGCTTAGCCCTGCAACCCTACAACTTCACCATCAGCTACCGACCCGGTAAGCACAACGGGAATGCTGACAGATTATCTCGGCAAACTGACATTCCTACAGCCTCCTAGTCCGGTCATCCCCAAGTTGACCCGCAAAGGGTCAAGCCGGGTCTGCCAGAGTGTCCCACAAAGGGGGAGCCGTGTGAAAGACCCCTCTGTCATGGAACTATACTTCTATTCCGTTGCCTTCGTCTATCTTTCGGTTAATTGCCTGTCCGTACCCTCCGTTCATTTATTTCACAAACTACCGAATAAACTACTGGGTGGAATTGTCTGATTATGAAAAAGGTATGTTTTTTTTGGAAAGTTTGCAAAGAAGAGGGTACTTTTTCTGGCCAGATGGATAGGTAAGACTTGAAATATGTTGCCAAAAGTTGTCAATTCTATCTGAACCTTGATTTTCCTTTTCGGTCAATCCAATCTCAGTGTCTCTTGATATTTGGTAGAGTTTATACTAACACTGCAAACTGTCAACGTCTCCGTCTGAAATAATACCAGTAAAGTAACTGAGTATGTCCATTATTTCTTCAAAAGATATAAACAGATATTTTGTTGGATCAAGGAATCTTGATGCTTTTAAAACAGTATTGTTCATGGGAAATCTGTTCTTCATGTAGCCAAGGGCTGCACATTAAAATTCCCTCACACCTGCGTAAAATACTTTGATGGCATTTTCATCCAGATCATCCGTGTGACAGACCCCTCTGTCTTGGAACTATACTTCTATTCCGTTGCCTTCGTCTATTTTTCGGTTAATTGCCTGTCCGTACCCTCCGTTCATTTATTTCACAAACTACCGAATAAACTAATGGGTGGAATTGTCTGATTCTGAAAAAGGTATGTTTTAGGGGAATGTGATGCATATTTTGAAAGTTATCAATATTGTTAGTTAGTCACATTCTGTGAGCATATTGCTTTACGTGTAATGTTTAATTCTGTGAGTAGACCACTCCAAAGGTTTATAATGTGTCAGTGACAATCCTGGTATGGTTTACTCCAACATCCATTGTTCTGTATTAACTGTATTAACTGATTTTTTGGGTCCATTATGTCTCTTACTGTGTGTTTTGCAATTAGGTCCAGGGCCGATCCTGGGCGGGTGCACGGGGTGCATCGCGCCCAGGCGCACCGTGAGGAAAGGCGCTCACCGCACCTCCTAATCTCATTGAGTACAGAGCGACTGGTGCAAGCTCCGCCCCGTCGCGCTGTCTGATTGCCGGATGTCTGGTGACATCCGGCAGAAGAACTGAATGACGGTGTTCTGCCTCTGCAGACACCGTCCGGAAACGTCCTCCTCCCTCCAGGGAAGGGGACCAATAGTAAGACGTGCTTTTTTTTTTTAAAGAAAAGAAGTGTGTGTGTTTCAATGTGTATGTCAGGGTGTAAGTGTGTGTTTCAATTTGTGTGTGTGAATGTATGTAAGTGTGTGTGTTTCAGTGTGAATGTGTGTTTCACTGTGTGTGTGAATGTATGTGTGTGTGTTTCAGTGTGTGTGTGAATGTGTGTTTCACTGTGTGTGTGTGTGTGAATGTATGTAAGTGTGTGTGTGTGTGTGAATGTGTGTTTCACTGTGTGTGTGAATGTATGTGTGTGTGTTTCAGTGTGTGTTTCACTGTGTGTGTGTGTGTGTGAATGTGTGTTTCACTGTGTGTGTGAATGTATGTGTGTTTGTTTCACTGTGTGTTTCACTGTGTGTGTGTGTGTGTGTGTGTGTGTGAATGTATGTAAGTGTGTGTGTGTGTGTGAATGTGTGTTTCACAGTGTGTGTGTGTGTGTGTGTGTGAATGTATTTTTCTCTGTGTGAGTCAATGTGTGTGTTACTGTCTGTGTAAGTGTGTGTACATAAGTGTGACTGTGTGTATTGCTCTGTGTGTGTATAAGGGTGTCTGTGTGTAATGGTGACTAAGTGCAAGCCCACCATCAGGGGTCCAGGTCACAACAGAAAAAAAAAATCACCCTGTGTTTAGCAGGTCCGCGGCTGTGTGGGAAGCGTTAAGCGCTCCCCTCCAGCCAGGGACCTGCTAAACAGAGCAGAGCACCAGGAGACAGAGCAGCAAGGAGGTAAGTACTGGGGAAGGGTGCAAATAACAATGCATAACGCTGGCATTTTAAATAGCATATTGAAGGGCAAAATATTGGCATATTAAATTGCAAAATACTGGCCTATTGAGTGGCAAAAGAATGGCATATTAAATGGCAAAAGAATGGCATATTGTGGGGCAAAATACTGGCACATTAAATGGCAAAAGAATGGCATATTGAGGGGCAAAATATTACTGGCATATTGACCAACTGCTCCCAACCACCCTCCATATTACACTAGACTGGGATAACATGCTTGTGAGAGTAGGTGGGGTGAGTGGGAGATATTGGCGGGGGGGGGGGGCAGAAAGGGGCCCTGAAATTCCTAGTGGCAGCCCTGACTAAGTGTGACTGTGTAAGTGTGACTGTGTGTATTTATGCATGAACCTGTGCGAAAGTGTGTCTGTGTATGTAGGCAGGGCAACTTTAACCGGTCCCCATCCAGTCGGCGGCTATTTCCCGCCTCCTGCACTGAGTGTGCATAGAGGGAAGGCTGTGCAGAGGAGACACGAAAGAGCAGCAACAAGGTGAGTACTGGGGAATGGGGGGAGGGGTAATGCTTTTCTTGGGAAAACTGGTGGTGGCATATTAATGGACAAACTGACACTGGCATATTAGTGGCCAAACTGACACTGGCATATTAATGGGCAAACTAACTGTGCTATATTATTGGACAAACTAACTGTGGTATGTTAATGGGCAAGCTATCTGTGGCATATTAATGGGAAAACTATCTGTGGCATATTAATGGGCAAACTGGCAGTGGCATATAAATGGGCAAACTGGCTGTGGCATATTAATAGGCAAATACACGGGATTATGAGGAGGAGAGACATACATGTGAGTTATGAAGAGAAAGAGACAGCAGACATGGGTGTATAGAAGGAGAGACAGACATGCAGAAAAAAAGACCACCATGGGGAGCATGAGGAACAGAAAGATAGACATGGAAAAATATATGGGGTATGAAGGGAGAGATATACATGAGGGTATGAGTGGAGAGAGAGAGAGATACATGAGGGTATGAGTGGAGAGAGAGAGAGATACATGAGGGTATGAGTGGAGAGGGAGAAAGACATGGAGGTATGGGAAGAGAGAGACAAGTGAGTGACTGACTTGGTGGAATATTATTTATTGCTCCTTGTGTACTTATTTTCCAATGATGCTCAGCCAGACTAATGGGAGACTTTGGCTGGTTGGACATCATGGGAACTGTAGTTAACCCCTTAAGGACAGAGCCTTTGAAACATTTTTGTCCTTTCTGGACAATGGCTATTTTAACATTTCTGTGCTGTTTGTGTTTAGCAGTAATTTTCTTCTTTGTCATTTGCTGTACCCACACATATTATATATTGTTTTTATCGGGACAAGAAGGGCTTTCCATGGATGCCATCTTTTTCATCATATCTTATCATATTATTAAAAAAAAAAAAAAAATATGGTAAAAAAAAAAAAAAAATACACAAATCTCCTGACTTTTATTTGAAACAACTTCTCCTCATCGACAACAGCGAACGAAAAAACATGCTAAATAGATTCTACTATTTCTCCTGAGTATGCATAGGTTTGTTGGGTTGTTTGGGGGCTAAAATGCCAAATTTTTGAGGTGCAGTTTTTTGTTTTCCAACTTGAAATTTTTACATGCAGACAGCCTGCACCCATGTCCCATTTGGGACATATTTGAAGCCAGCTAGTGTATTTTACCCCATCAACCCATATATTTTTTAAAAGTAGACACCTTAGGCTATCTCAAATGGTGGTATTTTAACACTTTCCATGCACTAATTCTACCACCAGCCTTTGTCAAAGTTTGTGGTAGTAATTTTTTTGTGTTTTTTTTTCACAAACCTTGTACTTCAGACATGAATTCACAGATTTTGGTATGTGTCACTGCCAAATAACACCCCAATAAGTGTTCAGCAACATCTCTTGAGTACAGGGATACCACCCATGCATAGGTTTGTTGGGTTGTTTGGGGGCTAAAATGCCAAATTTGTGAGGTGCAGTTTTTTGTTTTCCAAATTGAAATTTTTACATGCAGACAGCCTGCACCCATGTCCCATTTGGTACATATTTGAAGCCAGCTAGTGTATTTTACCCCATCAACCCATATATTTTTTTAAAGTAGACACCTTAGGCTATCTCAAATGGTGGTATTTTAACACTTTCCATGCACTAATTCTACCACCAGCCTTTGTCAAAGTTTGTGGTAGTAATTTTTGTGTGTTTTTTTTTTCACAAATATTGTATTTTAGACATAAATTCACAGATTTTGGTATGTGTCACTGCCAAACAATAACCCAATATGTGTTCAACAACATATCCTGAGTACAGGGATACCACCCATGCATAGGTTTATTGGGTTGTTTGGGGGCTAAAGGGCCACATTGTGAAGCTGCGCATTTTCAACTTGGAATATTGACGTGTAGTCAGCCTGAGCCCATCTTTCATTTGGGACTTTTTTTTTAAAGTAGGACAGTGTATTTTACCCCAAAAAGTATATATTTTGTAAAAGTAGACACCCTAGGCTATTTTAAATGGTGGTATTTTAACACTTTCCATGCACCAATTCTACCACCAGCCTTTGTCAAAGTTTGTGGTAGTCATTTTATTGTGTATTTTTTCCCACATACATTGCACTTTAGACACAAATTCACATATTTCGGTATGTGTCACTGACAAACAATACCACAATATATGTTCAGCAACATCTCCCGAGCACAGGGATACCACCCATGCATAGCTTTGTCAGCTTTGTTAGGGGTTGAAAGGCTACATTTGAGAGGTGCGCTTTTTGATTTTCAAACTTGGAATTTGAACATGTAAAGCAAGGAAGGGGTTAATAGCTCTTATAAGAGCCTTTGTAGTACTGTACAAAAAAATTAACCCCTAAAAATGCACAGACAAGAAAAAATGTTCTGCTGTGCAGTGATCAGTGGCAGGGAAGGGGTTAATACACTACACTATACAAAGGGTATGGCTTTTATAAAAGCCCCTGGGACTCACAATTTTTTAACATTTTATTTAATTTATTACAATTAAAAAATTATGTTATACAGATCTGTCTCTTTCCCTCACTAAAACTCAAGTGAGGAGAGGGAGGCAGATCCATATGGGTCAGAACAATATTTACCAATATTGATCGAACCAGACGAATGGTGATGCTCATCTGAGAAATCACCCTTTGCCACTGATCGGCTGTTACTGATCGCTATACACGCGTTCAGACAGCTTCAAAAGGAATACACGTAATCCCCTAGTGGGTATAATTAACCCCTAGCGAGTGTGACAAAAAAAATGCTGATAGCAAAAAAAAATCCTTCTGCGACCAGATTGCTCCATATGCGCTGCTTAGGCAGTGACCATATGCACTGCTTAGGCAGTGACCATATGTGCTGCTTAGGAAGTGATATACGGCAAGGAAGGGGTTAATAGCTCTTAAAAGCGCCTTTGATATACTGTAATAAATCAAAGTAAAAAAAATTAACTACCAAAGAAATGCACAAAAAATGTGCTGCTGTGTAAGATCACTGCGTACACAGGGATCAATTGCAGGGAAGGGGTTAAATACTGGAAACGGCTTTTATAAAAGCCTTTGGGTCTCAATTCTATTAAATATATTATAATTAAAAACTTACATTATACAGCTCTGTCTCCCTCCCTCACTAAAACTCAAGTGAGAGGGAGGCAGATCTACACGGGTCAGATCAAATATTTACAAATATTGATCTAACCAGACGAATGGTGATGCTCATCTGAGCAAACGCCAACCCGCCTTTGTCACTTATCAGCTGTTACTGATCGCTATACATGCGCTCAGACAGCTAAAAAAATTTTTTTACGTTAAACGTAGTCCCCTAGCGGGTATAATTAACACGTGACGGGTGTAATAAAAAAGTTTTAAAAAAATTTAAAATGCTTCTGCAGAAAGATTGCTGCATTTGCGTCAGATCGCTGCGTAGGCAGTGATCTACAGCAAGCAAGGGGTTAATCTCTCTTAAAAGAGCTTTTTTTATACTGTAATGAATTACAGTAAAAAAAAATTAACCCCTAAAAAATGCACAGACAGCAAAAAATGTGCTGCTGTGTATGATCACTGCGTACACAGCGATCAATGGCAGGGAAGGGGTTAAATGGCTTTTATAAAAGCCCTTGGTGTTTAAAATTTTATTAAATATTTTTTTTATTATTTTATTTTATTTTTTACTTTATCTGATCCGTCTCTCTCCCTTACTAAAACTAGTAAGGTGAGGGAGGCAGATCAATACTTGTCAAAGGCAATATTTACTAATATTGCCTTTGACAGTATGGTAAGTGCTCATCAGAGCACTTACCATACATGCCTGCACACAGATCACATAGATCTGTTGTGCCGGCATCGATTGGCTCCCCCTAGAGCATCGGAAGTGAAATACTTTCACTTCCGATGCTCTTGCCATTAGAAGGGAAGCGCTGCCTGTACAGGCAGCGTTCCCTTCTACTGAGCCGATGGGGTCGCTCAGGAGAGCGACCACCATCGGTTCTGGGGAGCCTGAAGGTGTTGTTAAGTGCCTCTGATGAGCACTTACCATACTGTCAAAGGCAATATTAGTAAATATTGCCTTTGACAAGTATTGATCTGCCTCCCTCACCTTACTAGTTTTAGTAAGGGAGAGAGACGGATCAGATAAAGTAAAAAATAAAATAAAATAATAAAAAAAATATTTAATAAAATTTTAAACACCAAGGGCTTTTATAAAAGCCATTTAACCCCTTCCCTGCCATTGATCGCTGTGTACGCAGTGATCATACACAGCAGCACATTTTTTGCTGTCTGTGCATTTTTTAGGGGTTAATTTTTTTTTACTGTAATTCATTACAGTATAAAAAAAGCTCTTTTAAGAGAGATTAACCCCTTGCTTGCTGTAGATCACTGCCTACGCAGCGATCTGACGCAAATGCAGCAATCTTTCTGCAGAAGCATTTTTAATTTTTTTTAAACTTTTTTATTACACCCGTCACGTGTTAATTATACCTGCTAGGGGACTACGTTTAACGTAAAAAAATTTTTTTAGCTGTCTGAGCGCATGTATAGTGATCAGTAACAGCTGATAAGTGACAAAGGCGGGTTGGCGTTTGCTCAGATGAGCATCACCATTCGTCTGGTTAGATCAATATTTGTAAATATTTGATCTGACCCGTGTAGATCTGCCTCCCTCTCACTTGAGTTTTAGTGAGGGAGGGAGACAGAGCTGTATAATGTAAGTTTTTAATTATAATATATTTAATAGAATTGAGACCCAAAGGCTTTTATAAAAGCCGTTTCCAGTATTTAACCCCTTCCCTGCAATTGATCGCTGTGTAAGCAGTGAACTTACACAGCAGCACATTTTTTGCTGTCTGTGCATTTCTTTGGGGGTTAATTTTTTTTACTTTGATTTATTACAGTATATCAAAGGCGCTTTTAAGAGCTATTAACCCCTTCCTTGCCGTATATCACTTCCTAAGCAGCACATATGGTCACTGCCTAAGCAGTGCATATGGTCACTGCCTAAGCAGCGCATATGGAGCAATCTGGTCGCAGAAGGATTTTTTTTTGCTATCAGCATTTTTTTTGTCACACTCGCTAGGGGTTAATTATACCCACTAGGGGATTACGTGTATTCCTTTTGAAGCTGTCTGAACGCGTGTATAGCGATCAGTAACAGCCGATCAGTGGCAAAGGGTGATTTCTCAGATGAGCATCACCATTCGTCTGGTTCGATCAATATTGGTAAATATTGTTCTGACCCATATGGATCTGCCTCCCTCTCCTCACTTGAGTTTTAGTGAGGGAAAGAGACAGATCTGTATAACATAATTTTTTAATTGTAATAAATTAAATAAAATGTTAAAAAATTGTGAGTCCCAGGGGCTTTTATAAAAGCCATACCCTTTGTATAGTGTAGTGTATTAACCCCTTCCCTGCCACTGATCACTGCACAGCAGAACATTTTTTCTTGTCTGTGCATTTTTAGGGGTTAATTTTTTTGTACAGTACTACAAAGGCTCTTATAAGAGCTATTAACCCCTTCCTTGCTTTACATGTTCAAATTCCAAGTTTGAAAATCAAAAAGCGCACCTCTCAAATGTAGCCTTTCAACCCCTAACAAAGCTGACAAAGCTATGCATGGGTGGTATCCCTGTGCTCGGGAGATGTTGCTGAACATATATTGTGGTATTGTTTGTCAGTGACACATACCGAAATATGTGAATTTGTGTCTAAAGTGCAATGTATGTGGGAAAAAATACACAATAAAATGACTACCACAAACTTTGACAAAGGCTGGTGGTAGAATTGGTGCATGGAAAGTGTTAAAATACCACCATTTAAAATAGCCTAGGGTGTCTACTTTTACAAAATATATACTTTTTGGGGTAAAATACACTGTCCTACTTTAAAAAAAAGTCCCAAATGAAAGATGGGCTCAGGCTGACTACATGTCAATATTCCAAGTTGAAAATGCGCAGCTTCACAATGTGGCCCTTTAGCCCCCAAACAACCCAACAAACCTATGCATGGGTGGTATCCCTGTACTCAGGATATGTTGTTGAACACATATTGGGTTATTGTTTGGCAGTGACACATACCAAAATCTGTGAATTTATGTCTAAAATACAATATTTGTGAAAAAAAACCACAAAAATTACTACCACAAACTTTGACAAAGGCTGGTGGTACAGTGATCGTAGCGCGCCCCTGCACATTTGGGGGGTGTTGCACAATGCCTCTACCTAGAGGCATTGTAGCAACACCGTTAGAGTAAAGAAAGCGACCGCTGGTCGCTTTCTTTACTCAATTTAGTGCATGACGTGCCAGGCACGTCACCTGTCGGCAAGTCCTCGATTTGCCGTGACGTGCCTGGCACGTCATCTGTCGCTAAGGGGTTAAAACTGCTAGCCAGCAAAAAGTATCCCATGTTGCTGGCCGAGCATCATAGACATAAATAAAACCACTACACTGTTTTACGGCCAAATAAATATCTTTATTTAAAATAAAAGCTTGTGTTGGTCCTTCATCTAAAAATAAAGCTTGTGCTCTCCACAAAAATCCACATTCAACAATTCTTCAGTTTTGTTTGCTAAAACTTCTGGTTTTATGAGCTTGATGAGGAAATATTTGTATTTCTATTTACCTCTTCATGCAACACATGTACTTTTGGGTCATTTGATTGAAGCAATATATTAAAGCTGTCCGCTTTATTGAGGACTGCATGAACAAAAAAAGGTAAATCATTGTGATCCTGTTTTCATAAAGCGATACTAAACGTTTTTCTCTCTCTCTGTTCCCTTACTTCTTCCTCTGCCATCTTCTCCATCAGCAAAGTAGAAAAATACCCTTTTAGTGCATCCCATTTTGAAAGAATTCTTTCAACGCATTTCATTTGGCTTAGCCATCATGTCGAGCAGTGCTTCAACACTTTCCTGACATCAACATTGCAGAAAACCATGACGTCTCGTAAATCTTCTTTTCTGGAGCAGGCTTTTTCAAAGTGATAATAAGTGTCGATAATAATGTATTCAATAGAGTTGAGCGAACCCGAACCACAAAGTTCGGGTTCATACCGAACATTAGGATTTTTGGACCCCGGACCCGAACATGGACATTCCACTGTATGTCCGGGTTGGAGTTCGGGGTTCGGCGATTCATATCGCCTAAACAAATTAAAAAATGACTAGTGACTGGACAGCTATTGCTATAAGCCCCCCCCCCCCGGTCCCCACCCATTGCCCGCGGGTGGGGACCCTAATAATGTTAGAAAACAAACACGTGAAAAAGTGTGCTGTAACTCAACACTCAAATACACACAAAATAAAATAAAATCGGGGTTACCCTTAAATATAACGTAATCAGCTTGGTGTTAGCCAGAAGGGATAAAAAAAAACAGATACAATAATAATATAGTGTAGTAATTTTAACGAAAAAAGTGCCAATATTCAAAATAAATGTGAATGCACTCACATCTCCCTGAGCAGAGTTCTGCTCAGTCTATAAAGCATCCAGGGAGCCCACAAGGGGTTAATGATCCAGCAGGTCTCCAGGAAATGGCAAAAGAGAGCAGAGAGGAGACTTTTAGTATGGATAGATTTAATATTTAAAAAGGTACATAAAAGTCTTACATTACAAATCACAGGATTCAGCAGGAAAGTGCACAGTGGTATAAATCCAAGTGTCCAAGCAAGTCCCAAAAGGTCTTTTAGGGCTTTTTCAAGTGTCCTCTCTCTGTTTGCAATTTCCACTTTTAAATCGTCTTCATTCTGCAGTAAGCGTCTCTCCGATCAGACGGGTCTGTAGTTTCTTCCTCTCAGCAGTCTTACTTCTTAACCCTTTCTTATATCCCTCTGTTTGGCTGAGACTGCTGGAGGGATATGATCCATATTAAATGTATAGTAAGAAAAGTTATTACAATGTGGCACAATAGTCTATGTACATAAAATCAAGATACTGGGCATTATCATATATATCAAAAATTATATATAAAAAAATTATATAATATATATAATTTTTGATATATATGATAAAAAATAACAACTTCATACTTACCATTTGATGTCTTCTTTTTTCTTTTCTTTAGCCCCAAAAAAGGCCAAATAAAAAACCATACTACGAGCCGCAACTGGTGAAAAAAAATAATCCATCTTCGCCTATGGAAGGGCCCGTGCAGACTGAGCTCTGCAGGGTGGGGGAAGGCTTATAAAGCCAACCAATCAATGTGCTCTGACAGGTAAATGAAGAGACTGACAGGTAAGTCTCTCCATTTACCTGTCACAGCACTCTGATTGGTTGTTTTGAAATGGTTGGTTTGAAATGGTTGGTTTAGGTCCCCCCCACCATTATTATTATAGGGTCCCCACCCGCCGGCAATGGGTGGGGACATTAGGTCCCCCCACCATTATTATAGGGTCCCCACCCACGGCAATGGGTGTGGACTGGGGGGACATTAAGTCCCCCCTAACATTATTAGGGTTCGGGGGTGAGTTCGAGCCCGAACCAAGACTTTTTTTTTCGAAGTTCGGCCGAACCCGAACATCAAGGGGTCTGCTCAACTCTAGTCTTCAACACTCACGGACAACATTTTTGCTACTCGCTGATTCAACAAATGGGCTAAGTAGTATGGACAACCCACATCAAAAACTGTTGATTGTTTTGCTTTTATTCTGCTCAGCACACTGTTGTGTCTACCAACCATGACACTTGCGTTGTCGCTGCTGTAGGCCGCCACACAATTTTTCCAATCTAATCCCTTCTTTAGAATAACATCATTAATTCCATTAAAGATGTTTTCTCCAGTTGCCTTGTTACAAGGAAACATGTCAAGTAAAGAAGTGGTCACATTTATTGAATTTTTTTCCATGGTGCCTCAGCAAAACTGGAAAAAGTTTGTCTTCACTATCACTGCTGCCATCTGTAGCCAGAGAAAACCAACCTTCATTAGTGTCCCCAATGAATCTAATACTTTCTTTTGTGCTTCTGGTGCTATAATACCATTGCACAGGTGTGTAGCTTTAGTTCTCCCACATTAAAATTTAGAAGTAACTTCTCCTGAGAACATTTCTTTGAAGAGTTTTGCAGCATGGTCACTGGACAGGAATGCAATGGTTTGTTCAATCAAAAACCCTGTCCAAAGCACTGCTGCTTGGTTGGCCTGATCAAATACTGGGCCTGTATTAACTGTTGATGCCCAACTTGTTATCTTTTGGCTTGATGTTCCTGCAGAAAACAGGTCAGCCTTTTCTATTTGCATCTGGGTTTCCATGTGAACTCTTAGATCATTACTTCCGCCATGTGCAATTCTTACGTCTTTTGAATAATATGTACAAAAGGCATATGCACTACCCATTGCCATTTGGAGTTAAAACTGCATAAACTTTTTTTTGCTCATTTGGCAGCTATTCCCGCTTTTGAGCATATTTTTCTTTTTTGGGGGGCAACTAATAAAGAATGACTAACATCAGGTTGACCCTGATTGCGGTCTGGAATAACAGGACTTGCTTGTCGTCTCTGTTCTATGTCACTTGTATCCGAAAGAGAAATTGGTAAATCTTCTTGTTCTGATTCAATTTCCTCTGCTGTCTCCGTTTCAAATTGCAGTGTGTGACTTTGCTGCTCAGTGGACCTTCTATCTGCTGTCCCTCTCTTAACTGGCGGAGAAAGACTTGGTTGTCCTCGCTTTATGACAGTAGTTGTAATTGGCAAAGTAGGCCTTCTTTGCTTTTTTCCCCTTTAAGAAGGTAGGATTTCCACTGACTTTTTTTTTTTCCCCTTTTTTTCCCCTTTAAGAAGGTAGGATTTCCACTGACTTTGTTCTCTTGAGTGGTGATCTCTGGCTCAGTTTTCCAGGCTCTTTTCCAAATGGAAGTTTCTCACTTTGTTCCCCTTCCTCTCCAGACACTTTCTCAGCTGGAGGTGTGTCACTTGCATGTTCCTCCTCCGTAGAGCTTCTCTCAATGGATGGAGCATCACTTGGCTCTCCTTGCTCTGCAATTGCTCTCTTAGTTGGCGTAGCAAAATTTGCCTGTCTTTGCCCTGCAGGCCCTTTCTCAGACCTCTTTTTGAAGAAATCTAATATGCTACGCTTTTTGGAGCTCATCCTTTCATAAAGGTATTTACTTTTTTCCCTTGTAACAAAAATAAAAAGAAACACTGTATGTACTCTTACCTGGGACAATAGATAACAACATGGTCTAGTTTGTGTCCAGCAATCTATCAGCAAATTGTTGGTGACTATTTTGAAACGGGAACAGTATTCCTTTGATGCAACAGTTTTTAATAGATGTAGTCTAAACAACTTTACACTAAAAGCTAAAGCACTGTTCAACAAATTGAAAATGACACACTGCTTTGAAAACCTACAAAATGCATAATAAAGCCACGTTCTCAACGTTTGGCACCCTTTGGGGGGGCACTCCTGATAAGCCCTAGGGGTATATGATTATCTTTTTAAATATGAATAATGGTGCTTGTGATCAAACAGATGAGAGATGAAGAACACTGCTATATTAACTTAAAGAAATTGTGACACAATTGGCCAGCAGTGCTTACCTTCAAATTAGCTTTACTATTAATAGTCAATGCATTCAAAATCAAATCATGCAACCAGTGCTGTATTTACCGCGAGGCATCCTGTTAAAAAAAAAAAAGACCGCGCTTGCAGGCAGAGACGGAGGTGAGAGGGGATCGGAAGATCCCCCCTCACCATCGCTCTGCCTGCCAGGCTGCACGGGGAGCCGAACAGGCAGCACAGAGAAACCTCCGTGCTGCCTGTTCGGCTCCCCGTGCAGTGTGACACGGAAGTGCCGACAGTCACGTGACGGGCGCGCTGACATCATACGCGCGCCTGGTCACGTGACCTGTCGGCACAATCGCCGGGAAGCCGAACAGGCAGCATGGAGGGACCATGCTGCCTGCCTGCCAGGGAAAGGTAAGTGCTGATGGGAGACTGTGTGTGTGTGTGTGTGTGTGTGTGTGTGTGTGTGTGTGTGTGTGTGTGTGTGACTGAGTGTGATGGGAGTCAGAGTGTGTGTGATGGGAGTCAGAGTGTGTGTGATGGGAGACAGTGTGTGTGACTGAGTGTGATGGGAGTCAGAGTGTGTGTGATGGGAGACAGTGTGTGTGACTGAGTGTGATGGGAGTCAGAGTGTGTGTGATGGGAGACAGTGTGTGTGACTGAGTGTGATGGGAGTCAGAGTGTGTGACTGAGTGTGATGGGAGTCAGAGTGTGTGTGATGGGAGTAGGAGTGTGTGACTGAGTGTGATGGGAGTAGGAGTGTGTGACTGAGTGTGATGGGAGTGTGTGTGTGATGGGAGTATGAGCTTGATGTGAGTCTGAATGATGGGGCATGTCTTAGGTGTGTAACGTGGGTGTGCAGCTTGGGTAGGGGGGTGCCCGGATTTTGTCTGCCTAGGGCAGCACAAAATCAAGATACACCACTGCATGCAACTCATCACCAATAATCTTAAGTGCATAAAAAAAATTGATGTAGAAGGTTAAACAATGGTAGTAGTTACAAGGTCAAATCTGGGGTAAAGTTCTGAAAGTGCTTTAATCAGCAGGAGCTGATTTATTACCACTTTGAGTGCTCCACTTTTACAACTTTACTCAGATATGAGCTTTGTAAATCAATCAAAATAAAAAAGCAGTATGTAGTTTTCAATTAATTGTGCTCTTGAGCAACTAAATTCCTTTAAGTTCACAGAAAACTGCTAATTCCAAACACTATAGTGTAGTTTATATAATGTTAACTATTTCTTCAGAGTAAATAATAAACTGTACAGTACCACAAATATCGGAAAGTGCCAGTATTTAACATATTTGCTGTAGCCAGTCACCTTTACATGGACCTCATAAATCACTTGCCATCCTGTAAATCACATAGGCCATAGTTGTAATTTGAGGATTAAATCAGGAGGGGATAACACAAGATGTTTTCCACCTTAAGCAGGTGTGGAGGGAGCCTGACTATGGCAGTAAACCCATCAAACCATTAAGGTGTCATAAGAGAGGACAAAAAAATTCCTCCTTTGAAGATAAAACTGTAAAATACACAAATGTAAATGCGGCTTTAGGACTATACACACACATGAGCAGAAATGGACCTGTAAAAATAACCAAGCTGTGAGGAATTCTTTAACACCTCAGATTAGAAGGTGCAGACACTTAAAGGGACACACAACTTGTTTCCCTTGTCTGGTGCTTCTAATACATAAGTGAAAAATAGAGTGCCCCTAGTATGAGGATACTCTGCACCAGCGGAGAGAAAAAGTCACTGACCAGACCAGGCTGCCTGCTTCTTAGGAAAGCATTGCAGCTGACGATCAGAGGATAAGCAGGCAGGTACTAAAAGTACATCAGGAGAGCATGGTAGATGCTGGTCAGAGGATAAGCTAGTTTGTACAAAAAGGACATCAAAGAGAAGCATTGCCTAAGGATGCAAGGTTTTGTTTTTAAAAACAAAACAAAAAAAACATTGCATCCCCTTAAGGAATAAATCTGAAATCCACTAGCATATTAACATTAGCTTAAACAACATTTCATCTAATCAGGTGTATTCCTACATTTGCTGAAAGTTATTTTGAGACACTGAGTTTGCCGTTCAAGTTCAAGACTTAACCCTGCCTTGAAAAAAAAAATATTATTATTAATAATAATCAAATCTGTATTGGAACATAATAATATAACCCGCAAGTCTTTTCCTATTGGTGTGTGTCAATGGGCACAATGTTGCATGCCTATATGTGCAGGGCCAGTAGAAGGATTTTTTGATACACACGCGAAAGTGCTTTTTGTGCCCCCCCCCCCCCCACCCCCTTCCCATTACTCTCCCCATATACATAGTAACATAGTAACATAGTAATTTAGGTTGAAAAAAGACACAAGTCCATCAAGTTCAACCCTTCTACCTATCATTACAGCTTTTGATCCAAAAGAAGGCAAAAAACCCCTAAGGAAGCTATTTCGAATTTTGCCTCCTGGGGGAAAAAATTCCTTCTTGACTCCAAGAGGCAATCAGATTTCTCCTTGGATCAATAAGCTCTTTTATTAATGCTTATTCTATTATTAATAGCCCTGTATGTTCTGCTTTCCTAAAAAAACATCCAAAACATTTTTAAATGCATCTATTGTGGTTGCTAGCACTACCTCTCTTGGCAGGGAGTTCCATAACTTTATTGTCCTAACCGTAAAGAATCCCTTCCTTTGCTGTCTATGAAATCTTTGCTCTTTCAGTCTGAGGGGGTGACCTCTTGTTCTTTGTACCTTTCTGTTAATGAACAGGTCACTGGAGAGCTCTTTATATTGGCCCTGCAAATATTTATATAATGTTATCATATCCCCTCTGAGACGCCTTTTTTCTAACGTATATAAATTCAATTTTTTAAGTCTCTCTTCATAACTAAGATCCTCCAAACCCCTTATTAATTTTGTAGCTCTCCTTTGCACTTTTTCTAGTTCCTTAATATCCTTTTTAAGGACTGGTGCCCAGAACTGTACTGCATATTCAAGGTGAGGTCTTACCATTGATTTGTAAAGAGGCAAGATGATATCCTCCTCCTGTGAATCTATACCTCGTTTTATACATGCCAATATCTTATTGGCCCTTGCAGCTGCTGACTGGCATTGGGCACTGTTGCCAAGTTTGTTGTCTATAATTATTCCTAAATCCTTTTCATTAGTAGTTTTTCCCAGGGAAAAACCATTTAACGTATATGTTGCTTTGTTATTATTTTTCCCATAATGCATAACTTTACATCTGTCTATATTGAACCTCATTTGCCACTTTACTGCCCATTCCCCCACTCTGTCCAAATCTTCCTGTAAAGAAAAAACATCAAGATTAGTCTTTATTGCCTTACCTAATTTAGTGTCGTCCGCAAACACGGAGACATGGCTCTCAGCACAATGTGGCAGATCATTAATAAACAAATTAAAAAGAAGAGGGCCCAAAACAGACCCCTGAGGTACTCCGCTTAATACCCTTGTCCAATTTGAGGATTTTCCATTTACAACAACCCTTTGTGTTCTATCTTTTAGCCAATTTTCAATCCACATACACACATTTGCCCCCAAACCTATTTCTCTCAATTTGTAGAGTAACCTTTTGTGTGGAACTGTATCAAATGCTTTCGCAAAATCCAAATAGATCACATCAACTGCCACACCTAGATCTATATTTTTATTGACTTCTTCATAGAATGTTATTAAGTTTGTTTGACAAGACCTGTCTTTCACAAAACAAGTTGACTTTTACTAATTATATTCTGGTTCAAGATGTATTCTTGAGTGTATACCTTTAGCAATCCTTCAAATAGTTTCCCTACTACAGATGTCAAGCTCACTGGCCTATAATTACCTGGCAGAGATTTTGATCCCTTTTTAAATATTGGAATGACATCCGCCTTTCGCCAGTCTGTTGGCACTGTACCTGAACTGAATGAATCCCTAAAGATCATGAATAGTGGTCTGGCCAGAATTATGCTTAACTCTCTAAGTACCCTTGGGTGTATACCATCTGGTCCTGGGGCCTTGTCTATCTTAACAGAGTTTAATTGCTTAAGCACTTTTTCCTGTGTCAGCCAATCCCATGTTTGCAGCGAATGTCCCATAACTTCCTGTAGCAGGGGCTCGTCCATCTGCTCTTCCTTAGTATAAACAGAAGAAAAAAAAGTATTTAAAATGTCTGCTTTCTCTCTGTCCTCACTTACCAAATTTCCCATTTGGGATAACAAGGGCCCAACATTTTCCCTCTTTAGCTTTTTCCATTTATATATCTATAAAACATTTTGGGGTTAGTTTTACTCTCCTTGGCAACCCTTTTCTCATTTTCCAATTTAGCCATTTTAATTGCCTTTTTGCAGGCTTTGTTGGCCTCTTTGTACTCTATAAATGATAATGCTGATCCCGTGTTTTTATAATGTTTGAATGACATTTTCTTGTTTTTTACTTCCTGTTTCACGTTACCTGTAAGCCACATTGGTTTCGATTTTTGTCTTTTGCATTTGTTTCCCAAAGGTATATATTGGGATGTGTACTTTTGTAATGTGTGCTTAAAGGCATTCCACTTGTCTTCTGTGTTTAGTCCAGAAAACAATCGTTCCCAGTCTAAATGTTCAATCGATGCCCTTAGTCCATCAAAGTTAGCCCTTCTAAAATTAAGTGTTTTGGTGGCGTATTTACCAATTTGCTTTTTTGCATTAATCTCAAATGAGACCATATTATGGTCACTATTCCCCAAGTGTTCTCTTATTTGGATGTTTGAGATAAGCTCCTCATTGTTTGTTATTACCAAATCCAGACAGGCATCCATTCTAGTTGGGGTGTCTACTAATTGTGCCATAAATTTGTTATTAAGCAGGTCCAGAAACTTGCTGCCCCTAGCTGAAATAGTTGTGCCACGCTTCCAATCTATATCTGGGTAATTAAAATCTCCCATGATTAGAACTTCATTCATATTTGCAGCCTTTTCAATTTGTAATAAAAGCTGATCTTCTCCATCAATGCTAATATTTGGTGGCTTGTAGCATACACCTACAAGTAATGTGCGATTCTTTTTAGCGTCTAAGCTAATCTCCACCCACAGTGTCTCCACATCAGTTCCAGTTACATCATGTACACCTTCTTTAATACTGGGCTTTAATTTAGGATTTACATACAGACAAATCCCTCCCCCTTTTCTATTTACTCTGTCCTTTCTAAAAAGTGAGTAACCTTGTAAATTAACTGACCAGTCGTGGGTCTCATCCCACCACGTTTCTGTGATTCCGATTAAATCATACTGTTCAGCACTTACCAGTATCTCCAGCTCACCCATTTTGTTTGTCAAGCTTCTTGCATTTGCTAAAAGACATTTGAGATTACTACCCATTTTCTGTTTAGTTGACAAACACTTAATGTGTGCAGGTTTAATTATATGGACCTCCCTTTGGTCTATGTTAACCCCACCACTGCTTTCCTCCTCTCCCATAGCTAGACCCACCTTCCAATCTACCCTAGCTACCATTGCTTCTTTTTGATCTTGACCCTCCCCCCCAGAGCTTAGTTTAAAAGCTCATCTAATCCTATAGCCATCCTCGCCCCTAATACTGCAGCCCCCTCATCATTGAGGTGCAGCCCATCCCGTCCAAAGAGTCTGTAGCCGACTGCAAAGTCTGCCCAGTGCTCCAAGAACCCAAATCCCTCTTGCTTGCACCACCTTCGCAACCACGCATTAATCTCCCTAAGCTCCCGCTGTCTCCCTGACGTAGCGCGTGGTACTGGTAATATTTCAGAGAATATTACCTTGGAGGTCCTTTCCTTTAGCTTCTTTCCTAGTTCCCTAAAATCATTTTTAAGGAACCCCCACCTACCATTTACTTTGTCATTAGTACCAATGTGTACTATGACCGCTGGATCATGACCCACATCTCTGTTCTCCCTCCCCCTCATCTGTTTATTTCCCTCTTCTGTTCTCTACCCCTCCTCCCCTATCTCTGCTCTCTCCCCCTCTTCCTCTCCCCATTTCTGTTTTCTCCCCATCCTCTGCTCTCTCCCCTTCCACCCATCCCCTGTTCTCTCCCCTTCCACCCCTCCCCTATTCTCATTCTCCCCCCCCTTGCCTGTTCTCTTTCTTTCTCCCCCCCCTCCCCTGTTCTCTCTCCCTTCCGCTCCCCTGTTCTCTCCTCCCACCCCCCCAGACAGACCCTGGGAGGGGGCGGATCTCACCGGGTGCGAGGTCCACCCCCTCTCCTTGTAGTAGAGTGGTATCTGCTTCGGGGAGCCGAGCAGCTCAGTAAGTGCTGATGGCGCTCCCTGTGTGGAGTGATGATGCAGGGCATCAGAAATGCCCTGAATTATCTCTAAACACAGGGAGCCATTTTTTTTCCTCCAGGGCTGGCGCCCCCGTCAAGGCAGCTCCCTGAGGCGGCTGCCTGAGCAGCCTTACGGTGGCGCCGGCCTTGTACATGTGTGTGAACATCTCAACAACAACATTGTGTGTATGCGCAGTAGAGCTCTTAGGACAACTGACAGTGCCACTTTGCATGCACTCAACCTCCTAAACTCCGCCCCCCGGCGTCCAGATTCGGCGAAGGGGAAAACTTTGTCAGACAATATAATAATAATGCTGCCATCAACATGCATGTAACTGCTGTGGAGCACACTAACTTGAATGTTTGTGTATATATTTGTATATGCATAACTAAATTACATTATTAAAGTGTGTGAACACTTGCTATGGGTGGTGTACTGTCCATTAGTGATAGGAGTGGTGGTTGCATGTAAGGACAGGATGGCTTGTAAGGATATGATGCACACTTATAAGTTATAGCCCATCTATCTGAAAATATTTAGATTGAATATAAAATCCTCAATTGAGCGTAATGGGGTCCTTGTCTTTATCTTATGTTCAGGATAGCTTTATGCTTATGCCAAGCATGCTTAAACTCATTCAATGTACCACTTCTTCTGGAAGACTATTCCATGCACCCACTACCCTCTCAGTAAAGTAATACTTTCATTAGTCCCTGGCCTTATCTTATATCTAGGATAGCCTTATACCTATCCCACGCATGCTTAAACTCCTTCACTATATTAACCTCTAACACTGCTGCTTGAAGGATAAGGATAAACTACCGTATTTGCTCGATTATAAGACGACCCTGATTATAAGACGACCCCCCAAACTTTGGATATTCCTTTAGGAAAAAAACTAAAAGCCTGAATATAAGACTACCCTATAGGAAAAAAGTTAAACTTGTATATATTCACATGTAAATTGCTTTTTTAATAAAAAATTATATAAAAAAAATGCATTTCTTGTTTTTATTTCCTTTTATGTGCCAATTCTGCCTCTCTTTCCCTTGCCCCCAGCTTTGTCTCTCTCCCCCTCCCTTTGACTCCCCCCTCTCCTCTGTCTCTTCCCCCCCCTTGTTTCTCTCTGCCCCCTCCCTCCCCTTGTTGCTCTGTCCCCCCCTCCCTCTGTCTCTTCCCCCCTTCTAGCTCTCTTCCCCCCTCCCTTGTTGCTCTGTCACCCCCTCCCTCTCTGCCCCCTCCCCCTGTCTCTTCCCCCCTCCCTCCCCCTGTCTCTCTGCCTCCCTCCCCTGTCTCTCTGCCCCCCCTCCCCCTGTCTCTCTGCCCCCTCCCTCTCCCTCACCTTGAAGTCGATCCCTGGTGACTAGTGGGGGCAGCCGGGGGATGTCTGCACGATACGTGCAGACATCCTCCATGCTGCCCGACACGACAGTCTATTATGACGGACAGCTGGTCCGTCATAATAGTCTGCCGTGTCGGGCAGCATGGAGGATGTCTGCACGTATCGTGCAGACATCCCCCAGCGGCCCGATTCTCCCTGGTGCCTAGTGGGGCAGCAGAGGATGTCTGCGCGATGAGCGCAGACTCCCCCTGCTGCCGCCCGGCACGCTCGCCGGGACTTCTGTGACAAAAGTGGAAGTACCCGGCTTCTTCATAGAAGCCCCGGCGGTCGTGCCGGGTGGAAGCAGGGGAGTCTGCGCTCATCGCGCAGACTTCCCCTGCTGTTAGAGAGGGGGATCCCCTGCAGCTGGGGACCTGGATCCATGTCTTATAATCTGACCTCAATTTGAGGTCAGATTATAAGAAGACCTCGATTATAAGACGAGGGGTAGTTTTCAGAAAAAAAATTCTGAAAAAAACCTTGTCTTATAATCGAGCAAATACGGTAGTTTGTACTAAAAGGACATCACAGAGAAGCATTGCCATAATGATGCAAGGTTTTGTTTTTAAAAAGAAACAAACCTTGCATTCCCTTAAGGAATAAATCTGAAATCCACTCGCATATTAAAATTAGCTTAAACAACATTTCATCTAATCTGGTGTATTCCTACCTTTGCTGAAAGTTATTTTGAGACACTGAGTTTGCCATTCAAGTTCAAGACTTGAAGTAGTAGAGCAGTAGAGCTCTTAGAACAACTGACAGTGCCGCTTTGCATGCACTCAACCTCCTAAACTCCACCCCCGGAGTCCAGATTCGGCAAAGGGGAAAAGTTAGTCAGACAGTATAATAATATTGCTGCCATCCCATGAATGCTGTACTTCACTGTATTAACCACTACCACTGGTGCTGGAAGGCTATTTCCATGCACCCACCACCCTCCCAGCAAAGTAATATTATGTTTTTGACCTCCCTGGTATAAACCTCTATCAGCATTTCTGCTGGAAGGCTATTCCATGTATCCATTACCCTCTACAATAAATAAATAAATATATATATATATATTTCTGTTATTACTTTACTCGGTTAAAAGAACAACATAATGTCTTTATTTTGGAAATATTTTACTACATATGTATAAATCTGTTATGACAACATCCACGATAATGTACAAAATGCCATTTAAAAAAAATATATAATATGATTTTGCCTTTTTAATTGCAAAATGTGGCTTTTCTTCAATTTACTGCATCATTTTTTTTATTTATTATTATGTTTGCACCTCTCATCATATATATATTTTTTCCATAGTTATTTGAAAAAAATGTATTAAAACAAAATATTAAATATTTCCAACCTATTTAAAAGGTTGAGGTGGACCCCCAAAAAATATAAATATATGATGAGAGGTGCATAACAAACATAATAATGATGAAATAAATAAAAATGCAGTCAAGAAATGTCTCTTAGAGCTGCAATAATTAATGACGGTACGAAACTGCTGTAATAAAATGTTTTACATATTAAGATAGAAAAACGGTACATTTTCGGCAGTAACATAGTCACTGTTCCTACCTTGTTTCCTTCCAAGTTTATGGCCCTCATATTTTCTCATAAATTTTAATTTTTGCAATTTTACTATATTACTTATATTCTTTTCATGTATTAATTTAATTACAGTTAACTCCTGCAGGCCTGTGCTGTGATTCTGACCAGAGCAAACATTAAAATTCTCCCCTTTTTTTTGTATTTTTGAATACTAAATTGTAGATCATTTATATATACATGGTATCCATCCAAAGAAAATAAATTATAACATATAACTTGTATGGGTGCGTTAAATGAGACAGAGGAAAATCAAGTTTAATCAACCACTTATCAAAATGGAAAAATCGCCTCTGGTCATTAGCCCTGGAAAATCCCTGGTTCTTTAAGGGTTAATGCATGCCTTAGGAGTATCCCTGACTGAATGGCATAATATACCAGTAACATGCTTTAAGACTTTTCGTGGGACAGTTTTGATTTGGGGGGGGGGGGGGGGGGGTAGTCACGCTGTCCCGTCGAGCTCTACCGCTGTTCCACTTTTCAGAAGAGAGGTAGAATTAATCAAAACAGCCGAAATAAAAACTGCAACACCATGTTCTTGATCTGTTCTCTGGTGTCTGGGACACTGGAGAAGGAATATTGCTCATGCGCAGTGCTGCCTGGTTGTGTGACAGCGCAACCGTGCATGCATGGTAGCACTGTCAATCTTACTCACAGGGATACTGTCAAAGTATGAATTAACCAAGGGGTCACTACAGGGTATACTCCATGAGAGAAACTGAAGTGAATTCAGACAGGAATTTCAAACTTAAATACAAAGTAGCCTTAATAAAGGTTACTGGCCCTTTAAAGCCAACAAATAACGTGTGAAACTGTCAACTTTTATTAATATTATTTTAATCACACTTTTGGGTTTACATCTACACCACTAAAATTTGACTTTCTATGTTTCTATCTGTTTGATTTCAACAAAATGATGTCCATAAGCTTCTATATCCAAATTTCCCAACCACTTAGAGCCAAATTTCAGCAACTCAGTAGCATAGGTAAGGGATGAAATTCAAAAATGTCAACTCTTTCAACCCTAATTCTCCAACCTTATCATGTTGAAGTTAGGCCATTTTGGTCCATTGCTGCATTCAGTTCACCATTCAATTCGTATGAATGAACATTTCACCTATGTTCATTCAATACATAGTATAAGGTTGGAGAATTCGGATTAATGAAAGAGACTAATTTCAAGAGCTCAATAGCATAAGGCAGGGGATGAATGAAATTCGAATGAATTTCGTATGAAATTCGTATGTAATTTGTATTAATTATACTCTTTGAACCAAATTCTCCTAACTTAAACTATTGAAGTTAGGTTAAATCTTTATACTGTATGTCTGTCTGTATTTGTCAGTTTTGTATAATGGTTTTACTAAGCCTTTCGATGATTATGGATGTGAATTTTTTACATTTTAAAAAAACAACAACATTTAATACATATAAAAAAAATAGTTTAAATTTCATAGCCATAATTATCAAAATACTTAAAAATGCAATCTATGGGGGGGGCGGTACCAACCGTGGCCAGCAGCAGACGTGCTTTACATGGGCTCCGTCTTCAATGAGCAAATTGCACGGAATTGGGACGATTTTACCCTCAATAAGCCAGTGAATTGGTACCTGGATATCACATATATATAATGGGGAGAAAATCGAAGCAGTTTGAGAGCTCCCAGAAGACAAAGAGCCAAAATATTGGGTCTCTCCTGTTTAGGCCCTTACAGCCTGTCTCGAGTTTGGAGACACCGATTCCAACGCAGGCCAGGACAGACTCTGAGGGCTCCTCAGAAGATGAAGGCTCTCCACAAAAAGAGGTCCAGGAGAAGCGGACAACCTCTAAACCATCGACTGTGATGCAAACTCCAGCAACGAAGGCGGACATACAAAAACTGTATTTAGACCTTCAAACGGTGATCAAAGCCGAACTAGCCAGTGTCCGGGCAGATGTCTCAACGCTACATACTAAAGTAGCAGCGCTGGAAACCTCAGAAGCGCAAATGCGGCAAACTCAGGTGGAGGCCGCCAACCAAACGTCTAATCTCACCTTGCAGATGGCGCAGTTCCATAGACGACTGGGGGTCTTGGAGGGCAGATCACGCCAACTAAATATCAAGGTACGGGGGGTGACGGAGGATGTAGGGCCCGATATCCTTCCCACCTACCTTAAAAAGGTACTTATCCATATACAACCTGATGCAGATTCGAGAAATGTGAGGATCATGGACTGCTATCGTATTAGAAAAGCTGCTAAAGCTCCCCCGAACACCTCACGCGATGTCATAGTAACCTTGAAATCATTGTCCGAAAAACTGGCTGTTTTAAAAGCAGCACGAAAGCTCCAAACTGTCAGCTATGAAGGTGTTGCGCTGCAGATCTTTGAAGACCTGCCTCCAGAGACCCTCCGGTGGAGAAGGTCCATGGCCACCCTGACCACTCACCTACGAGCTCACGCCATACGTTACCGCTGGGGATTACCCCATTCACTAACTGTAAGCAGAGACAATAAAATCCTTACCATTGAAGACCCGACCGCCGCTGTAGGATTCTTGAAAGACTTGGATCTTCCACCGCTCGATGACTCGGATGCGGATCTGTGATATCTATTCTAGTAGGATCGTCTCTCAACGTGTTTTTCTCCTTTGTACTACAACCGTTTGGACAGGCACTTTTTTTTTTTACATATGGACTTATTCTGGTCATGTTGTATCCCCCCCCCCCCCGGGGCATGCCGTCCTTGTTTTGAGGAAGCGGCGTATTTTTTCTCGGATCACCCCCTCTCGGTGCCGAGGCCCATTCTCTTTTTGTGCAGTTTTTTCTCAATGCTGCCGGTGCACCCTCTTTCGGAGCACCCTTTCCCCTCTGTTCCTTCTCTGTTTTCTTATTCTCATTCCCCCCTCTCCTTTCTTTTTCTCCCCCCTCTGTTTCTAAGTTTCATGGTTGCCCCATTCAGTACTACCGATACCCGACACGAAGCGTATTCTATTAAGTAGTTTTGTGATATTTACATGTCAGATCTTACAAAATATACTGTATTTGTGTATGGGTAGCAGCACAGTCCCTATCATTACAACAAGTCGCTTAGGTAGAGTCTCATGTTTGTTATATCTACTCTTGTCTTAAAAGTATCTGCTTGGTTTTTTGTCTCTCACTTATTTTCTATTTTTCTATGTATATTATTTTTTTCTATCTTTCTGATTTTCCCGTATATTTTTTTTTTTTCTTTTTTCTTTTTTTTTTTCCTTTTCTTTTCTTTCTGTATTTCTAGATTCCCAACTACTTTTCTATAATTTTTATATAGTGATATCTCTAATTTAAGATTTACACGGGTTTTCTTATTATTTGAATTATTGTATATTTATTTGATTTGTGTAAGGGTCCGTCTGTCAGACACTCTTTAGCATAGTTCAGTTAAACTTGAAGGATACTTCTTGAAAAATGTCTATATGATGTTGAGATCCCTTTCATACTAAGACCTAATTCTAGATCGAAGATATGCACTAACAGGGATGACAAGTTTTAAATATGTTTAGTATATTGTTATTGCTCCATTTTTATGGAATTATTTCTTATGCTACAGTTAACCCTATGGGTGTACTATGGTTTTCTTATATTTTCTCCAAAAACTGAAAATATATTCGTATTTTGATATTGTTTACACAACCCTATTATATCTAAGTGTGATGCCACACGATATATTATGTATATGTTGTGTATTCCTTTTTTATAAGTGACACAATAAAAAACTTTGATTAAAAAAAAAAAAAATGCAATCTATGTTATATGTTATATGCTTATATACACTGACTTTGCCTCCAATTCACTCCCTGCACTTCACATACTAATTGTGAAGTACAGAGAGAGAATTACAGCGAAAGGACAGTTAAAGGAAAAAAAAAAAACTAATTTCCTGTTTAAAAATAAATTAACCCTTGCCCTGCTGATCACAGTTGCTTTTTACTGTGATACGTTTCCTTTCAAATGTATGGCCCTCATTTAGTTTTTTGCAATTTTACTATATTACTAATATTCTTTTCATGTATTAATTTAATAATGTATTAAAGTAAAATTACAGTTAACTCCTGCAGGCCTGTGCTGTGATTCTGACCAGAGCAATTGTAGATCATTTATATGTACATGGTATCCATCCAAAGAAAATAAATTATAACATATAGCTTGTATGGGTGCGTTCAGAGGCGTAACTAGAAACCACTAGGCCCCGGTGCAAAAAATGACTCCGGGTCCACCAACCCAACCATGCAATTCCACCCCAGAAATGCCACTTACATGCCTCACAACTTTTCCGCTTTGTGCCTGGCCTTGTCTTATATCTAGGATAGCCTTATACCTATCCCATGCATGCTTAAACTCCATCACTGTTTTATCCTCTACCCCTTCTGCTGGCAAACTATTCCATGTATCCACTACCCTCTCAGTAAAATAATACAACGTTTCTGACCTCCACTGTATTAACCTCTACCAATTCTGCTGGAAGACTATTCCATGCATCCACTACCCTCTCAGAAAGTAATACTTCCATTAATCCCTGGCCTCATCTTATATCTAGAATAGTCTTATGCTTACACTTTTTTACTGTATTAACCTCTACCACTTCTGCTGAAAGGCTTTCCCATGCATCCACTACCCCCTCTGTAAAGTAATATTTCCATTAGTCCCTGGCCTTCTCTTATATCAAGGATAGCCTTATGCTTATCCCATGCATGCTTAAACTACTTCATATATTAACCTCTCATCCACCACCCTCTCAGTAAAGTAATATTACTTTTCTGGACACAAAAAAAACCACGTTAAAATATTTTCAGACTTATCAAAAGCTTGAAGTGGACCCCAAATATATGTGTAAAACTAGCTGCATGTATACTTATATGAACTTTTTAATATTATATTCAACTATTTGCATATGTAATGAAAATGTTATTGAAAATTAGTTGATTTCTTATTTTTATTACATTTCCCTGCACCCACATTGCACCTAAAGGTCTTAACACAGCACTATACAGTACCCACAGCACTTGGCTTATACTCATATTGCACCCACATTTGGCATGCTGCAGTATAAATTTTCCGACCAGAACATACCACAGTGTCACTTTGTCCCACTGAACTGTCCCTGCCGAACATGCCACAGTGTCACTTTCCCCCATAGTACACGTTATTTTGCCCCACAGAACATGCCACAGTGTTCCTTTTACCCCATAGTACATGTTATTTTGCCCCACAGAACATGCCACAGTATCAGTTTGGCCACAGCCAATTTGCCCCTTATGTCACGATTAGCCACGATTGCCAAAATGCCACAGCCAGATTGCCAATATGCCACAGCCAATTTTTCCCATTTGCCAGTGTTAATTTGTCCATTTGCCAGTGTTATTCTGCCCATAATTTGCCAGTTATGTGCCCATTTGCCAGTGTTATTTTGCTCATTTGCCAGTGTTATTTTGCTCATTTGCCAGTTATGTGACCATTTGCCAGTGTTATTTGCCCATTTGCCAGTTATGTGCCCATTTGCCAGTTATTTGCCTGTTATGTGCCCATTTGCCAGCTTTATTCGCCCATTTGCCAGCGTTCTGTGCCCATTTGCCAGTTGTGCCCATTTGCCAGTTGTGCCCATTTGCCAGATGTGCCCATTTGCCAGTGTTATGTGCCCATTTGCCAGTGTTATGTGCCCTCAATATGCCAGGATTTAGCCATTCAATATGCCATTATTTTGCCATTTAATATGCCATTCCTTTGCCATTTAATATTACAGTATTTTGCCCCTCAATATGCCATTCTTTTCCCATTTTAATGTGCCAGGATTTTGCCACTCTATTGCCACTTAATATGCCAGGATTTTGCCATTTAATATGCCAGGATACAGCCAATTAATATGCCAGGATAATGCCACTTAATATGCCAGGATCTTGCCAATTAATATGCCAGGATATTGCCACTTACTATGCCTGGATATAGCCAATTAATATGCCAGGATAATGCCACTTAATATTCTTGGATATAGCCAATTAATATGCCAGGATAATGCCACTTAATATGCCAGGATATTGCCAATTAATATGCCAGGATATAGCCACTTTATATGCCAGGATAATGCCAATTAATATGCCAGGATATTGCCAATTAATATACCAGGATAATGCCAATTAATATGCCAGGATATTGCCACGTAATATGCCTGGATATTGCCAATTAATATACCAGGATAATGCCAATTAATATACCAGGATATTGCCATTTAATATGCCAGGATATTGCCAATTAATATGCCAGGATAATGCCACTTAATATGCCTGGATATAGCCAATTAATATGCCAGGATAATGCCACTTAATATGCCTGGATATAGCCAATTAATATGCCAGGATATTGCCAATTAATATGTCAGGATATAGCCAATTAATATGCCAGGATATTGCCACTTAATATGCTAGGGTATTGCCACTTTATATGCCAGGGTATTGCCACTTTATATGCCAGGATAATGCCAATTAATATGCCAGGATATAGCCATTTAATATGCCAGGATATTGCCAATTAATATGCCAGGATAATGCCACTTAATATGCCTGGATATAGCCAATTAATATGCCAGGATAATGCCTCTTAATATGCCTGGATATAGCCAATTAATATGCCAGGATAATGCCAATTAATATGCCAGGATATTGCAAATTAATATGCCAGGATATTGCCACTTAATATACCAGGATAATGCCAATTAATATGCCAGGATATTGCCACTTAATATACCAGGATATTGCCAATTAATATACCAGGATAATGCCAATTAATATGCCAGGATATTGCCACGTAATATGCCAGGATATTGCCAATTAATATACCAGGATAATGCCAATTAATATGCCTGGATATTGCCACTTAATATGCCAGGATAATGCCAAATAATATGCTAGGATATTGCCACTTAATATTCCATGATATTGCCCCTCAGTATGCCAGGATATTGCCACTTAATATGCCAGGATATTTCCACTTAATATGCCAGAATAATGCCAATTAATATGCCAGAATATTACCACTTAATATGCCAGGGTATTTCCACTTAATATGCCAGGATTCTGCCCCTCAATATGCCAGGAGTTTGCCCTCAATATGCCAGGATAATGCCAATGCATATGCCAGTTTATTGCCCCCAAGAATGAATAGGCCCTGGGCAGCTGCCTTGTTTGCCCGCACATTTAAAAAAAATTTTTTTTTTTTTGCAGGTATGCCACTGGGTGCGTTAAAATGAGAGAGAGGAAAACCAAGTTTAATCAACCACGTTTCAAAATGGAAAAATCGCCTCTGGAAAATCCTTGGTTCTTTAAGGGTTAATGCATGCCTTAGGAGTATCCCTGACTTAATGGCATAATATGCCAGTAACATGCTCTAACAGTTTTCGTGGGAGAGTTCAGATTTTGGAGGTTTGTCACGCTGTCCCATCGAGCTCTACCGCTGTTCCACTTTCCGGAAGAGAGGTAGAATTCGTCAAAAATGCGAAAATAAGAACTGTAACACCATGTTCTTTATCTGGTCTCTGGTGTCTACGACACTGGAGACTGAATACTGCACATGCGCAGTGCTGCCTGGTTGTGTGAGAGCGCAACCGCGCATGCTTGGTGGCGCTGTCAATATACCTCCCAGGGATACTGTCAAAGCATACATGAACCATATATCTTAAGGGGTGACTACAGGGTATACTCCACGAGAGAAACTGTAGTGATTTGAGACAGGAATTTTAAACTTAAGTACAAAGTAGCCTTAATATAGGTTACTGGCCCTTTAAAGCCAACAAATAACGTGTGAAACGGTCAACTGTGAATATTATATAATGAATTATGAATGAAATTCGTATGAAATTCATATTAATGGAATTTTTTAACCGAATTCTCCAATAGGTGAATTATTTTCCATTTGTATGTTTCCCACCATTGACAGCATTTCCCCCCAGATGTTTTTGCTCCATATGCACTTAGATTCTTATAGGGTTGAAAAGAGGAAACTTCTCGTAAATATATTTATGGCTGTCAAGATGGTAATAGGAAGACTTTGGAAGCGCCCAGATTCAGTTCCCTGGATCTCAGTATTTAACCAAATAGAATACCAGAGGGAGATGGAATCTGGGTTTTATAGAGCAAAGGGTCAATTCAAATTACATAGGGAAATATGGTCCCCTTGGACCAAGATATGAGGAATCTGAAACATTGGAAAAACGAGTGGAAGGGGCCCCCATGGGACTCGACTGCTGGCCCCGACCGGGATGGGACCCCCCCCCCCATAGGAAGAATGATATATGGGAGATGACTGTGAATGAATGTGCACAACAGATTCTTTTGTATGTTTTATTGGATTATTATAAGATGGAATAATATGGAATTTATCTGTTTGCTATTTTATATTTTGTAAAGTGATATAACGAAATAAAGAATATAAATAAATTTTTTTTTTTTAAAATGTGTCTGTTTGGAATCAATGGGCTAGTATTTGGATCGCTATATCTTTACATTTCCACAGCAAAATAATACCATACTGTAATATATCATAGAGGGGTGTGTGTATGACACATCAGCAATATAAATATATTGGTCCAATGGGAGATTTTTACCCTATGTAGATATATTTGCAAATGTCAATTGCTGGCAAAGAGCTTACATTTTATACCTTTAAATTTTGATAGTAAAATCATATAATATTGAAGATTTTATTTAGGGCGATGTATATGTGACACTTCTGCCAAGTGTAATCATTATTTAATTACTTGTTATGTGTAGATTTTCTGTGTTGCTCATGTGAAAAAACCTGTCTGATAGCATGACCAATGTTTTGAAACTGTCTGATAGCTTGAATCCAGTTATTTTATCTAGAGTGTTGGAAAATATGATATTTTATCTTGGAAAAAATAAAAACCCATCTTCAAAATACAATAAAGAATTAAAATACAGAAGTCCTTCTAAACTACATAAAATTAAATACTTGTCAAGATACCCAAATACAAAAAGGGTGAATGTACTGTAAACAAATAAACATTTCCCATAGGTAACATGTAAAACCGAGAAAAGAACATAGAAACAAAACGCAGTCTCACGCGTTTTGCCGTGAGGCTTAATCATAGACTAATCCAGTGTTCTTTTCTCGCCAATAAAACTTCAAGATTTATTCAAGTCTGCCTGTGTAAACTGAATCTATTTGCACGCTGGGAGGTGCACCATCTGCTCAAAATTTCTCATTTCTAATTACTTTAAACGGCTGGGAACGCCGTCCAAGAGTTGCACTCACCTGTGCTGGACTCCACGTGGGGTAATTGCCTTCTAACGTCTCTGGTGTTGAAGCTGCCAGTTCCTGGATCAGTGTGTTTCTCCTCTTCAATATGGCACCCACAATCACTGGGTGATCGCGATGCCCTGGGGGGCAGAGACGGGTGTTGCATGATGCCTTGATTCTGATCACTGCCTATGTGTGTTTAAACGCATACTGTAAGAAGTTATTACACCCTCCTACAGGGTTATTCTTTTAGGGAATGTGTGACAAATGAAGCACAGAGACAAGTGTATATAAAAAGTTGTATTGTTATTAAATTGAGATACTGTTACAGGTTATACAAGAAATACACAGTGTACACATTACACATAACTGGTTCATAATCAACAGGTAACAGAAAATGGTATACTTCTACATTCATATCTTCTCCTTGTTACTTCATCTTGGGTCTTCTGCTGGCTGTCCCCTCCTCACACAGGAACAGACAAGACTAACTCTCAAAATGGTTCACTCAACTATCCCAAAATCCCTCAGTTACCTCCCAGAGAGTTAAAGAACCAGTTCAACCCAATTTGGAGACATATGGTCAAAGTAATAAAGGCAACCACTTCTCACATATCGGTTAGTAAATAAAGACTGGAAAGTGAGTGAAAGGCTTGCTCACACAAACTAAAGAAGTCATCTCATCTGTAAACCTTTTGATGTATACTTCCTGTGTCATTCAAACTGCATTCCATTGTGAAACCAGATAATTATCTTAGCTAATTACACACATCCACCCAAAAGCAGATATCTATGTATTAAATATAAAATACAATTTTTATATAGGCACCCTATATTTCTTACAATATGATCACATTCGCAGTGATTGTATGCGCGGGTGGAGAGGCGGGGGTACCAAAAGCACTCTCGGTGGCTGCTTCAGATCCGAAGCAGCCTCTGAGAATAACTGCCAGCATGTAGCGTTGCACTAAGGAGCGCAACACTACTTGAAAACTCAGGACATATATATACATCCTCTTGGTCCTCAAGGACCATGCTTTTTAGGACGTATACTTACGTCCATGTGCATTAAGGGGTTAATTGATGTTCACCTCTCGCCACGGAATGTTTTGAATTCAATATACAATTTAGAAAATGAATGCCGTAATTCCATGTTATTTCACACATCCTGGTTTCTTGAAGCACAAAGCATCAACCGTGTCCTTAGAACACCTCAAGGTTTTCACTGAAAAGCTATCAGTGATTTAGAGCCTTTTATTATTAGTCGAACTTCCTCAATAATTACTCTATATTAGCTGGTATAACATCAGCCTATACTGGAACAATCCTCAGTATTTTATAGACATGTGCATTCGTTTTCGGACGAATGCATTTTAGTCCGAAAATAGCATTTTCGTCCATTCGTCCGAAAAACGAATAACGAAAATGCTAAGCTAACGAAAGCCGAATGAACAAATGAACATTAGCCGACAGCCTATAAACCGAACGTTCGGTTTATAGGCTGTCCGCATTTCACTACACGGAGACAGAGTCTCCAAATTTATGAATGGAGACTTTGTCTCCGTGTAGTGAAATGCCGACGTTCGGTTTATAGAATAGCAATAGGATTACATGTATTCCATAAGCCGAAAGTCTATAAACCGAACGTTCGGTTTATAGACTTTCGGCTTGTAGAAAACATGTAGTACTATTGCCTTTCTATGAACCGAACGAGAGCCCCATTCATAAGAATTTCTTATGAATGGGGCTCTCGTTCGGTTTATAGAAAGCCAATAGTATTACACGTATTCTATAAAACAAACGAATACAACTAAACGAAACGAAAATAATGAACGAATTTCGTCCGAAACGAATGCAGTAATGAACGAAATTAGTTTTAGACAAAATAAATAACATTTTCGTCCGAATGGACGAAAACGAAACGAAAATTTTAGTTTTGCACATGTCTAGTATTTTAATAACTATTACTAGCACAATCTCAGCAGTTATTTGACAGACGAGACCTGTCCACATATACTCATTGCAGGGTGTTTATCTAACAGAGACTTTTACAAATAACTAAGGATAAAGAGAAACACAGGTAAGTCAGAAATGAATCAAATACACATGTACTCACCCGGTCTGTCTGAATCCCACTTCTCACACCAGCTGAAAGGGACAGAGTCTCTACTGACGGATGTAGCCAGCATGTCTCTGGCATATGGCATTGTATCAGGAATGATTTGGATTCATGTGGTGGTGGTTGGAACATCTGCAAACATCCAGATGTGCTTGAGTCAGACACACAAGGTTCGTTCCCAATACCACTGCTGTTTTTTGTAAAGAAATGCACTTATATAGAAGCAACAAGCATTGATGTTAGCATGGTAATTCTTTTTAAAGTCTCTCGGTAAGTGGGCGTGATGTCACAGAGTGCGTACGCGCACCCTTTCTGTGTATTTAAAGGGTGGCATACTTGCACTGCTTGCCCTTTGTGGATCTCTCACGGAAACCGTTTGTTACTGCGATGGACCCTTTCAATGATCATAACGCCCTGGTGATCCGTGGCTGTGCTGGGGAGTTACCCTGCTGTGGAGGCTGACAAGTGATTCGTGGGTATATAGGTGAGTTGCTCCATTGTGGAGCCTGATAGTTTGGTTCTTTGTAACTAGTTGGAAGAATAACAAAATTCCTGAGATGTACAGCCAGGAAGGAGCCTTCAGTTTACATCCCACGCTAGGCCTGTACTAACACAGATAAGAAAACCTTCCTGTACCAGTCAATGGGGGGTGAGAGCTCAATGGACCAGGAGCTCGAAGAACTCTGTGAGCCTTATCCAGTAGGAGGCGTTCGGGTGGCATATTCAGCAAATTAGCTGATAATTTTTATTTACAACTTACAGGTACGGCTATGGGATCAAAGTTCGCCCCTAGTTATGCAAACCTTTTTATTTCCGAATGGGAAAATAAATATGTGTGGGGAGAGCATAACTGGGGGGTGAATTTGGTCCTATTTTTACAGGTACATTGATGACCTTATATTCATATGGAGAGGGAGTGAAGCAGATCTAAACTTGTTTTTAAATCATATGAATAATAACACCATGAATGTTATTTTAAATACTGTATATAGTAAGCAATGCATCGCTTTCCTAGATTTAGATATTTTTATAGAAAATGGAACTATTAAAACAAAAAACCACTTCAAAACGGTGGATGCTAATAATAGAGAAATCAAGCTGTCACTACCCCTCGTGGCTTAAGGGAATCCCTAAAAGCTAATGCACGTGCATTAGGCGGAATTGTACAGACCTAGGCTGCTACAACAAACAGGTTGGTCTGTTACGAGAGAAATTTATAGAAAAAGGGTACGACAGTACAGACATAGATTGAACCATTTTAGAAATAGCAGATTAGACCGCAATCAATTACTGATGTATAAAGAGAAAAAAGAAGAAAATACACTTTTAAAGAAGGTTCCAATTATTTTTAATTACAATAACAAATCCCATCGAATGAAAAAAATCGTTAGAAAATATTGTAACATTTTGCACAAAGATGAGGTTCTCAAAGACACCCTACCAAATGCCCCCACAGTGATCTTTAGGGGCGCTCCAAACCTAAAACAAAAATTGACTACCAACTATTCGAGCCAAATTAAAATAGAGGAGAAAACCCCAGTCAATCATTTTTTAAGCAGTAAGCCAGGATTTTATGGGTGTCTTCATTGCATTGGATGTAGATCCACCACATGACAAAAATACCCCATCACCAATTTTACTTCTTTTAGTAATGGTCAAAGTTTTAACATAAAAAGTTTTTTAACTTGTTCTACGGTCAATGTAGTCTATCTAATAGAATGTCCATGTGGACTTCAATATATTGGAAGGACCACTAGAAAGCTAAAAAAAAGAATTGAGGAACATGTAAGAAACATAAAAAATGGACTAACAACTAATGTCTGTCCAAACATTTCCTCAGATGTCATAAAAAAAAATCCCAAAGGGTTAAAATTTTGTGCAGTGGAAAAAGTAAAGAAATACTGGAGAGGTGGGGGATCATATAAAAAATATAGTTAAAAAAGAAATGGAATGGGTATTTGATATGTGCACCCTTAAACCTCAAGGTCTGAATGCTGACTTTGACCTTTTCAATTTTATGTGACTGTATTTTTATTGTTATGGTATTATACAATGAGGTAATGAAGAGGTATATTCTCACCTCTTTTTTGTTGTTGTTGTTAGTATCTATACTTTTTTACCTAGGCATTTAAATCTTAGATTTTAAATATTATTGCCCAATCACTGCAGTTTACTGTCCTGAATAAATCCTTTGTTTTAATTTAATTAGAGTTTAGCGGACACCTGGATGCTCGGGTTCGGCGGGTTCGGCAGGTTCGACCGAACTTCGAAAAAATGTCCGGGTAAGTGCTCGAACTTGACCCCGAACTTGACGTCAATGGGGACACGAACTTTTGGCCACTAAAATGCCTCTAAAAAAGTCATGGAAAGGGCTAGAGGGCTGCAAAAGGAAGTAAAATGTGGGTAAGGGTAGGACAAGTGCCCTGCAAGCAAATGTGGATAGGGAAATAACTTAAAATAACATAAAATACATACAAATTAAAAATACAGCTGAGCCATAAAATAGCACTAGATGGAATCTTTGATTTTAGCTTTGGAAGAACATAAATCTAAATCTAAAGCATGTCTGCCAGGAGGATCAACAGAATTATCCATTTGAGAGAGGGTTGGAGTGAAGGATATTCTCTTTCAGTTTATAGTGACCCATAGGTTGAGGAGGCGGTGACTGTGGCGGTGTAGGTGGAAGTGGCACTGGAGGAGGAGGAGGTAGCCAACACTGTTTTTTATTTGTTTTGGGTTTTTTAAATTGGGGTAGCCCCCAAAATATTGGGACATTAAACAGAAAACAAAGAATAAGTGCACTTGAGTATAACCATGACTGGGTGAGGCAGGTATAAATGTCTATTCTGAAAAAGGTACAGACAAGTCTGGTGGGATCTATGCCTGGCTCATCTTAATAAACGTGAGCTTGTCCATGTTGGCTGTGGACAGGCGGCTGTGCTTGTCTGTGATAACGCCCCCTGCCGTGCTAAACACATGTTCAGACAATACACTGTGACAATACACAGGGCAGGCCAGCACATCCAAGGCATAAAGGTCAAGCTCAGGCCATGTGCCCAATTTCGAGACCCAGAAGTTGAATGGGGCAGACCCATCAGTCAGTACGTGTAGGCCTGTGCACACGTACTGTTCCACCATGTTGCTGAAATGCTGCCTCCTGCTAAGACGTTGCATATCAGATGGTGGTGCTGCTTCTTGTGGAGTGCTGGCAAAGCTTTTCCACATTTCGGCCATGCTAACCCTGCCTTCTGAGGTGCTGGTGGTGCCCCAGCTGCGTTGGCGACCTCTTCCTCTTCCTCCTCCTCCTCCTCCTCCTCCTCCTCATCATCATCATCCTCATCCTCCTCAAAAACTGTGCCCTGGCTTGACAGTTGTGTACCTGGCCTATGCTGGTGCAGGAACCCACCCTCCAAGCCACTTGTGAATGACTGGCCTGATAACCGTGGAAATGACCCCTCTTCTTCCTCCTCCTCCTCCTCCTCAAAAACTGTGCCCTGGCTTGACAGTTGTGTACCTGGCCTATGCTGGTGCAGGAACCCACCCTCCAAACCACTTGTGAATGACTGACCTGATAACCGTGGTAATGACCCCTCTTCTTCCTCCTCCTCTTCCTCCTGTGCCACATCCTCTTCCATCAGCGCCCTAAGCCTTTTTTCAAGGAGATATACAAGCGGGATAGTAAGGCTGAGAACGGCGTCATTGGCACTGGCCTTGTTGGTGGAGTACTCGAAACAGTGCAAAATGGCACACAGGTCTCGCATGGAGGCCCACTCATTGGTAGTGAAGCACAGTATTTGACGGTTACATTTGACTCTCAGATATGAAATGCACCGCAAGACGCAAATGTACTATTTAGCACCCAAAACAATTAGAATTTTTCAAAGAGCGCTGTAAGCACAGTATTTTACGGTTCTATTTGACTCTCAGATATGAAGTGCACCGCAAGACACAAATGTACTATTTACCACCCAAAACTATTAGAATTTTTCAAAGCGTGCTGTAAGCACAGTATTTGACGGTTCTATTTGACTCTCAGATATGAAGTGCAGGCCGTAAATGTACTATTTAGCACAACAATTAGAATTTCTCAAAGTGCGCTGTAAGCACAGTATTGGACTGTTCTATTTGACTCTCAGATATGAAGTGCACCGCAAGACGCAAATGTACTATTTAGCACCGAAAACAATTAGAATTTTTCAAAGTGCGCTGTAAGCACAGTATTTGATGGTTCTATTTGACTCTCAGATATGAAGTGCACCGCAAGACACAAATGTACTATTTACCACCCAAAACTATTAGAATTTTCAAAGTGCGCTGTAAGCACAGTATTTGACGGTTCTATTTGACTCTCAGATATGAAGTGCAGGACGCAAATGTAATATTTAACACCAACAAATTGCAGTATTTAAAAATGCCTAGATGTTGCCCACTGAGCTAACAGAACAGGATTAAAGTCATGTGCCTGGCACACATGCATTTGCAAGTGCACTGCACTCTTTGTGGCACTGGGCTCAGGGCAGGGTACAAATATGTAGTATAGCACCCACTAAAATAATCACTGTAATTTGAATAATCGCTGTAGTTTGAATAATCGCTGTAGTTTGCAGATTCAACACCAGAATTTTTTTTAATCTGTCCCTCACAGCTGCAGCATCCTCTCCGTACAATAAGAAGAGGTCATGTGATGTGCGTGTATGTGACTCCAGCTTGTATATAGAGGCTGGGTCACATGCTGCACTGGCCAATCACAGCCATGCCATTAGTAGGCATGGCTGTGATGGCTTCCAAGGGCAAACGAGTCAAACGCTTGTTGATTGGCAGAACTGCAGCCTTTCAAATTGCGCCATTAAATCGCCGAACCCTGAGCTCCAACACGAACATACAGTGGAATGTCCGTGTTCGGGTTCTGGGACCGAAAACCGCAATGTTTGGAATGATCCTATAAGTCAGAGTATCAATTCAGCAGTTGTTTCCATTTTTAAAACAAATAGAAGTATGATAAACATTCATCTTCATCCCCTCATTGCTTATCCCACAAAGTGCTCGTTTGGGATAAAACACTTGTTTTTTTGTGCTTCTCCCTCTGTATAACATGTGAGCACAAGTTGCCAATGAAAAACAAAGCCTTTAACGAGAGGAGAGAAGCAGCTGAAGCCCAACCCCCGCAAGCTGATGATGAACCTGGAAGTGAAGCAAGCTGTTAACCGGAAACTCACACTATAAAGTCTCAGAACACTGCAGGATGTCCAGACGCCTGTTTGAAGCCTGAACAAGGGCGAAACGCGTTGCGTTCTTTGGACAGTCCTGCACTTTATCTTTCTTTTATCCTAATGTTATTTTAACTGTTAAATTATCTTGCCTTGTGTTGCTGCTGAAGAGGATTTCCCTCACCACTGACTGTGTGGCGCCCACTGGGTCGTGGAATCATGGGAACCTACATGTAAGCAGTTACTTTTGTTATATTAAATGCTATACACTTTCTACACTAATTGAATGTGTGGACATTCCTTCCCTTGCATTTGAGAGTTAAGCAAGCTGGAAACTACAGGATCTGCAGTGTGACACAGACCTCTGCTTGAAATACTGCTTTTATCAGAAAATCTCGTGAGTGCATCTCCTCAGAGGATCAGATAAGTCTCTTCTGTTTCATTCTATCATCACACAATACTCACCAAAGGTATTTTATTATCAATATTTATACCACAGTATATCTTACAGCACACTTTTGTATTTCTTTGTTCTGTATATTCAGCAAAAGGTCTCATAACATTTGGTGCAGGGCAGATGAAAATGCTTCTACACGAACCATTTCCGTTTTCTCTAATGCGTATGTTATTTCTCCTCGAATGGTTGCCCAAGTCTTCCAGGCCTAGCTCAAGCGATGTAACTCTATGATGAAGGTCTACTGTGTCGTTAGCCAGTTGATCATAATCCGAGGCGAAAACATTTAGTTTTGCTGTATGCTTTAAGACTGAGGTTTGTAAATCCATTATATCTTTGTGTACAGTAGCCAAAGCTGTTCCAATTTTTTCACGGATGCAAGCCTGCAGTTTTGTGAAGATCTCCTCGAGACCCTGTCAAGTGTTAGGATGCTGGGCCGCGGAGTTCCCCACCATTTCTTTACCCAAGCCGGAATCGATCAGCAGGGCAGTTTTTTAAAGAAGGGTGGGACCTTGGGTGGATCTTTTTTATTATTTCTTCTTGTGAGAGATGGAGGACCCATTTATGGACTCATCACCCAACGAGTGATAGTGTAAGTGGTTTTAAGAGGCGATCGGGAGCTACAGATGGCTCAGTACTGCGGAGCACGGTCTTTAAGTGGCCATCATGGTGCAAAGCCAAGCCTCCTCCTGTCTGAAAGCCTTTTAAAATATTTTTCCAGTATGTTCTTATTTACCTCTGATCATGTGGGGATTAAAGGTCAAGGGTTTTTTGTAAATTTGTATATGTTAACCTCTGGTTTTGTTAGACCAGAAGTCCCTGTTATAGTTGTAAACCTTCCAAATCTTGGAGATGGCATAATTCTTTAAATGACAATTTGTTATCGTTGTCCATCTCATTTTTTATCATTGGCTCTGCCCTCTGTTGTCTGGACTGACTCATCACCATTTTCTTTGAGTGGCAAAAAACTTTTTAACTGTGATATCTCTGATGAATTTGTTGACATCTATTAGGGTGTCAAAATGATTAAATCTCCCCTTGATAATAGTGTCTCCTTCTGGTCTTCATTCTTGCTCCTTGTCTTTCTATTTCTTCCTGAATTTCTTGTGTTTCCTGTAGCTGCTGCTGCACCACCCGGTTTTTGATGACTGGTTTGTTTTGGGGTTCCGTCTGTCAGGGGCGGGCTGGGCCGGGGGGCAGGGAGGCAATTGCCCCCCAGGCCGTCCCAATGTATGCTAAAAACGGCCGCTGGGCCATCTTTAACGCTGGGCAGTGGCGTCCCGAGGGGGGGGCGGACCGCACCGGGTGACACCTCCAGCGGGGGTGACACCCGTGCTGTCGGCACCCCCCCCGCATCGCGCTGCTTAACTTTTTTTCTAGCAGCCGCATCCGCTGGACGCGGCCGCCAGAAAAAAGTTAAAAAAAAATCACAGCAACCGGATGTGACGTTACGTCACATCCGGTGACTGTGTTTCCCTCCTCCGTGCAAGAGGGAAGACTGCACGAAAGGAGGCGTCAGTCCGGGAGCAGAGAGCAGCATCGGTAAGTAATGGGGAAGGGGGGGAGGAGGGGGGTTTAAAACGAGCAGGGCTCTGACTGGCACTTTTTTACTGGGCTCTGGCTGGCACTATATTACTGGGCTCTGGCTGGCACTATATTACTGGGCATCTGGCTGGCACTATATTACTGGGCATCTGGCTGGCACTATATTACTGGGCTCTGGCTGGCACTATATTACTGGGCTCTGACTGGCACTATATTACTGGGCTCTGGCTGGCACTATATTACTGGACTCTGGCTGGCACAATATTACAGGCATCTGGCTGGCACTATATTACTGGGCTCTGGCTGGCACTATATTACTGGGCATCTGGCTGGCACTATATTACTGGGCATCTGGCTGGCATAATATTACAGGCATCTGGCTGGCACTATATTACTGGGCTCTGGCTGGCACTATATTACTGGGCTCTGGCTGGCACAATATTACAGGCATCTGGCTGGCACTATATTACTGGGCATCTGGCTGGCACAATATTACAGGCATCTGGCTGGCACTATATTACTGGGCTCTGGCTGGCACTATATTACTGGGCTCTGGCTGGCACAATATTATCGGCATCTGGCTGGCACTATATTACTGGGCATCTGGCTGGCACAATATTACAGGCATCTGGCTGGCACTATATTACTGGGCTCTGGCTGGCACAATATTACAGGCATCTGACTGGCACTATATTACTGGGCTCTGGCTGGCACTATATTACTGGGCTCTGGCTGGCACTATATTACTGGACTCTGGCTGGCACAATATTACAGGCATCTGGCTGGCACTATATTACTTGGCTCTGGCTGGCACAATATTACAGGCATCTGGCCGGCACTATATTACTGGGCATCTGGCTGGCACAATATTACAGGCATCTGGCTGGCACTATATTACTGGGCTCTGGCTGGCACTATATTACTGGATTCTGGCTGGCACTATATTACTGGGCATCTGGCTGGCACTATATTACTGGGCTCTGACTGGCACTATATTACTGGGCATCTGGCTGGCACTATATTACTGGGCATCTGGCTGGCACTATATTACTGGGCTCTGACTGGCACCATATTACTGGGCATCTGGCTGGCACTATATTACTGGGCTCTGACTGGCAATATATTACTGGGCTCTGGCTGGCACTATATTACTGGGCTCTGGCTGGCACTATATTACTTGGCTCTGGCTGGCACAATATTACAGGCATCTGGCTGGCACAATATTACAGGCATCTGGCTGGCACTATATTACTGGGCTCTGGCTGGCACTATATTACTGGATTCTGGCTGGCACTATATTACTGGGCATCTGGCTGGCACTATATTACTGGGCTCTGACTGGCACTATATTACTGGGCATCTGGCTGGCACTATATTACTGGGCATCTGGCTGGCACTATATTACTGGGCTCTGACTGGCACCATATTACTGGGCATCTGGCTGGCACTATATTACTGGGCTCTGACTGGCAATATATTACTGGGCTCTGGCTGGCACTATATTACTGGGCTCTGGCTGGCACTATATTACTGGGCTCTGGCTGGCACTATATTACTGGTCTCTGAGTGGCACAATATTACTGGGCTCTGAATGGTACAATATTACTGGTATCTGACTGGCACAATATTACTGGCATCTGACTGGCACACTATTACTGGGCTCTGACTGACACAATATTCCTGGTATCTGACTGGCACAATATTACTGGGCTCTGAGTGGCACAATATTACTGGGCTCTGAATGGTACAATATTACTGGTATCTGACTGGCACAATATTACTGGCATCTGACTGGCACACTATTACTGGGCTCTGACTGACACAATATTCCTGGTATCTGGCTGGCACTATATTACTGGGCTCTGGCTGGCACTATATTACTGGGCATCTGGCTGGCACTATATTACTGGGCTCTGACTGGCACTATATTACTGGGCTCTGAGTGGCACAATATTACTGGTATCTGACTGGCACAATATTACTGGTATCTGACTGGCACAATATTACAGGCATCTGACTGGCACACTATTACTGGGCTCTGACTGACACAATATTCCTGGTATCTGACTGGCACAATATTACAGGCATCTGACTGGCACACTATTGCTGGGCTCTGTGTGGCACAATATTACTGGTATCTGACTGGCACAATATTACTGGTATCTGACTGGCACACTATTGATGGGCTCTGAATGGCACACTATTCCTGGTATCTATAATTGTACAATTTTCAAACATTGAAAAAATTGTGGGTGTTTTCTTACATTTTTATTACGGGGGGGGGTGTGCCACACTCAGGGTCCGCCCCGGGGTGCCAAATGCTCTAGGTACGCCCCTGACGCTGGGGCAGCGTTAAAGTGTTCTGTGCTCCCCTCCAGCCAATGCGCATTCATAAAGTTTGTTGAAAAAAAAAGTTTAAACAAACTTTATTGAAGACGCTTGGCTGGAGGGGAGCACACAACGCTTCCCTCACAGCCACAGACGGGCAGACGAGAGCACCGGGAGACGGAGACAGAGCAGCAGCAAGGAGGTCAAGTGGCCCATTGCCTCCCCATCCACGGTCATCTTTTCCCTGTTTTGTTTCCCCACAATATGCCAGGATTTGCCACTTAATATGCCAGAATTTTCCCTTACAATATGCCAGGATTATGCCCCTCAAAATGCCAGGATTTTACCCTCAATATGCCATATGGTATATTGGGGGGCAAAATCCTGGTGTATCGTGGGGCAAAATCCTGACATATTGTGGGGCATAATCCTGGCATATTGAGCGGCAAAATCCTGGTATATTGGGGAGCAAATTCTTGGTGTATTGTGGGGCAAAATCCTGACATATTGGGTGGCTAAATCCTGGCATATTGTGGGGCATAATCCTGGCATATTGAGGGGGAAATCCTGGCATACTGAGGGGCATAATCTTGGCATATTGAGGGGCAAAATCCTGGTATATTGGGGAGCAAATTCTTGGTGTATTGTGGGGCAAAATCCTGACATATTGGGTGGCTAAATCCTGGCATATTGTGGGGTATAATCCTGGCATATTGAGGGGGAAATCCTGGCATACTGAGGGGCATAATCTTGGCATATTGAGGGGCAAAATCCTGGTATATTGGGGGGCAAATTCCTGGTGTATTGTGGGGCAAAATCCTGACATATTGGGTGGCTAAATCCTGGCATGTTGTGGGGCATAATCCTGGCATATTGAGGGTAAAATCCTGGCATTTTGAGGGGCATACTCCTGGCATATTGTAAGGGAAAATTCTGGCATATTAAGTGGCAAATCCTGGCATATTGTGGGGAAATCCTGGCAATATTCGTTATAAAACAAGGAAAAGATGGCCGTGGATGGGGAGGCAATAGGCCACTTGACTGGATTTGCCCCCAGGCCTAAGGCTGCCAGCCCTCCCCTGCCGTCTGTCACCCTACTGGATGATTTGGGGATAGAGGTGGATGAAGTAGAGGACAAATAAGTTATTTCCATGCTTTTTTTATCCATGAATGAGGAAGAGACCGTTCTACCCTGTTTTTTCAGGATTGATTTGTTGGCTCTATAATTTTTCCTTTCAATGTGTCATGAATATACTTTGCTGCCTTCATTAATTCCAATTTTTATTTACGGCTGGACAACTTTTTTCCGATTCATGGAATTATACTTGATTGTAATATTGGAAATCTGTAATTGTATTTCTTGTATATTAGAATTTAGTTCCTGTAATTTTTCCTTATGGTATTAAGAGTTACACTGGCTGGTGTATTTTTCCACCTCCATCAGGTATGTAGATATTTTATTCATTCTGAGCCCTCTGGGGATCCTTTTGGCCTGCTGATATTGCCACCATGCTTTAATTTCCCTGTGGGTGAGTTTTTCTAGTTGTTTGAAAAGCTGTTCAAACGTAGGGTCGAGTGATATGGTTTTGTTCTTGATTGAACAGTTTTTTCTACTCTGTTCTCTCTATAGGTGTGATCTGCCTCCCATGTAAATTGAGTTTCTGACCCACCGGGTTCCTGATTCACATTATCTTTGGCTGAAGTAGCCATATTTGCTTATTGGACTTGGAGTTTGTTAGATTGTTTTATATCAGGTAAGTAACACTAACTTTACTTTCTTAGTAGCTGTCTTTTATGCACGACTTTCCTTCACTTTGTGATTAGTGACTTTTGTCTTGTTGTAGTAAACAGTCTATTAACGTGAACCAAGTTGTCCACATATAAGAGGCTTACCACTTACGGTTTTCTAGCCTCGTATTTTCTATCTTCTCCCTTGGAGATTAGACGTAGAAGTTGTGCTCAATGTTTTCCTGCCGTCCCAAAAATGAGTCCCATAGGTAACATACAAAATAGAGAGACGGGAACCGGCTGGATGCCGACTTACGACGCCTATTTTTCAGGGCTGGCCACTCCTGCTGACATGTAGATCATAGAGTAGGAAGAAGAGGGTTCCCGTCATGAAGATAAAAAAAATAAAAAATTAGATTGGAACTCCACATTCTTGCTGTGCAGAGTCATTTAATGAAATAGACACCACAGCAAAATCTTGAGAAACACCCAGTGGGGCAGTAAAGCCTATGTGTTCCGCTCCTATAGGTTGGCGCTTTGTCAAGGGCATAAGTGTGAGGTGGATATCCGCTCATTAAATACTCATATTGTGAAAATCGTTTAAGGTGACAGACATTATAAACCTTTAAAAAGAAAAATTGAGAATTGGGAGGGGGTTCAAAGCTAGGTCTCAAAGCAGATGATGTTTTATTGACTATGGGAGACCCAATGAGGTCGCCTTGAATATGCTGTACAATTCTGGGCACCAGAAAGATAATATCCTTAAAAAGGATATTATGGGTGCAACCTTGCATGAATCCATTAAGATTTTCAGTACGGGCAAGGCTCTGATGGGATGACGTAGCATGTGTACGTCGTACGTGAGAGGCGGTACATGATGCCGAGGAGACTCTAAAACAACCTTCCCTCTCCCCCTCGCCTCCGACTGAAAGGATCTTCACGACTCACTAGCTCTACAGGGGACTTATCCAACCTAAAGCCACAGCAACTGACAACAGCCGAACGAGAAGTCCGAGCTCGGGACGTGACGGAGGGCGGCGCCCCCGAAACACTCTGGAAGTTCGTTCCTCCCTGGAAACGGCAAGTAGGAAGGGCTATCCCAGCCCAATTAATTTCTACAGCACTGTTATAAACTATAAAAACCTCCCCTCCCTTTGCAACGGACTGTACTACTATGTTGTAAACGGTCAGAAATTTCATAGAGTGAGAAGTTTATCTCGTTGTGAAAATAGCATCGTAATTGGTGTACAAACTTATCCCAATGACCGCTTTTTGAGCGGAACACAAGCATTATCTGCTCTGTGTTTATAGTAGCCGTAGACAAACGGTTCCTCCCTGCCTGACCTGGTGTAAATCTAAAGGTGAAGGGAGAAGGAAGGAGGAAAAAGAGGGGGGGACAGAAGTTCCAGCAGGTGGGAAAACCCATCACACTACATTTATAAGCGTGGAAATAGATCAATACTTAAAGTGCAAATCTGGCAGGATTGTTTTTACTGTACAGTAATACTCTCGCATAGCACATATTGAAGTTTTGAAGTGCTTACTAGACAGCCCCTTTCTGCTTTTCTGACGGTACAATGCAACCTTTCAAGAGGAAGGGGGGACAAGGGATAGATAAAGGAGGCGTAAGGCAAGAACCCTGAGGAATAACATTTATAATCACCTGTACATTTGTTGATCGACTGCATATAGAGACTTTAAGGGAAATGTTATCAGACTGATGAATTAAGCTAAGGCTAAAATATCTTTGTGAATCTGCCACCTGGCATTTTTACAAAACTGTGCTGGAATGACTGAATCAAGCAATGGTTGAAACTGTAAACCTGATGATATACCTGCGAATACAATTTGAGCTCATATTACAAACAACAAAAGGTTGTTCTTCTTAAAAGGTAGTACGCAGCTGATAACCTGCATGATTAAGAAAGTAATCCAGTGGAGCTGGAAACTTGAAATTAGATTCTTGAAACTTAACTTAAGCTTTGTTGATGCTATTTTACAAGCTAAATAAGCTGAAATATATATTTTTTTTAAACTAATTCCACCAATTGAATTTAAAATTCAACTACAATATAATGCAGGACTTCCAGCTAGAATCCGGACTGAAAGCTGACTGAATTATCCGGGAAGAACCGAGAACATTCCCCATATATAAAGTGTAAGGTTTGGCTATAGGAGGTCAGTATACGGGTACAGGAATGTACATAGAGTTAGGTACTCACCAGGATGTAGAAACTCTTGGAACAATATGGCGTGGAATAGTCCAATAGATGCCCAACATCCACAGGAACAAACAACAAACAGCAGCAAGGAGTAGTTAATAATCCACAAGGAACTGCAGCGAAGTCAGCAATGAAGTGGTTAACATACAGCATACAGCAGCAAGGAGGTAGTTAATAATCCACAAGGAACTGCAGCGAAGTCAGCAATGAGGTGGTTAACATACAGCATACAGCAGAAAGGAGTTAGTTAGTTAGTTAATAATCCACAAGGAACTGCAGCAAAGTCAGCAATGAGATGGTTAACACACACAGCATACAGCAGCAAGGAGGTAGTTAATATGAGGTCAGGGGCATAGGCAGGCAGGTAATCGTTGAAACAGTCCAGGTCAGGGGCATAGGCAGGCAGGTAATCCAATAGTACAATCCAAGGTCGGGTAGGAGAAAGCAGGGAACACCAATAAACAATCCAGGTCAATAACGGGAAGTAAGTAATGCAGGTAAGACAATATAGGCAGCAAACGAGCAAGGATCACCAAGCACAGTACTCAGCTTGGTGATTCCTTTTAAACTTCGCTCCAGGTGACGTCATGAAGCGCGTGCCGGCTTGGGCGACGCTGCGGGGAGGAGGAGCACGCGCACCGTCTTTGGGAGTGTAAAGCATGAAAGGCACGAACTAGGTCATCCGCATGAACCTCCTTGGCAGGTTCCCATGAGTGATCAGTAGAATCGTATCCTTTCCAATGCACTAAGTATTGCAACTGACCCCTACGGAGCCTAGAATCCAGGACCTCCTCCATTTCATATTCCTCAATTCCATCGACAAGAATCGGAGCAGGAGGACGAACATGCCTGTCAGTATAAGGGTTGGGTATCGAGGGCTTGAGAAGCGAAGTATGAAAGACAGGGTGAACTCGCATGGAGGAGGGTAGTTGCAATTTCACAGCCAGAGGGCCGATGAGTTCCAAAATAGAGAAAGGACCAAGGAACCTGGGCACCAATTTGCGGGTAGGACAGGTCAATTTCAGATATTTGGTAGATAGCCACACTTTATCACCTACGTGATAGGAAGGAGCAGGAGAACGGTGGTGATCTGCAAAGAACTTGTAATATAGTTGAGCACGACGTAAGGTAGTACGAATCATGGAGTATGTACTGACAAGGTTACGCACATGAACATCCGCAGAAGGAACGAGACCAGTTATGGGAGAACCAGGGAGCATGGAAGGATGGAACCCGTAACTGGCAAAAAACGGGGACATTTTCAGAGAGCAATGTATATGGTTGTTATATGCGAATTCGGCTAATGGTAGATAGGAGGCCCAATCGTCTTGCAAGTGGGTAGAGAAGCACCGTAAGTATTGCTCAACTGTTTGATTGGTTCTCTCCGTTTGGCCATTGCTTTGTGTATGGAATGCGGTGGAAAGAGAACAATGAATATGCAACCCTTTGCAAAAGGCCTTCCAGAAACGAGAAGTAAACTGCGACCCTCGTTCAGAGACAATGTTCTCAGGGAGTCCATGGAGTCTGAAGATCTCACGAATAAAAAGTTCTGCAGTCTCGGTAGCGGAAGGAAGTTTGATTGAAGGGATAAAATGAGCAGTCTTCGTGAATCGATCAACAACAACCATAAGGGTGGTGTATCGATGTGACGGTGGGAGGTTGGTGATAAAATCCATGGAGACATCAGTCCAGGGTCTGGAGGAAATGGGGAGAGGTTGCAGGAGGCCGGCAGGACGGACACGGGTCTCTTTGGAACGTGCGCAGACGGGACAGGAGTTGACAAAAAACTTCACATCTTTTATCAGGGATGGCCACCAAAAGGTGCGCAGGATAAGGTCCTTGGTCTGACGGATTCCTCCATGCCCTGCTGTTGGGGCATCATGGAATGTTTTGAGAACGAGAGGACGGACTTCAGACGGAACGTATATTTTATCATTGTAATAGTATAGTCCTAGTCTCTGCTGTAGCAAAGGTAGTGGCGGCGGTGTCATGGTAGAAGAATGGGTTCGTAATGAGTCCCAGATGGATTGAGTCATTGCCAAAAAATGGTTTGGTTGTAAAATAGTGTGGTTGTTTGATGGTACTGCGTCTTCTCGTTCCGTCATTCTTGATAGTGCATCTGCCTTCCCATTGTGTGAACCAGGCCGAAAGGTGATGTGCAATTGAAATCGAACAAAGAATAAGCCCATCGGGCTTGACGAGGTTGGAGACGTTTAGCCGTTTTCAAATATTCCAAGTTCTTATGGTCTGTGTAAACCGTAATAGGGTATGCTGCTCCTTCAAGTAGGTGACGCCATTCCTCCAATGCGAGTTTTATAGCTAATAATTCTCGTTCTCCCACGTCGTAATTACGTTCCGCACTAGATAGTGTTCTATAGAAAAAGGCAACTGGATGCAGACGGCTGTCGTAGTTCTGTGATAGTACTGCCCCAAAAGCAGTATCGGAAGCATCCACTTCTAAGGTATAGGCGGTGGAAGGGTCAGGAAGAGCCAGGATAGGAGCTGTGGTAAATTTCGATTTTAGGGTGTCGAAGGCGTCTTGGGCAGTAACTGTCCACTTGAACCTGCTATTTTTGTAGGTTAGAATGGTGATCGGTTGTATAAGTTTAGAGAAATTCCGGATGAATTTTCTATAAAAATTTGCAAATCCCACAAATCTTTGAACGGCTCTCCTGTTAGTGGGCGCGGGCCATTGGAGAATAGCATCAACTTTCTTTGGATCCATTTGTATATTATTGGGGGATAGGATAAAGCCCATAAATTCTACAGTTGAAGTTTCAAAAACACATTTTTCTAATTTAGCGTAAAGTTTGTGTTGACGGAGACGTGATAATACAGTTTGGACATGATGGCGATGGTGGGGTAGGGACGAGGAATAGATGAGAATGTCATCTAGATAGACAACCACAAATTGATCCAAAATGTCATGAAATATATCGTTGATGAAGTGCTGAAAGGTGGTGGGCGCGTTACAAAGGCCGAAAGGCATAACTTGATACTCTAAGTGAACGTAGCGAGATCTGAAGGCGGTTTTCCATTCATCCTCTTTGCAGATTCTTACAAGATTATACGCTCCCCTAAGGTCGATTTTGGTGAATATTTGTGCATTACATAAACAATCCATCAATTCGGATATTAGAGGAAGAGGGTATCTATTTTTTGTGGTTATTTTATTCAGCTCCCGGTAATCAATGCAAGGCCTCAACCCACCATCTTTCTTCTTGACGAAGAATATGCCAGCTCCAGCTGGGGAGGACGAAGGTCTAATAAAGCCTTTTGCCAAAATCTCGTCGATATAGTTCTTGAGATATGAGAGTTCTGGTTCTGCTAATTGATAAATTCTTCCAAACGGTATGGAGGCGCCAGGAAGTAACTCGATCGGGCAATCATAGTCCCGATGAGGTGGTAGGATGTCAGCCTTTTTCCTTTCAAAGACATCACAGAACTGTAAATAACTTGCTGGTAGTCCAGAAGGTGCCTGGTTATCTTGAGTAAAACATAACGTAGCTTCAATGAGACATCTGGTGGTACAATACTTGGAAGAAAAGACAAAAGTTCCAGTCTCCCAGTTAATGACAGGATTATGAGATCGAAGCCAAGGGAGTCCCAGGATGACTGGAAAAATAGGTGTGGGCACCACATCAAATTGGAGCCATTCTTTATGATTGTCCCCGATGGTAGCGATGAAGGGAACAGTTTCGTGAGTAATAGGTCCTGTTTTCAAAGGACTGCCATCCACTAATTGTATCTGCAACGGTTGGGGTTTCAGCCGGAGAGGAAGGGACAGAGTCTTGGCTAGTTCTCCATCAATGGAGCAACCGCTGGCCCCAGAATCAATCATTGCTGATACCATTATAGGGTCGTTAGTCCACTGTAGGGAGAGAGAAATGGACAAATGGGGTGTACGGGTAGGAAGGCATTTTTGGTCTATTCGTATGAACTTACCCTGCGGTAGGCGTCGTCTGGCTCGGCACTCTTTATACATATGGCCTGCTCTGCCACAATACAGACACAAATTCTGGGCCCTGCGTCTTGCCTTTTCTTCTGGAGACAAGGGTCCTTTTGCATGGTTTCCTCCGTAGTAGAAGAAGATTGAGGTGGCTCAGTGGAGAAAAAATGTGGAGAACTAGAGGTAGGTAGGGAGGAATGCCTCTCTGCTCTTCTTTCTCTCAGTCTTCTGTCTATCTGAGTTACTTGCCTGGTTAAGGTATCCAGAGAGGTGGGTATTCAGATACGTGCTAGTTCATCCTTCAAAGCATCCGAAAGCCCCAAACGGAATTGATCTAACAATGCAGATTCATTCCAGGTTGTTTCTAAGGCAATTCTTCTAAATTCGGTAATATACTCTTCCACAGGTCGTCGACCTGGACGGAGGGTTCGGATAGAGGTAGTAGCTGAGGAAACTCTAAAAGGATCTTCATAGAGTGAGTCTAGGGCCTGTCTGAAAGAACCCCATGATTCAAGTAATGGGCTGTTAACGTGTAATAAATGATGAGCCCAGAGCTGTGGCTCCTCAGTTAATAAGGATATCACCGTATGTACTTTAATGTAGCATAAGTCCTGGGTCGTAGATTGAACAAAATTTGACAGGAGGTGACAAATGTCTGATATTTGGATCTATCCCCAGAAAATTTTTCAGGTAGCACAACCTGGGGTTCCAGTGCAGTGACTCCTTCCATAGGGAATTGGGGAGGTACTGAGGGTGCCACGGTCAGTTCTGAAGAACTGGTATGGCCGGCTTGTAGTTGCTGTAATTGTTGTTGTAATTGATTCTGACCTGACTGGAGGTCTTGTACGGTCTGATTCAGAGCAGCTAATTGCTGTGTTAGGGCTGAGATGGCGTCTGTTAAACCCGTGGCCTCCATTTTTGGGCTTGGTGATTATGTAAGGTTTGGCTATAGGAGGTCAGTATACGGGTACAGGAATGTACATAGAGTTAGGTACTCACCAGGATGTAGAAACCCTTGGAACAATATGGCGTGGAATAGTCCAATAGATGCCCCACATCCACAGGAACAAACAACATACAGCAGCAAGGAGTAGTTAATAATCCACAAGGAACTGCAGCGAAGTGAGCAATGAAGTGGTTAACATACAGCATACAACAGCAAGGAGTTAGTTAATAATCCACAAGGAACTGCAGCGAAGTCAGCAATGAGATGGTTAACATACACAGCATACGGCAGCAAGGAGGTAGTTAATAATCCACAAGGAACTGCAGCGAAGTCAACAATGAGGTGGTTAACATACAGCATACTGCTGTATGCAAGGAGTTAGTTAATAATCCACAAGGAACTGCAGCGAAGTCAGCAATGAGATGGTTAACACACACAGCATACAGCAGCAAGGAGGTAGTTAATCCGAGGTCAGGGGCATAGGCAGGCAGGCAATCGTTGAAACAGTCCATGTCAGGGGCATAGGCAGGCAGGTAATCCAATAGTACAATCCAAGGTCGGGTAGGAGAAAGCAGGGAACACCAATAAACAATCCAGGTCAATAACGGGAAGTAAGTAATGCAGGTAAGACAATATAGGCAGCAAACGAGCAAGGATCACCAAGCACAGTACTCAGCTTGGTGATTCCTTTTAAACTTCGCGCCAGGTGACGTGATGACGCGCGTGCCGGCTGCGGGGAGGAGGAGCACGCGCACCGTCTTTGGTGACGCGCGCTTGAAGGGAGGCTGCTGATCCTGAGCACAGGTCCCCCGCTACTCCGTGACACCCAGCGAGGGCTGGGTACTCCGGAGAGGCGCAGCGCGGCAGGACCTGACATAAAGATATCCAACAAATAGGAAAAAAGGAAATTGGGGTACATTCAATAACTGATATTCCGAAAACTGTTTGTTAATATACGCAAACAAAATTAAACTAACTTCCTGGATTTATTTGAACCAAGTGAGCAAGAAAGTACATTTATTTATAGCTTTGAGACACAGATATACTGAACGAGATGCCGCCTAAACAGGACAAGAGTGAAAAAGGTATAAGCTCTCTTAAAGTCTCTAAGCCTCCCCCTATCGATTCTTATTATTCACCCAAGGGTCAAATGAGCGCTTCACCCTTAATGGACAAGACTCCACCCGACCAACAACTTGAAATATCATCACATGAGGCAACAGGGTTTATGACCCAATCAAATTTGATGATTGCATTGGGCTCCCTGTACCTGAAGATTAAAACTAATCTAGCTAAAAACCTATCAGAATACAAAGAGGGGCTGTCTCAGTTAAAAAGTTCAATCTCTATACAATCTGGGGAAATAATGGTGTTACATGTAAAGCTAGAGACAATTCACTCTAAGTGTGAAACAGTGAATTTAGACATCTCCAGACTTGATCGAAAAGTGGCTGATTTAGAAGACCGCTCTTGAAGGCGGAATATAAAAGTGCGAGGAATCCGGGAAGATACTACGGATTTGCCTTCCTTTATACAAGAACTTTTGTCCACGTATGTTGACCCTAAACTAATACACCACTACGCAATAGAAAGAGTCCATAGGCATCCTAAGCCTGCCACTTTATCACAAACAAAAGATCCACGAGATGTGATTGTGACAGATCCAGGCTATCTGGGGATATGTGATACGAATGGGAAATGTTCGACCATTATAAAGTTATGTGTTTTATGTGTTTTTTTTGTGTTGAAATTAAAATGGCAATTCGCCTCTGTCCTGGAGATAATTGAATTACTTCCCAGTTATCTCCAGGGCAGGGGGGTAGGAAATCATAATGCCTGCTGGGAATAATCTGTGTCTGTGAGTCCTAAATTGGCTTATGTCTGTCTATTGTTACAGTCTCCCATTGGTTCCCCTAGGGGAGTGTCCACCAAGTGGGAGACTTGGATAAATACGGGCGTGTAGCCCACAGTAAAAGCAGTTCATGTTTTACCCTCAACACAGAGCGTGGTCTCGTTATTATGGGGAAGATCTACTAAACGGCGGTTTGTGTATCTGATGCTGAGGGTACCGTAACAATTGGTGGCAAGCGACGGGATGACCCTCATCGCCCAGAGAGACCACTGCAGCCAGGATTAATGGAAATACCGTACGAAAGGCTGAAAAGAGATACCCTAAAGGATTTATTGGTACAGAGAGGCAGACAAGCCAGTAATCTCAGGAAAAGGGAGATTATTACAATATTAAACAAAATGGATGGAGTACCAGGGGCTGAAGGAACCAATGGGTCCAGCACAGCTGACAGAACCCCCGAGGAGGCAAGCTTTGACCGGGCGGTAAGAATCAGGCTGGCCCATTATGGTCCCAACCCGACTATAGAGACCATTGACCGGGTCATAGCCGCTGTGGAGGCCAACCTGCTTCGCCAAAGCGGTGCTGCAGCAGCCCCAGCAAATCCGGTGGAGAAAAAGAAAGTACCATTTACTGCATTTAAACCGTTTGTGGAGACAGAAGGAGAGATTGATGGGTACCTTGCTGATTTTGAGCGGCAATGTGGTCTACACAAGGTATCCCCAGAGGACTGGGTCACTATATTATCAGGCAAGTTATCCGGCCGGGCCAGTGACGCTTTTCGGGCCATTCCAGATGAGGAGATTGGGGATTATGTAGCAGTGAAGGAAGCTTTGCTCTCCAGGTATGCCGTTACACCGGAGGCATACAGGAGGCGGTTCAGAGACACTGCCAAGTTAGCTGGGGATTCGTATGTTGAATGGGCATGTAAAGTGCACCGCATAGCTGCCCACTGGATGGCAGGGTGCCAAGCCGTATCCGGGGAAGAAGTGCTGCAGATGTTCTTACTGGAGCACTGTTTTGAAAAGTTATCCCCAGGCGTCAGAGAGTGGGTAAGGGATCGTAAACCCTACACTCTACATGAAGCAGCTCGCCTGGCAGACGAGTACACGGACACCCGTAAACTGGACAGTACCATGGGTAAACCTCCTGCTAGAGGAGAGTATCGCCAAGCAGCACCCCCTCCAGCTACCATCTACCAACCACCGATGTACCGCCCATCCGCACCCCCTCCAGCTAATAACTATTACCAGCCACCCCGGTTCAACTCCCGGGACTACTCCCAACCTATCCGTTGTTTTGGGTGCAAACAGCTTGGGCACAAACGACCAGAGTGCCCGCTGAATAATGCTAACCAGAGCCAGTCCTGGAGGAGACCGACCAGCGGGAACCAACGGCCTACTCCGCCTGCTGCCCACTGCGTAGAGGAGGAGGAATGTTGGGGCATCCTACATGAGGCAGACCCTGTTCAAGCTGCCCACCGCGATAACCGACAACTGGTTAAAGTAAACGGGAAGGAAGTCAGTGGTCTACGGGATACCGGGGCGACCATGACATTGCTCCAAAAACACTTGGTGCCAGAGAATCAGCACACTGGGGACACCGTGGCTGTGAGAGTAGCCGGAGGCGCGGCGTTTCACCTACCCGTTGCCCGGGTACATTTGGATTGGGGAGTGGGCTCCCAACATGTGAATGTGGGGATCATGAGGGACTTACCGGCGGATGTCCTCCTTGGAAATGACTTGGCTCCCCTTGTTTCTGCCTACGCTCCCATGGATCCCTCTGAAGCGAACGCTGTCACGACCCGTGCCCAGACCCGTGCCGCAGAGACCGGCCCACCGGCTGCCGAGACCCAGGTCAGACTCTCTACCCCGACTTGTACCTTAGATCAAGCGCCTTTAGGCTGGGACACCCCAGAGGTGTACGGGAGGGAAACCCGGGAAGACCCGACTTTAGAGAAGTATAGGGCCAAGGCAGATACTGGGGAAGAAGGGGTCGATGGGGAGCGTTACGAGTGGGTGGGGAATAGGCTGTACAGGATCCCTAAACCGTCCCAGAGACCGAACACCCCTCCGCAGAATCGGCAGCTGGTGGTGCCTGCGAAATACCGGCAGGAGATTCTGCGGATTGGGCATGATGTGCCATTAGCGGGCCATCTAGGCTTCCGCCGCACAGCTCATAGGATCACCCAAAATTTCTTCTGGCCTAATTTCAACCGAGATGTGCGGGTCTATTGTAGTACGTGTGAGACCTGTCAACGGGTAGGTAAACGGGGGGATCACCCAAAGGCTAGGCTCATATCGATGCCTATCATTGGAGAACCCTTTTCCCGCATAGCCGTTGACATTGTGGGTCCACTGGCCAGGGCTAGCCCATCTGGTAAGAAGTATATTCTCACCGTGGTGGACTATGCCACCCGTTATCCAGAGGCAATAGCGCTGTCTAATATAGAGGCAGAGACGGTTGCTGATGCCCTGGTTAAAATTTTCACTAGGGTCGGGTTCCCTCAGGAGATCCTCTCCGACCAGGGAACTCAGTTTACCGCTGTGCTCACCCAGCAGCTGTGGAAGGTGTGCGGCATTAAACCGCTGCTTAGCTCACCTTACCACACACAGACTAAAGGTCTCTGCGAGCGATTTAATGGCACCCTCAAACAGATGTTGAGGACCTTTACTGACACTTGCAGAGACTGGGAGCGATTCCTGCCTCATCTGCTATTTGCATACAGAGAGGTGCCCCAGGAATCTACTGGGTTCTCTCCCTTTGAGCTACTCTATGGGAGAAGGGTCCGCGGACCCCTAGATCTCATTAGAGGACACTGGGAGGGAGAGACTGAGCAAGAGGGAACCCCCATCGTGCCATACGTTCTGGAACTCCGGGACCACATGGAGAAACTATCCCTGATGGTAAGGGAGAATCTCCAGGCGGCCCAGGGGAGACAGAAGAGGTGGTACGATCGGGGTGCCCGACAGCGGGTCTTTCAGGTTGGGCAAAAGGTTCTAGTGCTCAAACCTGTGAAGACGAACAAGATGCAAGCATCTTGGCAGGGCCCGTATCAAGTGTTAGCTCAGGTGTGTGATACTACTTCCTTATAGCCAGCTGTGCAGATGAAAGGATTCAGCGATCCTTTCATGTGAATATGCTGAAGGAGTATCAGGAGAGACCAGAAGATATAGCTGCAGTATGTGCCCCGGCTGCCGACGACCCCGAGAATTTACCCTTGCCCGACCTATTAGAGAAGAACCCCCAGACTGATCTCACTAGTCTTGTACAGCTAGGGCACCGGTTAAGCCCCACAGAGAAGGTACAGGCAAGACGGCTTCTGTGGGAGAAGCAGGCGAAGTTCTCCCAAGAACCCGGCTACACTACCATAGCTGTACACAAGGTAGAGACCCCCGGACAGAGTCCTCTACGACAGCCCCCCTATCGTATCCCTGAAGCAGTCCGGGAAGGAATGCGGAAGGAGATACAGGAGATGACTAGGCTTGGAGTCATCGAACACTCAGACAGCTCTTGGGCCTCGCCTGTAGTCCTGGTGCCTAAGAAAGATGGGACCACCCAGTTCTGTGTGGACTACAGGCGGCTCAACGAACGGACCACCACTGACGCCTACCCGATGCCCCGGGTAGACGAGTTGTTAGACCGCATTGCCAGGGGGCGTTATCTGACCACCATAGACCTGTGTAAGGGTTATTGGCAGATCCCCCTAGCCGAGGATGCTATCCCTAAGTCGGCATTCGTCACCCCATTTGGTCTATACCAGTTTAAGGTCATGCCATTTGGGATGAAGAATACTCCGGCTACCTTCCAGCGTATGGTGGATAGGCTTCTTGATGGCTTCCAGGAATTTGCATGTGCATACCTGGATGACATTGCGGTCTACAGTGAGTCCTGGGAAAAACACCTGGTACATGTAGGGGTGGTTCTGGACAGGATTTGGGCCGCTGGCCTGACCTTGAAGCCAAACAAGTGCCATCTAGGCATGGCAGAAGTGCAGTACTTGGGTCACAGGGTAGGATGTGGGAGCCAGAGACCAGAGCCAGCCAAGGTAGAAGCTGTAGCTAACTGGCCCACACCTATCACCAAGACCCAAGTGCTGGCCTTCCTGGGAACAGCAGGGTATTACCAACGCTTTGTCCCCGACTACAGCACTATTGCAAAGCCCCTGACGGACCTGACTAAAAAGAATTTACCGAAGCAGGTCCTGTGGTCTTCAGCTTGTGACGCCGCGTTTCAGGCATTGAAGCAAGCTCTGGTGAATGCCCCTGTCCTGGCTGCCCCAGTCCCTAACAAACGTTTTCTCGTCCATACAGATGCTTCCATGTATGGACTGGGGGCTGTGCTGAGCCAGGTCGGGGAAGATGGAGGAGAGCACCCTGTCGCATACCTCAGCAGAAAGCTACTACCCCGGGAAGTGAGTTATGCGGCAGTGGAGAAGGAGTGTTTGGCCCTGGTCTGGGCATTAAAGAAATTGAGCCCCTATTTGTACGGGCAGGAGTTCTCGCTCATCACGGACCACAAACCCCTTGTCTGGCTTAACCGGCTCTCAGGAGACAATGGTAGACTGCTGCGATGGAGCTTAGCGTTACAACCTTAAAACTTCACCATCAGCTACCGACCCGGTAAGCAGAACGGGAATGCGGATGGATTGTCCCGGCAAACCGACGTCCCTATTACCTCCTAGTCCGGTCATCCCCAAGTTGACCCGCCACAGGGTCAAGCCGGGTCTGCCAGAGTGTTCCACAAGAGGGGAGCCGTGTGACAGATCCAGGCTATCTGGGGATATGTGATACGAATGGGAAATGTTCGACCATTATAAAGTTATGTGTTTTATGTGTTTTTTTTGTGTTGAAATTAAAATGGCAATTCGCCCCTGTCCTGGAGATAATTGAATTACTTCCCAGTTATCTCCAGGGCAGGGGGGTAGGAAATCATAATGCCTGCTGGGAATAATCTGTGTCTGTGAGTCCTAAATTGGCTTATGTCTGTCTATTGTTACAGTCTCCCATTGGTTCCCCTAGGGGAGTGTCCACCAAGTGGGAGACTTGGATAAATACAGGCGTGTAGCCCACAGTAAAAGCAGTTCATGTTTTACCCTCAACACAGAGCGTGGTCTCGTTATTGGGGGGGGAGATCTACTAAACGGCGGTTTGTGTATCTGATGCTGAGTGTACCGTAACAGTGATCGTCTGTCTCTGTTGCTCAAGACTGAAGGAAGACCTGATGAGAGAATTTTGGAAAATTCCAACAAGAACGACTAAATTTGCATCTCTCTCCTTGTATTCCAATTTATCGTTTTTTACAAGGCAACTCAGGAAAAAATTACGGATTCAACCATCTGTCTACGCGAGAACGGTATACAATACTCATGGGGATTTCCAACGAAACTTAGAATCCTCTATCAAGATAAAAGTTACATATGCCAAGATCCACAACAAGCACAAGAAAAACTCACCATATGGGGCTAATGGAAACATAAGGAATGATGGATTTGAATACATAGGTTTCTTTTTCTCCTTCTTTCTTTCCTTTTTGAAGAAACAAAGGAGGACTATGTGGACACCCAGATACTTGATGGAGGGGGGATAGGTCTGGTAGTAAGAGTGTTTAAATCGATATTTGCTACCTGTAAGATGGCTGAATTATACCTAGGTAGTGAGGTCAGATGAAGGGCCCCTCCTAAGGTTCAAAGGTTATAACATAACATATGAAATAGGGTAGGGAGAATATGTAATAATAGGATGATGAAATTATAGTTGAATTTGACTGAGATGAGGAATGGGGGGGGAAACATAGTAGGTTATAATCAGAAAGAGGCAGGAAAGATGATATGTAGAGGGTGATTTGCTTTACTAAACACGTAATGGGATCCTTTATAATGGCTGTTCGTTCCCTTCCCATCTCCATTTCTTTCCTCTGCTTCCCTCTGTCTTCTCCTCCCCCCTCATACCCCTGGGAGCGGCAAAACTTGTAAATACACTTTTGGATAGTGTGGTAGTGGAGATGCGCCCTATGGGGTTGAGGGCTGGGAGGGCAGGACTGGGGGGAGGGAGGGATGAACTAATAAGGATGGGTATAATTGATGGTGGGAGTGGAGGATGAAATGAGGGGAAAAATGCTGTTTTTCTTTTTTTTTTTTTTCAAGCACAGGATACATAACTCCTGAAGCATATATGGGTTCTATGTGGGTATAAATCGGGAATGCATGGAAGTAAGCAGATAAGATTATAAATACACAAAGTATAATAGCATGAAGAGGTTAGACACTAAGTAGCACAATGGGTTATATATAAGGAAAGCACTGGAAAGGGGGAAAAAAAAAAAAAGGAAAAAATATTATTATATAGGGGTCAAATATAATAGTATTACTGAATTTATAAGGGGATACACAACCTGATATAAATATAACTGGATAGATAAATTAATATGACACCATAAGAACTAAAAGTTCTAAAGGGAAAGGAGGAAAAGGGGAGAGGGATGGAGAGGGAAGGGGAAAGAAAAGGAAGGAAAACATAATAAGGGTATTATGAGAGGGATACACAGAAACCCACTAATAGTAAGTAGTATAAAAGGGAAACTTTGTAACCACATATAATATTGTATGACTAATTAATAGATAGCTTTAGGAACTAATTTAGGAATATAGTAACAAACAAGATGGAGTTATTGGAGTGGTGTTTTTTCTTTCTTTTTTTCTTTTCTTTTCTTCTCTTCCTCTTTCTTTTTGAAATAATGGTAAATGTAATCACAATGTGCCCACTCTCATACGTAGTGTTATTGTAATTGTAAGAATACTTCATCCAATATGTATAGAACATCTCTGAATGAATAGTGAATTTAGGATTCTCTGAGGTTACCTGTACCGCTATATCCCTGATGGAACAGGGATTTGATAAATTGGCTTTCTTTCCCCCGCAGTGGGGATATCTATTCCCTTACTGGGTAAAGAGGGTCAAGATGATGTATGTATGTGTACATACGTATGGTATGATTTATGCTGGCGGATGGAGGGGACGACGGGGGAGTGGGGAGACTGGGATGGGATCCGTTTGAGCGATAAGGGCCAAGATGCCCCTTAAGATAATGTCACTCAATGTCCAGGGCTTAAATTCTCCACACAAACGCTCTTTGCTGTATGGGATGATGGAGAAGGAACAAGTGGATATTGCCTTTGTCCAGGAAACTCACTGGAGACAGAAGCAAGGACCACTTTGGAACTCTTATCAAACTCTATATTCATCTTCTCTTCCCACACAGAAAAAAAGAGGAGTAGCTATTATTGTAAAAACGGAGGTAGGATTGGCAACCTAATGTGCTGTGTGGCAATTAAGTGTTCTAATACAGTGTTCTAATACAGTGTTCTAATATGGGCAGAAGACTGAATAAGCTTCTGCAATCTAGCCTCAGGCATTAATGGAGTCTACACTCTCCAGAGCACATGGCAAGTAACCAGTTGTCACCTCCAGTCCCTAACTCTACAAGCCCCTCCCCCAGTCAATATGGTTTCTGGAAATACTACTAGAAGACTGGCTGTGGGGGAGGGAGTGTACAACAAAGAAGGTGGGCTCTCTCTTGAAGAAAGACTTGGCAAACCTTCTTGCAAGCTCTCTTACACTCTGGGTCCCTTGGAGACAACATCTCTCTCTCTCTCTCTTACACACGGTGTCCCTTGGGGACAACATCTCTCTCTCTCTCTCTCTCTCTGCGGCTGCCTGGTAACACGTGATTCCAAGGAATGGTAAATGTATCACGTGTCTGAATGCTTGCTACACTGTTAAGTAGTTACTTCCATTCAACCAATGTACTAGCTTGGTAACAGTATATACTAACTTATATATATAAATTGCAGTTTGTATTTGGAGTATATAAATGTAGAATGTAATATTATATTATATGTTGATTACTGTATAGTGGTTTAGCTGCTCATTTGTCTATAGCTTCGTATATCCCTCTGTCCTAATAAATATTGTAATATTGAATTAAACAAGGAGTGTGAACTTTTACTTACACTTATTTAACTTAATAATAATTCATATTTATTTGTATACCGCCAGTAAGGTAGTTCATTGGCGAAGACTGATATCTATCTATTTATATCAGTATACATTGGAATAAAAATATTATTTATTTCAATGGCGAGTCATGTAATTATTTTCTACCACTTTTTGCTAACTTGCACGGGGGGGAATCCTGTGTTCTCCACATACTAGTTAGCTAAAAAGGGACAAAATAAAGAACCAATTTTGTTTTATTTCCTGTGAATGTTTAATGCAATACGTCCAGGACGTGCGGATCCTAAAGAAGTAACCAGAATGAGATGCCGGACATGATTTCTGGACGATCGGGTTTATTCCAGGCTGAGGATTCAAAGCGGGGTGTACACCACTTGATTGCCTGCAGTCTGAAGACACAAAATCGTGTAACTACTTTATAATCTTTTTATAAGAATGGAGATTGTAACACAGTTTGCAGAAGCTAGCAAGTTTGATCCTATATTGCTAGAAAATGAATTTCAGAATATGCATAGTCTGTGGATGCAATGTGAAAAAGAGAATTTGAGAGTAGACAGTAAGACATTTTGTTTGCACAAAGAGAGACGGAAAATCCAGAACTGTATGAAGTTCCTGAAGTTATTGCTGGTTCAGTTAGACAGTATAATTGTCGTGCCCACTACAGTGACCTCTGTGCAAAATAGCACAAGTAAAGAGAGTGCTTGTGGCGTAAATACAAGAGGTGAATTAATATCGTCACTTAGGACATCTTTGTCTTCACAAACCCCAGTAGCTGTATGCAGCCGTGAGGGTCAATGTGATGAGACAAATAAAGAAGCCCCAAATACTTTATCAGACAGATTGGACATGTGGGAAGCTCCTCTATTAACCCCTTGCACAACAAAGCTCCCACAGTCACAGACTTATGATTAAGCGTGCTAGTCACGCGAAACGCGTCAAGTCTTTTCCCCACTACTTTGAAGTATTTACTTTATAATTTTTTTTCTGCCATTAAATTAGTTTTTCACACTCATTCAGAGTGCCAATCCCATTTCCTTTTCATTCATGTTTCTATTTGTGCTGTGCTGGGTCAGCATATTTGGGAGGCACCTGTTTGGAAACACTACCTGGACAACACCCCTTCAGAGCTGGATTATTTTGCTCTGGTCTCAGTTGAAGCCCGGTGGATTCTCCTGTGAACATAGTTTTTTCCTCTTTCCATTTCCCACAGTCACAGCCTAAGAACTGCACTTTAACCACTGCACAGAGTGATAGGATTAGTAGTCCTGCCATATACAATGGGCAGGATCCTAACCTCCATACTGCCCAACAGTTAGACAGACAGAAAGTAGTTAATCTCTTGGTAAAGTTAAAACCTTTGTTTCCAAAATATGATGGCACTACAGATGTTTTATCAAACATGTCCAATTTTGAAATGGCAGTCAAGCAATACATGCTCTCTGCTAAAGAGGCATGCATCATACTAAAATTGTGGCTACCAGGTCAGATTGCATGTAGGCTTAAAACATCAGTAAGTGAACCTGTTGATTCAGAAAGAGATTGGTTTAATGGTTTTAATTGGGGTACAGAGGAAGACCGGTTGAAATCAGTTTCTAAACTGGTAAATGGGAACAGAAACCTAGATAGCCATGTACTTGCAGAAATGACAGTGAATGTGGATGATGATCCTTGGGAATTTGCATCTAAATTTGTGCAAGTATATAGGCTAACTCATCTTGTACCACCAGACCAAACTCCTCCTGATTTATTACAGTACTTAATAAAGAAATTTACACACTTAGACCCTCTAATGCAAATGTTAGCAGATCAAAAGGAAACTTTAGAAGGCGTATTAACTATTATTGGGAAAGCAAGGCAGAATCTGTTAACAAAAGGAGTAAGGCCTTACAAAATTGCAACTGTATGTGATAGCAATGAAAAGATTGCAAAGAATTCACCAGCCCCATTCAAAGGTATTTACTTCTATTGTTTAAAGCATGGACATACCCAATTCTCATGCAGGGTTAGAAAAAGAGATCACAGGTCAGTGAGAAAGGTGCTTTCTAATGTAAATGCTTCTGATCCTTGGAAAGGTAATCAGTATCAGCAAGGATCATAGAGAACTCACAGAAGGAAGCTACCTGATAAAACAAGCCAGGAATATGCTTATAAATTCCAGCCTACAGGTGACCTGTATGGTGTAGTAAAAAGTATTTTAAAAACCATAATTTTTGAAGAAAAAAACAAAAGGAATCAGGGGGTCAGTCCCTCGCTCGTCCCATTTTATAATTAATGTTTACAGGTTTGAGGTGATAGGATCAGTCTATCCACCCGTGTCCATAGCGTAATGTACTGTGTCATTTTTCTAATGTTTCTAGTTTTTCAACAGGTAAAGCAGCTGTTTCTTGTGGTACTGGGTGCAGTCCCAGCCTCAAGAAGTACTGCTTGCAATTTTTATTTTTTGTTTAAGCCTTGTCTGACAGGTTTAATTGCTTTCAGTGGGACTAGTGGGGTCCTGGTCTCAAAACATTTTTGTTTGTTGTTGTTTTGTTGTTTTACAGTAGGTCTGATGTATATCAGAACCAGTTATACAAGTGCTATTGTAGGTACCCTTTTAGGAGCTCATGTAATGATAATAACACCAATAGCACTTTGTCAAATGTCCACTCCCATGAGAGAACTTGTGTTTTGTGACCAAGATCTCACCCAAATTTAGGAGCAGATGAGCTCACTGCTACCTTTTGCTGCATCAATTCTTCCCCATATTGGCTGTAAACATTTGTCTAAAACTTAATTGTTTTAGAAGGGGGGATTGGGATTGATAGGCAATGTGGTCAAGTGATCAAACATTTTCATGCAAATTGTCACTGGGAAACAATTTGGGAAGTTTGAGTTTACATTTGGGATTTTTCATGTACCATAGTACCTAGATAGATATTTTATTATAAGTAGGCCAGAATGCAGCCTGGTCTAATGTAGGGTCCATGTGGCCCAATGTTTTGTTTTTGAGGACCATTGTCCAAGATGTATCTGCTAAGAATTGATACTGCTCTTGATCTTTTACAGATTTTGCCATGAGAAATGGGAAGAAGTCCAGAGCCAGCTATCTGACACCGGATTCAGAAAGCAGAACGTTTTTTTTTTGCAGCAATAAGCAATCGATTGGAAACAGCAATAGTTTTTAATAAAAAGATCATACTTCGTTTATTCATTTTGGGACATTTCAAGGATTTATTGGACTTTGACACTTTCACAGAGCAACAAGTCAAGTTTTGCAACTGTGTTCCAGTTTTAGAACTACAGCTTAGTAGTTAATTTTTGGGGACACAAGAATGTGTTGTTTGTTTTTCTGGACTTATTGCTCTCATCATGACCAAGAAAGAAGAGTCACCGATCAGTTAAAGTAAGGGTCCCAGTAAATAAACTTCAGCTATTTTCTAGGCCCTAGTAGCCATGCAAGCTATGAATCTGCATTAGAAATGTGTCAATTGTGTTACTATATGTTTCCAACGTTGCTGCTGTTTATTGTCAGTTTATTATGTGTTTATTCTGTAGGTTTTATGTTGTACTTGTGTGCACGTATTATTTGTTGTTTCGTTTTAGCTTCTTTCCCATCCACTCACAGTTCCTTAGCATAATCCCTTACACATACAGTGACATGCTAGTCTAACAGCCATAAAATGTAAGGTTGTGTGAGAATGCAGCATTCTCTCGTATGTGGGTAGTGTGATTCATATTATTTGTGGAGTATGAATGCAATGCTAGTTAAGATATGTGTGTTTCACCTTGAGGACTCGTATCATGTACAAAAGCAGCATGGATAGGTAGCATGTGTATTTGTCATACTTGTGTTGTGGCTTGGTGTGTGGAAGTATTAGATGTGTGTGAATATGCACTGCATGTGTGTGGAGTTAACATCTGTGTGATACACTCTGCAGCACAGTGCAGTGAGTGCATGTACCAACACCTGGAGTGCTTGTGTGATGTCCTAGTACTGAAAACCATTTAACCTTTGGTATGCCAGTATCACTACATACCCGAGTATTTTCCCATACTACATAATCATATACAAACAGTTATATTACGGAGGGTACATTTTGGCAGAAATTGGTTATGTGATTTCAATCAAACTATCTATGGGCCAAACATCTACAAGACTTTGGGAAATGTGTTTGTGATAATTGTATATAATGTAATTGTGTATTTCTGTAGTTTGTTATTCAGGTTGGTGTGTGCTGTTGCAATTGCTCATTGGTTGGGCGAGTATATTCATTTCTAGCAGGGCCGATCCTGGGCGGGTGCACGGGGTGCACCGCGCCCAGGCGCACCGGGAGTAAAGGCGCTCCGATGAGCACCTTTCTCCCTCATTCTGGAGGTGCGGCCCGCAGGTGAGCGCCTGCGGTCACCGCACCTCTTAATCTCATTACAGCGCGACGGGTGCAAGCTCCGCCCCGTCGCGCTGTCTGATTGCCGGATGTCTGGTGACATCCGGCAAGAAGAACTGAATGACGGTGTTCTGCCTCTGCAGACACCGTCCGGAAATGTCCTCCTCCCTCCAAGGAGGGGGACCAATAGTAAGACGTGCTTTTTTTTTTTTTTTTTAAGAAAAGAAGTGTGTGTGTTTCAATGTGTAAGTGTGTGTTTCAATTTGTGTGTGTGAATGTATGTAAGTGTGTGTGTTTCAGTGTGAATGTGTGTTTCACTAAATGTGTGAATGTATGTGTGTGTGTTTCAGTGTGTGTGTGAATGTGTGTTTCAGTGTGTGTGTGAATGTGTGTTTCACTGTGTGTGTGTGTGTGAATGTATGTAAGTGTGTGTGTGTGAATGTGTGTTTCAGTGTGTGTGTGAATGTGTGTTTCACTGTGTGTGTGTGTGTGTGTGTGTGAATGTATGTAAGTGTGTGTGTGTGTGTGAATGTGTGTTTCACTGTGTGTGTGTGTGAATGTGTGTTTCACTGTGTGTGTGAATGTATGTGTGTGTGTGTGTGTGAATGTATGTGTGTGTGTGTGAATGTATGTGTGTGTGTTTTTCAGTGTGTGTGTGAATGTGTGTTTCACTGTGTGTGTGTGTGTGTGTGTGAATGTATGTGTATGTGTGTTTCAGTGTGTGTGTGAATGTGTGTGTGTGTGTGTGTGTGTGTGTGTGAATGTATGTAAGTGTGTGTGTGTGTGAATGTGTGTTTCACTGTGTGTGTGTGTGTGTGTGTGAATGTGTGTTTCACTGTGTGTGTGTGTGTGTGAATGTGCGTTTCACTGTGTGTGTGTGTGTGTGTGTGTGTGTGTGTGTGTGTGTGAATGTGCGTTTCACTGTGTGTGTGTGTGTGAATGTGTGTTTCACTGTGTGTGTGTGAATGTGTTTTTCTCTTTGTGAGTCAATGTGTGTTACTGTCTGTGTAAGTGTGTGTACATAAGTGTGACTGTGTGTATTGCTCTGTGTGTGTATAAGGGTGTCTGTGTGTAATGGTGACTAAGTGCAAGCCCACCATCAGGGGTCCAGGTCACAACAGAAAAAAAAAATCCCCTGTGTTTAGCAGGTCCGCGGCTGTGTGGGAAGCATTAAGCGCTCCCCTCCAGCCGAGGACCTGCTAAACAGAGCAGAGCAGCAAGGAGGTAAGTACTGGGGAAGGGTGCAAATAACAAGCATAACGCTGGCATTTTAAATGGCATATTGAAGGGCAAAATATTGGCATATTAAATTGAAAAATACTGGCTTATTGAGTGGCAAAAGAATGGCATATTAAATGGCAAAAGAATGGCATATTGTGGGGCAAAATACTGGCACATTAAATGGCAAAAGAATGGCATATTAAGGGGCAAAATACTGGCACATTAAATGGCAAAAGAATGGCATATTAAGGGGCAAAATATTGGCACAGTAAATGGTAAAATACTGGCATATTGAGGGGCAAAATATTACTGGCATATTGACCAACTGCTCCCAACCACCCTCCATATTACACTAGACTGGGATAACATGCTTGTGAGAGTAGGTGGGGCGAGTGGGAGATATTGTCGGCGGGGGGGGGGGGCAGAAAATGTTTTTAGTAAGGGACCCTGAAATTTCTAGTGGTGGCCTTGACTAAGTGTGTCTGTGTAAGTGTGACTGTGTGTATGTATGCATGACCCTGTGCGTAAGTGTGGCTGTGTATGTAGGCAGGGCAACTTTAAGGGGCCACCGCTGCCCACTTGACAGTCCCCATCCTGTCGGCGGCTATTTCCCGCCTCCTGCACTGAGTGTGCATAGAGGGAAGACTGTGCGGAGGAGACACGAAAGAGCAGCAGCAAGGTGAGTACTGGGGAATGGGGGGAGGGGGTAATGCTTTTCTTGGGAAAACTGGTGGTGGCATATTAATGGACAAACTGACACTGGCATATTAGTGGCCAAACTGACACTGGCATATTAATGGGCAAACTATCTGTGCTATATTATTGGACAAACTAACTGTGGTATGTTAATGGGCAAGCTATCTGTGGCATATTAATGGGAAAACTATCTGTGGCATATTAATGGGCAAACTGGCAGTGGCATATAAATGGGCAAACTGTCTGTGGCATATTAATAGGCAAATGCACGGGATTATGAGGAGGGAGAGACATACATGTGAGTTATGAAGAGAAAGAGACAGCAGACATGGGTGTATAGAAGGAGAGACAGACATGCAGAAAAAAAGACCACCATGGGGAGCATGAGGAACAGAAAGATAGACATGGAAAAATATATGGGGTATGAAGGGAGAGATATACATGAGGGTATGAGTTGAGAGAGAGTTATACATGAGGGTATGAGTTGAGAGAGAGAGAGTTATATATGAGGGTATGAGTAGAGAGAGAGTTATATGAGGGTATGAGTAGAGAGAGAGTTATATATGAGGGTATGAGTGGAGAGAGAGAGATACATGAGGGTATAAGTGGTGAGAAAGTGAGATACATGAGGGTATGAGTGGAGAGAGTTATACATGACGGTATGAGTGGAGAGAGAGAGATACATGAGGGTATGAGTGGAGAGAGTTATACATGAGGGTATGAGTGGAGAGAGATATACATGAGGGTATGAGTGGAGAGAGATATACATGAGGGTATGAGTGGAGAGAGATATACATGAGGGTATGAGTGGAGAGCGAGATATACATGAGGGTATGCGTGGAGAGAGAGATACATGAGGGTATGAGGGGAGAGGGAGAAAGACATGGAGGTATGGGAAGAGAGAGACACGTGAGTGACTGACTTGGTGGAATATTATTTATTGCTCCTTGTGTACTTCTTTTCCAATGATGCTCAGCCAGACTAATGGGAGACTTTGGCTGGTTGGAAATCATGGGAACTGTAGTTAAAACTGCTAGCCAGCAAAAAGTCTCCCATGTTGCTGGCTGAGCATCATAGACATAAATAAAACCACTACACTGTTTTACGGCCAAATAAATATCTTTATTTAAAAAAAAAGCTTGTGTTGGTCCTCCATCTAAAAATAAAGTTTGTGCTCTCCACAAGAATCCCCCCACCCCAATAATGAAAAAGTGGTATGCCTGGAACATACATGTGTAAAGGGGAGGGGTTTATCATATAGCCACGCCCACCTGGAGGCGCCAAAAAAATCCTGCACCCAGGCGCCCGTGACCCTAGGATCGGCCCTGATTTCTAGTATACCATGGAAGTCTCTACTGATATGGTGAGCTAAGCGCGCACATAGTTGATACATTGCAGGATACTCTATCCTTCTCTTATCTCCCATCCTTTGGTGGGATCCAAAGAGCTCACGTGTCTTATCCACTTTATTGTCAATTGGAGGGATATAAAAACGGAGGTAGGATTGGCAACCTAATCTGCTGTGTGGCAATTAAGTGTTCTAATACAGTGTTCTAATATGGGCAGGAGACTGAATAAGCTTCTGCAATCTAGCCTCAGGCATTAATGGAGTCTACAGTCTCCAGAGCACATGGCAAGTAACCAGTTGTCACCTCCAGTCCCTAACTCTACAAGCCCCCCCCCCCCCCCCCCCCCCCCCCAGTCAATATGGTTTCTGGAAATACTACTAGAAGACTGGCTGTGGGGGAGGGAGTGTACAACAAAGAAGGTGGGTTCTCTCTTGAAGAAAGACTTGGCAAACCTTCTTGCAAGCTCTCTTACATTCTTGGGGACAACATCTCTCTCTCATGTGTCAATGTATCACATGTGTGAATGCTTGACTCATTGTTTCAGCTAGTTGATTCCATTCAATCAATGAATAATTAGTGAAAGCATATACCAACCTAGTACCAGTTTTCATATGTATCTGTAGTATTTGTATGTATTGAAGATTTATATCTTTATCAGTAAAGCAATATTATTTATTTCAATTATCATTTCTGGCAGAATTAAATTTGAATATCTACGGATCAAGAGGCTAGAAGAATAATTTTGATCTGTAAAATAAATGATGCCATATATCCACTTGTGAACCTATACGCGCCATCAGAAGGACCAACGAAATTAATTAACTCTACAATATCAAGCATAGATAGGATAGGTAGAGGTATGATAATAATAGGAGGAGATTTTAATGCAATGCTTAACTTTGATTTCGATAAGAAAATGCCAAGGAAAGGGAAATACGACTCGCGTTTGAGAACTAGAGCTGAGGCTTTTTCTGCTTGTCTGCATAGACACAATTTGTACGATGTCTGGAGAGTGCAACACTTGGATCAGAGGGACTATTAATTTTTCTCCAAAGTGCATCTTTCATATTCAAGAATAGATTATTTTTTTTGTGATGTGCCGAATGCTGGATAGATGTATGTCCTCCAGCATTGGACACATCACATGGTCCAATCTTCTTGACTATTAAAACAGATCACGCATACAGAGTACGAAACAAATGGAGGCTAAACGAAAATATTCTAAAATCTCCTGAAAGTAGAAAGTATTTGTTAGAGCAGGCTAAGATGTACTTGGAACAGAATGATAAACCTGATATTTCGGAGAACACATTATGGTGCGCAATGAAATGCGTACTGAGAGGGTATTTAATTAAAAAGGAGCATGGATTAAAAAACAGAGCGGCAAGGACTTACCTGAACTATACGCACTATTAGCACAGCTGGAGAGGGAACACAGACTGAATCCAAATATACCGTATTTGCTCGAATATAAGACAAGGTTTTTTTCAGAAAAATCCTGAAAAATCCTCCTCGTCTTACATTCGAGGTCTTCTTATAATCTGTTGTCCGTCATAATAGACTGCCGTGTCGGGCAGCATGGAGGATATCTGCACGTATCGTGCAGACATCCCCCGGCTGCCCCCACTAGCCACCAGGGATCGAGGTAAGGGGGAGGGGGGGACGGACGGAGGACAGACAGACAAGGGGAGGGGGGGATAGAGAGAGACAAAGGGAGGGGGATGGGGGGAGGACACAGACAGACAAGGGGGGGGGAGGGGGGAGACACAGACAAGGGGAGGGAGGGGGACAGAGAGAAAAGGGGAGGGGGGGATAGATAGAGACGAGAGAAGCTGGGGGGGAAAGAGACAGCTGGAGGAGCGGGAGAGAGGCCGCATTGGCACATAAAAGCAAATAAAAACAAGAAATGCATTTGTATAATATAAACTTTTTATTCAAAATTAAAAAGCAATTTACATATATACAAGTTAAACTTTTTTCCTATAGGGTAGTCTTATAATCAGGCTTTTAGTTTTTTTCCTAAAGGAATGTACAAATTTGGGGGGGTCGTCTTATAATCAGGGTCGTCTTATAATCGAGCAAATACGGTAGAAACTACAAGGAAGGTCCAGGAGATTCAGAAGCAGATAGTAGAGAGACTTAAAAAAGCTACAGAAATTATGCTGTCTCGCTTAAAGTGTAAATGGTACTATACTAATAATCGTGTGGGGAAAGAGATGATTAGTAGACATGTGCATTCGTTTTCGGACTAATGCATTTTCGTCCGAAAATAGCATTTTCGTCCATTCATCCGAAAAACGAAGAACGAAAATGCTAAGCTAACGAAAGCCGAATGAACGAATGGTTAATAAACGAAAATCATTCGTTCATTCGTCCATTCGTAGTACTATTGCATTCTATAAGCCGAAATAGAGTCGGTTTATAGAATACAATAGCATTTCACTACACGGAGACAAAGTCTCCATTCATAAATTTATGAATGGAGACTCTGTCTCCGTGTAGTGAAATGCCGACAGCCTATAAACCGAACGTTCGGTTTATAGGCTGTCGGCTTATGTAATACATGTATTCCTATTGCTATTCTATAAACCGAATGTTCGGTTTATAGAATAGCAATAGGAATACATGCATTACATAAGCCGACAGCCTATAAACCGAACATTCGGTTTATAGGCTGTCGGCATTTAACTATACGGAGATAAATGCCCACAGCCTATAAACCGAACGTTTGGTTTATAGGCTGTCGGCATTTTACTACACGGAGACAAAGTCTCCATTCAAAATTTTATGAATGGAGACTCTGTCTCCGTGTAGTGAAATGCCGACAGCCTATAAACCGAACGTTCGGTTTATAGGCTGTCGGTATTTAACTATACGGAGACAAAGTCTCCATTCATAATGAATGGAGACTCTGTCTCTGTATAGTTAAATGCCGACAGCCTATAAACCGAACGTTCGGTTTATAGGCTGTCGGCATTTTACTACACGGAGACAAAGTCTCCATTCGTAATTTTATGAACGGAGACTCTGTCTCTGTATAGTTAAATGCCGACAGCCTATAAACCGAACGTTCGGTTTATAGGCTGTCGGCTTATGTAATACATGTATTCCTATTGCTATTCTATAAACCGAATGTGCGGTTTATAGAATAGCAATAGGAATACATGCATTACATAAGCCGACAGCCTATAAACCGAACATTCGGTTTATAGGCTGTCGGCATTTAACTATACGGAGATAAATGCCCACAGCCTATAAACCGAACGTTTGGTTTATAGGCTGTCGGCATTTTACTACACGGAGACAAAGTCTCCATTCAAAATTTTATGAATGGAGACTCTGTCTCCGTGTAGTGAAATGCCGACAGCCTATAAACCGAACGTTCGGTTTATAGGCTGTCGGTATTTAACTATACGGAGACAAAGTCTCCATTCATAATGAATGGAGACTCTGTCTCTGTATAGTTAAATGCCGACAGCCTATAAACCGAACGTTCGGTTTATAGGCTGTCGGCATTTTACTACACGGAGACAAAGTCTCCATTCGTAATTTTATGAACGGAGACTCTGTCTCTGTATAGTTAAATGCCGACAGCCTATAAACCGAACGTTCGGTTTATAGGCTGTCGGCTTATGTAATACATGTAATCCTATAGGAAGGCAATAGTACTACATGTTTTCTATAAGCCGAAAGTCTATAAACCGAACGTTCGGTTTATAGGCTGTCGGCTTATGTAATACATGTAATCCTATAGGATTACATGTATTCCATAAGCCGACAGCCTATAAACCGAACGTTCGGTTTATAGACTTTCGGCTTATAGAAAACATGTAGTACTATTGCCTTTCTATGAACCGAACGAGAGCCCCATTCATAAGAATTTCTTATGAATGGGGCTCTCGTTCGGTTTATAGAAAGCCAATAGTATTACATGTATTCTATAAAACGAACGAATAAAAATTAAAGAAACGAAAATAATGAACGAATTTCGTCTGAAACGAATGCAGTAATGAACGAAATTCGTTTTAGACGAAATAAATAAAATTTTCGTCCGAATGGACGAAAACGAAAAGAAAATTTTAGTTTTGCACATGTCTAATGATTAGGAAACTAAAAATGCAAAATGCAGGTAAAAGGATAAAAATAATAATATATAAAGACAAAACATGCACATCACCTAAACAGCAGAGTCATTTAGGAAATGTTATGAATCTTTATATAATCAACCACAGTTGAATTCTTCTAAACAGATGTTAGTGATTACTTGAATTCTTTAAAACTTCCAAGTTTATCGAAGGAAAAACTAGCTCTTCTAAATCTCCCGCTGACTTTAGAGGAAATCGTCCAAAATATTGGAGATTTAAAAAAGGGTAAAGCTCCCGGGCCGGATGGCTTTTCAACTGGGTTTAATAAAGTTTTAAGTCCAGTAATAGCTCAGTGTTGCTTAGATTATATAATAAAATCTCTCCAACAAATGGAGGCCTCCATATCCCCGATACCGAAGCCAGGGAACGACCCAACCTTGGTAACTAACTATAGACCAATCTCCTTAATCAATCTAAACATTAAGATCTACTCAAAGATTTTGGCTAATAGGTTGAAAGGTGTAATTACGGACCTGGTCCATTCAGACCAATCTGGATTTATCCCGGAGACATCTAGAGCGGATAACATCCGAAGGGTCTGTGGAATAATGGAAGTGATACACCAAAGAAAATCTCCATCAGTTATTATGGCTTTGGATGCAGAAAAGGTCTTTGATAGTGTCGATTGGAGATTCCTATGAAAGACCCTCCAGACCTTTGGTATAAAGGGTATATTCCTTGACCTTATCATGGCACTTTATCCAAATCCACAAGCAAGTCCTTCCCTGGCTTCTGATCCTTTCTCCATTAAAAACGAAACACGTTAGGGGTGCAAAGGAGGGCTACAAAATTAATAAGGGCATTGGAGGATCTTATTTATGAAGAGAGAATTAAACAATTGCATTTATATATGTTACAAAAAAGTCTCAAAGGGGATATGATAACATTATATATATATATGTGTGCAGGGCCAATATAAAGAGCTCTCCAGTGACCTGTTGTACAAAGAGATCACCCCTTGAGACTGGAAGAGCAAAGATTTCATAGACAGCAAATGAGGGGATTCTTTACAGTAAGGACAATAAAGTTTTGGAACTCCCTGCCAAGAGAGGTAGTGCTATCATCTACAATTGATGTATTTCAAAATGATCTGGATGTTTTTTTGTTTTTTTTTTAGAAAAGCAGAACATAAAGGGCTATTAATAATAGAATAAGCATTAATAATATAGCTGTCATGGTCAGCTGTGCCGATGAGGTCTGGAGTCGCGGTGCAGGGGTGGTGGGTGATTCAAGGCCCTGCGCAGGGTGAGCACTCTCCACCTGGGGTGGAGCCCCAGGCTTTGAATGCCCACATGCAGAGGCCTTCTTTGGTTTCCCACGAGTCATAGCCAGGCAGGGACAAAGCAGGGTCTAGGAACAAGCCGAGGTCAAAGGACTGTAGAAATCAGGAATGGTCAGAATCAAGCCGAGGTCAAGGGACTGGAGAAAACAGGGATGGTCAGAATCAAGCCGAGGTCAAGGGACTGGAGAAAACAGGGATGGTCAGGAACACGAAGAACAGGAATCAAAACACAAGCTAGCAGAAAATAATGTACCAGCTCTGATTGCTGGGAGGAAGGGGTTTAAATAGCTCCAGGGCTCATTATTACAAGGGTCTACACCTGGGCAGTAGGTAATCAAGAAAACAAAATCGGAGAGATAGCCACCACTGCTACATGAGGAAACAGAACCAGCAGGTGGCGTCTGGAACAGGAGCAGGGAACAGGAACCACAGCAGTCAGGGTTCGAATCCAGGTAAATCGTTACAATAGCTTATTGATCCACAGAGAAATGTGATTGCCCTTTGGAGACAAGAAGGATTTTTTCCCCCTAGGAGGATAATTTCGAAATAACTTCCTTAGCGTTTTTGCCTTCTTTTGAAACAAAAGCTGGAATGATAGGTAGAAGGGTTGAACTTGATGGACTTGTGTCTTTTTTTAACCTAAATTACTATGTTACTATGTCACAATAGCTTCTTGGCCTTCTTGGCTGCAGCCAATATGGTTTCCTTTTGGGAGTAGTAGTGTAGGCAACAAATTATGTTCCGTGAAGGGGGGATGGGACTCTTCATCATGGCTGCTTCCGCGCAGCCGCTTCACCGCCTACTCTGCACAGCAAGACAGATCGTCGCTGGAGATTTCATCGCGCGACATTTCATCGCTAAAGGTAAGTATTTTACCTATTTTAGTTTGGTTAGAATTAGGGTTTAGGGGGTTAGAATTAGGGTTTAAGGTGGTTAATTTTAGTATTGGGGTTAATTTTAGTGTTAGTATTGGGGTTTAGTGTTAGTGTTTAGTGTTAGGGGTTAATTTTAGTATTAGGGGTCGGGGGTTAGTATTAGTGTTTCGTGTTAGGGGGTGAATTTTAGTATTAGGGGTCGGGGGTTAGTATTAGGGTTTAGGGGGTTATTTTTAGGGTTAGTATTGGGGTTTAGTGTTTAGTGTTACTATTGGGGTTTGGGAATCATTTATTAGAGGGGGGTATTTTCGTTTTACTTTTAGATTTGTAAGAGCTGACAGTTCAGCCTTGAACTATCAGCTCTTACATAGCTGCAGCCGCGATGAAACGGCCGCGTTATTCTTCATTGCTAACAGTTCAGCGTTCTAACTGTTGCGCTGAACTGTCAGCGATGAAGATGCAGCGCGGAAGTGTCCTAGACCCCCGTGAAGGTGCCCCGATCAGGCCTTCGGGTGAAGCGCTCAGTGTGCCAATATAAAGAGCTCTCCAGTGACCTGTTCATTAACAGAAATGTACAAAGAACAAAAAGGTCACCCCCTAAGACTGGAAGAGCAAAGATTTTTATAGACAGCAAAGGAAGGGATTCTTTATGCTAAGGAAAATCTGGAACTCACTGCCTAGAGAGCTGGTGCTATTAACCACAATAGATTCATTTTAGAAAAACAGAACAGACAGGGCTATTAATAATAGAATTTCTCCAAGGAGAAATCTGATTGCCCTTTGGAGTCAAGATGATTTTTTCCCCCTAGGAGGCAAAATTCAGAATAGCTTCCTATGGGGTTTATTGCCTTATTTTGGATCAAAAGCAGGAATGAAAGGTAGAAGGATTGAACTTGATGGACTTGTGTCTTTTTTTAACCTAAATTATTATGTTACTACAGGAGTTAGCAGGTGAAATTAAGGCATATAGTGAGATTTCAAGCTACTGGCTTAATAAGTCCAAATCAATGTGCCTTATGATAAATGTGTCACAGGAGGAAAGTATCATAATTTAAGACATTGCGGAGACTAATATTACATAGTAACATAGTAATTTAGGTTGAAAAAAGACACAAGTCCATCAAGTTCAACCCTTCTACCTATCATTACAGCTTTTGATCCAAAAGAAGGCAAAAACCCCTAAGGAAGCTATTTCGAATTTTGCCTCCTGGGGGAAAAATTCCTTCTTGACTCCAAGCGGCAATCAGATTTCTCCTTGGATCAATAAGCTCTTTTATTAATGCTTATTCTATTATTAATAGCCCTGTATGTTCTGCTTTCCTAAAAAAACATCCAACCCATTTTTAAATGCATCTATTGTGGTTGAAAGCACTACCTCTCTTGGCAGGGAGTTCCATAACTTTATTGTCCTAACCGTAAAGAATCCCTTCCTTTGCTGTCTATGAAATCTTTGCTCTTCCAGTCTCAGTGGGTGACCTCTTGTTCTTTGTACCTTTCTGTTAATGAACAGGTCACTGGAGAGCTCTTTATATTGGCCCTGCACAAATTTATATAATGTTATCATATCCCCTCTGAGACGCCTTTTTTCTAACGTATATAAATGCAATTTTTTTAAGTCTCTCTTCATAACTAAGATCCTCCAATCCCCTTATTAATTTTGTAGCTCTCCTTTGCACTTTTCCTAGTTCCTTAATATCCTTTTTAAGGACTGGTGCCCAGAACTGTACTGCATATTCAAGGTGAGGTCTTACCATTGATTTGTAAAGAAGCAAGATGATATCCTCCTCCCGTGAATCTATACCTCGTTTTATACATGCCAATATCTTATTGGCCCTTGCAGCTGCTGACTGGCATTGGGCACTGTTGCCAAGTTTGTTATCTACAATTATTCCTAAATCCTTTTCATTAGTAGTTTTTCCCAGGGAAAAACCATTTAAAGTGTTGCTTTGTTATTATTTTTCCCATAATGCATAACTTTACATTTGTCTATATTGAACCTCATTTGCCACTTTACTGCCCAGTCCCCCACTCTGTCCAAATCTTCCTGCAAAGAAAAAACATCAAGATTAGTCTTTATTGCCTTACCTAATTTAGTGTTATCAGCAAACACGGAGACATGGCTCTCAGCACAACGTGGCAGATCATTAATAAACAAATTAAAAAGAAGAGGGCCCAAAACAGACCCCTGAGGTACTCCGCTCAATACCCTTGTCCAATTTGAGGATTTTCCATTTACAACAACCCTTTGTGTTGTATCTTTTAGCCAATTTTCAATCCAAATATATACATTTGCCCCCAAACCTATTTCTCTCAATTTGTAGAGTAACCTTTTGTGTGGAACTGTATCAAATGCTTTCGCAAAATCCAAATAGATCACATCAACTGCCACACCTAGATCTATATTTTTACTGACTTCTTCATAGAATGTTATTAAGTTTGTTTGACAAGACCTGTCTTTCAAAAAAAACATGTTGACTTTTACTAATTATATTCTGGTTCAAGATGTATTCTTGAGTGTATACCTTTAGCAATCCTTCAAATAGTTTCCCCAATTCAGATGTCAAGCTCACTGGCCTATAATTACCTGGCAGAGATTTTGATCCCTTTTTAAATATTGGAATGACATCCGCCTTTCGCCAGTCTGTTGGTACTGTACCTGAACTGAAAGACTCCCTAAAGATCATAAATAGTGGTCTGGCCAGAATTATGCTTAACTCTCTAAGTACCCTTGGGTGTATACCATCTGGCCCTGGGGCCTTGTCTATCTTAACAGAGTTTAATTGCTTAAGCACTTTTTCCTGTGTCAGCCAATCCCATGTTTGCGGCGAATGTCCCATAACTTCCTGTAGCAGGGGCTTGTCCATCTGCTCTTCCTTAATATAAACAGAAGGGGAAAAAAAGTATTTAAAATGTCTGCTTTCTCACTTACCAAATTTCCCATTTGGGATAACAAGGGCCCAACATTTTCCCTCTTTAGCTTTTTTCCATTTATATATTTATAAAACATTTTGGGGTTAGTTTTACTCTCCTTGGAAATCCTTTTCTCATTTTCCAATTTAGCCATTTTAATTGCCTTTTTGCAGGCTTTGTTGGCCTCTTTGTACTCTATAAATGATAATGCTGATCCCATGTTTTTATAATGTTTGAATGCCATTTTCTTGTTTTGTATTTCCTGTTTCACGTTACCGGTAAGCCCCATTGGTTTTGATTTGTGTCTTTTGCATTTGTTTCACAAAGGTTTTTATTGGGATGTGTACTTTTGTAATGTGTGTGAGACCATATTATAGTCACTATTCCCTAAGTGTTCTCTCATTTGGATGTTTGAGATAAGCTCCTCATTGTTTGTTATTACCAAATCCAGACAGGCATCCATTCTAGTTGGGGTGTCTACTAATTTTGCCATAAATTTGTTATTAAGCAAGTTCAGAAACTTGCTGCCCCTAGCTGAACTAGTTGTGCCACACTACCAATCTATATCTTGGGTAATTAAAATCTCCCATGATTAGAACTTCATTCATATTTGCAGCCTTTTCAATTTGTAATAAAAGCTGATCTTCTCCATCAATGCTAATATGTGGTGGCTTGTAGCATACACCTACAAGTAATGTGCGATTCTTTTTAGTGTCTATGCTAATCTCCACCCATAGTATCTCCACATCAGTTCCAGTTACATCATGTACACCTTCTTTAATACTGGGCTTTAATATAGGATTTTCATACAGACAAATCCCTCCCCTTTTTCTATTTACTCTGTCCTTTCTAAAAAGTGAGTAGCCTTGTAAATTAACTGACCAGTCGTGGGTCTCATCCCACCACGTTTCTGTGATTCCGATTAAATCATACTGTTCGGCACTTACCAGTATCTCCAGCTCACCCATTTTGTTTGTCAAGCTTCTTGCATTTGCTAAAAGACATTTAAGATTACTACCAATTTTCTGTTTAGTTGACAAACACTTAATGTGTGCAGGTTTAATTATATGGACCTCCCTTTGGTCTATGTTAACCCCACCACTGCTTTCCTCCTCCTCTCCCATAGCTAGACCCACCTTCCAATCTACCCTAGCTACCATTGCTTCATTTTGATCTTGACCCTCCCCCCCCCCAGAGCTTAGTTTAAAAGCTCATCTAATCCTCTAGCCATCCTCGCCCCTAATACTGCAGCCCCCTCATCATTGAGGTGCAGCCCATCCCGTCCATAGAGTCTGTAGCCGACTGCAAAGTCTGCCCAGTGCTCCAAGAACCCAAATCCCTCTTGCTTGCACCACCTTCGCAACTACGCATTAATCTCCCTAAGCTACCGCTGTCTCCCTGACGTTTCTTTAGCTTCTTTCCTAGTTCCCTAAAATCATTTTTAAGGACCCCCCACTTAACATTAACTTTGTCATTAGTACCAATGTGTACTATGACCGCTGGATCATGCCCAGCCCCTCCCAACAATCTGCCTACCAGTTCCGCAATATGCCGAACACGAGCACCCGGGAGACAACATGCAGTTCGGCATTTGGGGTCCTGGCAACAGATTACCCTATCTACCTTCCTAATAATAGAATCCCCTACCACCACAACCTGTCTAGCCTTCCTAGTGTCCTGGCTCCCAACTGTGCTGGGGAGGCTACTCACCTGGTTGCTACGAGAGTCCGCCTGCCCCAGAAATGCCTCTTCTGAGCTAAGCATCCCCTAGCATCCTCACACAAGCTGGCAAACATGTTGGGGTGAACTAGCTCAGAACAAGCCTCCCTAGCTCTCCGACCCCTACTGCCCCTTACACAGCTAACCCAGCTCTCTGCCATAGACACCTCCTCTCCTCCATCATCACCCTCCTCTACACTGTCCCAAGCCAATGCCTGCTCCGTGAGCCAGGGCCGATCCTATGGTCACGTGCGCCTGGGTGCAGCATTTTTTGGGGCGCCCCCTTGTTGGGAGTGGCTATAATACTAACTCCTCCCCCTTCACAAATGTATTCAAGAAATCTAAATTAAAGTACCAAAACTTTATTATAAATTATTTTTAAAAAAAAGAAAAAGTAGAAACCCAGTGTGATTACTAATGGAGAAAATGAGTATTTTAGTGAACTTTATGTGAGTGTGTGTTTGTATGTATGTATTAGTGAGCTTGAATTAGTTTGATTATGTGTTAATGCATGTTATGTGAGTATTCAAAAGTGTTATGTGAGTGTGTATTAGTGTGATTGTGTATGTTATGTAGGTGTTCTGGTGAGCATTATGTGAGTGTGTATTAATGCATGTTATGTGAGTGTATACATGCAGACACACTCTCACAGTCACTCACAGACACACATATACACAATCACTTAGAGACACACACATACACAGTCACTTAGAGATACACTCTCGAATATACACAGTCACACACTCACATATACACCATCACTTACAGACACACACACTCACATATACACCGTCGCTTACAGACACACACACACACACACACTCACATATACACCGTCACTTACAGACACACATACTCACTCACATATACACCGTCACTTACAGACACACAATCACATATACACAGACACACACTCACATATACACAATCACTCACAGACACACTCACATGTGCGCAGTCACTCACAGACACACACTCACATGTATGCAGTCACTCACAGACACACACTTGCATGTACCTAGTCACTCAGACACACACTTGCATGTACGCAGTTACTCTCATATGCACACTCATACACAGTCACTCACATATACACAATAAATCAAAAACACACTCACAAATACACACTCACATATACACAGTCATTCAGACACACACTTGCATATACACAATCACTCAGACACACACTCGCATATACACAATCACTCAGACACACTCACATGTGCGCAGTCACTCACAGACACACACTCACATGTATGCAGTCACTCACAGACACACACTCACATGTATGCAGTCACTCACAGACACACACTTGCATGTACCTAGTCACTCAGACACACACTTGCATGAACGCAGTTACTCTCAGATGCACACTCATACACACAATGAATCCCAAACACACTCACATATACACAATGAATCCCACACACACTCACATATACACAGTCACACACTCACATATACACAGTCACTCAGACACACACTTGCATACACACACTCACATATACACAGTCACTCAGACACAAACTTGCATATACACAATCACTCACAGACACACACACATATACACAGTCACTCAGACACACACTTGCATACACACACTCACATATACACAGTCACACACTCACATATACACAGTCACGCACTCACATATACACAGTCACGCACTCACATATACACAGTCACACACTCACATATACACAGTCACTCAGACACACACTTGCATACACACACTCACATATACACAGTCACACACTCACATATACACAGTCACTCAGACACACACTTGCATATACACAATCACTCACAGACACACACTCACATATACACAGTCTCTCACAGACACACACTCACAGATATACACAGTGACTCCTAATACACCCTTACACAAACATGTATTTTCTTTTTTTAACGTTAAAAATAGTTTTTGAGGTTTGTCCTCCTCCCTGCTCACTTACCTTTTAGTTGCAGGGAGGGGAATGGCTCAGACCGTGTGGGTAATGCTGCTCTACAGCTTCTTCTGAGAATCCGGATGCTCCAAACTATCACAGCGTGAGGGGGGCGGAGCATGCACCCCTCGCGCTGAGCTCCGCCCACTGAGGTGCGGTTACGTGTGCTGTACTTGGCTCCCTCAATGGATGAGGATCACTACAGACATACAGGGCGCCCGGCATGAGCAAAGGCGTGCTGCTATCAATCATTGTGATAGCAGCGCCTGCTCTGTGTGCCGGCCAGCAGCAGTCTAGGCGCCCCCATCTTTCACAGCTATACAGCGCCTGGGCGCGGTGCACCCCGTGCACCCGCCCAGAATCGGCCCTGCCGTGAGCAGTAAACTCCGCTCCATGTCGCTTATGTCTCTAAGTGTTGCCAGTTGCCTCTTTAGATCTAGTATGATATTCTCCAAAGCAGCAACCTGCTCACATCTGCAGCAGCGATATGGACCCTGGGGAACATGCTCCAAGACAGCATACATACTGCAAGACATGCTCTCTAATGTAAACCACAAAATTAAAAATAGAAAAAAAAAGATTTATACTTTACCCTCCTTCTTTCCTTTTAACTCCTTATTTGCTTCTAACTCCCACACTTAAGAAGCTTTTTCACTTTAGAAGCTGCTCACTTGAATTCGCCTAGCTCACTATTCGCCTGCTCCTTTCAGTTAAATGGCCTTTATTAGTGGAATATTCTTCCACTAATAAAACAGACAAACAACTGATTGAATGGACAAACTTGGTTGTTTAACCCTTTAGTGACAAGACATTTTGACCTTGACATTGCCTTGGTGACAAGGGCTGTTTTTACATTTCTGGGGTGTTTGTGTTTAGCTGTAATTTTCTTATCTCTCATATACGGTATCCACACAAATTATTTGTTGTTTTTATCGTCATAAGAAGGGCTTTCATTATATATACCATTATGTTCATAATATCTTGTAATTTCCTACAAAAAAAACCCGAAAAATATGATGAAAATTTTTTTTAAAAACACTTTCTAACTTTGACCCAAAATATAATTTACACAAATACAATCATTAAAAAAGACCCCGTCTAAATAGTTTCTAAATGTTGTCCCAAGATCAGAAATATGCTTGTTTCCATGTTTGTTTTTCTGCAGTTTTTTGAGAGTTATGGGGCAAAAATTAAAACAGTGTTTTTTTTGTTTTTCCCTATATTGACCTTTTTACCCCAACCTGAACCCTAAATTTAACCCCAACTCTAACCCTTATGCTAACTTTAATATATTTAAATTTAATTTTAACCCTATCCCTTATGCTAACCCTAATTTGATTGTAACCGTAACAGCTATTCTAACCCTAAATTTAATCTAATTAAGTTTTTTTTTTTTTTTTATTGCAATGTTGCTGACTGCCTCTAAGGACAGTCAGGTATATTCAGAACATCAGAAATTAATTTCTGCTCCAGCAATATGGCACCCACGATCGCTCCATGGATCAATCGGGTGCCCTAAAGCCCGAATTTCCTGTCAGATTTCTTAGACTGACAGGGGAAATGTAGCTGATGCTCAAAGCGAGTACGCCTTCATGACATCTCCAGTACCCACAGGGTCTATTAAGACCCTGATCAGGTCTTTGCCATTGTGTCCCTGGCTACCGATCACCTTGTGGCCAGTAAGAAAAAGAGGTGTTTCGTGAAAGCGTCACCTGGGACGCAAGCACCCTTTGGCACAAAGGCTTTAACCAACTAACTGCATCATTGATATTTTCACAAGGGGGTTTGGCTAATCCGAATATCGTAGCAGAGTATGAAGCCAGCATGTTGGCACATTCTATAGTTTCACTGAGCTGATCAGCAATTCTGGCTGTACTGAGAGTAACATAATTTGTTGAGCCAATAATAATATGAGAGGGTATAACAGACGTCTGCGCCATGATGGGCTGGAGTCGCAATGCAGGGGTAGTGGGCAATTCAAGGCCCTACACAGGGTGAGCACTCTCCACCTGGTGTGGAGCCCCTGGCTTTGAGAGCCCACAAGCAGAGGCCATGTTAGGTTTTCCACAGGTTATAGCCAGGCAGGGAGTAAGCAGGGTCTAGGATCAGAATAGTCACAAACACGCTGAGGTCAAAGGACTGGAGAAAGCAGGATGGTCAGGAACAAGCCGAGGTCAAAGGAATAGAGAAAGCAGGATGGTCAGGAACAAGCCGAGGTCAAAAGACTGGAGAAAGCAGGATGGTCAGGAACAATAGTAACAGGAATCCAATAAACAAGCCAGCAGACAAAATGTACCAGCTCTGATTTCTGGGAGGATGGGGTTTATATAGCCCCAGGGCTTATCACTGCAAGGACCCACACCTGATCAGTAGATGAATGACAGGACAAAATGCAGAGATAACCACTACTGCTACATGAGATAAAAAAAAAAAAAACAGCAGGTGGCACCTGGAACAGGAGTATGCAGCAGCAAACACAGGAGTCAGGGTTCAAATCCAGGCAGATCAGTTCAGAGAGCCTCAGAGACAGCTGTTTTAGGTAGTATTTTAGACTAAAGTTTAAGCAAAATAAGTTGGATAAACTATTTTTCAGAGCAGTGCCAATTCAAGCTATTGTACTAAAATCTAAAGATATGAACTTGAATGATTGGGTCAGTCAGTCGTCTATAGAAGTCAACCCGGATTTTTCCTGTGGAAGGTCTTGGTCTTGGCAGGAGCATGAACGTGAGACAATGGTTCCCAGAATTTTTTTTCGGGGTCTGTATCCTTTTCATTGAATCAAGTATTCCAATTGTCCTGTCTGGATGCGAGAATAAAGAATCTTGTCTACCTCATATTCTGCAGAAACTTGGCGGAGTATAGGAGGAGGTTGAGCTTCTTTAGGCATAGGACCGGGTATCCACTTCTTAAATAAACATGTATGGAAGGTTGGATGCGCCAGGAGTCCGGGAGCTGCAAACGGACCACAGAGGAACTAATAAGTGCGGTAATGGGGAATGGACCCACATACTTATGTAGTAGCTTCTTGGCCGTTCCAGGAAGTTTGAGGTTGACTGAAGAGAGCCACACCTTATTCCCTACCTGGTACAGGGGAGAAGCTTGACAATGTCGATCGGCTTTGTTGTAATTCCTTTGGGCCATAGTAAGCCGACGCTTTAATAGGTCAATTTCTATAGAGATGATTTGTAGACGATCTATAACAGTGGGAACAGATTGGATGTTGGTATATGTAGGGATGAATGTAGGGTTAAACCCGTAGTGGGCATTAAAAGGGGACATCCCGATGGAGCGTTGAAGATTATTATTATAACAAAACTCTGCAAGGGGTAACATAAGGTACCAGTTGTCTTGAGTGTGAGAGACATAACATCTGAGGTATTGGTCTAGAATTTGATTAACCCTTTCCGTTTTGCCGTTTGATTGGGGATGTTAAGCGGAGGTTAGCAGACGATTGATTTTCAGTCCTTCGCAGAAGGCTTTCCAGAACTTGGATGTAAATTGAACTCCTCGATCAGAAACGATGGAGCGAGGAATTCCATGGAGTCGAAAGATGTTGCAAATGAAAAGTTCAAAGGTGGTTGCTGCAGTGGATAGACTGGGAACGGACACGAAATTAGCTAATTTCTCTCATTATATTATTTAAAAGGGTATAAGCTCTCTTATCCTGGGTCCCGGCTAACTTATTTTGAAGAAAACCCAAACATTTCTGGGAATTCCACAAAAGAGATGATGTTTCTAGAACATCTTCTACATTCCAAATTCCTCTATTTCTCCATGACCCAAGGTCCATGTTTTCTAACCATCTCTCAATAATAGAGATTGGTAGATAGGGCATAACCTTCTTCTTAATAATGATCCAATTTGTCAAAATATGCTTTACTGTATTTTCATGTCCCCCATAGCTATTTTTAGTTTTACTTGCACATCCAGCCTAGTTTCCTTGGATTCAACTGCCTCTAACTCATAGCAAGGCTCCTGGGGAGCCAAATCAAACTGGGTGGCAAAGGCCTGTGGGTACGGCCAATCCCTGTGATCTTAATCTGGGTCTCTTTGCAGCCCATCTAAACCTATTAGAGGATATATGAATAAGTCATAACATCCCTAAAATATATCAAAATTACTTTAGTTTGACCCCACCATGAGATAAACAATAGCCCTCACTTCTTAAATGATTTATTCATCTCCTTAATAATGATAATTAGGTGGTCTCCATCCAAGTAGCAGGATTGGTTGTCAACTGCAGTCCCAAGTACCTCAGTGAAGCCTCCGGTCTCCTGAAACCATACTATTTTCACTAGATCTTGGTCCGGCATATTCATTGATAGTAATTCTGACTTCAAGGGGTTCAGCTTACAATTTCAGATCTCCCCGTAGTCATCTATGATACCCATTACTCTCCGAAGAAAGTTTACCTTATCCTCAATCATTAGTAATAGGTTGTCCGCATATAGTTTAATAATTTGGGTTCACACTCCGTCTAACCCCCCGCTCCGGACCTAACTTCCAGGTCAAGGATGTAGAGGAGGGGGAACAGGGACAACCCTGATGAGTTCCGTTTCTGCGATGGAACCAGTGCGATTTAATTCCCAAACCAACCACTCGAGGTGTAGAGTTCCATAACTGCTCTCTGAATATCCCTCGTCACTCCGAAAGCTCTCAATGCTGTCTCCATATAACCCCAGCCAACTCTGTCGAAGGCATCTCAAAAACTGAAATATCCCTAATATGACAAAAAAACTAAATATCCCTAATATGGCTGACAGACGATCTGCCCGGAACAAAACCAACCTGACCAGGATGATCACCAGTCACAGTTTTCAATCGCTCGGCAATAGCCGCTGAATACATTTTCATTTCACGGTTTAGGAAGGATATGGGTCTATAACAGTGATGGCGAACCTATGATTTACGTGCCACAACTGGCACGCCAAGCTCTTTGTTGTGGCATGCGTGGCTAGGGGGGAGTTGAGGGGCTGAAGCCTCTAATCTCAGCTCCATTACCCCAAATTGAGAATTTTATGCTAAATAATTATATACTATATAGCTGACACACCTTCTGTTCACACAGCAGTCCATCAGCTGCAGCAGCTCCCCCAAAGCAGAGACTTCTTGCAATGTAGGTGTATAGTTGTGTTGTGTGATGTGTGTTAGTGTGTATACTTGTGATGTGTGTATACTTGTGCTGAGTGATGTGTGTATACTTGTGCTGTGTGTATGTGTATTAGTGTGAATACTTGTGCTGTGTGTATGTGTGATGTGTATGTGTTAGTGTGTATACTTGTGCTGTGTGTATGTGTGCTGTGTGTTAGTGTGTATATTTGTGCTGTGTGTATGTGTGTTAGTGTGTATACACGTGTGATGTGTGTGTGTGGGTATTCATGTGCTGTGTGTGAGAGTATGTATGTGGGTATTCATGTGTTGTGTGTGTGAGAGTATGTATGTGGGTATTCATGAACTGTGTGTGTGAGGTTTTCTTTACTGAACAAAATACAAAGCGTTGTTGGCACTTTGAGGTCGGGTACCTGGATGCTCAGGTCCAAAAAGGTTTGCCATCACTGGTCTATAACTTGCAAGATCTTTGGGGTCTTTACCCTGTTTTAGGATGGGAACAATATTGACCCTTAGCATCCCCTCCGGCAGAGAGCCCTTGCTCATGAACTCATTAAATGCTCATTAAAATCTGGTTAATTTGGGTGAAGTTTTTCTCACAGTTTATAAAATGTTGCCTTTAATCCATCTGGGCCTGGTACCTTGCCAGTTTTCAGTTCCATTATTCTTTTGGCTATCTTTTTCATCTGAAAAGGGCTATTTAAATTGCTTCATTTTTCATCTGCAAGTACCGGGAGAGAGAGTCTGGGCAGATATTGCCACAGAGGCTTCCTAGGAATGGCAGGTGGGTTACTGTTGGATCTGGTAGGCTTAGAGTTGTGGATAAAAGGCATGTCCCGCAGTCTGTGGCTGTCCAGAATTCATTTTCAGCACTTTCAGAGTGCAGTGGTGTTGTGGAGGCAGGCTCAGACACAGAGTTTGAGGAACCACTCTCCTATGTGGCTAAGGTGTGCAAGGAGAAGGTGAGGCCTGATAGAAAGCAGTTGTTGTTGTGCAATTCTATCATAAGAGGTGCGGAGTTGGACAGTATTGGCTTAGTGAGATGTCTTCCTGGAGCTACTGCTCGCAGAAACAGGAGGCATATTTCTAATATTGTTAAGCAATCAAATCAGGAAGGAGAATTGGATGTAATGGTTCATCTAGGGACAAATGATTTGGCTTGCAATGAGGTTTCAGAGGTGAAGGAAGCTTTTCGTGTTCTTGCCAATGATATACGGCAGGTTGTGTCCACACTGTCCTTTTCTGAAGTTATGCCTGTGCATAACATTCAGAATGATAGACGGATGCGTATTAGGGACTTTAACTTGTGGCTTGGAGAATGGTGTCAGAAGCAAGGATTTGGCTTTGTTTCTCATGGAAGTTCACTATGGGATAGAAAGGAACTGTACAAAAAAGATGGTTTGCATCTTTCTCAAAAGGGAACGAATGTTCTCACTGAGCAGTTCAGAGGTTTTGCTAGGAGGTTTTTAAACTAAAAGAGGGGGGAAAAATGGCGATGAAACATTAATCCAATTGCCCCCCCAAAAAGGGACAGAAGTTACCTGTAGTCAGTGTGCTGAAAAATGATAAGCTTAGGGTCATGTCTACAAATGCTCGCAGTTTAGGGAATAAGAGCCATGAACTTGTGGCAATATTGGCAACTGAGAATGTAGATTTAGTGGCTGTTACTGAGACATGGTATAATGAAAAACATGACTGGGACATATCAATACCAGGGTACTCTTTATATAGAAAAGACAGAGAAGGTAAAAAAGGGGGAGGGTGGCCCTGTATGTGAGGGATAGTTTAAAATGTAACGTAATACAAGTTAGTGAGGCGAACATAGAGTCAGTTTGGGTTACATTAGAATTTGGTAATCATATGGTAACTCGGGTAGGTGTGATTTATAGGCCCCCTGGACAAATAGAGGAGTTAGATAATCTACTAGTTGAGGAAATAGCTAAAATGACAATGAAGGGAGAAGTGATCATCATGGGTGACTTTAATCTCCCTGATGTGAACTGGAAATACAAAACAGCTACTTGCGCCAGGAGTACGCATATCCTAAAAACCCTACTAGGATTATCTCTAAAACAAGTAGTGGAGGAGCCAACTCGAAAGCAGGCCATACTAGACTTAGTGTTCACAAATGGAGATTTGTTATCAGATATTACTGTAGGTGAAAGTTTAGGATCTAGTGATCACCAGACAGTGTGGTTTAATATAAGAACAGTGACGCAGTCACACCACACAAAAACAAAAGTTTTAGATTTTAGAAAAACAGACTTTTCTAAAATTAGATTAGGTGTAAAGGAGTCATTATCAGACTGGAGCAATTTAAATGGAGTCCAGGAGAAATGGGATTATCTAAAAGTTGCACTACTGAAGGCAACAGAAAATTGCATAAGGCTTGTCAGTAAGAGCAAAAAATTGAAGAAACCACTGTGGTACTCTGCAGAGGTGGCTAAAATAGTAAAAAATAAAAAGCTAGCATTTAGTAATTATAAAAATACTCAGAGTGAGAAAGATAGAAAGATCTATAAGAGTAGGCAGAAAGAGGCAAAGCAAGCTATAAGAGCTTCCAAAGCACACACAGAAGAGACTATAGCCCAGTCAGTGAAAAAGGGGGATAAAACATTTTTTAGATACATAAATGAGAAAAGGAAAGTAAAACAAGGATTAGTTAGATTAAAAACAAAAGAAGGATGCTATGTAGAAGAGGATAAAGGCTTAGCAGACTGCCTTAATGAATATTTTTGTTCAGTTTTTACAAATGAAAATGAGGGTAAGGGACCTCATTTAGGGAAAAAGACTAATGAGTCTTTTGATGCATGTAAGTTTACAGAGGAAGAGGTTTTACTTCAGCTGTCTAAAGTAAAGACAAATAAGTCGATGGGACCTGATGGGATACATCCAAAGTTATTAAAAGAACTTAGTGGTGTACTAGCAAAACCGTTAACAGATTTATTTAACCAATCATTGTTAACGGGAGTAGTTGCAGAAGATTGGAAATTAGCTAATGTTGTGCCCATTCACAAGAAAGGTAGTAGGGAGGAGGCGGGCAACTATAGACCAGTAAGTCTTACTTCAGTAGTGGGGAAAATAATGGAAACCTTGTTAAAGGATAGGATTGTTGAACATCTAAATTCGCTTGGATTTCAAGATCAAAGACAGCATGGGTTTACTTTAGGGAGATCATGCCAAACTAATCTTATTGATTTTTTTGATTGGGTAACTAAAATAATAGATCAGGGTGGTGCAGTAGACATTGCTTACCTAGATTTCAGTAGGGCTTTTCACACTGTCGCACATAGAAGGCTTATCAATAAACTGAAATCTTTGAGTTTGGATTTCAATATTGTTGAATGGATTAGACAATGGCTGAGTGACAGGCAACAGAGGGTTGTAGTCAATGGGGTATATTCGATGCAAGGTCTTGTTACTAGTGGGGTACCTCAGGGATCTGTTCTTGGACCCATTCTCTTTAATATTTTTATTAGCGATATTGCAGAAGGTCTTGTTGGCAAAGTATGTCTTTTTGCTGATGATACAAAGATTTGCAGCAGGGTTGATATTCATGGAGGGATAAGCCAAATGGCAACTGACATTTAATGTGGACAAGTGCAAGATTATGCACCTTGGGCGTAAAAACCCAAAAGCAGAATATAGACTATTTGGTACAGTCCTTACCTCAACATCTGAGGAAAGGGATTTAGGAGTAATAATTTCAGAGGACTTGAAGGTAGGTAGGCAATGCAATAGAGCAGCAGGAAATGCTAGCAGAATGCTTGGTTGCATAGGGAGAGGTATTAGCAGTAGGAAGAGGGAAGTGCTCATGCCATTGTACAGAGCACTGGTGAGACCTCACTTGGAGTATTGTATGCAGTACTGGAGACCGTATCTCCAGAAGGATATTGATACTTTGGAGAGAGTTCAGAGAAGGGCTACTAAACTGGTTCATGGGTTGAAGGATAAAACTTACCAGGAAAGGATCTTAACATGTATAGTAGGACATAGTCTTAAATTAGAGGGGCAACGATTTAAAAGTAATATCAGGAAGTATTACTTTACTGAGAGGGTAGTGGATGTATGGAATAGCCTGCCAGCAGAAGTGGTAGAGGTAAACACAGTCAAGGATTTTAAGCATGCGTGGGATAGACACAAGGCTATCCTAGCTATAAGACCGGGAACAGGGGACTAATAAAAGTACTCAAAAAAAATTGGGCAGACTAGATGGACCGAATGGTTCTTATCTGCCGACACATTCTATGTTTCTATATTTTGTAGCTTTCTTTGTATTTTCTGAGTTTGGAAGATTGTAAAGGGATTGGTTGTATTCGTTAAATGCTTGCCCAATCTCCTTAAGTGACAGAAATGTCGCCCCCCCCCCCCCCCCCCAAACTATTTTATTAATGTTTCATTCTATCCTCTTAGATGTCAGCATAATCAAGAGCATTTTATCTACTCGGTTGCCTTTATAGTACCATTTAAGCCTAAGGCGTGATAATGTCTGAGTAGCTTTTTCCAAAAATATATTTTTAATCTTATCTCTAATTTCAGAGATTTGTATCTATTAATTTTCCAGAGGGATTCGCTTTATTCTACTGGTAAAGGGCAATATACAGATCAGTTAAACTCATGCCTGCTCTTCCCTTGGCCTGTGCCCCCTGCCTGATAAGGTAACCCCGTACCAATGCTTTGTATATGCACCACAGAGTAGATGCAGACATCCCCTCCACAACATTTTCCTGAATGTACTGATCTGTCATAACACTTATATAATCCACATCTTCCTGTCTCTTCAAGAGTGAGTCATTCAGTCTGCAATCTGAATTTATTTTCTCAAAATATTTTTTTTTTATCTCCATTACCACTTGATTATGGTCAAGTTAGTTCACATATTTTAACTGGATTTACCTGGACAGTCAACCTAGAGTCTCCTATAAACAGATTGATTCTTGAATACACTGTCAGTTTTTGAAATTCAGGTATAATCCCTGTCAGAAGTATGGAAAATTTGCCACACATCATATAAGGCTTCTTTATCCAAAAGACTGAAATCTGTTGGCATTTTTAAACACCTGCTTATCTTTAATGATGCCAGAAAGAGTCACCTTATCAAGGATATGGTTAAGCACACAAAAGGGGTTTCTAGGTCTCCAAATGATCTCGGGCTAGAGCTCAGATGGGCTCTGTCACACACACACTCTTTCTCCCTGACACTTACACACACTGAATTTCTCACATAAACTCTGTGTCTCTCTCTCTCACACACTCACCTTCTCTCTCTTTCTCACACACTGTCTCTCTCTCTCTTTCTCACACTCCGTTTTTCTTTCTTTCTCACACATTCCGCCTCTCTCTATTTATCTCACACCGTCCTTCTCTCTCTGTCACACCCAGACACATACACTTACACAAACACCCTTAGATAGACACACTGACACATACACTTACACAAACACCCTTAGATAGACACACACACCTGGACACCCTGACACACACATAGAGTCACACTTACAAAGACTTATTTTTTTAACCAAAAAATAAATACAAAAACCTTATACTGTTGGTCCCCCTTCCTGCTTAGTTACCTTTATTTGCAGGGAGGAGGAGGTTTCTGATGGTGTCTGCAGCTGCAGAACACCGCCATCCAATTTCTTCTGTAGGATGTCACCAAACAACCATAGCACAGCCAATCACAGAGCGTCATGGGGCGGAGCTTGCACCCATCACGCTGTGCTCAGTATGACTAGGAGATGCGGTTACCGCAGGCACTCGCCTGTGGGTCGCACCTCGAGGAGGAGGTGCATGGGAGACAATGATAGCCCTGGAATCTCGGGGCTAAAGTATAAGCTTTTCCAGACAGGACAGACCTAGCCCTTCCTATGTCAGGAAGGGGTTAAGACATCTCGTATCTCTGCAGGAAGGTTTGACAATTCTGTGGTATCTTTCCCAAAAATGTACCTGTGCTTCCAGTAAAACCCCTAACTTTTCAAAAAAGGTCTTCAAATATTCTTCCAATTTATCAGCCATAATTGCTTCTGGTATACCCCTTAAGTAGTTTCGCCTGGAGCGATCTTCTAAAACCACTATTTTACTCTCAACTGCCCCTATTTTTGCATGACTAACTCTATTTGGTTTGCTGACTGAAAGGCTAGTTTTTCCTCATGTATTTTGTAGCCTTGAGCTTAAATTGAGTATGTGCCTTTAGCTCCAGAAAATGAGTATGTATCTCATGTTTTATTTTCTCAAACTGATTATCCAGAGCTGCCGACAGCAGGGTATGAATTGCACTCTATAACATAGGCCCTATGATTTTGATTTGCAAAGATTCCTTTTCTACATAGGATTGTGGTACAACACTGTGCCCTTCTTCTCCTAGATATTCTATTTGGCCTTTTCTTGTTCTGCCCTGAGTATCTGAGGTGAAAAAAGGAGTCTACAATTTGGTTTTCTATTTTTTACTATTGTTTATTGTCTTGTGCTCTTCTACCAGCTATCTTATACTTTGTCCCAGGCTGCAGTAAAAAGATCTGCTTATATTAGCCGTCGGTACTCTATACGGCTTAACTAAATGAGTCCTTCCAGCCCAACAGTATCATCTCGTTGGCTGCTCAGTCTCCTTTCCTACTGTGAGTACAAAAAAAGCACAAACTAGTACACTCTGGGCCTCCCTTAAATCCTCAATTCTACTTTAACCACAATCTGTGGCCTTCTTCTTCCCCTTTTTAGCTTTTTGCACCATTTGTAAAAACAAAGTAACAAAGAGATGGTACTTAGCTAGAGCCAGAGTAGATATTCCTTCAGGATGCAAATCAGTTTTAGGGACATTTCTTGCTCAGTGTGTATCCTAGAAGTACTCCGACCAACCCTCTGTAGTCCCAATTACCTGCCTCCGCTGTCACCAAGAGGGGGTCTCAGCTCCCGCCAGGTCAAACATTCGGTGCTTTATAATTTCCAACTCTTTCTACTTATGATAGAATAACAAGACCGTGAGTCTTCACCAACATGCTGTTAGGTCACTAGGTAAGCTGTCACTCGCACAGTTTATTCCCTTGCCCTTCACCATCTGCTCCCCCTAGCTCCGAGAAAGCTGCAAGATGTAACACGTGCTTACGTTATCTCTCCACCCGGCCACAGGAGAAAGGTAATTATTTACACGTCTTTTGAAATTGAAAGATGGTTTGGGAATACTGGAAGTGGATATTTTAGGTTATGAATAAAATCAGCAGTATGAACTTGGATTTTATACCAGAAGTGGCACTGTTGCATTCGGACTTGAAGGTAGTAAAAGTGGGGTTAAGACCATTCTTAAAGGGACACTTCCACCAATAAATTAAGTATTATTTTGCATTGTTGATTTCAGATATGTCTTTTGTTTTTGATATGGGAGTTTATTTTATAACATAGTTTAGTTAACCCCTTAAGGACAGAGCCTTTGAAACATTTTTGTTCTTTCTGGACAATGGCTATTTTAACATTTCTGTGCTGTTTGTGTTTAGCAGTAATTTTCTTCTTTGTCATTTGCTGTACCCACACATAGAAGGGCTTTCTATGGATGCCATCTTTTTGATCATATCTTATCATGTTATTAAAAAAAAATAATAAAATATGGTAAAAACAAAACAAAAAAACACAAATTTCCTGACTTTTATTTGAAACAACTTCTCCTCATCGATAAATGCGAATGAAAAAACTTGCTAAATAGATTCTACTATTTCTCCTGAGTACAGGGATACCACCCATGCACAGGTTTGTTGGGTTGTTTGGGGGCTAAAATGCCAAATTTGTGAGGTGCAGTTTTTTGTTTTCCAACTTGAAATTTTTACATGAAGACAGCCTGCACCCATGTCACATTTGCGACATATTTGAAGCCAGCTAGTGTATTTTACCCCATCAAACCATATATTTTTTAAAAGTAGACACCCTAGGCTATCTCAAATGGTGGTATTTTAACACTTTCCATGCACTAATTCTACCACCAGCCTTTGTCAAAGATTGTGGTAGTAATGTTTGTGTGTTTTTTTTTTCACAAATATTGTACTTCAGACATGAATTCACAGATTTTGGTATGCGTCACTGCCAAATAACACCCCAATAAGTGTTCAGCAACATCTCTTGAGTACAGGGATACCACCCATGCATAGGTTTGTTGGGTTGTTTGGGGGGTAAAAGGCCAAATTTGGGAGGTGCAGTTTTTGGTTTTCCAAATTGAAATTGTGACATACAGACCGCCTGCACCCATGTCCCATTTGGGACATATTTGAAACCAGCCAGTGTATTTTACCCCATCAACCCATATATTTTTTTAAAGTAGACACCTATCTCAAATGGTGCTATTTTAACACTTTCCATGCACTAATTCTACCACCAGCCTTTGTCAAAGTTTGTGGTAGTAATTTTTGTGTGGTTTTTTTTCACAAATATTGTATTTCAGACATAAATTCACAGATTTTGGTATGTGTCACTGCCAAACAATAACCCAATATGTGTTCAACAACATATCCTGAGTACAGGGATACCACCCATGCATAGGTTTGTTGGGTTGTTTGGGGGCTAAAGGGCCACATTCTGAATGTGCGCATTTTCAACTTGTAATTTTGACGTGTAGTCAGCCTGAGCCCATCTTTCATTTGGGACTTTTTTTTAAAGTAGGACAGTGTATTTTACCCAAAAAAGTATATATTTTGTAAAAGTAGACACCCAAGGCTATTTTAAATGGTGTTATTTTAACACTTTCCATGCACCAATTCTACCACCAGCCTTTGTCAAAGTTTGTGGTAGTCATTTTATTGTGTATTTTTTCCCACATACATTGTACTTTAGGCACAAATTCACATATTTCGGTATGTGTCACTGACAAAAAATACCACAATATATGTTCAGCAACATCTCCCGAGCACAGGGATACCACCCATGCATAGCTTTGTTAGCTTTGTTGGGGGTTGAAAGGCTACATTTGAAAGGTGCGCTTTTTGATTTTCAAACTTGGAATTTGAACATGTAGAGCAAGGAAGGGGTTAATAGCTCTCATAAGAGCAATTGTAGTACTGTACAAAAAAATGTACCCCTAAAAATGCACAGACAAGAAAAAATGTTCTGCTGTGCAGTGATCAGTGGCAGGGAAAGGGTTAATACACTACACTATACAAAGGGTATGGCTTTTATAAAAGCCCTTGGGACTCACAATTTTTTAACATTTTATTTAATTTATTACAATTAAAAAATTATATTATAAAGATCTGTCTCTTTCCCTCACTAAAACTCAAGTGAGGAGAGGGAGGCAGATCCATATGGGTCAGAACAATATTTACCAATATTGATCGAACCCGACGAATGGTGATGCTCATCTGAGAAATCACCAAACCACCTTTGCCACTGATCGGCTGTTACTGATCGCTATACACGCGTTCAGACAGCTTCAAAAGGAATACACGGAATCCCCTAGTGGGTATAATTAACCCCTAGCAAGTGTGACAAAAAAAATGCCGATAGCAAAAAAAAATCCTTCTGCGACTAGATTGCTCCATATGCGCTGCTTAGGCAGTGACCATACGCACTGCTTAGGCAGTGACCATATGTGCTGCTTAGGAAGTGATATACGGCAAGGAAGGGGTTAAAAGCTCTTAAAAGAGCCTTTGATATACTGTAATAAATCAAAGTAAAAAAAATGAACCCCTAAAAAATGCAGACAGCATAAAATGTGCTGCTGTGTAAGATCACTGTGTACACAGCGATCAATTGCAGGGAAGGGGTTAAATACTGGAAACGGCTTTTATAAAAGCCTTTGAGTCTCAATTCTATTAAATATATTATAATTAAAAACTTACATTATACAGCTCTGTCTCCCTCCCTCACTAAAACTCAAGTGAGAGGGAGGCAGATCTACATTGGTCAGATCAAATATTTACAAATATTGATCTAACCAGACGAATGGTGATGCTCATCTGAGCAAACGCCAACCCGCCTTTGTCACTTATCAGCTGTTACTGATCGCTATACATGCGCTCAGACAGCTAAAAAATTTTTTTTTACGTTAAACGTAGTCCCCTAGCGGGTATAATTAACACGTGACGGGTGTAATAAAAAAGTTTAGAAAAAAATAAAAATGCTTCTGCAGCAAGATTGCTGCATTTGCGTCAGATCGCTGCTTAGGCAGTGATCTACAGCAAGCAAGGGGTTAATCTCTCTTAAAAGAGCTTTTTTTATACTGTAATGAATTACAGTAAAAAAAAATTAACCCCTAAAAAATGCACAGACAGCAAAAAATGTGCTGCTGTGTATGATCACTGCGTACACAGCGATCAATGGCAGGGAAGGAGTTAAATGGCTTTTATAATATTTAGTGTTTAAAATTGTATTAAATATTTTTTTTATTATTTTATTTTATTTTTTACTTTATCTGATCTGTCTCTCTCCCTAACTAAAACTAGTAAGGTGAGGGAGTCGGATCAATACTGGTCAAAGGCAATATTTACTAATATTGCCTTTGACAGTATGATAAGTGCTCATCAGAGCACTTACCATACATGCCTGCACACAGATCACATAGATCTGTTGTGCCGGCATTGATTGGCTCCCCCTAGAGCATCGGAAGTGAAATACTTTCACATCCGATGCTCTTGCCATTAGAAGGGAAGCGCTGCCTGTACCCTTCTACTGAGCCGATGGGGTCGCTTAGGAGAGCGACCACCATCGGTTCTGGGGAGCCTGAAGGTGTTACTAAGTGCCTCGCTAGCGAGGCACTTTAGCAACACCGCAGATGCTTAGAAAGCGAACGATTGTTCGCTTTCTAAGCACATGTGTGCAGCCGGCGCAGCCATTTTTAAATGGCTGCTACGATCACTCCGGGGAGTGATCGTAGCGCGCCCCTGCACTTTTGGGGGGTGTTGCACAATGCCTCTACCTAGAGGCATTGTAGCAACACTGATGGAGTAAAGAAAGCGACCTTAATTTAATGCATGACGTGCCAGGCACGTCACCTGTCGGCAAGTCCTCGATTTGCCGTGACGTGCCTGGCACGTCATCTGTCCTTAAGGGGTTAACAAGTGTGACCGATTGCATCCATTTTGTGAAATATAGTGTTTTTGGTTGCCACCACACAGTGACTTTACAGCACTAGTATTTCACTATGGGGCTGTGGACACAGAATACAGTCTGTAAGTCAGTTACATTACCCTCCCAATGAGAGAGTAGGGGTGTATCTTATGACATCATCATGCAGGCTCTGCCCACAGTTGTAAAGTGAGCCTTGCATTTAAGATTTTAGCGAATGTTGCAAATCAAAATTGAAAAAATGTATGCAGAAGACACCTAATTTTATTTTTTACTTTTATATGCAATTAATTCAAACATATAAAACCAAACAGTGGCTTATGTCATATATGTGTTTGTTTTAAATGTTATGTAAGTGGTAATGTCCCTTTAATCCACTCCCTTTTGGCAGCAAAACTTACCTTAAAAAAGAGTTGGAGGTCTTCTCTCCTGATAATAAAATACATAAAAGTGATACATGGATTAGTCAAATGGAATTGATGAAAACAAGTTTGTTAAGATTTGTTTTCATCAAGTCCAATTGACTAATCGATTTATGCATCATCTTATTTTATCTAACTGAGCATCGGTTTATGTCAGAGTACTATAAGGATAATTTTTTTATTAGATTAGAACAGAATGGGTTGTTCTCACTCTCCTCTCTTTCTCCTGTTCGCAGAAGGGCATGTGTAACAGGGTGGGGGTATTGTCTATGATGCTTGATTGAAATTATATCTATGTTTCCTTTTCTAAAGTAAAATAAAGAGGAAAAATAAGGAAGAAAGGAAAAGGTAAAAATAAAAACCACACTTTTCTCTTAATTGAGGCATTTGCTTGCAATTTTGCCAAAACAATGTATAGATCAGTTTCATCAATTTTGTAGTCTCTACATTCATAGTACACAGATAGTCTCTTTAAAAAGAAAGGTTCGCCCACCTTTGGCTTTCTATAATTGTGTTCTCGCTGAGACTCCAGACAAAGAGGATGCCCTTAATCTAAAGTTGTTTTTTTGCCAACTGTTGAAATTTAAGTACTTGACAGATAAGTGTGTCACTGTTCAACCCCATTGCCCAGGCTAATGTATGTTTTATTCAGTTTTGGTGGCTGTTTCCTCTTCAGCCTCTAGTGGCCACTATTCTAGTGTCTCTAATTTCTCCTCCTGTTCGGTCAGCTGCCTCATTAACCTGAGTCCAATCCTATTTAAACCTGCAGCTATTTGCACTATGTGCCTTTGCATTGCTCTGGTTACAGCCTGTATAGTGTCTCTGTGCTTGTATAAGCGTTGCTGATTATTTCGTTTGATATCCTGTTGCCGAATCCTTGCCTGTACTCGACCTAGCCTGTTTGCCTGCCTTGTGACTTGGGTTAGTATTATTCCTCCATTGTACCTTGTCCTGATCCGTGTATGCCCCGGCCTGCTGGCTATTCATTTTGTGTGTGGTTTTGCCTGCTTCAGTGTGCGGTCTCAGTCAGTGTCTAAGTCGTAGGTGGTCATTTGCCTGAGGCTCAACCATAGGGTATAGCACTGTACTGTTTCCTATCCTGTTGCAGCAGCTTCCAGTCCTGTCCTCAGTTGCCAGTCTTGGCTACCGGTCCTGTCTTTTATCTGAAAAATCAACTAAATTCTATGCCATAGATATCCGTTTCTCTCTTATATAGTTTGTTATACCATTCATGTGTCGCTTCAAGCATTGCAATGCTGGAATTATATAAAATGTCAAGTGAAATAAAGTAAAAGCATATAGAAACATCACTTTAAACAACACTACACAATGAAAATGTTATTTATTTTGGAATATAATTCATTGAGACATCGGAGTCTTCTCCTGTTATGACAGTATCACAAGAAAGTAGTTCTTCAACAGGCTGACTGATGTCAACAAATGTTGTAGAAATAACCTGTAAGCTTTTATATCGCTCCAAAGAGAAGTAAAGCTGCAAAGTATCATATGGGCATTAAAATATTGCTGGCAATAGGTTAAACTACATCAGAGCTCTTCAACTCCAACATGCTTTTCCTACAATAGTTTCAATATTTACCATAGAGAATCCTTAATTTGAGAGTTATGATCAGCACTGTTTTAGTCTGTAATTCGGAATTGCCGCAATAAGGAATTTACAGAGAAGGCTTAACTTTTTAAATGTCATTCCACAAGTTCAGTGGACTTTCCTTTTGCCACCCGCCACTTTTTTCCTCATTCCTAGACAGTTTTCTGTGTCCTGAGCGGACTCTTCCCATGGTCGTTTTTTTCTCTCTCCATGTTCTCTTAACTCCTGAAATATGAAAACAGAAGGTAAGATTTTTTTTTTATAAATTCACTTGTAAGTTCATTAAATGATTCATAATTGAATCGCAATATACAGTACTTAGTAAACCATGACCAAGTTACTAAAAACATTACTTTCACAAGTTACTAAAAAAGGACATATGGAAATTGATGATAAAAGGAGTGGGTACAAATTGTTCTGCCTACCCATCAAGAGAAGATCCAAAAAGCAGGTTAGGTGACAAGCTGTATGACGACGGTGTACATTTTTCTTATTTTTTAAACCCTTCGTGAAGCTAGGAAGTTCTATGATGTCCTAATTTTAGTGGTCGAAATAGATGCTAGGATGGCATAGAATGCCCAGCATTTAACTGTGCAGGGACTACATAAATATTCAGAAGATTCAATTGGAAACACTGTGAAATTTATAGTGTGGATCCTGACCATCGAGGAATATAACAACTTCCCCATTGAACACATTCAGGACCTATAATGAATGCCTGGAGTTTTTTGCGGGACCGCATTGACCATCCTGAAAGTAACAGCTATTGGCAACTCCCCACGATGAGCTGTGCTGTGGATCCCGCTGCAGGGACTTGCAGCAGGAACCCCAGTGTCAGATAAGGCCACTGTGCTGCAATGGTCATAAAAGTTTATGCCCAATAAAGTGTTCAACAGTTAATCACATTAGGCAAGAGAGCACTAGCAGGCAATGTTGTGCTGCTGGAATTATTGGCTGGCATCTGAGGTACAATCAGTCGGAGCCCTATATTTATGGAGATTATGGACCTCGTTCAACTTGAGTGAAAGCAGATTTAATGACACAGAGTCACACTTCCACCCACCCACACAGTGTCACACACTTCCACCCACCCACACAGTGTCACACACTTCCACCCACCCACACAGTGTCACACACTTCCACCCACCCACACAGTGTCACACTTCCACCCACCCACACAGTGTCACACTTCCACCCACACAGTGTCACACTTCCACCCACACAGTGTCACACACTTTCACACCCACACAGTCGCACACAGTCACACTTCCCCACGCGCACACAGTCACACTTCTCCACGCGCGCTCAGTCACACTTCTCCACGCGCGCTCAGTCACACTTCTCCACGCGCGCTCAGTCACACTTCTCCACGCGCGCTCAGTCACACTTCCCCACGCGCGCTCAGTCACACTTCCCCACGCGCGCTCAGTCACACTTCCCCACGCGCGCTCAGTCACACTTCCCCACGCGCGCTCAGTCACACTTCCCCACGCGCGCTCAGTCACACTTCCCCACGCGCTCTCAGTCACACACTTCCACCCACACACAGTGTCACACATCCACCCACCCACACAGTGTCACACTTCCACCCACACACAGTGTCACACTTCCACCCACACACAGTGTCACACTTCCACCCACACACAGTGTCACACTTCCACCCACACACAGTGTCACACTTCCACCCACACACAGTGTCACACTTCCACCCACACACAGTGTCACACTTCCACCCACACAGTGTCACACTTCCACCCACACAGTGTCACACTTCCCCACCCAAACACACACACACTTCCCCAGGTGCGCGCACACACCCGGTCACACTCCCCCACACGCGCGCAGACACTTCCCCATGCACATCCAGTCACACTTCGACCCCCAGTCACACTTCCACCCCCACCCCCAGTCACACTTCCACCCCCAGTCACACTTCCCCAAGCACACACACAGTCACACTTCCCCAAGCACACACACAGTCACACTTCCCCAAGCACACACACAGTCACACTTCCACCCACCCAGTCACACACACAGTGACATTTCCAGCCCCACACAAAGTCACACTTCCCCAAGCACCCACAGTCACACTTCCCACGCAGTCACACTTCCCCACGCACACAGTGACGCACACACACACTTCCCCACGCGCACAGTGACATTTACACCCACCCCCGCACACAGTCACACTTCATCCCCCACGCACACAGTCACACTTCATCCCCCACGCACACACAGTCACACTTCATCCCCCACGCACACACAGTCACACTTCATCCCCCACGCACACACAGTCACACTTCATCCCCCACGCACACACAGTCACACTTCATCCCCCATGCACACACTCACACTTCCCCACGCGCACGCACACGCACTTGCCCACGCGCACAGTCACACTTCCACCACCCCATCAGTCCCACTTCCACCCCCACACACAGTCCCACTTCCACCCCCACACACAGTCCCACTTCCACCACCCCCCCACACACAGTCCCACTTCCACCACCCCCCCACACACAGTCCCACTTCCACCACCCCCCCACACACAGTCCCACTTCCACCACCCCCCCACACACAGTCCCACTTCCACCACCCCCCCACACACAGTCCCACTTCCACCACCCCCACACAGTGCCACTTTCACCCCCCCCACACAGTGCCACTTTCACCCCCCCCCACACAGTCCCACTTTCACCCCCCCCACACAGTCCCACTACCACCACCCCACACAGTCCCACTACCACCACCCCGCACACAGTCCCACTTCCCCATGCACACACTTCCCCACCCAGTCACACTTCCACTCACCCACACCCTTCCACCCCCACATACAGTCACACTTCCACTCACCCACACACTTCCCCACCCCCACCCAGTCACACTTCCCCACCCAGTCACACTTCCCCACGCAGTCACACTTCCCCACGCAGTCACACTTCCCCACGCAGTCACACTTCCCCACGCAGTCACACTTCCCCACGCAGTCACACTTCCCCCCCCACACCCATTCACACTTCCCCCCCCACACCCATTCACACTTCCCCCCCCACACCCAGTCACACTTCCCCCCCCACACCCAGTCACACTTCCCCCCCCACACCCAGTCACACTTCCACCCCCCCAACAGTCACACTTCCACCCCCACACCCAGTCACACTTCCCCACACACTTCCACCCACAGAGTCACACTTCCACCCACCCTTCCACCCCCACATACAGTCACACTTCCACTCACCCACACACTTCCACTCACCCACACCCAGTCACACTTCCCCCCTACGCACACAGTCACACTTCCCCCCTACGCACACAGTCACACTTCCCCCCTACGCACACAGTCACACTTCCCCCCTACGCACACAGTCACACTTCCCCCCTACGCACACAGTCACACTTCCCCCCTACGCACACAGTCACACTTCCCCCCTACGCACACAGTCACACTTCCCCCCTACGCACACAGTCACACTTCCCCCCTACGCACACAGTCACACTTCCCCCCTACGCACACAGTCACACTTCCCCCCTACGCACACAGTCACACTTCCCCTCCCTGCTCGTGTATTATTATATATTTTTATCTGCAGGGAGGGGGATTGTGGCTCCTATTGCTGGAGCTGCGTCTTCTAAGCACCGGGATGTCACTGAGACACAGTGTTCCAACAGGGTCATAGGGCGAAGCTTTCTACCCTCACGTTGCATATCAGTGCGACTCAGAGGTGCAGCTACCGCTGCCAGTCTCAAGCGGGCGCACCTCGCTGGATGTATTTGGGCTGCGCACCATATGTTATACGCCCCTGATTTAGGATATCATAAAAATTAAGTATTAAACACAGGCTAAATTATTGCAAACTATTTCATAGCAATATGTTAGAATTCTTTGAACTTGACATGGTATCACTTTAGAGAGGACAAGAGGACAAAAATTTATATTTTTCGTTCTAGCAAATGTATAGAAATATTATCACGGTATAAACTTTTATACCTTGCCACAGAGTTTTGCTGTTGCTGAGAACTGTGATATAAACTCCCATAATGCCCATTACTATGAGTTTTATTAGTTTGGATTTCTGCGATATATATGAAAGATAGCTGTTGCTGTAGACTCCATTTCATATGATTTTCAGCTAGCTAATTTCTTTTATTTTGCTGCAGAAACCAATGAGAATAATGCCATTCAGATTAACTGAATTTTCTGTCTCTCTAGTGATGTCATCAACAATGTTTGCACTGTTAAGAGATCCTACTGTGTACCAAAACAAGTCTATTACAGTCCACACAAAATATTATTTTCCAGCAGCACAGGAAGTGACTAAATGAAACTAAACGTTATCTGCTTGGTGTCTATGCAATCAATGCTGCTGCATCTGCACTAAACATGCAGAGTAATCACATGGGGAGGGCTTGAGTCAAATATATATAAAAAATAAAAAAGTGATTTATGCAGAATGCCTGCATCAAACCACACTGGAAAAAAAAAAAGCCTGTGCACTATGCAAGCAGTAATCTTCATCTTGCACCATGTCAGTTGGGAACTAAATTGTCCTTTTAAAGGGACTGCTAGTTTAGTGTAAATTAAAAAATAAAACAAGTAAACCGAATAAAAAAAAGAAAGAAACTTACAATGCGTGCAAATCTTTGAGCCTCACATACTCTTTCATTCAGCATCATCACTTCTTCTTCTTGTGTGGGAAAGGCTGGCAGCTTCTTTCCAATGAGGTGTTCAATTCTTTGAAACAGTTCAACATCATACCTGAAGACAATAAAAAGCTAAATACTCATTCACCAATGAGAGAGACAAGGAAAGAGAAAGAAAAACATTTTACTGAAACACAGCAAATCAAGTGAACTACTGAAATTTCGAATATATATCTATTTATCGATAACTAAATAATTTAAAAATAATAAAACAAAACCACACAATAGAAAACAGTGCTTTAACAGATTTAATGGCTTCTACTTGCTCTTTTTTTTACCTCGTACATAGCAATATGAGAATTTCTAAAAAGTTGGGATCAGAGTAGACAACTGAGAATAAATGACGTATAAGACAGATCGCATAATACAGACAAATATTTTTAAGAAGGGCACCACAACAATTAAGGCAGTGAGGTGTATGAATTCTCCAGGTACTTCAAATCCAGGCTACAGCAAGAAGAACAATGCACACAGAAAAATAAAGCTAAAGACAATACAGGTAAAAATAACACAAATGGGATAGAAAAAAAGGTTGAACTTGATGGACACAAGTCTTTTTTTCTACCTAAACTACTATGTAACCACCTGGCAACTTTATGACGTGATATGCCGTTCTAAAATATGGGGCTCAAATTCCCTAAGGATGGTATACAATGGCCTGTACGTCTTGGCACCCAGTGCACCTGTGGATCATGGTCTGTAAAGACTTTTATGGGGTCTCTGCCTCCGTATTCCTGTGGGCCACTAACACAAAGTTGCTATTTGGAGGCTTGGTCTTAAGCGCCACTGGGCATAAAGGGGTTAAGCAAAACTAAAAAAGACAGACAACAGAGGGCATATCAACAGGCCATAAATTAACAAAATGCCACCAAAATAATTATCGCCCACCTTTTGTTTTTATTTTGATGATAATATATTACCATATTTGCTTGAATGTAAGGCAACCTTGATTATAAGACTACCCTCCCAAACTTTGGAAATTATTTTTTGAAAAAAGAAAAAGCCTGAATATTAGGCTACGTAATAGGAAAAAAAGTTTTACTTGTAAATATTAATTCTTATCTAAACATTTTTTTCATATTCAATAAAGGGATAAAAATGCTTTTCTACTTTTTATTTCCTTTTAGTCCCCCTTCTGCCTCCCCAGACTTGCCAATGCAAGACTCATGCTGCCCGACACTTCTGCCGGGGCTTATACGGCTTCTATGTGGGGGCAGATCCCTGCGTTCAGTCATACAAGATCCGGAGGAAGTGGCAGGCAGCATCGGAGAAAGTCTGTGCACAGACATTCACGGGCTGCATGTGAGGAGGATCCAGGTACACAGAAGCTCTGCAGGGCACCTGGTCTTATAGTAAGACCTATTTTCTCTGGAAAAAAACTCCTTATATTCGAGTAAATACGGTATAAAACAATAAATAAAATATGGTGGAAAGTGTAAAAATAAGAAACAAAAAAACCTTTTCCCAACTTTACTTTTACATCTACAGCTAATGAAAAAAAAACTGCAAAATTGATTCAAATATTTGACCTGATTTTTGGAGTATTTTTACTTATTTCTGGAAGTTATAAAGCAATAAGTAAACATAGCACATTGCTATTTCCAAACCTGTCAGGGCCTTTGCCAGGTCAGGTAGGAGCTTCAGTGCAGGGATAGATGAGGAGTCTGGTTGCATGTTATAGTTCATTGTGCAGGGGGTGAGAACAGATATTGAAACAAAGAAAAACCTAGACGGGTTAACTAAAAGCAGGAAACCCCTGAGAGGGTAACTAAAAGCAGGAAACCCCTGAGAGGGTAGGGTAATTAGAAGGATTGTATTCATTGTGTGGTACCATAATTAGTCTCTACATGAACAAAATGGTTAAAGGCTCATCTTACAAATCCTGAGTTCAATTTTGGATAAACCAACAAAATGCTACATTGTGAAAATGTTCCAGCCATTTTGTTTTTCAGACATCTTGAAAAGAGTTGGTTGGGAAAATAGGTTACAGCAGGTGTATATTCAGTGTAAACCGCTTGGGATGGTGCTGTATACCTACATACCGGTTGACTCAAAAGTGATGCTTGTGGATGTTTGTACAGTGTGTCAGTTAACCATCATCAGCGAATAGGGAGAAGAGTACTCATTTGTATTTTACGAAGTTTCGGAGAGTATCAGCAGAGATCGCCAAGAACATCACTGAATTGCACTTTCATTGCATGTCCCCATATTGACACAGCAGAGTGGGTTTTCCATGATTTTTTGAGAGTGGAACATGAACATTACAAGTCCAACAGAACCAGATCCCTGCTGGTTATTAAGATCAGCTAGTAACAAAAGCCGGAAGCAACCCCGGATAGATCATCCTTCCAGTGTTCAGAAAATTATTCACAAGCATCGGTTATTAATTATTTAACAGTTTTGCATTGTGTTTTAATTTAAGTTACAAGAGTGTGCAGAATACGAAGCTGCTGAATGGGGGGGGAGTATTCTACAGTAATAATTTGTGTAAAACTTTGATCTTTAATTTAAATTCTTTTTATTTTTTCATTTTCAATTAAACAGCTTAAAAACACTGTTTTATTAAAAAATAAAAATCGATATTATATCCAAAATATCATATTAGGCAAAGAGAAAAAACACTTAAAACAATTTTATTTTGTTATATATTAAAAAAGAAGGTGGAAAATTATATCCAAAATCATAAGAGTAATTGCAGCAATCAGACCCAAAATGATATAAAATAAGGAAGCAGTTATTGTGACTTGTGATAGAGATTTGGGGTTTATTTCAGAAGAAAGATCTGTGATTAAATACTTTTATAATTGGTTATATTATTTGCAAATATATAAGTTCAATGTTTTCACAGCTACTAGGAAGATTAGAGAATGATTTCAGAAGTTGGGCCAAATTGAATCTGTCACAGGAAGATGACATTTACATAAAACGGTTTGTTTCCCAAGAATGCTACACCCTTGGCATTTGCTTCCCATTATTCTTCAAAAAAGTATATTACAAAAACTTAAGTTGTTACAACAATTCAAATGTCATAATAAAAAAGCAGGGTATTGCTGTTTAAGCTGCAGTAGTCTAGTACCTACAGAGGACTAAAGCTAGGTTTTTGGGTGGTCATCAGCAGTGATTCGCAACATCCCCAAAGGACAATTAAGGCGGGCACGTCACAATTGCTCTAGAGATAATCCTCTAAATAGATATTGCAGAGGATACATATTTTAAACATAATTAGCCTCAAAATCTATTGCAAAATTGCATTAAATAGGTAAGCAAGATGAAAAGAGATGACCTTTTGATAAAGTAAAGAACACATACAAAAATGAAATTTGCCTGTCACCTTTTAAGAGGGATGAATATGGGATGCAATTTTGGCTTTATACGAGTCCTTGATGGGCAAGGTGGTTGGATCAGGGATTGGTCCGAGTGGTTAAAACATCAACAATGAGACGCGTCAGGAGTGCCCCGTCAGTCCTATTATAAGTAATTACTCTGAAGCCCCTTGCAGAAAAAATAAGAGGCAATGAAGAGCTTGTAGACCTCAGGGGAATGAGGAAGCAAAATAAATTAAACTCTATGCAGATGACGTGCTAGTGGTGGTGGAAAATCCAGCCGAACCAGTAGAGGAACTAATAAAAATCAATGACTCCTATAGTTATATTTCAGATTACAAGGTTAATATGGGGAAAACTGCAGCATTGCCTTTAAATTTGGGAGAGGCAGAAATTTAACATCTGGACAAGAATTGTCCCACGGAAGAGGTTGCATATCTCTGTATAAAAATAATGGTACATCCAGAAAAATGGATGGAAATGAACATGCTTCTCTTTATTAAAGATATATATAAATCATCTAGAAATGTCATGGTTAGGTAAAATAAATTCTTTTAAAACCTATGTGATCCTGAAATTGTTATACATATTAAGTCTAATTCCTCTTCCACTTGCCAAAAGTTGATCAGTAATGATACAAAACACCTTTAATAATCTGGCCTGGTAGTAAACCCAGGATGGGTATAAAAATACTCTGGAGAAAGCGTAAGAAATATGGGTTGGGGTTCAAAACTCTGCACATGCATTATGCACATGCAACAATCTAACAGAACAATGCTATTGAAAGAGAAAATCCATATGTTCCAGAACAGTTTAAAGGGAAGCAGAAACGAGAAGGCTATCATCTTTTTTGTGCTGCAAACAAGAGGATCTAGGGTAAAGGCAGTTAAATCCCCCTTACAATGAATATATTACGTAACTGGTAAGTAACTGGTAACAAAGGTAAGAAAGAAATGGGCCTGGAAAATAAGGTTCTAAGGGCCATGCCTATAGCCATCCTGTCAAGCGGGATAGAGGATCTAGATATGTCTTAAGTCTGATTAAGAAAGGGTATACAAGACCTATATGAGGGATGAAGTCCTTCCAGGACCTTCAGTTGTTACGAATTGATCAGTGACAAGCTCTTTACATTTCTTAGAGTGAAAGTACAGGTGGAAAAGTCAGTTCACACTGAACCCTACACAAAAAAGGTAGACATGCTTATTAAACTACTGGAGAGAAAAATAATTTAAAAGGGGTTGATCGAACTCTGCTCAAATATAATTAATGGATTGGGACGAAATGCAGCATCTCCTGCAGTTGGTAAATTGGAAAAATACTTTAAAAGGAAAAACAAATTCAATATGGCAGAATGGAATAAAGCAGATTGAATAAATCTATACATTGCCTAAATTTATATGAATTACAGTATAAGGTACTTAACAGATGTTAAGTCTTAACAGATGCATATGAGTGTACCACCAATCTGCTGGAGGTGCAGCACTCACACATATGGTGGGGGTGCCCGATCATCGAGAGAATGTGGAAGACAGTAGAAAGAAAAAAAAAAGATAATATCTTGGGTAAACGAATGCATTAAACAGCTAAGAAGACGCTCCTCCTCCATCTGAATTTAGAAGGTCTGAATAGAGATGAGTGGAAATGTGTATCATTGGTCCTGCTGACTGTCAAACAGCAATTAGCCAGAAACTGGAAATCACCCAATGTGCCAGAATGGAATATAATTAAAACATATAGTGTATTGTAATAGAGAAAAGGGGATAAGTAAATATTATAGACCGGGAATGCAATTCTTGGGATAAGTGGATCGTTAAAATAAAATAACTGGACTAATTATAGAGTGGTGGATTTTACCATGATACTGTAAACAGTTCCACAAAAATTAAGCTTGTAGATTGGAAAGATTATACAAGATTCTTGTATAAAAATGATCAGTCCCTCAATTTAGGCTCTGTGTCCGGGTAAAGACCAAATTCAGGTTGTAATGTGACATGTATGTCTGTCGAAGTTGAATCCTTGGTAAAAGGCATCAATGTACTGTTTTAAGTGTTTTAACGTATATGTTCACAATCTTTGACTTAATACCTAAGATCTTATATGTTGTTTCTTGCAATAATAATGTAAAACTTAAAAGTTAAACGTTTGGTTCTTTCACAGTTGAGATCCAGCATACTGCACTGACAGTATCCCCGAGAAAAACATACCAGCTGCATGTTAGGACAGAAAACTACCTTTAAAATGTCTACGTACAGATGTTGTTCTTTGTCCTTTGCTGAAAAAGGGATAAACAGCGTGATCCGTTTAGTACTACACCATACGTAGAGCTGAAAGTACAGTGAAAGTGTAAAGGGTTTTGCAACAGTCTTTTATATCAGGAAATGGAACTTACTGAGTCACAAAAGTTATTGCTTTTCCCGATCTTCCAGCACGAGCCGTCCGTCCTACTCTGTGTATATAATCCTATCAAAATATAAATGTAAAGTTAAGCGGCGTTGCTTTCAGATAAAACTTTGCAGGTCTTCAATATATGTGCAAACATGACAATTCGCAGATCATGAAAGAAAGTAGGTCAAAATTTCTCAGGGCCAATCCTTCGGGGGCGCAAAATTCCTCCCTGAGCAGATTTATTACCTCTAATGTCGTGCAGGACTACCATGCCCTGGGCAACTGGCATATCCTGAGGGGAGGGGGGGGGGCAGAATTATGCACACTAAGTAATACATTTTGATCTACGGCAAATAAGTTGGCCTTTGTGCTGTACTGGCAAAATGATACAAAGGAAGGGGTATCTGACCTTTTACTTCTTCCCACACTCCATTTTTTGGGGGATGGGTATAATGTAAGCATAGCTCTCCCAAGGATCATACAACAAAATGGTGCTGGAGAAACACCCGTGATCACCACTACTTTTTCTTTCATTTTCTTTTTAACATCTCAATATCCTCTTTTCGTCACTGTTTATTGTACATCACGGCTATACCGTTATACCATGTTTCTTTAATCTATAAAACTTAACAGTAGCAATTTTTTTTTTAAATTTGCTTCTATAAAAAACTATTCCCCTGCTCCATGTGTATCTTTAAATGAGTTATAAATTTGGTAATTCAGTAGCATGTCCTCACTTATTGTTAGTATACAGGATTGTTTAGCATAGTGTTTTCTACTTTCTTTTTTTTACATACCCAATTTTTAGTCCTACAGCAGTAACCGTAACATGCAAAAAAACAAAACAAATCGAATAGAAGAACATATCAACAAAACACATATGCAGGTTTCAGAAATTTTGGATAAGTGTCCATAAAGTAAATTAAAATTAAAAAAAAAATGTTAGAGGACTTTAATGCTAAATACACACTGAAGAAGCCGTGTCTTTCTGGTTTCACAAATATTTTATTGAATATGCTCACCTTTGAGTGGGTAGGGATATCAAAGTTTATGACAACATCTACATGTGGAATGTCAAGGCCACGGCTTGCAACATCTGTTGCAAGGAGGATGGAGCGGGATTTCGCTTTGAATTTATTTAAAGAGCCAAGTCGCTTGTTCTGTAAAAGAGTGGGGGGAAATAAAATCAAGAAATAGCAAGTTAAGTAAGGTCTTTGAATAAAGATAAAACAAATTAACCTTAAAATGCTCTAAATCTTAAACAATCTTAAACAATCTAAAGGGACAGTAAAGCCTTAATGCCCAGGTGAAGACTGGCTTGGAAGGTAGAGGGAGTGGATGTTACTGTGGCCCATATTTACTATGATGCTCAGCTAGCATCATGGGGATTACACAAACGACAAAACACTCTTTCGTAAATCAGCATCATGAAAATCTTTTGTTGGCCAAACATCACAAGAATGGTAGTCCATAGCAAAAAATCTGTCAACCGATTGTATAAATAACCAAAACATGTCAAGCTTAGAAGCAGTTTTTTGGCTCTGCAAATAAAAGTAAATATGCTACAGTGTATGCATCAAGGGAATTGTATTTAGTAAGACTGTAGAGAATTGTCTCTATGTATGCAAAGTAGTAAAGCAAAATTATTCTGGTAAGTAATGCAGTTAATGAGATTATGCTCCACTGAAGCAAAAAAAAAATGTGTGTTACAACTCACTAATAATGTAGTTTTTTGATGCACTGTTGGGCTAAGTGTCGTATGGCCATTAAATGTGACTAACGCTCTAATATTGTTCATTGAAGATTGTTACAAAGCTTGTAGAAATATTGTAACTTTAAAAAACATTTGTCATTCGTAAATATATGTTGATACAGTACATATATGCTGGTTGTAATCATACTATAACATCATCTGTCACTGGTAGACTGTATGTGAATAGTATATTGTAGTACCTTTTCTTGCTAGCAAAGATCTTTGTGTATTCAACGCTATAATATATATATTTTCCATTTTCCTGTTTAAACATTGTGGTTGTCCACAACAGCAATAATGCCAAAGGATAACAATCGCCACAATATATTCTGTCACCCAACATTTGGCACTTAAACAGTAGTGTATTACACTTCCCATGATGCTCATTCAATACAACTGGTTTTGCCGCGAGCAGCACATAATTAAATCACTGGGTAAGTAGCGGGAAATATAAGGTTGTGGGGCGACTAATGCATTTTAAAGCAAAGTCTTCAATTTTTAATAAAGAACAAAACGCTGCATGGGTTTATTTATTTGCTTATGTTTATTTTATGGTTTTAAATTTTGCCTGTTTGGGGAGTACCACATACTTATTACTTATTTTTATACATACAGATTACACACACAGATTACACACACACACACACACACACACACACACATTATTTCAGTATGCGGTGATACACCTGTGAAATTTAGTGTCTCTGAATAGTAGAATGAAAATGTCTTCACACTAATTTAAATACATTCTAAAAACAAATTTCACATTTGTTTCACTTTTAGAATGCTGTATTCTAAATTACAGGAACAATATAATATATGCAGTAAGAAAAATAAATAATTTAGGACAAGAATTGTAGTTATACCTGGCTCATTTGCCCATGCAAAGAGATAGCAGTGAAACCCAAGTTGCGCAGTAAAAGGGCCACACGCTGAGTGTTGTTGCAGGTGCTGCAGAAGATCATGAAAGAATTTCCTGCTAGTTCATTCAGAACATACACCAGATAGCTGTCCTGGAAGGAGGAATGAGAATTATTCTTCATATGAACAAGTTAACCATTTAAATGTGGCTTTATATTTATAGTTCAATTAAAAGGAGGACTCTAGCAAAACAATTGTTCAATGGTTTCGTGAACAATGCATTCAGTTTGCTTGGCTGTTGAATTTTTCACACATTTGAGTATATAAAAAAAGTATTAATGATGCAAGACTAAACTTTGTCTATTAGCTAAACTTTGAAAATTCTGGGCATGCAGGTGTGTAGGAAATATAGGGTGCCTTTATAAAAATGTTATGTTATATTTAATACAAATATATACGCTTGGGGGAGGGGTAATTAACCTAGATGACTATTTGGTTTCCCAATGGGATGTCAGAAAAAGTGGTCATTAAAGGTTTACAGCAGTGATGACTTTAGATTGTGGGAACAAGTATTCAGTTTTCATTTTCCTACAGATAGGTTAGACAAAGGGGGTTGTATTTTGTTCATAGACTATGTGTCTCCAAAGCTGGGTTGCACTTGTACTTTAACTTTCTGGTAAGTAACTGAGGGATTTTGGGGTACTTAGTTTGGGTCTGTAAGAATCAGTCTTCTCTGGCCCGAGGTGAGGAGAGGACTCAAGCAGAAGAGGATGAAGGCACAAGGAAAATATCTTCATTTAATTGTCAAAGTATTGCCCTTTGTGTGCTAAATACTAAGTATGGACTGGTTATGTCAGGGCCGTCTATCATATTGATTGGACCCTGGGCAAGGATGTGCTTTGGCTCCCTTGAATGAAACCCCCACAACTCCCTGGCATGCAAGGAAAGGGATTTACGAGTAATAATTTCAGAGGACTTAAAGGTAGAAAGAGGGAAGTACTTATGCCACTGTACAGAGCATTGGTGAGACCTCGCTTGGAGTATTGTACGCATTACTGGGGACCGTATCTCCAGAAGGATATTGATACTTTGGAGAGAGTTCAGAGAAGGGCTACTAAACTGGTTCATGGGTTGAAGGATAAAACTTACCAGGAAAGGTTAAAGCATCTTAACATGTATAGCTTGGAGGAAAGATGTACCAGGGGTGATTTGATAGAAACATTTCAATACATAAAGGGAATCAACACAGTAAAGGAAGGGAGTATATTTAAAAGAAGAAAAACTACCACAACTAGAGGACATAGTCTAAAATTAGAGGGGCAACGATTTAAAAGTAATATCAGGAAGTATTACTTTACTGAGAGGGTAGTGGATGTATGGAATAGCCTGCCAGCAGAAGTGGTAGAGGTAAATACAGTCAAGGATTTTAAGCATGCGTGGGAAAGGCACAAGGCTATCCTAGCTATAAGATAGGGAACTGGGGAATAATAAAAGTATTTAAAAAATTGGGCAGACTAGATGGCCTGAATGGTTCTTATATGCCGACACATTCTATGTTTCTATGTCATTACAGTGTAAGGGTACAATGTATTCCTAGATCCAGTAAATTAGAGGACCTAGTGGAGAACTATGCTTCGTTCCCTCCCCCCATTGTATACTAATGTCTGTGATGTCATTATGTCTGTATATAAGTCTGAGCTGTTTGACAAATAAAGTATGTTCACTGCTAGTGGTCCTGTCTGCTATTTGAGTACAAAGAGCAAGGTTCCAGAAAGACTTGCTGGGTGGATGCTGAGCTTCAATCGGAGGCTGAGGAGAGGATTTTCTACAAGGGGCAGAGGGGCTACCAGCCTTGGGTAGCTGTTCAGTTACATATTCCTTATTACGTTTTCTTGTATTATGCACCTGGTGCAGACTACACAATTGTTCTATTTTCATTCAAGCAATGTGTTATTTATTTGTATTGTTTGCTATGTCTTAAAATGCCCAGAAAATTGATTTAGGTAATCTTACAAGCTGGCACTTTGAACTGCAATGCAAGTGTTATATACTCTCTAAATATGTGCCTCATATCAATTTTAATTTATTGAATTCTGGATCATCAACATGGTAAATGAAAAGAAATTATGCTATTATACAATTTACTTCTTATATAACCAATGATTATAGACAACACATTGCACACAATGAGTACCTTAAACTTGGAAGGAATAAATATGTAAAACTGCTGCAGCTTTTCCACAGTTTGATATTTGGTAGATACAGCACATTTTACTGGATCTTTAAGAGTGGCACGTTGCAGCTTTTGCACCTGAGAAGAAAAACAGAGAATAAGAGCCATCACACAGACTATTTGCTCACATTTATTAGTAGAGTGAACTGTATGACCTTGAAGAAAAACCAAAAGAACCCCACAAAACACGCACACACACAACACACAGCGCGGATGCTCCATATGTGCAGTTTATTTCCGGAATTTGTGTGCTCTCACAAACAGAGAGCTGGCTGTTCGCAGCACACAAACCCCCAGAAATACACGAGATACATAGTGCCCGATTAACAGGTGTGCTCCGGACTGGCAGCACACCTGTCACTCAGGGGCACAATACGCCCTGGTGTATAGCACACTGATTTCCAAACACTGATGTTCCTGATTGTGTAATGTTTTGAAGACGTGTTTCAGTAAAACATATGAAAATTAATGTGTTTCTCAGTCTTATAAAACTGATGGAAAACTGGTATTCTTGGCTGTTTTCAACTGGGTGTACACACTTATTTGCTTATATAAACATATTCACAGACAGCATATAAGGGATGTAAGCGCTAGCAGACATAGACAAACTAAGTGCCTCACCTTTTTTGTCATTGTTGCAGAGAAAAGGAATGTCTTGCGGTCTCGTGAAATAACTTTTAAAATTTTGTCCATCTATAGAAAGAAAGATTTAGTTACTGCAAATAATCAATCTATTTACTCTTTAGGGATTAGACTGGTTTCACCATGTGGTACATTTAAGGATCAGTGTTGTTCATTTGGGCAATGTGTATTTAATTGTAATTTCTGTTTTGTTTAGTGTAGCCACACAAATTATACATAGTTTTTAAGGGACAAGTTAATAAAAGTTAACCACTAATGTCTTCAAACTGTTCATTTAGAATCATAGTTTGAAGTATTTCTCAGCTATTTTTCATTCAAGCAGTAGGTGGAAGGAACTAGAATGGGAGTAACTGATTTGACTGAAACAAATCCAAAAATGGCATGTTGGATTTTAGATTTGCTGCATTCCCTTACACACACAATCTCACCTCAGTCTCAAAGTCCATATTTAGAATGCGATCAGCTTCATCCATCACCAAAAATTTCAGTGATTTGAGGTTGAATCCCTTTGTATTCTCCAAATGGTCAATTAGACGCCCGGGAGTAGCTAGTAAGAGACAAAAGTTTGTAATAGTATAAAGTTACTCTTTCTGGAACCTCTTTTTTGGCTATTGACAAAAATTTCAATGCTTTTTTTTTATTCTGGCCTTCGCTCCGAGAAACTACTATATAGCTGTAACAGCAAATTCTTACCTATGAATTAATTTTTTTGCAAATTCCCCCAATAGGTAGCTCCAGGTAGGACACAAACAAATTTATGTGGAACATCCCTGCTAATGTGCCTCTGGGGAAATGGACAATTGAAGGGAGAAAAGATGCGTTCATGGAGATGTGATTATCTCTTACAAAGTTCAAGGTTAATACAAGAACCTTTCTGAGGATCTCTTTATAAATTACACCTTCCAGCAACTCCTGGACATGATTTAATATAGAAAGAAATTAGATATGCTAAACACCGGGGGGAAAAAAAATTATTTTTATTGTGGGACAGACTGCCATCTTAAGTGTATTTCAAGATTAACATTTTTTAAAAAAAGTTCGAATATTTTTGAGAAATTATGTTATTCCAGGGAGAGTCAGACCACCTTGGAGCCAAAAATATATTTTTTCCATTTGTGCTAAATTTAACAGTGTCTCAGGGATTTTGTTTTTTAGTAGTCGTTAAGTGTACTTTTTCATAGAACTTATGATTTCATGTGCTAGTAACATGAAGGACATTCAAGGGCAATTGCACTTACTGGGGTCCCATATAGCCTTCCTCAGCATTTTTTTTTTAAAAAATCAATGAGTACATTCAAGGAGTGCAGTGAGTTCTTTGTAATAAGTAAATACATTTCAAAAACCTTACCAATGACCACATGTGGCTTTTTTGCCAGGGTTAAAGCCTGAGTCATCATGTCAATTCCCCCAACGATGACAGCTAAGACAGAAGAAAAAATACATTAAAATGTATAGCCATGGTTCTCTAAAGAGAAAAGTTACATGTTTTAGCCATACATTAAATAACCCACCTAAAGTAGCGTTCAACTTACAGAGAATTTTCCTGTGGGTCCTTAGTGGCACTCCACCTCCGTGCCTGTGATTCCAAGCAAAGCTATGGAGCCATAACCCCCCACCCCTTTGTGGTGGCCTATAAATCTGCTCAGGAGAAACCAAAAATTGTTGAAAGATTCTGACCAAATACAGCTCCCTGTTAATGGTCTTTTTGATGAATCTGAAGCACACATCTGTGACCCACTACCCACCAGCTCACGACTGACTTTTGGGTCAGGACCCACCAGTTGAGAAACACTGCTTTAGAAAATTAAGTGAATAGAACTCTAATAAAATGCACCTTAGGTTTCTGGAATGACCCAGCTACAGCTGTCTATAGCTATATTCATTCTATATGACATGGTCTCATATTCTGGGATTCCTTACAGTGTATTCTCCCAAAGTAGATGAACCTTTGGAGATCTGTTTATACTCCCTGTGCTTGTGTGTTTTTTTTTCTGTTTGGAATATAAAGCTCCTGTGAAGTTTCTTCTAGGACAGTTCAGCATGGCAGTTTGACCAGTGAACTGTCAGCGTTTACAATCAGTAAACCCCCCTAAAAGTTACCCCGAACCCTAATACCTGTAATTCTAACAGTAACCCCTAATACGAACACTAACATAGTATTAATTCTTACCATATGTGAAATCCCACGAGGAACTGTCCCACAATGAAGTTTCTGCGATACCATTGCGTGGGAGTTTGCGGTGAAGTGGCTGTGTTTAAGCAACTGCGATGAACCATCCCATCCTCCTTGTAAATGCATCTATAAACATTGTGAAATGTTTCATTCTCAAATAAGTAAATGGTCTTCTACTATACGCGATCCCGCGATGAACTGTCCCACGATGAAGTCTCTGCAATACCATCGCGCGGGAGGTCCTGGTGAAGCAGCTGCATTTAAGCAGCCGTGATGAACGGTTCCATCCCCCCTGTAGATGCATATATAAACACTATGAAAGGTTTCATCCTCAAATAAGTAAATTGTCATCTACTATGCCATATTCAGAAATGTTATCTTTAAAAAGGACATGACTTCTCTTCAATTAATATAAACACGGTCTTTTTTGTCTCTATTTCTTTATATCAATATTTAGAATCTGATTTTCTACTGCTTCTAGTGGCATATGTCTTAAATACAAATACACCAAGTGTTATATATACAATAAAATACTTATACTCTGATTTTCTTAGGATGTTACTCAATCTTCTTAGTCTAGATGTTCCTCAGACGAATATGTGGGAAGCAGAGGCATAACTAGAAACCACCGGGCCCCGGTGCAAAAATTGCCTCAGGGCCCCCCGACCCAACCATGCAACTTCACCCCAGAAATGCCACTTACATGCCTCCCAACTGTTCCGCTTTGTGCCTGGCCTTGTCTTATATCTAGGATAGCCTTATACCTATCCCATGCATGCTTAAACTCCTTCACTGTATTAACCTCTACCACTTCTGCTGGCAAACTATTCCATGTATCTACTACCCTCTCAGTAAAATAATACAAAGTTTCTGACCTCCACTGTATTAACCTCTACCATTTCTGCTGGAAGACTTTTCCATGCATCCACTACCCTCTCAGAAAGTAATACTTCCATTAATCCCTGGCCTCATCTTATATCTAGAATAGCCTTATGCTTAAACTCCTTCACTGTATTAACCTCTACCACTTCTGCTGAAAGGCTATCCCATGCATCCACTACCCTCTCAGTAAAGTAATATTTTCATTAGTCCCTGGCTTCTCTTATATCAAGGATAGCCTTATGCGTATCCCATGCATGCTTAAACTCCTTCATATATGAACCTCTCATCCACCACCCTCTCAGTAAAGTAATATTACTTTTCTGGACACAAAAAAAAAAAAAAAAGTTAAAATATTTCCAGCCTTATCAAAAGCTTGAGGTGGACCCCAAATATATGTATATAACTAGCTTCATGTATACTTATATGAACTTTTTAATATTATATTCAATTATTTTCATATGTAATGAAAATGTTATTGAAAAATTGTTTATTTCTTATTTTTAATACATTTCCCTGCACCCACATTGCACCTACAGGTCTTATCACAGCACTATACAGTACCCACAGCACTTGGCTTGTACTCATATTGCACCCACATGATTTGGCATGCTGCAGTATAAATTTGCCTGCCAGAACATACCACAGTGTCACTTTGTCCTACTGAACTGCCCCTGCAGAACATGCCAGTGTCACTTGCCCCCATAGTACACGTTATTTTGCCCCACAGAACATGCCACAGTGTTCCTTTTACCCCATAGTACATGTTATTTTGCCCCACAGAACATGCCACAGTATCAATCTGACCACAGCCAATTTGCCCATTATGCCACAGCCAATTTTGCCCATTTGCCAGTGTTAATTTGGCCATTTGCCAGTTATTTGACTGTTATTTTGCACATTTTCCAGTGTTATTCTGCCCCAAATTTGTCAGTTATGTGAATTAGGGTTCGGGGTTTAGTATTAGGGTTTAGGGGGTTAGTATTAGGGTTTAGGGGGTTAGTATTAGAGTTTAGGGGGTTAGTATTAGGGTTTAGGGGGTTAGTATTAGGGTTTAGGGGGTTAGTATTAGGGTTTAGGGGGTTAGTATTAGGGTTTAGGGGGTTAGTATTAGGGTTCAGGGGGTTAATTTTAGTATTAGGGTTCGGTGGGTTAATTTTAGTATTAGGGTTCGGTGGGTTAATTTTAGTATTGGGGTTTGGGGGTTAATTTTAGTATTGGGTTTGGGGGTTAATTTTAGTATTAGGGTTTGGGTGGGCACTTTGGGGGGGTATTTTATTTCCAAAAAATTAGTCAAAGAGAGATATTGGACGAAAAACAGCAAAATCAAATAAGCAGGTACCGGACCACGTTATGGCTGTAACAAACTGTTTAATCCACAAGGTAAGGTTCAGCCAGATAAAAAAAAGCCATGGTGCTCACCCTCCCGGTGAAACAAACTGACGCCTACGCATTTCACGCACCGACGGGCGCTTTGTCAAGGCTAATCATAAATTTTACCCACCCTTATAAAGTGAAAAGTAAAGTGCAGAGGAAGCTGTGCAGAGGAAGCTGAGCCGAGCACCTGAACTGACGTGTCTTTTCTGAGCTCCTGCCTTTTACGGCTGAAAACCCGCCGATTTAATGGCCACAAATAAAAAAAAAAGAGGTACTCTCTTGGACACAGGGGGCTCGTTTATGGTGCGGCCTGCTGGGCCTAGTCGACACACGGAGGCGGAGGGACCGAGACCCCGGAAGGCTAAGCTGGAAACAGGAGGCGATGGGGCCCCAGCTACCAAAGGCGACCTCAAAATGATGCTACATGACATACGAGTTAGTTTTCAATCGGAACTGGCCTCCGTCAAATCAGACATCACTAAACTGCAGACTAAGGTTTTAGTCTTGGAAAGTGCAGGGGTAACCTCGACTGCAGCGCACACGGAGCTACGAGCGCAAGTGGGCCAATTGACACACCAGACATACCTTACATCAAGACAAATGATTTCACTCGAGGTCAGGGCACGGCAAAATAACATTCGTGTTCGAGGGATCCAAGAGTCAGTAGGGCCCTCTGAACTCAGGGGGCTACGTGCTGAACCTACTTACCCTCCTTAATCCTGGTGCCTTGACACAGACTGCCGTGGACATGTTCCGTATAAGGAAGGCGCCCAAAGCCCTGTCTGAAGCAGCTAGGGACACCATCGTGAAATTTGCCAGTGGGGGAAAAAATCCTATATACCACGGCAGCCCTTAAGATGAAACGTTTAGTCATAGAGGATGTACCTATCCAGATATTTGACGACCTCCCCTCGGCCGTGATCACCTAGAGAAAGTCTGTGTCCCCCCTTACTACGCATCTCCGAAATTTGGATATCAGATTTAAATGGGGCTCCCCACAATTTCTCACTGTGACCCGCGACAACAGGCAGTTACAAATTGAAACCGCAACCGTCATTCCATCCTTCCTACGGACTCTCGGCATAGTGCAGATACCGAGTGATGCGGCTCACACCCGGATACCTGATGGGGATGGACTCCCTCTTTCAACTCCACCAGGTTCCTCTATCTTGGAGGCCCACACTGACCTTCATGTTTGACTTTTGCATAGTTTGACCTGTTTAGGCTTTTTAGCTCCACTTGTATATAATCCGTCTTGTCGTCGTCTCTCCCCCCCCCCCCCCCCCCCCATTCCTTCCGGAACTCCGGAATTGGAGCCGGAGGCATTTTTTGTGGCCGTCAAGAATGGTCCAGACGCCCACTCTTTTTGTGCAGTCCCTTTTGAGCTGCCGTGCCACCACGCTAGGCGACACCCTTTACCCTCATTTTTCTTCTCCTTCACAACATTCTCTGTACCCATCTTTCTGTTTCCCATTCATCCTCTTAATATATATATATATATATATATATATATATATATATATATATATATATATATATATATTTCCCTTTTTAAGGATATTATCCAGTGATCCTACTTTAGTTTTTGATTCATCCAATATTCCATGTTTGCCGTTGTATTAGGTATTAGGTTATTAATACCTGGCAGCATTGTCATTTTGAGTTATGTGTATATTGTCGATACCCTACTGCTGTGATTGATATTTTTGGACTCAATAAAATATAAATAAAAAAATAAAAAAAAGTGCAGTTAATTAAGATTTAAAGTGACACAAACATGCTAGATAAACATGCAGCATATTCTAGCAGAGATTAAAGTGCTTTTTTCTTTTGCAAATATTGGTTACAATCATTTACTTGCTCCTTAATGGAAAGCAACATTTTGAAATCCACTATGAATAAGCAGAATTAAAGAATTAAGAGGTAAGTAAGACTAAGCATATATTCATTTAGAGCTGTTTGTTAAATTCAGGGAACCACTTTGTTGAGTATGTCCAGGTCTGAAGGGGAGAATGAGACAACATGCAGGACCACCAATGCCTAAAAATGTGATTTAAATCCCATTCAAAGTTAAATACCTTGCAGTTGCCTGGTGTGTAATTTAAAGATCCAAAACATTTTCCTCTTGTTAAGGATATTTTGTTTGTTTCCGCCCCTTTTGGGACTGATAATTCTTTCAATACCTTGGAAGGAAAAGCAGTTTTTATTGCCTCCATTACAGATTTGGAAATGTTTGTTAATTGTAGATTTAGGATCATTTATTGTGATACTGTTAAGGTATTCTCTCCTTCAGTGGTCTGATTGTTCATCCCACATATTGTTTTTTGCATTTTAAACAGGTTACAAGATAAACTACAAATGTTGTATTACAGTTTATGTATTGTTTCATTGTAAATGCATGTCCCGTAACAGTTGAAGTATATTGATTACTTAGATGTACATAGTGACAGCGGAGACATCTGCCTCCACATTTATACATGCCTGTGCATGTGAGCCAATTGGCACCAGATCCTGGATCTCTCCTTTGCGTGCCTCAGATCCCGGACAACCATGAATTTTAAAATAATTGTCTATGTTTCTCACTCACTTAATTTACAGGAGGAAATTAATGCTCAATTAAAACACGTTCTTTTAACCTCTGCTGTGCATGTGCAGTATGCACCCGGATTTTCAGTGCTTCCTCCCAGTTTCCATCAGGCAATTATGCATGGAGCCGACTTACATAGCATGTAACCTGAGTGGTCTACTTTTGAAAAATATGTACATGTGGGGGATGATTCATGGATTTAATACAGATATCAGTGTAACATTGTCACTATCGCCAATTTAAAATAAAAAAATGATTTGCACTACTTATAATTCTTGCCCTGTAACAAATTAAAAAAGCACAAAAACATAAAACATGGGCTATTTCTGAAATCAGGACAAATATTAGAAACTATTTAGCAGTGTTTTTTGTTGTCTTTTGTAGATGAGTATACAAACTTTGAAATAAAAGTCAGAAAACTTTTCTTAATTTTTTTGCCAATTTTGTGCTATTATCAAAATAAAAGTATCAAAAGAAAGCCCTTCTTCTGCCGATAAAAACAATATATTGTTTGTGTGGGTACACTAAATAATAAATAATTTACAGAAAAACACAAACACCGCAGAAATGTTTAAAAAGCCCATGGCACCAAGCATCAGACAAGGCAAAAAACTTGTCACTAAGGGTTAAGAACCCAAGCACTCAAATTATGTTTTTGTGTACCTGGCATTGATCACAGAGCCTGTGGGTTCCCACGAATATCCCGACAGTACCTAAAGGAGATAGTGTTGGAATCCCCAAACGTCTCCCCATTATCTCGGGCATATCATCACTTAATGAACAAATGTCAGAATTCATAGATGTTTTACTACAACCCATGGTCCTACACTTGAACTCATATCTAAAAGATACTACACATGTAATTAACTGTTTACACAATATCAAATGGCAGGATCACTATTCGTGGGTTAGCCTTGATGTTGTATCACTGTACTCTTGTATCCCACATAATCAGGGCCTTGAAGCAGTACGTTACCATCTAGATAAATACAGTGATTATTTGAAATCTTTTATTTTGGAAGCTACAAGTTTCCTGCTCACTCACAATTTCTTCATGTTTGACAATGTATATCCAAAGATGTGGGCCAGCAATGGGCACTAAATTTGCACCCTCATTCGCCAACCTCTATATCGGGTGGTGGGAGGAGTCCCACATCTTTGGAGATTCTTTGAGTTCTGCTTTCCGGTGCAGTATTGTTCTATACAAGCAATATATAGACTATTTGATTTTGATTTGAGTGGAACATCTCCTGGATAAAATGTTCCTATGTCTGAATACAAATAATTTAAATTTAAAATTCACGCTGACAGGCAAGATATTCCATTCCTGGACCTAGTTCTAAGATCTGAAAATGTAAAATAATCACTAAACTCCACAGCAAGGCATGCAGTGGTAATACTATTCTCTACACCACATCGAGTCACTGTGTACATACAATTAAAGGAATTCCAACTCGACAATTCCTCAGAGTACGCAGAAACTATTCGGAATTTAACGATTTTGTCCAGGAATCCTGCCATCTGAGGGATCGCCTCAAGTAAACGAGGTTATTCAATGTCCATCCTTAGGAAAGTCTTCAAAAGGGCTTTACTCACTAAGAGAGATTCACTACTTAAAGGGAAATCTTGAGATATAAATTAAATTCTTCCAACTAGGTCTGAAATAAAAGCCCACTACTTTGTAACTAACTATAGTAGACAATCTCTAAAATTAGCACCATTATTCAGAATAGATTACCTATCCTTCTGAATGATGCAAGGCTGTAAGATATTATAACCGATGGATGCAACATTGTAGCTAAAAAAAAAAAAAGTCCCTCTGGGTAATAGATTATCCCCAAGCCTTTTTTGCACACAAAAATATAAACACCACTACCTGGCTCCAACATTTGGGTACCATAGGTGTGGGCACAACCAATGCATATGCTGTAATGCCATTCAAACAAGTAACACATTTGTAAATCTACATTTAGTCAAAAAGTATATCAAAAGACAATACATTAATTGTAATACAAAAAATGTTGTCTCTCTCCTAACATGTATTACCTGTTTAAAACAATATGTTGGGAAAACCTCAAGAAAACAAATGTAGGGTAAGGGAACACATTGCATCTATTTCATGCGATAAACATCAAAACACACCTATTGGTACCCATTTTCTCTCATGTAACAACTCTGGCATAACTCAGTGTAAAGTACAAGGCTTGGAACGAGCAGTTTTACCACTGAGAGGTGGCAACATCTCTAGTATACTGGCCCGCTTAGAAGTTAAATGGATATTTTATCTGCACACAAGAAAGCCTAAAGGTCTTAACGCCGAATTTGACGTCTCACATTTCGTTTTATAATAACAAAATTGACTGTATAAAAAAATACCTATCTCAAGGTTATGCACTAATGTGTTGTCATTTTATGTAATTTGTATAAGATTTGTTTCATCTTTGGAAATATGCTTTTACGTAGTGGAGCCTATGTCTAACTATTTGAATCAAGTTAAAACACTCTAATCCTGAGTTATAAAATTATTATACTGGATTTTCTCTCTCTATAACAATATAATATGTAATATAGGAGCATAATATGTGACTTAAAAATATATACATGATAAAAAAAAAACCTCAGTCTTGAGTCTGTTTTCAATCACAGGATCATCTAATTAATACATCATAAATAACAAACATGTTATGCACTTTATATATTATGATCTTGTTTTTGCTTTCACATGTATTTATGTATTTATATGCACCTACTCTTTTACTTGTAATGTTTGTCTTAAATGTATTAGTAACCTTTCCATTCATTCGTTTTAGTGTCATTTAAACCTTCATCTTTGAAACACTGTAAATTGCAAGTAACGAACCCACCTGTATCAAGGCAGAGTTTCACCACATGCTTTATCTATTTAAACTGCAATTTCATTTGTGTTTGCAGCTTATGACTACATGCAGGGAAACACGAAATGCGTCAAGCATGGGCAGCTAGCCCCTTACCTTGTTGTCTGTTCTGTCACTGTTCCTATTTTAGTCGATGCGCTGCTTATAATCTATTCATTATAAAGGAATATACATTTTCAAGGACCCAAAGTCAGAGACTCCTTTCTTCATGAATTGCAATGTCACAAGATACCTTGACAAGCCACTCATGTCAACGCAGAGGTGAGATTTGGAGAATGTAACCAACTCTCACTTTGCATGAGCTGCTGTTCTCCTAGGATGCTTTATACCATCTGCATGGTCGTTTGAGCCATATCTGTTCTGACTGCATAAACTTCCTTATGCACAAAGTGGAATGACTGTTGGTATATAACCCAATCACGTAACACAGTCGGGCTGTAAACTTCCATCACTTACATGCCCAAGAGGAAACCGAAAATAATTCATATTGTCACGCTTCATCCCACATGCAGGATCATCCTGTGTCCAGTTTTCATCCAACTTCAAGCTCCTTTATATCATTGATGTTCCTTGTATTATTTGTGCTCATTCCTGGTTTTTATTTGTATCCCTGTTCGTACCACCTTTCCAGTTGGCTCCAGAATGGCACCTGCCCTACCGAAGCTACGGTCTGGTACCTACCTAAGCCTAGCCATAAGACCGGCACCTGCCTAACTCTGGCTATAGTCCTGCACATACCCAAACCTAGCAATAGACCGGTGCCTGCATATCTATTAACATGTTCCCTCTCCCTGCTGCAATACCTCATTGCAGGGAAGGGGGGAATTTTCATGTGCCTCTTACAAAGGCACAGACAATAGTTGCTTCTAGTCCTGCACTCGGGAACTATATCGCGGTGCAGCAGGAAGTCTGTGCAGCCGGTGTACGCACTGTTCCCTCTCACGCTACTGTTTAAAAGTAAAAAATAAAAATTAAAGCTGGTCTTAGCGTCGACGGCACCATGTGGGGCTAACAACATCTGGATGTCAGGTCGGATTTCCTGTTCGCTATGGCAAACTGGCCCCAGGGGGTTTGTCGAGCTCTGCTTTAGATATATCTGAAGCCCTAAACTAATGCCATATATAAAGTAACCAAAAGACCTGGAAGTTAATGAATGAACACTGTCAGGTATTATGCTGCATAAATAACAGTGTATATAAGAGATCTCTAAAATAGCTCCAATATTAACTAAAGAGACTTCCACTAGGGGGTAACTCTAAAGCTAAACAAAAAGATTATATGAATGTGTGTGAAGTCTTGATGGATTAAGACGTAACTTTTATTGGTAACAGATAAAATAACACATATCTAACAAACAAGATAGGTGAAAAAAAACATGAGGTAAGTGAAGGTATGATTAAATTAAGTCTTGCACGCACGTAGATAATCAGGTGAAAATTGTTATACTGTAGATAATTATCTAAAGCGTGGTATTGGGTGCAAGAACAGTAATCCGGTTATAATATAGTCATAAATGTAAACCCTGATGACAAAAAGAAGTCCTATCAGGACATATAAGTATCATAAGGGACCGATTACTGAAAGGGTTCAATTGTCTTCCCACTGTTTAGTAGCCATATGCATTCACATATGATATAGTTTAACATAGTAGTTCTGAAATAATCATAACATATAGGCACTGACCATGAAAAAAATCACTATAGCAGGAAAAATCCCATGCAACTGTTAAGGAAAGTTAATCTGACTTGTAATGATTTAACTGTGTGGAAAAAGGAGAGAAAGGGAATTGTTACTTTTAAATTCTGCAGCTGTCAATCATGCTGTGTAAATATAAAATTTATTTTTTGCCACACAGTTATATCATTACAAGTCAGATTAACTTGCCTTAACGGTTGCATGGGACACACGCACACACACGCTTACATTTATATACACACACGCTTACATATATACACACACACACACACTTACATATATCGTATTTGCTCGAGTATAAGACGACCCCCCCAAACTTTGGATATTCCTCTAGGGAAAAAAACTAAAAGCCTGAATATAAGACTACCCTTTAGGAAAAAAGGTTAACTTTTGCTTTTTAATATTTAATAAAAATGATATAAAAAAAAATGCATTTCTTGTTTTTATTTCCTTTTATGTGCCAATGCTGCCTCTCTCTCCCCCCCTTAATATTGTCTCTGTCTCTCCCCCCAGTGTTATCTCTCTCCCCCTCCCATGTTGTCTCCCCTTCTCCCCTTGTCTCTCTATCACCCCTCCCTCCCCTTGTCTCCTTCTCCCCCCCTTCCTCCCGTTGTCTCTCTATCACCCCCCTCCCCTCTCTACCTCTTTCCCTGGTGGCTAGTGGTGGCAGCCGGGGGATGTCTGCACGTATTGTGCAGACATCCGGCGAATGCCCAAATCTCCCTGGTGGCCAGCGGGGGCAGCAGCGGAGGATGTCTGCTCGTATCGTGCAGACATCCTCCAGGTGCCCCTACTAGCCACCAGGGAGATTTGGGTAGCCGGGGGATGTCTGACATCGATTTGAGGTCAGATTATAAAACGACCTCGAATGTAAGACGAGGGGTCTTTTTCAGAGCTTTTGCTCTGAAAAAAACCTTGTCTTATATTCGAGCAAATACGGTATACACACACACTCTTACATATACACACACGCTTACATATATACACCCACACAGAGTCACACTGATATACACCCACACACAGTCACACTGATATACACCCACACACAGTCACACTGATATACACCCACACACAGTCACACGGATAAACACCCACACACAGTCACACGGATAAACACCCACACACAGTCACAAGGATATACACCCACTGATTTAAACCCACACACAGTCACACTGATATACGCACACACAGATTCACATTGATATACACACACAGTCACACTGATATACGCGCACACACACACAGTCACACTGATATACACACACAGTCACACAGATATACACACACACACACACTGATATACACACACACAGATTCACACTGATATACACACACACAGATTCACACTGATATACACACACACAGTCACACTGATATACACAGTCACACTGATATACACACACACAGATTCACACTGATATACACACAGTCACACAGAGATACACACACAGTCACACAGAGATACACACACACAGTGACACACACACACAGTCACACAGAGACACACACACACAGTCACACAGAGATACACACACACAGTCACACAGAGATACACACACACAGTCACACAGAGATACACACACACAGTCACACAGAGATACACACACACAGTCACACAGAGATACACACACACAGTCACACAGAGATACACACACACAGTCACACAGAGATACACAGTCACACAGATACACAGTCACACAGAGATACACAGTCACACAGAGATACACAGTCACACAGAGATACACAGTCACACAGAGATACACAGTCACACAGTCACACAGTCACACACAGTCACACAGAGATACACACACACAGTCACACAGAGATACACACACACACACACAGTCACACAGAGATACACACACACAGTCACACAGAGATACACACACAGTCACACAGAGATACACACACACAGTCACACAGAGATACACACACAGTCACACAGAGATACACACACACAGTCACACAGAGATACACACACACAGTCACACAGAGATACACACACACAGTCACACAGAGATACACACACAGTCACACAGAGATACACACACACACACAGAGAGATACACACACACACACACAGAGATACACACACACACACAGAGATACACACACACACACACAGTCACACAGAGATACACACACACACACACAGTCACACAGAGATACACACACACACACACAGTCACACACACACACACACAGTCACACAGAGATACACACACACACACACACAGTCACACAGATATACACACACACAGTCACACAGAGATACACACACACACACACACAGTCACACAGAGATACACAGTCACACAGAGATACACACACACACACACACACAGTCACACAGAGATACACAGTCACACAGAGATACACACACACAGTCACACACAGTCACACAGTCACACAGTCACACAGAGATACACACACACACACACACAGTCACACAGAGATACACACACACAGTCACACAGAGATACACACACACACACACAGTCACACAGAGATACACACACACACACACAGTCACACAGAGATATACACACACACACAGTCACACAGAGATATACACACACACACACAGTCACACAGAGATATACACACACACACACAGTCACACAGAGATATACACACACACACACAGTCACACAGAGATATACACACACACACACAGTCACACAGAGATACACACACACACACACAGTCACACAGAGATATACACACACACACACAGTCACACAGAGATATACACACACACACACACACACAGTCACACAGAGATATACACACACACACACACACAGTCACACAGAGATATACACACACACAGTCACACAGAGATATACACACACACACACACACAGTCACACAGAGATACACACACACACACAGTCACACAGAGATACACACACACACAGTCACACAGAGATACACACACACACACACACAGTCACACAGAGATACACACACACACACACAGTCACACAGAGATACACACACAGTCACACAGAGATACACACACACACACACAGAGATACACACACACACACACAGAGATACACACACACACACACAGAGATACACACACACACACACAGTCACACAGAGATACACACACACAGTCACACAGTCACACAGAGATACACACACACACAGTCACACAGTCACACAGAGATACACACACAGTCACACAGAGATACACACACACACAGTGACACAGAGATACACACACACACAGTCACACAGAGATACACACACACACAGTCACACAGTCACACAGAGATACACACACAGTCACACAGAGATACACACACACAGTGACACAGAGATACACACACACACAGTCACACAGAGATACACACACACACAGTCACACAGAGATACACACACACACAGTCACACAGAGATACACACACACACAGTCCCACAGAGATACACACACACAGTCACACAGAGATACACACACACAGTCCCACAGAGATACACACACACACACAGTCACACAGAGATACACACACACACACACAGTCCCACAGAGATACACACACACACACACACAGTCCCACAGAGATACACACACACACAGTCCCACAGAGATACACACACACACACACACAGTCCCACAGAGATACACACACACACACACACAGTCCCACAGAGATACACACACACACACAGTCCCACAGAGATACACACACACACACACACAGTCCCACAGAGATACACACACACACACACAGTCACACAGAGATACACACACACAGTCACACAGAGATACACACACACACACACAGTCACACAGTCACACAGAGATACACACACACACACACAGTCACACAGTCACACAGATATACACACACACACACACACACACACAGTCACACAGATATACACACACACAGTCACACAGAGATACACACACACACACAGAGATACACACACACACACAGAGATACACACACACAGTCACACAGAGATACACACACACACACACACACACACACAGTCACACAGAGATACACACACACACACAGTCACACAGAGATACACACACACACAGTCACACAGAGATACACACACACAGTCACACAGAGATACACACACACAGTCACACAGAGATACACACACACAGTCACACAGAGATACACACACACAGTCACACAGAGATACACACACACAGTCACACAGAGATACACACACACAGTCACACAGAGATACACACACACAGTCACACAGAGATACACACACACAGTCACACAGAGATACACACACACAGTCACACAGAGATACACACACAGTCACACAGAGATACACACACAGTCACACAGAGATACACACACAGTCACACAGAGATACACACAGTCACACAGAGATACACACAGTCACACAGTCACACAGAGATACACACACACACAGTCACACAGAGATACACACACACACAGTCACACAGAGATACACACACACACAGTCACACAGAGATACACACACAGTCACACAGAGATACACACACAGTCACACAGAGATACACACACAGTCACACAGAGATACACACACACACAGTCAGTCACACAGAGATACACACACAGTGTGTGTGTGTGTATGAGAGTGTGGGTGTGTCAGTGTGTGTGTGTGTGTATGAGAGTGTGGGTGTGTCAGTGTGTGTGTGTGTGTATGAGAGTGTGGGTGTGTCAGTGTGTGTGTGTGTGTATGAGAGTGTGGGTGTGTCAGTGTGTGTGTGTGTGTATGAGAGTGTGGGTGTGTCAGTGTGTGTGTGTGTGTATGAGAGTGTGGGTGTGTCAGTGTGTGTGTGTGTGTGTGTGTGTGTATGAGAGTGTGGGTATGAGAGTGTGGGTGTGTCAGTGTGTGTGTGTGTGTGTGTGTGTGTCAGTGAGTGTGTGTGTGTCAGTGAGTGTGTGTGTGTCAGTGAGTGTGTGTGTGTCAGTGAGTGTGTGTGTAAGTCAGCGAGAGAGAGTGTGTGTGTAAGTCAGCGAGAGAGAGTGGGTGTGTGTCAGTCAGCGAGAGAGAGTGGGTGTGTGTCAGCGAGAGAGAGTGTGGGGGAGTGTCAGCGAGAGAGAGTGTGGGGGAGTGTCAGTGAGCGAGAGTGTGGGGGAGTGTCAGTGAGCGAGCGAGTGTCAGTGAGCGAGCGAGTGTCAGTGAGCGAGCGAGTGTCAGTGAGCGAGCGAGTGTCAGTGAGCGAGCGAGTGTCAGTGAGCGAGCGAGTGTCAGTGAGCGAGCGTGTGTCAGTGAGCGAGCGTGTGTCAGTGAGCGAGCGTGTGTCAGTGAGCGAGCGTGTGTCAGTGAGCGAGCGTGTGTCAGTGAGCGAGCGTGTGTCAGTGAGCGAGCGTGTGTCAGTGAGCGAGCGTGTGTCAGTGAGCGAGCGTGTGTCAGTGAGCGAGCGTGTGTCAGTGAGCGAGCGTGTGTCAGTGAGCGAGCGTGTGTCAGTGAGCGAGCGTGTGTCAGTGAGCGAGCGTGTGTCAGTGAGCGAGCGTGTGTCAGTGAGCGAGCGTGTGTCAGTGAGCGAGTGTCAGTGAGCGAGTGTCAGTGAGCGAGTGTCAGTGAGCGAGTGTCAGTGAGCGAGTGTCAGTGAGCGAGTGTCAGTGAGCGAGTGTCAGTGAGCGAGTGTCAGTGAGCGAGTGTGTGTGTGTCAGTGAGCGAGGGTGTGTGTCAGTGAGTGAGGGTGTGTGTCAGTGAGTGTGTGTGTGTCAGTGAGTGAGCGTGTGTGTGTGTGTGTTTGTCAGTGAGCGTGTGTGTGTTTGTCAGTGAGCGTGTGTGTGTTTGTCAGTGAGCGTGTGTGTGTGTGTCAGTGAGTGTGTGTGTGTGTGTGTGTGTCAGTGAGTGTGTCAGTCAGTGAGCGTGTGTGTGTGTGTGTGTGTCAGTGAGTGTGTCAGTCAGTGAGCGTGTGTGTGTCAGTCAGTGAGCGTGTGTGTCAGTCAGTGAGCGTGTGTGTGTCAGTCAGTGAGTGTGTCAGTCAGTCAGTGAGTGTGTCAGTCAGTGAGTGTGTGTGTCAGTCAGTGAGTGTGTGTGTCAGTCAGTGAGTGTGTGTGTCAGTGAGTGTGTGTGTCAGTGAGTGTGTGTGTCAGTGAGTGTGTGTGTCAGTGAGTGTGTGTGTCAGTGAGTGTGTGTGTCAGTGAGTGTGTGTGTCAGTGAGTGTGTGTGTCAGTGAGTGTGTGTGTCAGTGAGTGTGTGTGTCAGTGAGTGTGTGTGTCAGTGAGTGTGTGTGTCAGTGAGTGTGTGTGTCAGTGAGCGAGTGTCAGTGAGCGAGTGTCAGTGAGCGAGTGTCAGTGAGCGAGTGTCAGTGAGCGAGTGTCAGTGAGCGAGTGTCAGTGAGCGAGTGTCAGTGAGCGAGTGTCAGTGAGTGTGTGTGTGTCAGTGAGTGTGTGTGTGTCAGTGAGTGTGTGTGTGTCAGTGAGTGTGTGTGTGTCAGTGAGTGTGTGTGTGTCAGTGAGTGTGTGTGTGTCAGTGAGTGAGCGTGTGTGTGTGTTTGTCAGTGAGCGTGTGTGTGTGTCAGTGTGTGTGCGTGTCAGTGTGTGTGCGTGTCAGTGAGTGAGCGTGTCAGTGAGTGAGCGTGTCAGTGAGTGAGCGTGTCAGTGAGTGAGCGTGTCAGTGAGTGAGCGTGTCAGTGAGTGAGCGTGTCAGTGAGTGAGCGTGTCAGTGAGTGAGCGTGTCAGTGAGTGAGCGTGTCAGTGAGTGAGCGTGTCAGTCAGTGAGCGTGTGTGTGTCAGTCAGTGAGCGTGTGTGTGTCAGTCAGTGAGCGTGTGTGTGTCAGTCAGTGAGCGTGTGTGTGTCAGTCAGTGAGCGTGTGTGTGTCAGTCAGTGAGCGTGTGTGTGTCAGTCAGTGAGCGTGTGTGTGTCAGTCAGTGAGCGTGTGTGTGTCAGTCAGTGAGCGTGTGTGTGTCAGTCAGTGAGCGTGTGTGTGTCAGTCAGTGACTGTGTGTCAGTGAGTGAGTGTGTGTCAGTGAGTGAGTGTGTGTCAGTGAGTGAGTGAGTGTGTGTCAGTGAGTGAGTGAGTGAGTGTCAGTGAGTGAGTGAGTGTGTGTCAGTGAGTGAGTGAGTGTGTCAGTGAGTGAGTGTGTGTCAGTGAGTGAGTGAGTGAGTGTGTGTCAGTGAGTGAGTGAGTGTGTGTCAGTGAGTGAGTGAGTGTGTGTCAGTGAGTGAGTGAGTGTGTGTCAGTGAGCGAGTGTGTGTCAGTGAGCGAGTGTGTGTCAGTGAGAGTGTGTGTCAGTGAGAGTGTGTGTCAGTGAGAGTGTGTGTCAGTGAGAGTGTGTGTCAGTGAGAGTGTGTGTCAGTGAGAGTGTGTGTCAGTGAGTGAGTGTGTGTATGTCAGTGAGAGTGTGTGTATGTCAGTGAGAGTGTGTGTGTGTGTGTGTGTATGTCAGTGAGAGTGTGTGTGTGTATGTCAGTGAGAGTGTGTGTGTGTATGTCAGTGAGAGTGTGTGTGTGTGTGTGTGTGTGTCAGTGAGAGTGTGTGTGCGTCAGTGATAGTGTGTGTGCGAGTCAGTGAGAGTGTGTGTGTGAGTCAGTGAGAGTGTGTGTGTGAGTCAGTGAGTGTGTGTGTGTGAGTCAGTGAGTGTGTGTGTGTGAGTCAGTGAGTGTGTGTGTGTGAGTCAGTGAGAGTGTGTGTGTATGTCAGTGAGAGTGTGTGTGTATGTCAGTGAGAGTGTGTGTGTATGTCAGTGAGAGTGTGTGTGTATGTCAGTGAGAGTGTGTGTGTGTGTGTCAGTGAGAGAGTGTGTGTGTGTGTCAGTGAGAGAGTGTGTGTGTGTGTCAGTGAGAGAGTGTGTGTGTGTGTCAGTGAGAGAGTGTGTGTGTGTGTCAGTGAGAGAGTGTGTGTGTGTGTCAGTGAGAGAGTGTGTGTGTGTGTCAGTGAGAGAGTGTGTGTGTGTGTGTCAGTGAGAGAGTGTGTGTGTGTGTGTCAGTGAGAGAGTGTGTGTGTGTGTGTCAGTGAGAGAGTGTGTGTCAGTGAGAGAGTGTGTGTGTGTGTCAGTGAGAGAGTGTGTGTGTGTGTCAGTGAGAGAGTGTGTGTGTGTGTCAGTGAGAGAGTGTGTGTGTGTGTCAGTGAGAGAGTGTGTGTGTGTGTCAGTGAGAGAGTGTGTGTGTGTGTCAGTGAGAGAGTGTGTGTGTGTGTCAGTGAGAGAGTGTGTGTGTGTGTCAGTGAGAGAGTGTGTGTGTGTGTCAGTGAGAGAGTGTGTGTGTGTGTGTCAGTGAGAGAGTGTGTGTGTGTGTGTCAGTGAGAGAGTGTGTGTGTGTGTGTCAGTGAGAGAGTGTGTGTGTGTGTGTCAGTGAGAGAGTGTGTGTGTGTGTGTCAGTGAGAGAGTGTGTGTATGTCAGTGAGAGTGTGTGTGTATGTCAGTGAGAGTGTGTGTGTATGTCAGTGAGAGTGTGTGTGTATGTCAGTGAGAGTGTGTGTATGTCAGTGAGAGTGTGTGTGTGTATCATTGTTAATTGATAAAAAAAAAAAAAAACTATTAACATGACTAATTTAAAAAGCAGTCTTAATTTACAACATTTTTCACACCTGCCCAAAACAATTGCACAGTACTTAAAATAACCCTTTATGTTGAGCTATATATGTAATAACGCAGGGCTTGACAAATTTAATTTGATTTTAGGAGCCAGCAAAAAAAATGTAGGAGCCAGACAATCACGCAAACATACACGGAATTCATAAAGACACACGCCTACTTTACACATACACATAAATACAAACACCTCACACACACCTACTTTACATATACACATATATCCAAACACCTCACACACACCTACTTTACATATACACATTTATACACAAATATCCAAACACCTCACACACCTACTTTACATATACACATATATACAAACACACACCCATCTCACACAGTCTTCTTGGTTTCTTCTTAATGTGTCCCCCCTCCCTGCTGCTTTACCTCATTGCAGGGGAGGGGGACATTAGTGTTGCATCTTCATTGATCGGCCTGCTGAGTGCCATGATGTCATGTGACGACACCTGGCACACAGACACGCGTTGCGCGAGGGGGCGGCGTTTGCAGTCTGTGCCATCCACACAGACTGTACCCCCTTATGCTGCGAAAAAAAAAAAAATTTAAAAATCGGATGGCAGCGGCAAGGGGACCATGAGGCTGACTGCACACAGGCGCCAGGTCTAACTTCCTGGTCGCCATGGCGACCTGGGGTTTGTCGAGCCCTGTGATAACGTGTTCTAATTTAAGTGTGTAGCGTCACCTGACCCAATGCATACAAAAAGCTGCATAGATTTAAAAAAAAAAAAAAAAGGACATCTATGGCAGTACTTTGGAATGTATGCACATTCATGCTATGTATTCAGTAATGGTCCACTAGTTATAATGGTGCTGGAGTATATGCTTACCACAATAAACACAAACAAAAAACATTCTCCATAGGTAAGAATTTAAAACATTCTATACATCTAAGCTAAATCAAGAACAAATGTATAGATTAAATTTCATTTTATATATCACGTTTGTGAATGACTAGCTTTGACAAGGGAGTGCATTTTTAATGAAAAGGGAAAAGGACTCCAAAAGATGCTGCTTTTATTAATCTAATCTATATCATATAATGCACACTAAATCCCATACATACCACTTTTAACTCCAATGGAGGCGCCAAGAGCTTCAAACTGCTCAGAGATCTGGAATGCCAATTCTCTAGTTGGGGTGAGGACCAAAGCATAAAGTCTTTGTGGACTTTCTAGCAATGACTGTAGAATGGGCAGAGCAAATGCACCCGTCTTTCCAGAGCCGGTTTCAGCTAGACCAATGATGTCTCGACCTTTAGGGAGGGAAACTGCAAAAGTTTAAAATCACATGAAAGGCTAGAGTGGAAGAATAAATATGAGGTCTTTTAATAGGGTTACTAAAGTAAAACCCCATGGCATACAACATTTGATTTATAAATCTATAAATATAAAAAAAATTCCCAAGAATCGCATTAGTTTTAATATCATTAGTTGATTTATGGCCCAAGGAAACCATCAAACCGTAAAAATCTGAAACCATGAGACAATATACCATGTAAAATTTTAGATTACAAATATAATCATACAGCAGTACTCAAATCTTTTTTCACCCAGGGCACCCATTCCAGTTTATTTTATGAAACATTTTACTAAACAAGTGTGACTGGGCGCCGCCATTTTGTGAAAGTGTTTTTGTTCTACTGGAACTTAAAGTAAAATATTTTGGTTTTTAACCCCTTAAGGACAGAGCCTTTGAAACATTTTTGTCCTTTCTGGACAATGGCTATTTTAACATTTCTGTGCTGTTTGTGTTTAGCTGTAATTTTCTTCTTTGTCATTTGCTGTACCCACACATTATATATTGTTTTTATCAGGACAAGAAGGGCTTTCTTTGGATGCCATCTTTTTGATCATATCTTATAATATTATATAAAAAAAATATATATATGGTAAAAAACACAAATTTCCTGACTTTTATTTAAAACATCTTCTCCTCATCGACAAAAGCGAACGAATTCTACAATTTCTCCTGAGTACAGGGATACAACCCATGCATAGGTTTGTTGGGGTGTTTGGGGGCTAAAATGCCAAATTTGTGAGGTGCAGTTTTTGGTTTTCCAACTTGAAATTTTTACATGCAGACAGCCTGCACCCATGTCCCATTTGGGACATATTTGAAGCCAGCTAGTGTATTTTACCCCATCAACCCATATATTTTTTAAAAGTAGACACTCTAGGCTATCTCAAATGGCGGTATTTAACACTTTCCACGCACTAATTCTACCACCAGCCTTTGTCAAAGTTTGTGGTAGTAATTTTTGTGTGGTTTTTTTTCACAAATATTGTATTTCAGACATAAATTCACAGATTTTGGTATGTGTCACTGCCAAACAATAACCCAATATGTGTTCAACAACATCTCCTGAGTACAGGGATACCACCCATGCATAGGTTTGTTGGGTTGTTTGGGGGCTAAAGGGACACATTTTGAAGGTGCGCATTTTCAACTTGGAATTTTGACGTGTAGTCAGCCTGAGCCCATCTTGAATTTGGGACTTTTTTTAAAGGAGGACAGTTAATTTTTTGACATTTTATTTAATTTATTATAATTAAAAAATAATATTATACAGATCTGTCTCTTTCCCTCACTAAAACTCAAGTGAGGAGAGGGAGGCAGATCCATATGGGTCAGAACAATATTTACCAATATTGATCTAACCAGACGAATGGTGATGCTCATCTGAGAAATCACCAAACCACCTTTGCCACTGATCGCTATACACGCGTTCAGACAGCTTCAAAAGGAATACACGTAATCCCCTTGTGGGTATAATTAACCCCTAGCGAGTGTGACAAAAAAAAATGCTGATGGCAAAAAAAAATCCTTCTGCGACCAGATTGCTCCATATGCGCTGCTTAGGCAGTGACCATATGCACTGCTTAGGCAGTGACCATATGTGCTGCTTAGGAAGTGATATACTGCAAGTAAGGGGTTAATAGCTCTTAAAAGAGCCTTTGATATACTGTAATAAATCACAGTAAAAGAAATTAACCCCTAAAAAAATGCACAGACAGCAAAAAATATGCTGCTGTGTAAGATCACTGCGTACAAAGCGATCAATTGCAGGGAAGGGGTTAAATACTGGAAACTGCTTTTATAAAAGCCTGTGGGTCTCAATTTTATTAAATATATTATAATTAAAAACTTACATTATACAGCTCTGTCTGTCTCCCTCACTAAAACTCAAGTGAGAGGGAGGCAGATCTACACGGGTCAAATCAAATATTTACAAATATTGATCTAACCAGGCGAATGGTGATGCTCATCTGAGCAAACGCCAACACGCCTTTGCGTTACTGATCTTTTTACGTTAAACGTAATCCCCTAGCGGGTATAATTAACCTGTGACGGGTGTAATAAAGTTTTTAAAAAAAAGTAAAAATGCTTCTGCACCAAGATTACTGCATTTGCATCAGATCGCTGCTTAGGCAGTGATCTACAGCAAGCAAGGGGTTAATCTCTCTTAAGAGAGGCTTTTTTATACTGTAATGAATTACAGTAAAAAAAATTAACCCCTAAAAAATGCACAGACAGCAAAAAATGTGCTGCTGTACACAGCAATCAATGGCAGGGAAGGGGTTAAACACTTGAAATGGCTTTTATAAAAGCCCTTGGTTACTAAAATTGTATTAAATATTTTTTATTTTATTATTTTATTTAATTTTTTACTTTATCTGATCTGTCTCTCTCCCTTACTAACCGCAGGGCTCGACAAACCCCGGGCACCAGGTCGAAATTGAGCCTGGCGCCCGGGTGCCGTTACCCTAATGTTCCCCTTGCCGCTGTTATCTGTTTTTTGCAGCGCGAGGGGGGAAGTCTGTGCGTATTGCACAGACTGCAAGCTCCGCCCCCTCACGCAACGCGTGTGTGAGTGCTGTGTGTCGTCACTTGACACCCAGCACTCAGAAGTTAAAAAAGAAAAAAAAAACTGTGTATGTATGTGTGAGGTGTGTATGTGTGAGGTGTGTATGTGTGAGGTGTGTATGTGTGAGGTGTATATGTGTGAGGTGTATATGTGTATGTGAAGTGGGGGAGGTTATATATGTGAAGTGGGTTGGTGTGTGTGTGTGGTGTATATGTGAAGTGGGTTGGTGTGTGTGTGTGTGGTGTATATGTGAAGTGGGTTGGTGTGTGTGTGTGTGGTGTATATGTGAAGTGGGTTGGTGTGTGTGTGTGTGGTGTATATGTGAAGTGGGTTGGTGTGTGTGTGTGTGTGTGTGTGGTGTATATGTGAAGTGGGTTGGTGTGTGTGTGTGTGTGTGGTGTATATGTGAAGTGGGTTGGTGTGTGTGTGTGTGTGTGTGTGGTGTATATGTGAAGTGGGTTGGTGTGTGTGTGTGTGTGGTGTATATGTGAAGTGGGTTGGTGTGTGTGTGTGTGGTGTATATGTGAAGTGGGTTGGTGTGTGTGTGGTGTATATGTGAAGTGGGTTGGTGTGTGTGTGTGTGTGTGTGGTGTATATGTGAAGTGGGTTGGTGTGTGTGTGTGTGTGTGTGGTGTATATGTGAAGTGGGTTGGTGTGTGTGTGTGTGTGTGTGGTGTATATGTGAAGTGGGTTGGTGTGTGTGTGTGTGTGGTGTATATGTGAAGTGGGTTGGTGTGTGTGTGTGTGTGGTGTATATGTGAAGTGGGTTGGTGTGTGTGTGTGTGTGGTGTATATGTGAAGTGGGTTGGTGTGTGTGTGTGTGTGTGTGTGTGTGTGTGTGTGTGTGGTGTATATGTGAAGTGGGTTGGTGTGTGTGTGTGTGTGTGGTGTATATGTGAAGTGGGTTGGTGTGTGTGTGTGTGGTGTATATGTGAAGTGGGTTGGTGTGTGTGTGTGTGGTGTATATGTGAAGTGGGTTGGTGTGTGTGTGTGTGGTGTATATGTGAAGTGGGTTGGTGTGTGTGTGTGTGGTGTATATGTGAAGTGGGTTGGTGTGTGTGTGTGTGTGGTGTATATGTGAAGTGGGTTGGTGTGTGTGTGTGTGGTGTATATGTGAAGTGGGTTGGTGTGTGTGTGTGTGGTGTATATGTGAAGTGGGTTGGTGTGTGTGTGTGTGGTGTATATGTGAAGTGGGTTGGTGTGTGTGTGTGTGTGTGTGTGGTGTATATGTGAAGTGGGTTGGTGTGTGTGTGTGTGTGTGTGGTGTATATGTGAAGTGGGTTGGTGTGTGTGTGTGTGTGTGGTGTATATGTGAAGTGGGTTGGTGTGTGTGTGTGTGTGTGTGTGTGGTGTATATGTGAAGTGGGTTGGTGTGTGTGTGTGTGTGTGTGGTGTATATGTGAAGTGGGTTGGTGTGTGTGTGTGTGTGTGTGTGTGTGTGTGTGTGGTGTATATGTGAAGTGGGTTGGTGTGTGTGTGTGTGTGTGTGTGGTGTATATGTGAAGTGGGTTGGTGTGTGTGTGTGGTGTATATGTGAAGTGGGTTGGTGTGTGTGTGTGTGTGGTGTATATGTGAAGTGGGTTGGTGTGTGTGTGTGTGTGGTGTATATGTGAAGTGGGTTGGTGTGTGTGTGTGTGTGTGTGGTGTATATGTGAAGTGGGTTGGTGTGTGTGTGTGTGTGTGTGTGTGTGTGGTGTATATGTGAAGTGGGTTGGTGTGTGTGTGTGTGGTGTATATGTGAAGTGGGTTGGTGTGTGTGTGTGTGTGTGGTGTATATGTGAAGTGGGTTGGTGTGTGTGTGTGTGGTGTATATGTGAAGTGGGTTGGTGTGTGTGTGTGTGTGTGGTGTATATGTGAAGTGGGTTGGTGTGTGTGTGTGTGTGGTGTATATGTGAAGTGGGTTGGTGTGTGTGTGGTGTATATGTGAAGTGGGTTGGTGTGTGTGTGTGTGTGTGTGGTGTATATGTGAAGTGGGTTGGTGTGTGTGTGTGTGTGTGTGGTGTATATGTGAAGTGGGTTGGTGTGTGTGTTGTGTATATGTGAAGTAGGTTGGTGTGTGTGTGGTGTATATGTGAAGTGGGTTGGTGTGTGTGTGTGGTGTATATGTGAAGTGGGTTGGTGTGTGTGTGGTGTATATGTGAAGTGGGTTGGTGTGTGTGTGTGTGTGGTGTATATGTGAAGTGGGTTGGTGTGTGTGTGTGTGTGTGTGGTGTATATGTGAAGTGGGTTGGTGTGTGTGTGTGTGGTGTATATGTGAAGTGGGTTGGTGTGTGTGTTTATGAATTACGTGTATGTTGTGTCTGGCTCCTAAAATTTTTTGCTGGCTCCTAGAATCAAATTAAATTTGTCAAGCCCTGCCCTAGAGCATCGGAAGTGAAATACTTTCACTTCCGATGCTCTTGCCATTAGAAGGGAAGCGCTGCCTGTACAGGCAGCGTTCCCTTCTACTGAGCCGATGGGGTGGCTCAGGAGAGCGACCACCATCGGTTCTGGGGAGCCTGAAGGTGCTGCTAAGTGAAGTGGGTTGGTGTGTGTGTGTGTGGTGTATATGTGAAGTGGGTTGGTGTGTGTGTGTGTGTGTGTGTGGTGTATATGTGAAGTGGGTTGGTGTGTGTGTGTGTGTGTGTGGTGTATATGTGAAGTGGGTTGGTGTGTGTGTGTGTGTGTGGTGTATATGTGAAGTGGGTTGGTGTGTGTGTGTGTGTGTGTGTGTGGTGTATATGTGAAGTGGGTTGGTGTGTGTGTGTGTGTGTGTGGTGTATATGTGAAGTGGGTTGGTGTGTGTGTGTGTGTGTGTGTGTGTGTGTGTGTGGTGTATATGTGAAGTGGGTTGGTGTGTGTGTGTGTGTGTGTGTGGTGTATATGTGAAGTGGGTTGGTGTGTGTGTGTGGTGTATATGTGAAGTGGGTTGGTGTGTGTGTGTGTGTGGTGTATATGTGAAGTGGGTTGGTGTGTGTGTGTGTGGTGTATATGTGAAGTGGGTTGGTGTGTGTGTGTGTGTGTGGTGTATATGTGAAGTGGGTTGGTGTGTGTGTGTGTGTGTGGTGTATATGTGAAGTGGGTTGGTGTGTGTGTGTGTGTGGTGTATATGTGAAGTGGGTTGGTGTGTGTGTGGTGTATATGTGAAGTGGGTTGGTGTGTGTGTGTGTGTGTGTGGTGTATATGTGAAGTGGGTTGGTGTGTGTGTGTGTGTGTGTGGTGTATATGTGAAGTGGGTTGGTGTGTGTGTTGTGTATATGTGAAGTAGGTTGGTGTGTGTGTGGTGTATATGTGAAGTGGGTTGGTGTGTGTGTGTGGTGTATATGTGAAGTGGGTTGGTGTGTGTGTGTGTGGTGTATATGTGAAGTGGGTTGGTGTGTGTGTGTGTGTGGTGTATATGTGAAGTGGGTTGGTGTGTGTGTGTGTGTGTGTGGTGTATATGTGAAGTGGGTTGGTGTGTGTGTGTGTGGTGTATATGTGAAGTGGGTTGGTGTGTGTGTTTATGAATTACGTGTATGTTGTGTCTGGCTCCTAAAATTTTTTGCTGGCTCCTAGAATCAAATTAAATTTGTCAAGCCCTGCCCTAGAGCATCGGAAGTGAAATACTTTCACTTCCGATGCTCTTGCCATTAGAAGGGAAGCGCTGCCTGTACAGGCAGCGTTCCCTTCTACTGAGCCGATGGGGTGGCTCAGGAGAGCGACCACCATCGGTTCTGGGGAGCCTGAAGGTGCTGCTAAGCAACTCCGGAGGTACTTAGGAAGCGAACGATCGTTCGCTTCCTAAGCACATGTGTGCAGCGGGCGCAGCCGTATTTAAATGGCTGCTACGATCACTCCGGGGAGTGATCGTAGCGCGCCCCTGCACTTTTTGGGGGTGTTGCACAATGCCTCTACCTAGAGGCATTGTAGCAACACCGATAGAGTAAATGTATATAGTTTTATCACTTCAAGTAAACTAGGGCTCGACAAACCCCGGGCACCAGGTCACTATGGTGAAAATTTAGAGCTGGCGCCCGGGAAGGGTAATCCCCACACGGCATCCCTCGTCCTGGGATAAAAAAAAAATTAAAAATTACGATCAGACTGCGAAGGGAGCGGAGTGTGCGCTGCACACACATTCTGCTCCGCCCCCTTGTGCTTTAGTGTCAGAGCGGAGGGTGTCACGTGACATCCTGCAGGACACCAGTAGTGTCAAGACGGTCTGTGCCTGTATGACAGGCATGGACCAGGCTGAAGCAGAATCCCCCCTCCCACGGGATAGAGGTGCTTTCCCCTCCCCTTGAAAAAAATAAAAAAAAACAGAGCTTGTGTGTGGCTGACTGTGCGTCTGTGTGTGTGTGTATATGGCTGACTGTGGGTCTGTGTGTGCATGTATGTGACTAATTGTGTCTGTGTGGATTTGTATGTGACTGACTGTGTCTCTGATGTATATGTATGTGACTGTGTGTGTGCATGTATGTGACTAAATGTGTATGTATGTGACTGCCATTGTGTGGCTCCTAGATTTTTTTAGCTGGCTCTTAAATCTAAATAAAATTTGCCAAGCCCTGTAGTAAACTATTTCTATCAGCTTTGACCTATTGTGCTACATCTATATCTAAAATCATCAATAGTCATATAAAGCATCTACCAGCGATTTTTTTCACTTTAACATAACACTGTTCAAATAAAATACCAATAGGCTAAAAAAGATGCCCCCACTTGCCATTCTCTCTTTGTACAAAAAAACGGTGTGCTTTATTCATTCTAATATAGAAGCAAAAGTGAGAAAAGTAGTACAAGGATAAACTGTCATGTACTCTGCCATATACCTCCGCTCATCCCATGTATTAACAGGAGTTTCTCTGCACTTTTTTTTTGGGGGGGGGGGGTTATCATTTTACCATCATCCTTGCTGCACCACGTCTCTTTTGGACAATGTCATGAAGTGGAGAAGCTTAGTCATTATCAGTGTAGACATGCAAAGGGTTGATAAACCTGATGCAAAACCTTAATAGAAGGATCAAGCTGCCATTGTCTGATTAGTAATATCTAATCTGTTTTTTTGTTAAGACTATGCCCCACATTATTCATACACATGATCGAGGCACTTGTCACAGAATTTGACTCCACGCAACGCAGTTGCCCCAACACTAGATTGCATGCATGGCACCAGATTACACTCAAAGCAGTTGTCACAGCACTTGATCCCACCCACAGCACTAGGTGGCAAGCACAACACTAAGTAGTAGAAAAGGGTTTCCCGTGAGGGAGCTGCCAGCTCCACCGAGGGATATAACAACAAATCCTTTGAAGGTGCCTCTGGCTGTGTGGTGCTCTGTCTGAGCTGTGAGGTCAGCAAGTTAACAAGGAGTAGTGCAGGCAAAAAGACTTAGGCACTCACCAGTCCAGATGAAGTTCAAAGTAGATAAATTTATTGATGGAGAACAAAAAGTGCAAAGTGCAAAGTGCAAAATGTCAAACAGGCAGAATATGGAAACTGCAAACGTGGGGAAGCAGACGGCTTGCCTTACGCGTTTCGTACCTTTCGCTACTTAATCATAGGCTGTGGTAATGCTTACTACTGATTTACATACAAAGTGACACCAATCATTTGAAAGGTCAGAATCAATTACACTAGCTACAGCAACAAATTGCACCCCCAGCGTCAGATGTCACTTGCCACAACGGCACCAGATACCAGATTGCACATACAGCAGGTGCAAAAGCACTCTGTAGAGAAACACACTTGGTTTAGTTTGGAGAAGGGGGGACACACATTTTCTAACCCTTGCTTTCGCCGAATAGCTAAGGGTCAAAATAAGTTCAACTGTCCTTTAAACTCTACATACTTTATATGGCTCACAGAACAATTATATCCTTCATAATTATGCCATTTCCATTGTGTGTATGAGTATTTAAAGGGACACTACTACTTACATAAGATGAAACTAGATTACCTATATATTCAAAACAAACACACATTTGACATGCATGGATAAAAAAACGGTGTGTGTAAACAAAACGTGCAAAAATTACAATGATACTTGCTGAGCAACTTGAATGCAGCCCCCTTTTGCACTCTCCCAAGTGCCAAAATATACAGAAAAAACCAGAGGGGGAGGGGATCAGGAAGGCGCAGTATCAAGTTGAACCTTAAAATACAAATGCAAGTATAGACCCAAAATAATCTGAATAGGTAAGTATTACACTCACAAACAGAAGTATAGATAGAGCTGGTCACAAATGGCTGGGTATAAAACGTGGTTTAATCTGCAAAAAAGTAAAAGAGCACACATGTGCAGGACCAGATAGACACAACCCTTGGCCCCACTGGGATTCCACTTACAAGCTGTTGGTCTCAAATGTGCATGTAGATATAGTCCAAGGTGTAAAACGGAGTACAATTCAGTAGATTAAAGAAATGGCTACTGCTGGAGGATACACTGGAAACAAATAACTGCAGGAGCTCAACACGTTTCGCTGGAACAGCTGTCACAGCTTCATCAGAAGAAAATATTTTTATTTTATATTACATTTTTGCAGATTAAACCAAGTTTTATACCCAGCCATTTGTGACCAGCTCCATCTATAATTCTGTTTGTGAGTGTAATACTTACCTATTCAGATTATTTTGGGTCTACACTATAACACAATTAGTATTTTTGCATTTTTATTTTAGGGTTCAACTTTATACTGCGCCTTGTTTTTGCCTTGAATTTGTTTTCTCTGAGAGAAAATTGAATGTGGCAAGATTACAGACCACCTCCCCCGATACATTCAAATATGAAGTTTTGCCAACTGTAAACAAGTAACCTTTGTCATGGCACAAGATCTTACATGGTTTAAAACAATGCAACACCAAGATTGGGTTCAGACTCACTTGGGAAAAAAAAGGACAGACGAAACACTAGAATGGGAATACTGGCAAGACATTTGTGAGGCAACTTCCAAACTTGTGTGAGATACAAAGGACAAAAACAATAAAACACTCTTACAATGTTACATAACTACACTGCATTCAACTGACCATTTTTTTTCGTTTACGTTCTAATACGTTTTTTTTTTCCCCACTTTTTTGGGAGTATTGTAACTGTACAGTAATTATATTCAAGACATCATATAAAACATATCAAAGAAGGTCTCAATAGAAGGATTTGAGAAGGAATAACAACTTGTACATACATTCCTTTTTAAAAGCATAATACAACATAAACAGTGGCCCCTAGGTGGATGTGGATTAAGTACGGCATAAGAAGAGATAAAAGGGTTCTAACTAGTAAATCAGGAACAATACAGCGATTGCACCGTGAGAGTGGCTCCCACTCTCCAAACTCCATCCTGATTAGGTGGGCACATCAGTAGGGTCATGGCTCTGAGCAAGTTGGTGCATAAACCAGGCGGTGTGTTGGAAAGATTTTTTTATGCCGATTCTTTTATTTGAAGGCAAGGAGTCTATGTACGGCTTCCAAATATGGAAGAATCTTCCTGTACTATTTTTGTTTGGATTGATGCGTATCAAGCCAAGTCATTCTGAATAGGAAGAATAGGTTATCAAAGAAGACCAATAAGGATGGTTCTTCCTTATGGATCCAATAATGAAGAATTTTGTTGGCGACTGCCATAATTATTCTAGGTAAAAATTATCAGAGGTCTGGGTAGTGCAGTTTATCCAAATAGGGCAAAGGCAGGTGTGAGGGGCACTCTCACGTGTAAGGTATCTGTCAGATTTCATTTGTCACACCAATTGATGTAGTGTATACCTGCATCTACTACCGATAGATATGGTATGACATTTTGGATGAGAAAAACTACAACTTAAGTGCATCCTTTGAAGCTGGAACTGATGTTACAAGGTGTGAATTGTTACACGGAGTTAGTTTTCCAGCAAGTCTATCGTAGCATATGTCTGTATCCCCCTCATAGATAGTAGGTTCTTTTGATATGTTAAATGACTCTTAGCAGTCAGGAGACTAGTCCTGCAAAAGTCATATCCCAAACATGCCTTAATAATAACTCACAGATTATTAAACATGGCTCTTTTTGTGAATATTTAGACTGGGGAGAGTACACCCTAAAAATAAAAAAAAGAGTACAAATATGGCTAGTGCAACTTGAGCCACTTGGAAGGTACTGTGAAGTCTGTGGTATAGAGTCATGGGTAGCAAGTGTGACATATCTATGGACTTCACAAATTGCAACAAATTAATAGAGGCAAGAATTATCTGTGACATGCACAGGAGGGAATATATAAACAAAATTTGCTGTTTGACCTGGGGTTGTTCCATCACACAAGGGGGAGGACACTTCTAGGTACACCTTTCCACCTCTGGGTCGGCTTGGAAACCCGAGTTAACCTGAGAAGGTATAGATCTAATTATGCGTAAGTTGCAGTCATTTCCTTGCCGCAGTCCCAAGGACAGAAAATACTGGTACGTGTCCATCTAAGTGAGTAGCTTTCTGTTAATTTCTCCTTTTTATTTTTTTATCTTTTTTGGTGTAAATAATTTGTCATCTGTTTTATTTTTTGTATGCACTGTGACTTTTGTTTTGTTCATAATAAATATTAATTTATTAAGTTCTGCCTTTGTCTGGTAAAGATACTCATGTTACCTGATTAGACCAATTTATTGGTAATTTAAATTGCAAAGACATTGTGTTAAAGCAAATTTTGAGGGATTAGTCCAATTTGCTTGGGGGACCAAAGCACCCCATTTATAGATTGTCTTGGTAGTGGCAGTGTTAGGGCATTAGTTATATCAGTATAATTAAGTGTGGGTGGTGTTAAAGGGGGATTTTTATCAATATTTCTAGTCTAGGGCAAACAGTGAATTTTAACCCTTTCACCACCATAACCCACTGACATGCACTCTTGGTGTAGGGCAGGGCTCGACAAACCCCGGGCGCCAGGTAGCCATGGCGACCAGGAAATCAGACCTGGCGCCCGGGTGCTGTTTGTCACAGAGTGCCCTTGCCGGCTGCCATCCGTTTTACTTTCAGCACGAGGGGAGAAAGTCTGTGCGGATCACACAGACTGTAAGCTCCGCCCCCGCGCGCAACACGTTGTAGTGCCGATTGTCATGTGACAACACGGCACTTAGCAGGAACCAAAAGAAGATCGGGCTCCAGCATAGATGTCCCCCTCCCCTCCAATGAGGTAAGCAGCAGGGAGGGAGGACACCGTAAGAAATACATTTTTGTTCTTTGGTCTGTGTGTATGTATGAGTGAATGTAACTGGCTGTGTATGTATGAGTGAATGTAACTGGCTGTGTATGTATGAGTGAATGTAACTGGCTGTGTATGTATGTGTGAATGTAACTGGCTGTGTATGTATGTGTGAATGTAACTGGCTGTGTATGTATGTGTGAATGTAACTGGCTGTGTATGTATGTGTGAATGTAACTGGCTGTGTATGTATGTGTGAATGTAACTGGCTGTGTATGTATGTGTGAATGTAACTGGCTGTGTATGTATGTGTGAATGTAACTGGCTGTGTATGTATGTGTGAATGTAACTGGCTGTGTATGTATGAGTGAATGTAACTGGCTATGTATGTATGAGTGAATGTAACTGGCTGTGTATGTATGTGTGAATGTAACTGGCTGTGTATGTATGAGTGAATGTAACTGGCTGTGGATGTATGTGTGCATGTAACTGGCTGTGGATGTATGTGTGCATGTAACTGGCTGTGGATGTATGTGTGAATGAAACTGTGTTTGTATGTGTGAATGTAACTGGCTGTGTTTGTATGTGTGAATGTAACTGGCTGTGTATGTATGTGTGAATGTAACTGACTATGTGGTGTGTGTGTGAATGTAACTGACTGTATGTGGGGTGTGTGAACGTAACTGGCTGTGTATGTGAGGTGGGTGTATGCGACTGTCTCCGTGCGTTTATGATATTGTGATGTGCCGTTGTCTGGCTCCTAAATTTTTTAGCTGGCTAAATTAAATTTGTCAAGCCCTGGTGTAGGGTGCATTTGTAACATCGTTGGGACAGACATTCTGAATTTACTGATCAATCTATATCCCCAAAAACAGTGGTCGAGGTCAACTTAAGGCTTCAAACAATTATCATGTGCAGAATATTGCAGGACCTTACCTCGTGCTGGTGAGATGTAAGCTCTATGTAAAATTTTTATGAACATAACTTGATAAGAGCTTGCTTTGATAATCTTAGTCATCAAAAAATGTGCCTTACATGGGTCTGAGATGGACATAGTAGGCAATAGAGTGCTCCAATGTGCAATACCTGTTTGCACCTAAGCGTGGTCTATGTTGGTACATATACCAAAAATGAGTCTAGAAGTAAGGTAGCCTCAAGCGCTTTCCGTGTCAACTATCATATCTAAAAAACTGTCCCAATCCTGGTAACAAAATTTGGTCTTTTTTTTTACGGACCTATGTACTTGAGTGTAAGTACATTCCTGTAAGGTTAAGTCTGGGAATTTTAGTTTGAAGAGGTCATAGGGTCACAGTTTCTGTCTGTCTAAGTCTATAAGTGGTCTAGTGGATAGGATACCTCTGGTTTCCCAGTTAGTATAAGGGAAAGAAGCGAGGCAACCCGAAATTCAGTGTTGCGTCAAAATGGGAAAAGGGTTGAATGGGTGAAGTTACATTTCACTTTGGAGTGTGTCAGCTGCCACGTTCTGATAGGGCCAGACAGTACTGGATTAGATATTACATTCTTAGGAAGCAAGCCTGTTGGTGCGTGTAATAAAGCCGATAAACCTATATGAAGACAATTCATAGTCCAATTGTGAGTCGTGTAACAGTGTCCGTTCGTAAGCCAGTCAATGACAGGGCATAGGAGGGCTGCCCAGTTGTAGTCTCTAATATTTGGGAGGTTAAAGCCTCCATTACATATTGACTGTTGTAACTTGACCATTCTTAATGATTATTGCAAGAGCTACAGAGAAAGTAATTCACCAGTTGAACACTGTGCACTTTCAATTGTACATTCATCCCCAGGTACCTTTACTTCATCACACTTCTTTTCTATTTTCCTCTTGCTACCCCTTTCCTTTTTTAAGTTTCCCACCTTTTTTATTCTGCAGCTATACTTGTTCATACTGTATTTTAATTTTAATATATGTTGTCTGATCTATATTGTACACCTTCAATTGTTTATATCATTACACTATTGCTATTTAAAATAAGTATATCCATAATTATAGATTTGAATTCTACAATCAAGGTAAACATGTTAAATCATTCAGCATTAATACCACACCTTGCAAAGCAACTGGAATAGTCTCTATCTGGATCCTGGTTGGCTTTTCCCATCCTAATTGTTCACATGCTCCGCATAACACATCCACGACCCCCTATTAAGGGTAACAAAAAAATGTTAAGCAGGTTTAAGATAACAGACATTTTATATAAATGTTGTATACAAAAATGCATACCTTAAACACAATCAATAATTTGGAATATACCTGTTCAAACTGAGCTAAAATTTGGAGTGTTGGAGCAAGTTTAGTATGTCATAAAGAAACAATTGGTCAGAACTTCAAATAGTGCGGTGTTTAATTTCACTCAAAAATTTTACAAGTCAATAGTCTAGGGCAGACCCAAAAAAAAAAAAAGAAAAACCATGATCAACAATGTCCATATAGTAACAGCGTAGTACAGTAAACTGTGTCCAGCAGCATTGAGTCCAAAGTTAAGTTTTTAATATTGCTAACCCCATCCAATAGTAACTACTGTCTTTTTAATATAAATTGACACACTGGTGAAACAAGCTAAGTGACATATGTATACTACTGATACCTCCCAGTGTGCACATTTTTGGTTGGTGGACAGTACACCCATGTCTAAACAAACACATGTTAATAACATTTTTTATTCCTTTTTACTTATTCTGTGTGTGCATATGTAGGACGTCTAATAATCCTCTATTGCAGGTCTAGAATTTAACAACATAAAGTAAATATTTACCCAAAGTGACATTTTAAGCATGGTTACCTTTAAAACGCACTTCAGTCGTTATCAAAATACTACATAAGTGTCACTTAAACTATTGTGGGCTTCATTTCCCATAAAGCGCAGTGTACACAGCCACCATATCATCAGCCTAAATAGATTGTTTACGTTTGCCTATTTTTTCTGTTATCAAAGATTGGTGCAAGTCAATAACTTGCATATACACGAGCTTAAAATCTCCTTCAGCTTAAAAAAAAAAAAAAAAATAAAAAAAAAAACACACATCTTAATGCTTTTCCTAATCGGGCAAAGACTTTTAAGTCGCTGGTGACCACTTTATAGTCATATTCCTAAGTGTTACTTCATATTCATATTCTTAAATGCTGCTTCATACGCTCAGCATTCACTTTCGAATTTACGAGGGCACCAAACATTATCAACAACAAAAAAAGATCACCGTGACCTAGATGAATCTATGGTTATCATTTATAGACCTGATATTGTAGCACTTACCAAATCCCGGAAAGTTATTTTCTCCTCCATTCTCTCATCAACAACCGACTCCTTCACGTGTGCAGCCATGATGAGAATAATCTCCTCCCAATGTTGGTTGAAAGGGTCGATGGGATACCTAGTTTCCGCAACAGTACCGCACAGGATCTAGGGATATGTAGTTTAACGTTAAAGATTTGTTACTGTTAAGAAACAGTGCATCGATTTAATCGGTAAATGAATACAATTTCATTTTGAGAAGCAATTAAAATGATCCCATAGTACAGCACTAAATAACTACTCTTATATTTTATTTCGTGCCTAGACTTTCTGTAATAACATTTATCAGCATAAACGGGAAAGAGGAAGATGAAGATTACCACCTCGGCCAAATTCTTTGCAAGTCACCGATAACTTCCACATACTAGTTGCCAACATTTGAAAAGAGATTCCAGGGGCACTTTGCAGCACAAGATATCACTTACAGTTGGCACAGGTTTTGGAAAAGTATGTTCCAGGGGCAGGGCCGGTGGAAGGATTTTTTGATACACTAGCAAAAGTGCTTATCTATTTCCCCCCCTCCCTTCTGTTCACTCCCCTCTTCTGTTCTCGACCACTCCTCCCCCATCTCTCTTCTCAACCCCTCCTACCCCCATCTCTGTTCTCTCCCCCTCCTCTGTTCTCTCCCCTTCCACCCCATCTCTGTTCTCTTCCCTTACCCCCTCCCCTGTTCTCTCTCTCCCCCCCCCCTTTTCTCTTTCAACCCCGTCCCCTGTTCTCCCCCCCCCCTCTGCTGTTCTCTCCCCCCCTCTCCTGTTCTCTTTCTCCCCTCCTCCCCTGTTCTCTCCCCCCCTCCCCTGTTCTCCCCCCCCCTCTCCTGTTCTCTCCCCCCTCTCCTGTTCTCTCCCCCCTCTCCTGTTCTCTCCCCCCTCTCCTGTTCTCTTTCTCCCCCCCCCCTGTTCTCTCCCCCCTTCTCCTGTTCTCTACCCCCTCCCCTGTTCTCTCCCCCCTCTCCTGTTCTCTCCCCCCCTCTCCTGTTCTCTCCCCCCTTCTCCTGTTCTCTCCCCCCTTCCCTGTTCTCTCCCCCCTTATCCTGTTCTCTCCCCCCTTATCCTGTTCTCTTTCTCCCCCCTCCCCTGTTCTCTCCCCCCCTCTCCTGTTCTCTTCCCCCCCTCCCCTGTTCTCTTTCTCCCCCCCTCCCCTGTTCTCTTTCTTCCCCCCCCTCCCCTGTTCTCTTTCTCCCCCCCCCCTCCCCTGTTCTCTTTCCCCCCCTCCCCTGTTCTCTTTCTCCCCCCCCTCCCCTGTTCTCTTTCTCCCCCCCCCTCCCCTGTTCTCTTTCTCCTTCCCCTCCCCTGTTCTCTTTCTCCTTCCCCTCCCCTGTTCTCTTTCTTTCCCCCCCTCCCCTGTTCTCTTTCTCCCCCCCCCCCTGTCCCCTTTCTCCCCCCCCCTCCCCTGTTCTCTTTCTCCCCTCCCCTGTTCCCTTTCTCCCCCCCCTCCCCTGTTCTCTCTCTCCCCCCTCTTCTGTTCTCTCTCTCCCCTGTTCTCTCTCTCTCCCCCCCTCTCCTGTTCTCTCTCTCCCCTGTTCTCTCTCTCCCCCCTCTCCTGTTCTCTCTCTCCCCCTCTCCTGTTCTCTCTCCCTCCCGCCTCCCCTGCTCTCTCCAACTCCCCCTCCCCCAGACAGCCCCTGGGAGGGGGCAGATCTCACTGGGTGCGAGGTCCGCCCCCTCCCCTTGAAGCAGAACGGTGTCTGCTTCGGGGAACCGAGCAGCATGAGCTCTGGGTAAAAGTGCTGCTCGCGCTCCCCGTGTTTAGAGATAGACACATAGAAACATAGAATGTGTCGGCAGATAAGAACCATTCTGTCCATCTAGTCTGCCCAATTTATAAAGACACGGAGCCTCATATTTATGCATTACTCTTTCCATTTATTCCGTCAGCAGCAAATTTAAACACAGTGAAAAAACAATGAAAAAACCTTTAAACCAATCACAACTACCCAACGGTTATGCCCCTCCCCTTATATAAACCCCAACTTGGATCAGTTCCTCCTCTTTCTTTGCTGCTCCCTAGGCAGTTAAGTATATTATTTTGTTGTATTAGCTAGTAATTTATCTGTTTAGTGATCCCTTGGGGCGGTTGTGTCCCAGGATCTCTGTTTATCCACATAACTTGTCTATTACCTATGTTATTTGTTCCTACCCTTACTGCTATTTATTCAGGTAAGTCTGTCTTACCGTTTGTGTCCCCTCTGGAGGTAGCTGAATGGAGCTCCGTCGCTTTACCTGCATACTCGACGGAGCCTCCGTTCAACTGATCTCCGACTTTCACTTTAGTTTCATTTTCGCTTGGGGCGGTCGTTTCCATAGCGCCCCAAGCGTCCTTCCGTTTTGTCGGATTATCGGTTGCCGCGCATGCGCACTTCGTCGCGCGACAACTATTATAGACACAGAAACTCCTCTCCTCAGGCTGTCACGGACGTCATTACCAGGCTCCGTTTCCCGCCTTTGGAGTTGTACCGTCCACTCTGCCTCTGTCTTCATGATCAAGCAGAGTGGACGGTTGTGGATTTCTGCTGCCCGTTTTTTCTCCACAGGTTTGACAAAACAAAACGAATATTAAACGTTTTATTACACACAAAAAATAAACGTTTATTCACTGTATAATATTACATTTTAACACTGTTATTACAGTCTCTCTCCCACATATTACAGCTACTTGGTTTACCCAGTAGTATTTCAGTAATACCTGCATTTAACTATTAGGATGCCTTTATCCAAAGAATCTGTAGAATCTGGGAGTGATAAAACCTCACAGGTCCATATGCTACACCCCACCATTCCCACAGATGAGGGCATACAAATGAAGGATGTACCTAACCCTTCAGATTTTCATGCTTTATTTGCTAATTTGGCCTCTTCTATCACCTCGGCTTTACGAGCTTCCCAAGTACCTGATGCTCAGAGGGAAGAACCACAAAAAGCAATGAGTGGCCGCAAGGCTACTGCTAAGACCAAACATATCTCCCAGGATTCTAGATCTGACATGGTAAATCATGTCGAGGAGGGCGCTCAGTTACCGCGCAAAAGAGCTATGCACCGGGAAAAATCAGTGCGCAAGTGGAAGAGAGCTAAAGCCTGGTCTGAGTCGGATTCCTCATCTGCATCAGAGAGGGAGTTTGATGAGTCTGATATTTCCGACCATAATGAAGCCGTGCCATGCACTATACCAATAGACCCCGAGGAGGGTAGCTCTCAGGAGACTACACCTATTTCTGATCCCTCGGTGCTGGTTGACTTTAAGGGTAATCCCCTTTTTACACCTGAAGAGTTACATCATCCCCGTTCTTCAGAGTGGACTCCTATACCCCATATTGCTGATTACCTAGCAGCCAGAGTTCGTAAGCCTTTGGATAAGGCTACTAGGAGTAAGTTAAGGGCTGAATGCCCAAGGCCCACAGTCCCCAACCAGGTCTGCGTAACCCCTGACGTGATCCTAAAATTGCCCAATTTTTAGGTAAAACGGGTTGGAAAACTCGTAAAGGCCTAGACTTCTCGCTTAAAAACTGTCAGGACAAGATCCTAGACATTCTGGGCCCTGTTTATGAAAAACTGCTATGGCTAATTAATCTATGGTGTACCCCACCTGTATCAGAGGCTGGGCTCAGAGAGCCATTTGTCTACTGGGTAATGCTAACTCCGCCTTAGCCATCGAACGCAGGAAGGCCATCCTGATAAAAATAAAACTGAAATTAGTTAATATGGCCATTTCAGAACCGGGCCCCAAGGCACAGGGCTTATTGTTTGGAGACTCCTTTGTAAAGGAGCTAGGCAGTTTTGTCCAAACCTTTACTGCAATTGACAAAGCACAATCCAATATGCGAAAAATATTTAATCAGAAGGTTTTTGTCGGGGCCGGCAGAACTAGAGGCCTTTCCTTCAAGGGGCAACCCCGTGGGCACCGAGGCCTCATGCAACCCAGGCAAGCCTTTCAAGACCTCAAACCCCTGCCTTCTTCCCACAGAGGGGTCGACCCTGGCAATCAAGAGGGTTTAGAGGATCATTCCAACACAAACGTGGTTACGGTAAGTACAATTTACCTTCAGCCTTCTTTCCCACTAGAGGTAGGGGGTTGTCTCAGGTTTTTTTATCCAGGCATGGGATACAATAACCTCGGACACATGGGTCCTCGAGATGACTTTTTCAGACTCAGACCTAAACACGATAGGTTTAGAGATTCACACATTACTTCAGAAAAAGGCGATTTCCTGGTCCCCCGACGACAAGTCAGCGTTCATAAGCAATCTATTTCTACTACCCAAAAAGGGAGGTGGCGTCAGGCCGGTCATCAACCTTCGCCACCTGAACGCCTTTATACGCTATCATCATTTCAAGATGGAGGGCATTCATTGCCTAAGAGACTTATTGTTACTAGGGGATTGGATGTCCAAATTAGACCTCCAAGACGCGTACCTGACAGCCCCTATAGCTACAGAACATCACCGTTTCCTCCAATTCCTATGGCAGGACGAGCTATGGAGTTTTTCGTGTCTGCGATTTGGCCTGTCTTCCGCTCCTTGGTGTTTCACCAAGTTAATGAAGCCAGTGGTAGCTTATCTTCGCAGAAGAGGCGTGAGACTCATTATATACCTGGACGACATCTTAATCATGTCCCAGGATGTACAGACATTACGATTACACATGACTTGAACAATAGACCTTCTCCACTCGCTGGGTTATCTCATCAATTGGGAAAAATCCCTACTTCAACCAGCTCAGCAGATAGATTTTCTCGGCTTCACCATAAATTAGGTTCAGGGATCTCTCCATCTACCCAGAGCCAAGGTGAAGCTGATCAAAAAAGAGATCAGGAAGACATTGATACGTTCCAAGATCACGATTCGCCATCTAGCAAGGCACATAGGTCTATTATCAGCATCAATCAAAGCCATATTTCTGGGCCCCCTTCATTATCGAGCGTTACAACGCCTAAAAATTTGTTCCCTCCATCAAGGATGGTCCTACGACCAGATCATATCCCTAGATTCCGAAGCATCAGAAGAGCTGAAATGGTGGTTACACCATATGGAGGCATGGAATGGAAGAGCGATCTTTGGATCCATACCAGACCTTACAATTACGTCCGACTCAAGCCTTCATGGATGGGGAGCCTTATGCCAAGGATCCTTCACAGGGGGAAGATGGTCCCTCCATGAACAGGAGTTACACATCAACGGTTTAGAACTGTTAGCAAGTTCTTTTGCCGTCAAAAGCTTTGCAAACAATCTGCGCAACTGTTCCATCCTGCTTTGCATGGACAATGTATCGGCAGTCCGATACATAAACCACTTAGGAGGTACAAGATCCCCAATCTTATCCAAACTGGCGACGGAATTTTGGCAATTCTGTCTCGCTCACAATATCTCGATTCATGCCACTCACATTGTGGGCTTAGCCAATTATGGCGCGGATTGGAGTTCACGGTACCTGAGAGATTCAAGCGATTGGCACCTTCACACCCTAGTATTCCAACGTCTACAGAAAATATGGGGACCCATGGATTTGGACCTATTCGCATCCCGATTGAACACTCAACTTCCAAAATTTTTCAGCTGGCGACCAGACCCAGAGGGTCTGGTGACAGATGCTTTTCTACAGGAATGGCCCCTTCACAGGTCTTACGCCTTTCCCCCCTTTTGCCTCATAGCTCGCACTTTGGTCCATTTTCGGAAACATCAAGGATCTTTGGTTCTAATCACTCCATGGTGGGAAACACATCCCTGGTTTCCCAACTTACTGGAAATGGCGATGGATTATCCACGGCTTCTTCTTCCCCAACCAGACCTTCTAACAGACCCAGAAGGGAATGCCCATCCTCTCATAATATCCGGACAGTTGAAGTTGTTGGGCTGGCTCCTTTCAGGGGACCCTGGTTAATCCCAGGAGTTTCGGAAGCTACTAACGATCTCTTGGCAAGAGCTTGGGCCCCAGGAACGCGACGATTGTATACCTCTGCCTGGCGGTCAAGGTCTGGCTGGTGCATGGAGCAACATTTGGATCCCATATCTGCTCCTGTGATTCAAATCCTTCATTTCCTGACATTGAAATTTCAAGCAGGTTTAGCATACCGTTCTATGAACGTCCTACGTTCAGCCATCTCTGCCGGTCATACGGGCTTCGATGGTTTCCCAGCGGGAAAACATTCCATGGTCTGCCGTCTTTTAAAGGGCATGTGTCTGACCAGACCTCCACAACCTAGATATTCTGATCTTTGGGACGTGAGGATAATCTTCAATTTTCTGATCAAATAGCCAACTAATAGTGAGCTTTCTTTAAAACAGCTTTCAGAAAAACTAGTAGTATTATTTTGTCTGGTGTCTTGCAAATGGGTTTCAGATGTGAGAGCCTTAGATTCTTCAGCACGTTCCTTCACTACAGATGGAGTTCTGTTCGACATCACCAGACGCACTAAGACGCCATCAAATCGGTGTTTTACCCATCTTTTCCAGACCATCCTCAGCTTTGCCTTGTGGCTTGTTTACAGGAATATGAACTGAGAACAGAAGCTTTTCGTCAAGTTTCACCTTCCAATTTGTTCCTGGCTATCCGGAAACCACATAACGCTGTCTCTACAGGGACTCTAGCTAGATGGGTCAAATGGATACTAGGTGAAGCTGGTATCGATATATCCATCTTTGGCCCCCACTCTATCAGAGGGGCTATGGCTTCAAACGCCCTATTATCAGGCTGCAGATTGGAAGACATCATGAAAGCGGCCGATTGGTCGAGGGAGTCAACCATTTTTTTTTTTTTTCCTTGAGGGAGTCAACTTTTAAAGAATTTTATTTTAAACCAATCGGTCATTTTACAGAGGCGTTATTGGATCAGCTATAAACTTGCATAAATATGAGGCTCCATGTCTTTATAAATTGAAGGATTTTATTAAGTCATGACATAAAGTCATGATTTATAAAGACACGGAGACGAGTATTTACCCACCTTTTTTATATGTTTCTGCCCTTCCCTTGTTTTTCCCTGAATTGATCTGATTGTATTATAACGTACCATACGACTTAATTAATTAAGATTGTGATGTTTATACCTCCAATTACGAGTTTCTTCCAATAACCCCGCTTTTGCTCTTTTCCCTTTCATTCTAGTATGAAGACCACAAAGATCCATCATGGCCTTCTATGATCATAATTTTTGTTCCGTTGTTCCTGAAGTTCTTGGACTGAGTTCATCTATTGTTTGTTCTTCATATCCCGTTCAGATGAAGTTGTTTTCTACTTTGGCGTTTTCTGGTCGCACCAAAAGAAAGAGGAGGAGCTGATCCAAGTTGAGGTTTATATAAGGGGAGGGGCATAACCGTTGGGTAGTTGTGATTGGTTTAAAGGTTTTTTCATTGTTTTTTCACCGTGTTTAAATTTGCTGCTGAGGGAATAAATGGAAAGAGTAATGCATAAATACTCGTCTCCGTGTCTTTATAAATCATGACTTTATGTCATGACTTAATAAAATCCTTCAATTTTTCTAAATACTTTTATTAGTCCACAGTTCCCGGTCTTATAGCTAGGATAGTCTTGTGTCTATCCCACGCATGCTTAAAATCCTTGACTGTGTTTATCTCTACCACTTCCGCTGGAAGGCTATTCCATACATCCACTACCCTCTCAGTAAAGTAATACTTCCTGATATTACTTTTAAATCGTTGCCCCTCTAATTTTAGACTATGTCCTCTAGTTGTGGTGGTTTTTCTTCTTTTAAATATACTCTCTTCCTTTACTGTGTTGATTCCCTTTATGTATGTAAATGTTTCTATCATATCCCCCCTGTTACATCTTTCCTCCAAGCTATACATGTTAAGATGCTTTAACCTTTCCTGGTAAGTTTTATCCTTCAACCCATGAACTAGTTTAGTAGCTCTTTTCTGAACTCTCTCCAAAGTATCAATATCCTTCTGGAGATACGTTCTCCAGTACTGTGTACAATAATCCAAGTGAAGTCTCACCAGTGCTCTGTACAATGGCATGAGCACTTCCCTCTTTCTACTGCTAATACCTCTCCCTATGCAACCAAGCATTCTGCTAGCATTTCCTGCTGCTTTATTGCATTGCCTTCCTACCTTTAAGACCTCTGAAATTATTACTCCTAAATCCCTTTCCTCAGATGTTGAGGTTAAAAGTGTACCAAATATTCTATATTCTGCTCTTGGGTTTTTACGCCCAAGGTGCATAATCTTACACTTGTCCACATTAAATGACAGTTGCCAAAGCTCTGACCATTTTTCTAGTTTAGCTAAATCATTTGCGTTTGGCTTATCCCTCCATGAATATCAACCCTGCTGAAAATCTTTGTATCATCAGCAAAAAGACATACTTTTGCCAACAAGACCTTCTGCAATATCACTAATAAAAAATATTTAAGAGAATGGGTCCAAGTACAGATCCCTGAGGTACCCAACTAGTAACAAGACCTTGCATCAAATATACTCCATTGACTACAACCCTCTGTTGCCTGTCACTAGTAACAAGACCTTGCATCGAATATACTCCATTGACTACAACCCTCTTTGCCTGTCACTCAGCCATTGTCTAATCCATTCAACAATATTGAAATCCAAACTTAAAGATTTCAGTTTATTGATAAGCCTTCTATGTGGGACAGTGTCAAAAGCCTTACTGAAATCTAGGTAAGCAATGTCTTCTGCACCACCCTGATCTATTATTTTAGTCACCCAATCAAAAAAATCAATGAGATTAGTTTGGCATGATCTCCCTGAAGTAAACCCATGTTGTCTCTGATCTTGAAATACAAGCGACTTTAGATGTTCAACAATCCTATTCTTTAACAAGGTTTCCATTATTTTCCCCACTACTGAAGTAAGACTTACTGGTCTATAGTTGCCTGCCTCCTCCCTACTACCTTTCTTGTGAATGGGCACAACATTTGCTAATTTCCAATCTTCTGGAACTACTCCCGTTAACAATAATTGGTTAAATAAATCTGTTAACGGTTTTGGTAGTACACCACTAAGTTATTTTAATAACTTTGGATGTGTCCCATCAGGTCCCATCAACTTATTTGTCTTTACTTTGGACAGCTGAAGTAAAACCTCTTCCTCTGTACACTTACATGCATCAAAAGACTCATTAGTCTTTTTCCCAAAATGAGGTCCCTTACCCTCATTTTTTGTAAAAACTGAACAAAAATATTAATTAAGGCAGTCTAATAAGCCTTTATCCTCTTCTACATAGCATCCTTCTTTTGTTTTTAATCTAACTAATCCTTGTTTTACTTTCCTTTTCTCATTTATGTATCTAAAAATTGTTTTATCCCCCTTTTTCACTGACTGGGCTATATTATCTTCTGGGTGTGCTTTGGAAGCTCTTATAGCTTGCTTTGCCTTTTTCTGCCTACTCTTATTTCTATCTTCCTCACTCTGAGTTTTTTTTATAATTACTAAATGCTAGCTTTTTGGTTTTTACTATTTTGGTCACCTCTGCAGAGTTTCTTAAATATTTTTCTCTTACTAACAATCCTAATGCAATTTTCTGTTGCCTTCAGTAGTGTAACTTTTAGATAATCCCATTTCTCCTGGACTTCATTTACTTGCTTTAGAGATAATCCCTGTAGGGAGTTTAGGATATGTGTACTACTGGCGCAAGTAGCTATTTTGGTTTTCCAGTTCACATCAGGAAGATTAAAGTCACCCATGATGATCACTTCCCCCTTCATTGTCATTTTAGCTATTTCCTCAACTAGTAGATTATCTAACTCCTCTATTTGTCCAGGGGGCCTATAAATCACACCTACCCGAGTTACCGTATGATTACCAAATTCTAATGTAACCCAAACTGACTATGTTCGCCTCACTAACTTGTATTATGTTAGATTTTAAGCTATCCCTCACAAACAGAACCACCCCTCCCCCTTTCTTGCCTTCTCTGTCTTTTCTATATAAAGAGTACCCTGGTATTGATATGTCCCTTTGAAAAGCAGCTCTTAGAAGAGCAGCCAAGCTATTAAATTAGCCAATCTAATTTCCACTATACACAACACACACCTACAAGCACATCCCCCAAGGAAGGTTTTAACACCTGAGTGGGCCTATGCCAATTAGAACCAAACAATGACAAACACCTAAGTATTCAATTCAGATTCCTTAAAAATTGGAAGCAGGAAATCAGTACAAACCACTACACAATAACTTGACTAAATTAATCTTAATTGTATCATTAGAAAAGAAGGTCTCAGGCATTAGAACATCCAGACGGGATCAATGTGGTGTGTGGGGGGTGATGACTTAGGACGCTGATGGGCGGAGCGTCCAAACTGGCGGGCTTTCGTATGTAGCGGTCGATGCGGGAAACTCAAGCAGCGCGAGGTATCCGGACATAGACGGGCAGGAGTACTGGGAAACGCAGCGATGCATAGAGACCAGACGCGGAGGAAGCGGTAAGATCTAAGGAGCTGCAACAGTCAGGCCAGTTCAAGTAATCATTCATCTAGCTACTGATCGTCCCAGCGTGGAGGGTGAGAGACGCACACAAACACGCAGGAGACTGGGTCCAAGGTAGAAGAGGCTGCTGACAGGCAAGAGCGGATTGAAGCTTGTCACCAATTCGGGTGAAGGAAGCCAGCGCTGAGATAAGTAAAACTTTTATGTTCTTACTGAGTTTTGCCTCCCTGGTGAAAGAAAGGTATTAGAGGATGCTGACAGGCAAGAGGGGATTGCAACTGGCCACTAATTTGGGTGAGGGAAAATAAGCTCAGAGATAAGTAAAATCCCTTTAATACTACTAAAGCTTTGCCTCGTTGGTGAAAGAAAAGCAATAGAAGCTGCTGACAGGCAAGAGGGGTTTGTAACCTGCCACTAATTTGGGTGAAGGAAAGCCAGCTTTGAGATAAGTAAAATCCTTGCTATTCTTTCTGAGCTTTGCCCCCACAGGTCTGTGGTAAGATATACCAGCACAAACATAAGACTGACTGGCGCTGTTAGTCTTGGAGCAAACATGGCCACTAAAAAAGAGGATAAGTCTAGGAAAGATAAAAGAGGGAGAAGGCAGAAGGGAAAAAAGATCTCTTCTATCTTTTCACCTCAAACAACAAGAAGCCCTGATAATTCAATATTGGGTGAAATGGAGACCTCTAAGAACCAGGCGAACAGCCCAGAAACTGGCCCCATTCATTATATTACAAAGGAATATCTGCAACATTGTATGGGAAATCAGTTAATGATGTTTAAAAACGAGCTTGATAAGCATTTTGCTGATCTAAAGGAAGATATGATGAATCTTGGCAAAAGAGTTAAAATAATGGAGGGAAAGATTGAGAGTCTGAATATAGAGGAAGATAATAGGAAAGAAGAAGTCTGCAATCTTGAAAGGAAAATGGAGTCTCTGGAAACATAAATGGCAGATATGGAGGACAGAGGGAGAAGAAAGAATATTAGAGTTAGAGGCATATCAGAGAGGATAGGACAAGCAGAGATTGGCAATTTCTTAATAGAGCTGTTTAAACATCTGGGATTACAGGACAGTAAAGAGAAGTGGATTGAAAGAGCACAAAGGGTCCTGAAACCCAAGAATCTGGGTGAAGATAAACCTCGGGATATCATAAGTAGATTCTCAACTTTCTTTCTAAGGCAAAAGGGTTTTAAAGCCACAAAGGATTTTAAGTCTGATGATGATAGATTTAAAGACCTGCAATTTTTCCAGGATCTGTCAAATGCTACTAGACAAAAAAGAGCAGCATTCAGAGTGGTGGCTACAACCTTAAGATCAAGACAGATAAGATATATATGGGGATCCCCGGTCAAAATTATTGTGTGGCTGGATAACCAATCATATGTTCTGGACTCTGTCGCAAGAGTACAAGAATGGCTGGATTTACATCCAGTTTAAGATTAATTCTAGTTCACCTGCATGCGACAATTTATAATAATTTCCCCCCGAGACAGAGGAGTTTTTCGGGCAAGTGAAGTGGGCAATGAGAGTTGGGCAGGAAGTTAAGGATGGGATGGAAGTAGGGTGAGGAGGGAGGAAGGGGGAAGGGAAGAGAAAAGAAAAATGAGACACAGAACAATATGATCCAATGACGAGGAATAGAGTGATTAGAAGTAAGGAAAAAATTGTGAAATGCCAAAGATAAATCCTGGCGCTTAAACTATAACACAGCAGCACCAATCTATGTGTTACTCTGAAAACACACGTGAAAAGAACATCAGAATAAAATAAAACCAAATAATAGGAGTGATTGGTGCGCTACAGTAAACCCCGCACGGTACAAAGAGTATATGGAAATATAATAATTGCCTGAAAGTTGTTGGTGTGGCAATGAAGTATGGACAAGGACTTCAATGTTTCATAACATATATGAGGAGATATAAAAATAGAAAAAGACCATAGTGCAATTCAATATTATAAAAAATATTGGTGCAGTATGAACAAATGCACTCACAAACGTAGTTGGTATATAGGGCATGTGACGGACCAGCTGGCACTCCGACCGAGTACCTCTGCCAATTGATGCTCCTAGTGCTTGCCGAGGACTTCAAGCACTCCAACCGACACCATCAGCACTGCAGACTTATCCCATCCCCCAAGCATGAGCCAAGGCTTCAAGAAAGGGTCAAGCAGGTCTGTTTTAATGAGCACCCAAAAGCAACAGCACTCATGCAGCCAAAAAACTCCTCCTCAGAGGAAAGCAAACTGACAGTTAAAGACAGACAGTGTTTGAAAATATGACAGTTATTAAGGGTTTTTAAACTGGTGTTCTAGGAGGGAGGGGAATAAAACAGTCAAACTAAGTCCATAAAACAGGGTTTTTTCTTCACACTCTGCATCCGAAGTGCATAGCAAAACTGCAGATCCTTTGTCAGAGCATTTAAAGGGCCAGAACCAGTCTAATAAAATCCACTATGCTCAAATAGCATACAGTTCAAATACAGGCAATAATCAATGCAAAAGTCTCTTGTGGCTACTTCTGCCACAATGCTCCCCCAGAACCAAGCCGGCATACACAGTCTGATCCCAACGGATCTGCTTGGGGATGTCCGGAGGAGTGCTCACAGATCATTTCTCGAGTTCTGTCTGTCTGGACAACCCGTCGGCGTTACCATTTTGTTTCCCTGGGCGATACTGGATGATGAAATCAAATGGGTGTAGTCAGGGGTCAAGTCCTGGGAAAAAAAGTGTGGGAACTCACACAAAATCCACTGCGACCACACACTTTTTTGCCCCTCTATTCCAGGATTTTGCCCCTCTATGCCAGGATTCTGCCCCTCTATATGCCAGGATTTTGCCCCTCTATTCCAGGATTTTGCCCCTCTATTCCAGTATTTTGCCCCTCTATGTCAGGATTTTGCCCCTCTATGTCAGGATTTGGCCCCTCTATGTCAGGATTTGGCCCCTCTATATGCCATGATTTTGCCCCTCTATATGCCAGGATTTTGCCCCTCTATGCCAGGATTCTTCCCCTCTATATGCCAGGATTTTGCCCCTCTATTCCAGAATTTTGCCCCTCTATTCCAGGATTTTGCCCCTCTATATGCCAGGATTTTCCCCTCTATGTGCCAGGATTTTGCCCCTCTATGCCAGGATTTTGTCCCTCTATTCCAGGATTTTGACCCTCTACATGCCAGGATTTTGCCCTTCTATGCCAGGATTTCGTCCCTCTATTCCAGGATTTTGACCCTCTATATGCCAGGATTTTGCCCCTCTATGTGCCAGGATTTAGCCCCTCTATGTGCCAGGATTTTGCCCCTCTATGTGCCAGGATTTTGCCCCTCTATATGCCAGGATTTTGCCTCTCTATTCCAGGATTTTGCCCCTCTATGTCAGGATTTTGCCCCTCTATATGACAGGACTCTGCCCCTCTATTTGCCAGGATTTTGCCCCTCTATGTCAGGATTTTGCCCCTCTATGCCAGGATTTTGCCTCTCTATGCCAGGATTTTGCCCCTCTATGCCAGGATTTTGCCCCTCTATATGACAGGACTCTGCCATTGCCCCTCTATTTGCCAGGATTTTGCCCCTCTATGCCAGGATTTTGCCCCTCTATGCCAGGATTTTGCCTCTATATGCCAGGATTTCCCCCCTCTATATCCCAGGATTTCCCCCCTCTATATGCCAGGATTCTGCCCATCTATATGCCAGGATTTTGCCTCTATATGCCAGGATTTCCCCCCTCTATATGCCAGGATTTCCCCCCTCTATATGCCAGGATTCTGACCATCTATATGCCAGGATTCTGCCCCTCTATATGCCAGGATTTTGTCCCTCTATTCCAGAATTTTGTCCCTCTATTCCAGGATTTTGACCCTCTATATGCCAGGATTTTGACCCTCTATGCCAGGATTTTGTCCCTCTATTCCAGGATTTTGCCCCTCTATGTGCCAGGATTTTGCCCCTCTATGTCAGGATTTTGCCCCTCTATATGACAGGACTCTGCCCCTGCCCCTCTATTTGCCAGGATTTTTCCCCTCTATTTGCCAGGATTTTGCCCCTCTATGTCAGGATTTTGCCTCTATATGCCAGGATTTTTCCCCTCTATATCAGGATTTTGCCCCTCTATATGACAGGACGCTGCCCCTGCCCCTCTATTTGCCAAGATTTTTCCCCTCTATGTCAGGATTTTGCCCCTCTATGCCAGGATTTTGCCCCTCTATGCCAGGATTTTGCCTCTCTATGCCAGGATTTCCCCCCTCTATATGCCAGGATTCTGCCCCTCTATATGCCAGGATTTTGCCCCTCTATTCCAGGATTTTGCCCCTCTATATGCCAGGATTTTCCCCTTTATGTGCCAGGATTTTGCCCCTCTGTGCCAGTCAGATACCAGGAATATTGTGCCACTCAGAGCCCAGTAATAGTGTGCAAGTCAGATACCAGGAATAGTGTGCCAGTCAGAGCCCAGTAATATTGTGCCAGTCAGATACCAGGAATAGTGTGCCAGTCAGATACCAGGAATAGTGTGCCAGTCAGATGCCCAGGAATAGTGTGCCAGTCAGAGCCCAGGAATATTATGCCAGTCAGATACCAGGAATATTGTGCCAGTCAGATACCAGGAATAGTGTGCCAGTCAGAGCCCAGTAATATTGTGCCAGTCAGAGCTCAGGAATATTGTGCCAGTCAGATACCAGTAATATTATGCCATTCAGATGCCAGTAATAGTGTGCCAGTCAGAGCCCAGTTATAGTGTGTCACTCAGAGCCCAGTTAAATTGTGCCAGTCAGATACCAGTAATATTATGCCATTCAGATGCCAGTAATAGTGTGCCAGTCAGAGCCCAGGAACATTGTGCCAGTCAGATACCAGGAATAGTGTGCCAGTCAGAGCCCAGTAATATTGTGCCAGTCAGAGCCCAGGAATATTGTGCCAGTCAGATACCAGTAATATTATGCCATTCAGATGCCAGTAATAGTGTGCCAGTCAGAGCCCAGTTATAGTGTGTCACTCAGAGCCCAGTTAAATTGTGCCAGTCAGATACCAGTAATATTATGCCATTCAGATGCCAGTAATAGTGTGCCACTCAGAACCCAGTAATAGTGTGCCAGTCAGATACCAGGAATAGTGTGCCAGTCAGATGCCCAGGAATAGTGTGCCAGTCAGAGCCCAGGAATATTGTGCCAGTCAGATACCAGGAATATTGTGCCAGTCAGATACCAGGAATAGTGTGCCAGTCAGAGCCCAGTAATATTGTGCCAGTCAGAGCCCAGGAATATTGTGCCAGTCAGATACCAGTAATATTATGCCATTCAGATGCCAGTAATAGTGTGCCAGTCAGAGCCCAGTTATAGTGGGTCACTCAGAGCCCAGTTAAATTGTGCCAGTCAGATACCAGTAATATTATGCCATTCAGATGCCAGTAATAGTGTGCCAGTCAGAGCCCAGGAATATTGTGCCAGTCAGATGCCCAGTAATATTGTGCCACTCAGAGCCCAGTAATATTGTGCCAGTCAGATACCAGGAATAGTGTGCCAGTCAGATACCTGGAATAGTGTGTCAGTCAGATGCCCAGTAATAGTGTGCCAATCACTAGTTTCTTGAGGGCCCACACCACCGCCAGGCATTCCTTTTCGATGGCGGCATAGCTCACTTCCCTGGGTCGTAGTTTCCGACTTAAGTAAGCGACTGGATGCTCGCCCCCATCGGCCCCAACTTGGCTCAGCACTGCTCCCAATCCAAACATAGAAGCGTCTGTATGAACGAGAAAGCGTTTAGTTGGATCGGGAGCGGCCAGTACAGGGGCATGAATTAGGGCAGTTTTCAGTTCTTGGAATGCCTTCTCACACTCTGGGCTCCAGGTCACTACTTTGGGTAAGTTTTTTTTGGTGAGGTCAGTAAGGGGCTTGGCTAGGGCACTATAATTAGGTACAAATTTACGGTAATACCCGGCGGTCCCTCGAAAATCTAAAACCTGAGTTTTCGTGCGAGGGGTTGGCCACTTAGCTACGGCCTCTATCTTAGCGGGTTCTGGCTTTTGCTGCCCACTGCCCACCCTGTGGCCTAAGTACTGCACTTTGGCCATCCCTACGTGGCACTTGCTGGGTTTTAACGTGAGACCTGCCTCCCTGATGCGGTCGAGGATGGCTCCTATATGGGTCAAGTGCTCATCCCAGGAGTTGCTAAATATTGCTATGTCATCTAAATAGGCGCAAGCATACTCCTGGGATCCGTCCAGTAACCGGTCCACCATCCGCTGAAACGTAGCCGGCGCATTCTTCATCCCGAATGGCATCACCTTGAATTGGTATAGCCCAAACGGGGTGACGAATGCGGACTTTGGGATGGCATCCTCGGCTAGTGGGATCTGCCAGTACCCTTTGCACAAGTCTATTGTGGTGAGGTACTGGCCCCTGGCCATTTTATCTAAGAGCTCATCGATTCGGGGCATGGGATAGGCATCTGAAATTGTTTTATCATTAAGTTTCCGGTAGTCGACGCAGAAGCGGGTGGTTCCGTCCCGCTTCGGTACCAGCACTACCGGAGAGGCCCATGGGCTATCTGAGTGTTTTATCACTCCTAGTTGTAACATTTCGTCAATCTCCTTCCGCATATGATCTTTTACGGATTCGGGTTTGCGGTAGGGGGTTTGTCGAAGAGGGTGTTGCCCTGGGGTTTCTACCCTGTGGGTAGCCAGCGGGGTATACCCGGGCTGGTTGGAGAATGTATCCCCTTTTTCCCGGATCAGCTCTAGTATTTGAGCTCGCTCTCTAGGGCTCAGCCTGTCTCCTAGCTGTACTTCCCCTAATTCGGTGTTGGCCCCCCCTTGGGCTAATAGGTCTGGTAGGGGTAGATTATCCGGGTCCTCGGCGGCCGAGGCACATATGGCAGTTACTTCTTCGGTCCGCTCGTGATAGGGTTTCAGCATGTTAACGTGGAGCATGCGTCTACCGCCTGCTCCTGTACATGGGGCAATTATATAGGTGGTGTCACATACCTGTTCCACCACCTTATAAGGGCCTTGCCAGGAGGCCTGCAGTTTGTCATTTTGGATTGGCTTCAAGATTAACACCTTTTGTCCTATTTGAAAACTGCGGTCTCTGGCTCCCCTATCGTACCATCTGCGCTGTCGTTGCTGGGCCACCTGGAGATTAGACCGTACCGTCTGGATTAGGGTCTCCAAGCGTTCCCTGAACTCTAGTACATATGGGACGATAGGGGTACCGTTACTGGTGACCGTTCCCTCCCAGTGTTCCCTAATGAGGTCTAATGGACCCCGCACTCTCCTTCCGAATAGTAATTCGAATGGCGAGAACCCCGTGGACTCCTGGGGTACCTCTCGGTACGCGAAGAGCAGATGGGGAAGAAACCTTTCCCAGTCCTTCTGGGTATCCATGAAGGTACAGAGCATTTGCTTTAAGGTTCCGTTGAACCGTTCAGAGAGCCCATTGGACTGGGGGTGATACGCTGAGTTTACAATAGGTTTCACCCCACATGTTCTCCATAACTGATGAGTGACTTCGGCTGTGAATTGGGTACCCCGATCTGAGATAATCTCTTTGGGGAACCCCATTCTGGAGAATATCCGGATTAGGGTATCTACTATAGTCTCCGCATGGATATTAGTTAGGGCTACGGCCTCTGGGTACCGGGTGGCATAGTCTACTACGGTTAGTATATACTTCTTCCCTGACGGGCTGGGTTTTGCTAGGGGTCCGATTATATCTACTGCCACTCTACTGAAGGGTTTATCTATTATGGGTAGCGAGTGCATTTTTGCCTTGTACCGGTCCCCTCTCTTCCCTACTCTCTGGCATGTGTCACAAGTTTGGCAATACTGCCGAATATCTTTGGAGACCCCTGGCCAAAAGAAGTTTTGGGTCAAACGATGCTTCGTCCTACTGACGCCTAGATGTCCTGTTAAAGGGATGTCATGGGCAATACGTAGTAATTCTTGCCTGTACTTTCGGGGCACGACTGATTGTGTGAGGGTCATGGGTACAGATCCTGCTACTACCTTCTCAGCATATCTATACAATAATCCTTTCTCCCAAGCGTATCTTTCCCCCTCCAACCCTGCCTGATTCTGTGTAACCCTATACCTGCAGGGACGGGTCGGTGACTACTTCAGTACCAAATTCTAAGGGGGGAGCCCAGGGACGAAAGGTGGGTCAGTACTGCTACTTACCGGAGCTTCAGAGTGTTTAGAATATGCGGTGATGCGGCCTGCTGCCGTGTTACCACGGGTAGCGCTTCCTGCGCGGGGTGCTGAGAAACAAAAGTGGAGGTCAGCTCCCCCAAGTCGTTGCCCAGGATGACATCAGCTGGTAAGTCCTGCATGAGGCCCACTTCCACATTCCCCGACCCCACTCCCCAATCCAAATGTACTTTAGCAGTGGGAATTTTGTAAATCGCTCCCCCTGCCACCCGGACTGCCACATATTCTCCAGTGACCTGGTGCTTGGGGACTAGGTGATTGCGAACCAGGGTTATGGTGGCCCCAGAATCGTGCAGACCCTGAAGGCGTTTTTCCTCTACGTGTACCCCTTGGCGGTATCCCTGTCGGTTGTCTACAGCTGCTTGTACTCGGTTAACCTCGTGGAAGGTGCCCAAAGATTCTTCATTAGACCGGGTCCCGAAGAAAGGTTGTCGAGGCTCACTCTGGTAGCAGTGTACTGCTGCCAGGTTTGCAGGGGAATTAGTTGGAGTATTCCACGTGGAGCGGTTTCTGTTTCTGGGACAGTCTCTCTGCATGTGGCCCTGCTGGTTACACGTGTGGCACCTGATGAAAGATCGGGCATTGTTGTACCGTGGAGGGGTTTGGTAGTTCCCACCACCCGGACGCAGTGCTGGGGTGGGGTTAATGGTGGGAGGTGGGTTAGCAGCTCCCAAGATGGACCGTGCCTGTGCCCGCTGTGCCCTCCTGGCATCTTGGTACTCGTCTGCCCACCTGGCGGCGTCAGTTAAGATGTGCGGTTTCCGATCCCTCAGCCAGTTTTGTAAATCCGGGGTTAACCCCTGGAAGAATTGCTCCAGTAGCAGTAATTGTAGCATGTCCTCCACTGTGGTTGCTTGTGCGGCTTGCACCCAACCTTTGCCCGCCCTAGTTAAGCGGTGTGCCCACTCCATGTGAGTATCTTTCTCCGTCTTTCGGCTTTCTCGGAACCGCTGCCGGTATGCCTCCGGGGTAATTGCATACCTGTCCAGGATCGCCTGCTTTACTTTCTGGTAGTCTCTGCTATCCTCGTCTGGCATGGTGCGGTAGGCTTCTGCTGCCCGGCCCGCTAGCTTACCCACCAACAGGGGTACCTGGTCGGCGGCGTTGATCTCATGTAATTGGCATAACCTCTCAAAGTCATGCAAGTAGCCATCGATATCTTCGGTCTCCACATAGTTTTTAAAAGCATGGTACGGGATTTTAGGCTTCCCCGGTACTATGTGTGGTGTGATTAGGGACCCCTCTCTGGACCTCCGGTCTGCCCGCTGCTTTTCCATTATGTATTCGTGGACATCTGCCATAATCCTTTCCAAGGTTTCTGTGGGAGGCGTACCTGGGAAAAAAGCCAGTCTGCTTTGGAGTTCTCTTCCAAACTCATTCTGTGTGCTGTCCATAAGAGGTGCTGCAGCAGCTGCCCGGTCTCCCTCCATGAGTTCAGCAATAAGGGTAGCTTTGGTTTTATTGCTGGCAATAATTCCCCTTGCTTCCAATAGTTCTTTTAGCGTGGCCCGTTTCAAGTTGGTATAGTCTGTCCCCATTCACTATCCGTTCGGGTATATTCACATACCCTTTCCTTTCGGTTCCATACGAAATAGCAAATTTCCCAAATGGCTGTACCTGCCGAATAACGGTCTGCTGTGAGGTTTGAATCCCGTCGCTGCCACCAATTGTGACGGACCCGCTGGCACTCCGACCGAGTACCTCCGCCAATCGATGCTCCTAGTGCTTGCCGAGGACTTCAAGCACTCCAACCGACACCATCAGCACTGCAGACTTATCCCATCCCCCAAGCATGAGCCAAGGCTTCAAGAAAGGGTCAAGCAGGTCTGTTTTAATGAGCACCCAAAAGCAACAGCACTCATGCAGCCAAAAAACTCCTCCAGTGTTTGAAAATATGACAGTTATTAAGGGTTTTTAAACTGGTGTTCTAGGAGGGAGGGGAATAAAACAGTCAAACTAAGTCCACAAAACAGGGTTTTTTCTTCACACTCTGCATCCGAAGTGCATAGCAAAACTGCAGATCCTTTGTCAGAGCATTTAAAGGGCCAGAACCAGTCTAATAAAATCCACTATGCTCAAATAACATACAGTTCAAATACAGGCAATAATCAATGCAAAAGTCTCTTGTGGCTGCTTCTGCCACAGGGCACATCAGATATCAGATAGAATCTTCTCTCTTCCCCATATGGTCCTCACATATAACAGAGTGAAACGAGGAGATAGGTGATTAGTAATAAGAAAAGATATTTAATAAAACGGAAAAATAGTATCTTACATAGAAGATCTCAGCATCAGGCTTCTCCACGAAAAAGTCCCAAGACAAAGTCTTTCAATCCCAATAATCTGGAAGGTATAGCAGTATTAGTAGGCACGCTACGCGTTTCGCCTTAAAACAGGCTTCCTCTCGGCGTGTGTCTACCATACTGCTTTAGTTCTCTTTAAATATGGTGTGTCTTCGCGCGTCTTCTGTATGCGCATACTTCCGGGTTTCTTCAGCGGTTTCTTCAGCGGTGACGTCATTGCGACTCTGTCGCCTAGCGTGAGTTGGATGGTATCTCGCGAGACTTAATTCTCTGCAGGCATAATAGTCTCAAACGGAACAGAAAGTAGTTCTTTACCACACGGACACCAATGCAAGAATATTGTGTACAGTATTACTTCTTGCAAGAACATATATATGTGTCCATATATGTTTCATAATATGCAAAAATAATATGCAAAATAAAGAAAAAATAATAAAAAAGGAAAATATGTTTAAGAATATTAAAAATGTTTTAATTTAATAAAAAATATTTTAAAATATGTAAATGCGTATTATGTGTGCAGGAGCATAATACCATATATGTTTTTATGAAATAGGCATTTACATATTTTAAAATATTTTTTATTAAATTAAAACATTTTTAATATTCTTAAACATATTTTCCTTTTTTATTATTTTTTTTATTTTATTAAATATCTTTTCTTATTACGAATCACCTATCTCCTCGTTTCACTCTGTTATATGTGAGGACCATATGGGGAAGAGAGAAGATTCTATCTGATACCTGATGTGCCCTATATACCAACTACGTTTGTGAGTGCATTTGTTCATACTGCACCAATATTTATTATAATATTGAATTGCACTATGGTCTTTTTCTGTTTTTATATCTCCTCATATATGTTATGAAACATTGAAGACCCTGTCCATACTTCATTGCCACACCAACAACTTTCAGGCAATTATTATATTTCCATATACTCTTTGTACCGTGTGGGGTTTACTGTAGCACACCAATAACTCCTATTATTTGGTATTATTTTATTCTGATTAGAAGTAAACTAGGGGAGAGGGGAATAATTTATAATTATATTTAAATTTCACTTAAACATGTTTGAGGAGATACAATGGAAGTAATAGAGAAATGAAATGAATAGATAAGGATTAGAAGTCCACTGAGATAATTAATATAATTTGATACAGAAAGTTAAAATTCACAGGGAAAGATTTAGGGGAGGAGGAAGAAAGGGGGATGGGGAGGAGGGAAGGGGAAGAAAGGGAAGAAGGGGATGAGGAGGAGGGAATTACACTCAGAATAGGAGGCTGTTTCGATCACAATGTAATTAGAGATGAGTATGAACACTGAAGTGGATGAGAGAGGGATTTTGTCATGATTGAACAAGGGGAACATAAAGGGGGATGGGAGGAGGAGAAGGTGGGTCATATAACATAGTTGGTTGAAGACATATTATTTTATTTTATTTTATTGTTTTGTTTTGTCCACTTCCACTTTTTGACCCGAAAGGTAATTCCACTGTCCTCCGGGGGATTAGTAGGATAATAAGCCCAAAGGAATTTATTGGGGGCTATGGATTTCTTTCTTTCCCTGAAGGGGAGGTTTAGGGAACCGGTTTATTCCTGAGGCATAAAGGTTTATTCCTGAGGCCCAAAGAAAGGAGAGAAATGATCCAGGATAGGCTCTTTAGTTGGTGTGAATGATGTGGTTGCTGAATGGGAGGTTGGGTGTGATTGGTGCCTGAGGCCTGGTCGACCCCTGACCGGCCCCCCTTGTTGCCCATGGCTGAGGGGATAAAAATTATGTCCCTGAATGTTCAGGGATTGAACTCTCCCCAAAAGCGTCTTAAATTACTAGATTTATTGTTTCAGGACAAAATCGATGTGGAATGCATTCAAGAAACACACCTAAGGAAAGAGGATACTGCACAATTAAATAATAAGAAATATACAGTAATAGTATCCGCTTCTTTTGGTAATAAAAAAGTAGGGGGTTTGCCATACTAGTGTCTAATGCAGTAGGACTGGAAGCAGTGTACACCCTAAGTGACCCTAAAGGCAGGTTTACCTTTGTGGTTTGTAAAATAGATGATAGGCTATTTTCCTTTCTAAATGTATATGCTCCAAATAAAAGGCAGGTACATTTCCTGAGATATATTCTAGAGAAAATCCAGGGATACATAAAGGGGACATTCCTTTGTATGGTAGATTTTTACTGTGTAGTGGACAATACAGTGGATAGATTAAACACAGATGGAAGTGGAATTGATAACAGACATAGAGTTTTGGCCAGAAGCATTCCGGGACACACTGGGTAGATTCAGACTTTATGACATCTGGAGGACTTTGAATCCTATGGGAAAAGATTATACTTTTTATTAAAATCGGCATAAATCATTCTCCATACTTGACATGTTTTTGACAAAAGCTGAAATAATTAAGGATTGCAGATATATTATAATCGGAAATGTTGCATGGTCGGATCACGATCCAGTGTGTCTCGGAATTAATACAATTTTTTATAGAGGAAGAAGTACATGGAAGCTGAAGGAATCTATATTAATACCAGAGGAAAAATTTAAAAAGATTGAGGTGCTATCCAGACAATTCTTTGAGGAAAACATCAATTGTGGGGTCTCTTCAACAAATATATGGGGGGCATAAAAGTGCGTAGTTAGAGGACAGTTGATAGCTTTGGAAGCCTCATTAAGGAAAAAATATAATAAGACTCATGCCGATTTGTACATAGCTTTGAGTGACCTAAAGAGGAAATGTGTCATCTCTGCGGACCCTGCCTTAATTATGGAAATGGAAAGAACTAAGAGAGAACTAGCGACCTGGTCCAATATTAAAGTTAATAAGATTGTTTTAAAATTGAAGCAGAAATGGTATTACGCTGGAAGGAGAGCAGATAAGATCCTCATAAACCAATTGAAGAAGAAACATGTAAAGGACAGGATCTTTAAAATTCTACACGAGGGGAAAGAATATTGTAACCCCAAAGAGGTAGGAGAGGTATTTTGGGACTTTTACTCTTGTCTATATAACCTCCCAAAACAATCATCAGATAGAGAGGCTATTAGGAAGTACTTAAGGGAATCAGGTTTACCAAAACTTGCTGAAGAGCACAAGAAGAGTTTAGACGTCCCCATTAAGGAAGAAGAGGTATTTACGGCTATATAAACACTGAAGGTGCATAAGGCACCAGGTCCAGGTAGGTTTTCTGGGATTTTCTCTAAAAAAATTATTAGTATAGTAACACCACACCTAACAGCATTGTTTAATGAGTGTGTTTCAGTTTGGCGTTTCCCTCTGGAGATGCTGAAAGCAGCTATTTTACCCATTCTGAAACAGGGGAAAGATAAGTCTAGGATTACTAACTTTCTGCCTATTTCACTTATCAATACAGACACAAAAATATACTCTGCAATTCTGGCAGAATGCTTGAAGGCTGTTTGCCCTGAATTGATCCATAGGAATCAAATGGGATTTGTTAGCAACCGTAACCCAGAGGATAACTCCAGGAAAATCATAGATCTGGTAGATTATGCTTCAGCTAATAAAATGCCCTCTATGTTATTGTCATTAGATGCTGAAAAGGCTTTTGACAGAGTTGGATGGACCTTCCTCGAAGAAACATTGGGAGCCTTTGGCTTTGGAGAGGGTCTTGTCCGCTCTGTCGTGGCTAGGGTTGCCACCTGGCCGGTATTTTATTTGGAGTTCAAACTTAGCTTGTACGCTGATGATATTCTTATTTCATTATATGACCCGAAACATTAATTTTCTAATGTACTGAGAGAAATTTATATATTTGGAGGGTACTCCAATTATAAATTGAACATAACTAAGACACAAGCAATGGGAATTGCTCTATAGGATTCAACACGGGAGACTCTAAAGGCCGATTATGATCTCAAATGGTAGATGACAGGGATAAACTATCTGGGTACGATTATACCAAAAGAAGTAAAGACAATAACAGAGATAAATTACTCTATTCTTATGAAGGAACTCTTGATCCTATTTGACGAGTGGAAGGGACTCCCTATTTCCTGGTTAGGTCGCATGAATATAGTCAGATCATATGTATTAACCAAGTGGCTATATATGCTTCGTATGATACTGGTACAACTTCCACTAATATGGGCTGGGCATTTTCAGACGACAATTGATAAATTTATATGGGCAGCGAAAAAAGCCAGGATTTCCAGGAAGTTGTTGTCAACTAATAAAAAAGAGGGGGTTTGGGGGTGCCTAGTCTGTTGAGATATGCTCAAGCCAGTTTGATAATCCAAGCTCTTAAATTGCAATATGGCCACAGTAAACAAGAAGATTAGTATTATATCGAACAAGAACTAATAGGGATGTCAAATTTGGAGTGTTTGTTATGGTTGAAACAAGAGAAAGTTAAAATGTTAAGATATACACAGTTCCCAATAGGAATTCAGAACTTTGTGGAGGTATGGCTCCCGTTTAATGAGAAGCTGGGATTAAAAGATAAAATATTGCTGAGTTCCCCTTTGGAAATTTTACAATATAACATCCCATACCTAAAGTTAAACAATTGGCTGAACTAGGGTGGCCGATTTACTAGAAAGTAATAAAATGAAAACAGCTCGCCAAATAATGGAGTTCATAATTACATCTAGGGAAATATTCTCTATAATGAGGATTGTTTCGTACCTAAGATCTCATCTCTATAGGTATGAGGATCAGCAGATAGCAAGCCAACTGATGGAGATGTTTGATCTAGCACGCAGGGAAAAGAGTTTGACAAAGGCATATTATCTGCTAGAGGACTTGACAAGTAAGGTTGTCCCAGTACCTAGGAAAGTATGGCAGCAAGATCTGAACATACAATTAACTGAATCAGAATGGGTGAACAGCCTCAGGAGCATAAATAAATCTACCCACTGTTTAAATATGGTAGAACTGCACTTTAAGGTTATGTTCAGATGGTATTTTGTGCCCGTTAAATTAGCCAAATTCAGTCAGGATAATACAACAATGTGCTGGATATGTAAGGAGGAGAAAGGCACTTATGTACATATGTGGTGGGCGTGTAAAGGGATTACTAAAACATGGGAGGAGCTTTTTTGTTTAATCTCGAACACTTTGGAGAGGAATGTCACCCCTTCACCTCAAAAAGCTCTACTACATATGGATTTGTAATGTATTCCTTTCAAGCATAGAATGTGGGTGATTTAATGTCTTCTGGCCATGAAAATTGTTCTGGCAAGAAGATGGACAACAGGAGATTATTAATATCGAAATGGATTAAAAATCAAATAAATCTGCAGTGTGAAATGGAGAAAGGATACTTCTTTATACTACAGAGGATAAAAGTATTTTATGGAATTTGGCAAAAATGGCTGGGTGAAATTCCTAGGGACGCAGATGGGGAGGCGATGAGCAGGATGTGATATAGCGGAAGCTGGGGGGGGGGGGGGGCGAATGGCTTCGGGCACCAAGGAGGAGGGTATGGATGATGGGTTGAAAGGATGGCTGATGGAGGTATTTATAAGGAAGAGAGTAGGGGAAGGCGGTTGAAGTCGAGATAGACTCTATGATATTCTTTGTTGATTACTGCAGACTCTATAAAGTGTTTTTTGAAAATGGGAGTGTTTCCAAGACTCATAGGGAAATTATGCTTATGAGGGTAATTTAAGAAATAAGAGACACAAAGATGTGCTGAATAAAGTAGGGGTGATGACTCCCATTATCGTACCTAGTACAGGTACGATAATGGGAGTCATCACCCCTACTTTATTCAGCACATCTTTGTGTCTCTTATTTCTTAAATTACACTCATAAGCATAATTTCCCTATAAGTCTTGCAAACACTCCCTTCTTTTCTTTTTTGACACTCAGTACGAGTGTCAAAAAAGAAAAGAAGGTCTCAGCAGGTTGAAAAATCAAGTCTGTGTAAGGCCTCACCCAGTTTGCAGACTCATCCAAGATGTTCAGGTAATCTCAGTATACTTTTTCTTTGCTCACTTGTTTATTTCCTATGCTCGCTCCTGCTTTTGCTTTCCTCTCTGGTCTTGCTTAATACCTATGCTCGTTCCTACCTTTGTTTTGTATACGTGTAACAATATAGAAAAAAGGACGAGCAAAAATAGTGCCAACAAAGTATATAATAGCTATGTGTATATATAAAGTGGGTGTCCACTGTGAACTAGCAGCCTAACCTAAAAAACAGACAGCTTCGAAACTGTAGGTAAATAGTGTAGCGAACAGGGGAAAGATCAGGCGCTCTGTACATAGACACTTGAATACAAAAATATAAAAGAATATAATAGATATGGTAATAAAAATTAATAAATAATGACGTGCATAAATACACAATAATCGTGCAAAAAATGTGCAAATGTGCATAAAAAATCAAAGCATTCACAATAAAATCTGCAAATAAATGAAATAGGAAAACACAATATCCGTGCCGCATGTGCAAATGTGCTTAAAATACATACAACGATTGATTCATGTGTAATATACTTGGAAAAACACACAACCATAGATCTTAATCTATGTGCAATATGTGCAAGGGTTTCTTTCGGTTTATAGAATGGGGCTCGAGTTGTTTCATTCATAACTGGCTCGGTTTATCTCTTTTGAGCCATTGCGCATGTGTTGTCCGAGTAAAGGTGCCAGTCTTCGGTTTACATGATTCGAATTTAGGAGATGCGGCACCACACTCGGATTATTTTCAATACGAACTACATCTGCGCATGCGCAGTTAGCGCATATACAATACGAACTTCAGATTCGTTTTTTCAATACACGAACCTGTTCTTTTAATGAATGTTAGTTAAGCCGAATGATTCGGTTTTTAAATACTTCGGATCAATTTTTTTAAAACGATCTGTAAGAGGACATTAATCTGACGGACATATATAAAGGAGAACTTTTCCCGGGACCTGTTATCCCCCTGAGGAAGTCCAAAGGACGAAACGCGTTGGGTGACTTTTTGTTCCTGTGAAGCCACCGTATTCATCGTGTGTGCCTTGTTTGCAGATTTTATTGTGAATGCTTTGATTTTTTAGGCACATTTTTTGCACGATAATTGTGTATTTATGCACGTCATTATTTATTAATTTTTATTACCATATCTATTATATTCTTTTATATTTTTGTATTCAAGTGTCTATGTACAGAGCGCCTGATCTTTCCCCTGTACGCTACACTTTTGTATACGTGTAACTTGTTCATCCCTCTCTCGCTCGGCCACAGGTGGCGCTTCCACAAAGTGGTAACCCTTCCCTTGCTTGGCCACATATTGGTATCCCCCACAGAGTGGCATCCCTCTCTAGCTCGGCCACATAGTGGTATCCCCCACAGAGTGGCAAACCTTGCCTTGCTTGGCCACCGACTGGTACTCCCCCAGAGTGGCACCTTCCGATTCCGGCTACAGTCTAGATCCTACCCTGTTCCAGAATAGCCCCTACCTGTGAGCACTCCGTGACATATGACCAGGGAATCTGTACGTGTGATAACTTCTCTTCCCTTAAAGAAGTTATCCAGAAAAACAGTAGTGCTGGTCACCTCCGGAGGATGTAATTGTAGGCTAAGTCTGCACTTATGCCCTGTATCCTGATTCCCTGTATTTCTCAGCGCTGTCTCAGATCTGTTATACTCTCATGTTCCTTTACTTTAGTTTCTGCTCTGATCCATTTCTGGTTTTCTTGCTCTCTGTTACTATTATCGCTCTACTATTGCTCCTTTCCAGGTTTTCTTAGTTTCCTCTTACTTAGTTCCACTCTAAATGCAACCAAACACACATTTACTCTGTTTGCTTCCTTCAGCTCTGCAGGTATTGTCTATGGTTGTATGTCTGTGTATTGTTATTTGTTTGTTTCAATTTTAGCGTAGGGGCTTGCCTCATTGTAAGGTACCTTGACGGGGTTGGCAAGCTTAACATTATGGCCATAATTAACCAAATCCTTACTGTTTGAGTGTTAGGTCAGTTCCTGCATGTTTGTTTGTGTATGTATGTATATATATATATATATATATATATATATATATATATATATATATATATATATGTTCTCTTATCCTCTCTCCCTGAAACACCTGAGGATCTCAGCTCCTCTTCTCTCACCCCATGTCCAGCTTGGTTCCCCTTATGAAGCATCTGAGGATCCCGGCTCCTCACTCCATCCCTTGTGTTCCTGTAGCCCTTACCCTGTCCTCCTCTGTATGTTGGTCTGTGTTATATATGTATCTCTGTATATCTCCTTAGTTATTGCTTATCCTTGTATGCTTTCGTTCTCCCTTTACACCTTGCTCTGTCCTGCAGCTCTGCCTCCCTTTGTACTTGTTTTGCTCTGCTTGGCTCATCTCTTTTCTTTATCCTGCTGCATCCTGCTAACCTTTTCTAGTTATACTCCATGCTTGCTGCAGGATGTTTGCAGGATCACTTCAGTTATCCCCTAAGCATCCCTGGATTCCACAGCTGCTTCACAGGGCTTGGGAACGTGGCTGCATGAACTTGGGGGTCTCAAACCACTGACGGATTGCAGTTACCCAGCACCAGGCCCTGTGTCTCCATTTCCAGCATATTGAACTCCTGCATCGGGCGCTCAGGGTCCCATAACCTCCTTGACCCGTCCCTGACATAAAGCATATAGTCAGGGGCCTGACAGTCTGTCTCCAGAATATCTCCAGAAGACACTCTTTGAAAAGTAGCTCTTAGAAGAGCAGCCAAGCTAATTTCCACTATGCCTTATATACACAACACACACCTACAAGCACATTCCCCAAGGAAGGTTTTAACCCCTTCGCAACAATGGACGTGTCAGGCACGTCCTGCAGTGAAACCGGTTTTCACGATCAACGATCGCGAAAACTGCTTTAATGGTGCTGGTATATTGCCTTGATGTCGAGGCAAAAGCCAGCATCAACATTTCCTATCTGGGGAACCCACGATCGCCCCACGGAGCATGCTCCATCAGTATGGCTATGCTCTCTGGTGGTCTGAGCTTCGGAAGTGAAAGTAACTTCACTTCCGTCGCTCTGAACATGCTGCTTGACTGCCCCTAGAGGCAGCCAAGCAACATTTCAATGTTAAAAAAAGAAAGAAAGAAAGATTTAATTGGCTTAAAACTAGTATTATGTTAGATTAGCCTATAGGGTTTAAATTAAATAATTTTTAGCATAACGGATAGGGTTATGTAGCGGAGCTGCAATATTAAATCCCAATATCTCCGCTTGTCAAATAAGGTAATCCAAGTAAAGCGCTGGAAAGTAAGGCAATATCCCAAATTCCCCAGTAACCGGACGAAACACAGTTCTGGGAGTCAACTGAGAAGTTTATTCACAGCTCCAGCATTTATGCAATTCCCCATGCAAGGGGTTTCCTTAATCCCCTTCCAGGGGCTATACAGTAGTGGACTACATGGGAAACTGAAAATACAGGACATTTCTCCCACCATGCACTGCTGTACGGGAGGGGCACTCCCACTAGATAATCCTGTTAAGTGGATTATCCCTCCGTACAGCAGAACCGGGTTTTAACATAAGAATATATAACTTTGACATTAACACGAATACATTTTTACACCAGGTTAACACAGCTATTTCAGACAACCTTTAAATGTTCTGCAATATGACCTAAAGTGGCTAGGTTTGCCACAATGCTCCAACAGAACCAAGCCGCCATACACAGTCTGATCCCAACGGATCGGCTTGGGGATGTCCGGAGGAGTACTCACAGATCACTTCTCAAGGTCAGTCTGTCTAGATAAACCGTTGGCGTTACCGTTTTGCTTTCCTGGGCGGTAATGAATAGTAAAGTCAAAAGGCTGCAGCGCCAAACTCCAGCGCAGCAGCCTGGCATTGTCCCCTGCCACACGGTTCAGCCACACCAACGGGTTGTGATCTGTGAGTAGGGAAAAAGGTTGTCCATATAAATAAGGCTGCAACTTTTTGAGGGCCCACACCACGGCCAGGCATTCTTTCTCAATGGCGGCGTAGCTCACTTCACGGGGTAATAACTTTCGGCTTAAGTAAGCTACGGGATGTTCTCCGCCATCTGCTCCAACTTGGCTTAGGACTGCTCCCAATCCAAATATTGAAGCGTCTGTGTGGACAAGGAATCGTTTAGTTGGATCAGGAGCAGCAAGTACAGGTGCCTTGGTTAAAGCAGTCTTGAGTTGTTGGAACGCCTGATCACACTCTGGGGCCCAGATGACCTGTCGAGGAAGGTTTTTGCGGGTCAAGTCAGTCAGTGGTTTGGCCAGGGCACTATACTTGGGTACAAATTTTCGGTAGTACCCTGCAGTACCCAGGAAGGCAAGCACTTGGGTTTTTGTAGGCCACTTAGCTACTGCTTACATTTTTGCTGGTTCGGGCTATTGCTGTCCACTCCCTACCCGGTGGCCCAGGTACTGCACCTCTGCCATCTCTATGGGACACTTGCTGGGCTTTAGCGTCAACCCTGCCTCTCCGATACGGTCAATGACTGCTCCAATATGTCGCAGGTGGTCTGACCAGGTCTGGCTATAGATGGCGATATCATCCAGGTATGCACATGCATACTCCTGGAACCCATCCAGTAGCCGATCCACCATCCGTTGAAAGGTAGCCGGAATGGCATGACGCGAAACTGATACAAGCCAAACGGGGGGACAAACGCCGACTTGGGGATGGCATCCTTGGCTAGTGGAATTTGCCAGTACCCTTTGCATAAATCTATTGTAGTAAGGTACTGGCCTCGTGCCATTTTGTCTAGCAGCTCGTCTATCCGGGGCATCAGGTAGGCATCAGACACTGTTTTGTCATTTAGCCTTAGCCGGTAGTCTACACAAAAGCGTGTTGTGCCGTCCTTCTTGGGTACCAGCACTACTGGCGATGCCCAGGGGCTATAGGAATGTTCAATAACCCCTAGCTGCAACAATTCCTCAATTTCCTTCCTCATATGTTCCCTGACCGCTTTCGGGATACGGTTTGGGGTCTGCCGCATAGGTAGCTGTCCGGGGGTCTCAACTCGGTGAGCAGCTAGCGGGGTGTACCCTGGTAAATTGGAGAAAGTGGCTCCCTTAGCCGCGATTAACTCCTGTACCTGGGCACGCTCCTGAGGACCCAGCTGAACACCTGTGGAGGCCTCTGCCTGATCTTCCTGCTCTAATAAGTCAGGGAGTGGAAGATTCTCCTGATCCTCAGAGGCTGAAGCGCATATAGCCGCCACGTCCTCTATCCTCTCGTGGTAGGGTTTGAGCATATTCACGTGGAGCATGCGTCTCTTCCCTGTCCCTGAGCAGGGGCCAATCACATAGGTGGTGTCACATCTCTGTTCCACCACCTGATAGGGGCCTTGCCAGCTGGCCTGCAGCTTGTCCTTGCGAACAGGTTTTAAAATCAAAACTTTCTGTCCCACGTGAAAGCTGCGGTCTCTGGCTCCCCTATCATACCAACGGCGCTGGCGTTGTTGGGCCGCCTGGAGGTTGGTCCATACGGTCTGGGTTAGTGCCTCCAAGCGGTCCCTGAACTCCAGCACATATGGTACAATGGGTGTCCCATCTGTACTACTTTCCCCCTCCCAGTGCTCCCTAATAAATCTAAAGGTCCTCGCACCCTTCTCCTAAACAGTAGTTCAAAGGGAGAAAAGCCCGTGGACTCTCTGTAGGCGAATAGCAGATGGGGTAGGAATCGCTCCCAGTCCTTATGGGCCTCTCCAAAGGTACGGAGCATCTGCTTTAACGTCCCATTAAACCTTTCACATAACCCAATAATTAGACTGCGGGTGGTACGCAGAGTTCACGATAGGCTTAATGCCACATATTCTCCATAGTTGGTGGGTCACCTCGGCCGTGAACTGTGTACCCCTATCCGATATGATATCCTGGGGGAAACCCACTCGGGAGAATACTTTCATTAAGGCCTCGGCCACTGTCTCGGCGTGGATTTTAGAGAGGGCTGCTGCTTCGGGGTACCGGGTGGCGTAATCGACTATGGTCAAGATATATCTCTTGCCGGAGGGACTGGGTTTTGGTAAGGGCCCTACTATATCTACACCCACTCTACTAAATGGTTCTTCTATGATGGGCAGTGGGCATAATTTGGCCTTGTGGCGGTCACCCCTCTTGCCTACTCGTTGACAGATGTCACATGTCTGGCAGTACTGCCGCACATCCTTGGATATACCCGGCCAGAAAAAGGTGTGGGTCAAGCGGTATCTGGTGCGAGTCATCCCCAGATGCCCAGACAAGGGGATGTCGTGAGCGATCCGAAGAAGTTCCTGTCTATATTTCTGGGGGACCACTAGCTGTCTAGTAGTCACATTCACAGATTCCCCCACTACCCTTTCAGAAATGCGGTACAGTAACCCCTTTTCCCAGGTATACCGTTCTACCTCTAATCCGGCCTGGTCGGACATCACCCTATCCCTGTATACTTTTAACGTGGGGTCTATCTCCACCTCAGCCTTAAATTCAATTGGGGTATCCCAGGTGACACGGGTCATAGGAGGGTCACTGTCTCTTACCTGAGCCTCAGAGTGCGTTGCTGGAGCCATGGTGCGAGCCTGTTGCCTTGTGGTTACTGGGTGGGCCTCTTGGAGTGGAGCTTGAGGAATAAAGGCGGAAGTCATTCGACCCAGGTCGTTCCCCAATACGACATCCGCTGGCAGTTTCTGCATCAGGCCCACCTCTACCATGCCCTTCCCAACACCCCAATTCAAATGTACTTTGGCGGTGGGTAATCTGTATACCGCTCCCCCTGCTACTCGCAGTGCTACAGACCCGCCGGTGTGTGCGGAGCCTGGAACCAAATGAGGGGCTACCAGAGTCAGAGTGGCTCCCGAATCCCGGAGCCCTTGGACCTCTTTCTCTTCCAGGGTTACTAGCTGGCGATGGTGTTGCCTGTTGTCTGTGGCTTGTACCGATATCACATCGTGTAGTATCCCCAGGGGCTCTTCGGTCTGATTAAAAAGTATCTCCTGGGTTGCTGGCTCCGCTCTTGGTGCTGGGTTCTGCCGTACCTGGCTCCATGCTTGGCGGCTCCTGTTCTGGGTACACTCTCTCGCCTTGTGGCCCCATTGTTTGCACGTATGGCACTGGATATTCGCTCTGCCATTATATCTGGGTGGTGGAGTGTGCCCCCCGGGGTTGGCCGGAATGGGGTCGCTGTAGGTGCAGTAGGGGTAGCTGTGTGAGGTTGAGCGGTGGGTCGAGGGTACCCTCGGTTGAGGTTACCGTGATGCCTCCTGGCGTCATAGTGCAGGTCGGCTAGTCGTGCAGCTTCGGTTAGGGTGAGGGGTTTTCTATCTCTGACCCATTCCTGTGCCTCTGGAGACAGGCCATTGAAAAACTGTTCTAACAGCAGCAATTGCCGTAACTCCTCCATGGTGGTTGCTTGACTGGCTTGTATCCACCCCTGGGAGGCTTGGTCCAGTTTGTGGGCCCACTCTGCGTGGGAATCTTTCTCTGGTTTGCGCAACCCTCGAATCTTGCGCCGGTATGCCTCTGGGGTAATGGCGTATCTTTCCAGTATAGCCTGTTTCACCCGGGCATAATCTTTGCTGTCCTCCCTGGGTACAGCCCAATAGGCTTCTGCTGCCCGACCTGACAGTTTGCCCGCCAGTAAAGGTACCCACACTGCCTGCTCCAAATCATGCAAGTCACATAGCCTCTCAAAGTCTTGTAGATACCCATCAATCTCGTCCTTCTCTTCACTGAACATTTTAAACGCATGGTATGGGATCTTAGGCCTGTCTGACGACTGAAGCAGTAATAGACTCTGCTCTGGGAGGGGCATCCTGCGGTCCATGTGCCATCACATACTCCGGCACATCCACCATCAGTACTGTCAGTATTTCCAGGGGTACTGGCTGGGGTAAAAATTCCATCCTGGTCCTCATTTCCTTTTGGAAGAGGGTTTCCTCCATGGCTGGTGGGGGTGTAACGCTGCGAGCTCTGTCTCCCTCCATCAATTCAGCAATCAGCACAGCTTTTGGCTTATTGCTGGCTATCTTACCCCTGGCTTCCAGTAGTTCCTTTAACGTCTGCCGTTTCAATGCAATGTAGTCTGTCTCCATTCACCTCTGTGTTCGGTTCTTTGTTGCATCCGAATTGCCATTCACTTTCCTGTTCGGTAGTTTCAATTACCCAAACACCGCTTTTCGGCTGTAAGGTTGGATCCCTCCGCTGCCACCAATTGTAGTGGAGCTGCAATATTAAATCCCAATATCTCCGCTGGTCAAATAAGGTAATCCAAGTAAAGCGCTAGAAAGTAAGGCAATATCCCAAATCCCCCAGTAACCGGACGAAACACAGTTCTGGGAGTCAACTGAGAAGTTTATTCAATTCCCCATGCAAGGGGTTTTCTTAATCCCCTTCCAGGGGCTATACAGTAGTGGACTACATAGGAAACTTAAAATACAGGACATTTATCCCACCATGCACTGCTGTACGGGAGGGGCACTCCCACTAGATAATCCTGTTAAGTGGATTATCCCTCCGTACAGCAGAACCGGGTTTTAACATACGAATATATAACTTTGACATTAACACGAATACATTTTTACACCAGGTTAACACAGCTATTTCAGACAACCTTTAAATGTTCTGCAATATGACCTAAAGTGGCTAGGTTTGCCACAGGTTAAAATTAAATTTAAATTAAAATATATTAAGGGATAGCATAAGGGTTAGAGTTGGGGTTAAATTTAGTGTTATGGTTAAATTTAGGGTTGGGGTTGGGGTCAAAAGGTCAATATAGGAAAAAAACAAAAACCACTATTTTTGGTTTTTGCCCCATAACTCGCAAAAAAAATAGCCAAAAATTCTGAAACATGCATATTTCTGAACTCGGGACAACATTTAGAAACTATTTAGACAGAGTCTTTTTTAATGATTGTATTTGTGTAAATTATATTTTAGGTCAAATTTAGAAAAAGTGGTTTAATAATATTTTTATGATTTTTTTGTAGTAAATTATAAAATATGATAAACATAATGGTATCTAATGAAAGCCCTTCTTATGATGATAAAAACAACATATAATTTGTGTGGGTACAGTATGTGTGAGACACTGCTCTGCTTCAAGGGGAGGGGCTGGACCTTGCACCCGGGGAGATCTGCCACCTCCCAGGCTGCTCCACAGCGGCCGTGTAGAGGGCTGGTTAGGGGTGATCATCTCCCCAGCCAGTGCCTCTACCGGCATTTTTTTTTTACTCCAGGGCTTGTGCCCCTGCCGCTGCGGCGCCCTAAGGCGGCTGCCTGAGCAGCCTTACGGTGGCACCAGCCTTGTCCAGGGGTGTCCAAGTTTTTTCTGTGGTGGGCCACTTAAACAAAATTATACGTGTGCATGGGCCGAATTCATTTTTCATTCAGAGAAAATTATTTATATATATTTTCTGGCAAATATATATATATGTACACAAAATCCAAAGAGATCAGCGCACTCACCTCAAAGCAGGTAGGAGAAATCTCTTAAAGCTATAGGTTTCATTAAAGCTACTTAAAAACACCTTTCTTGCTAAGATACCAAAATTGGAGATTTGGTTACATATTTTACCATATTATGTTAAGCCCACGACCACGTCAAAGTACTCCAATATTGGTGGGTCCTAACACTAAATACTGTTGCTTATGGGGCATAATCTCTCCTGTGTATTGCTTACCAGGGACCAAAAAGGCCTTCCTATTGTACAATACAGAGACACTCCTGCAATTTATAGGTCTGGACACCACTTACAGTAGACCAGGCCTCTGGTTTAGCACCCCTCCCCATCACAGGTGCTCCATAAGTGGTGTCCAGACCTATAAATTACAGGAGTTTTTGCAAAAAAATCCTCAATTTTATCAAAGCCTTTATCAGTCAGAACTTTACTTATGTCAAACAATATTTTATTATTTGCAGGTATAAATGCAGATGCGACCCCTGCACCAACAATAGTTCTGCCACTGGTGATAAGATATAGTTATGAGATAATAAAATGATTTTGGAAAAATGCATTCCTTGTTTTTATATTCCTCCTCTGCCCCCTTTACTCAACTTTTCCTGCCATTCTTTCATTACTGCCACCACATCCCTTACATTGCACCCACAGCACCTAACTTGCCACAGGACCACCTTGCACCCATGTGACTTGCCACAACACCCAGCTTGCACCCACAGGTCTAGCCAGAGCACCCAAGTTGCACCCACAGGTATTGCCAGAGAATCCAAAATGCACCCACAGGTCTTGCCAGAGCACCTAGATTGCACCAACAGGATTGTGCTCTTACATAGCCAGCCTGTACCACTCGGTCCTGCTCTCTTACACAGTCTGATGTTACGCTATCCAGACAGACTCTCTTAAATAGATCTGATCTCATACATCTTCCATTACTGCTCTCGCCAACCACCCTGAAAGGTACTATCTCACTACTCCCAGCCTTGCACTCTCTCCCACTGTACAAGCCATCTCTCTCCCACTATCACTCCTCCAAGCCATCCCTCCCATCCCTGAACTTTCTCCCACTTTCACGCCTCCAAGCCATCTCTCTCCCTGCTCTGCACTCTCTGCCACTCTCACTCTTCCAAGTCATCTCTCTGCCAACCTTTTCAATTTTCTCCCATCTCTCTCTCTCTCCTCTTTCTCTCTCTCCCTTCTTAAAAATCTGACCCCCAGACTTCGCAATCTGACGCAAAGACTTGCCAATTTGAACCCCACACTTCCCAATATGACCCCATATTCCCAGTCTGACCCCCACACTTCCCAATGTGAACACTTATTCCCAATCTGACCCCTTCTTCCAATCTGCATTCAGGACTTACCCCATCTTTGAGCTCAGAACTTGCTCCAGCACCATCCTTGGGCTGAGGACTTGCTACATCATATTCTTTGTTGGGGTCGCATGGTCACGTGGCATCATCACGCGGCACATCTGGTCTGTGTCAGCTGCACTCACATCAGCCTGCATTACCAAGCCCTTCCAGAAATGTCCTGTCTGCTCCCATCAGACGTGTGTGACAGCACTTGCTAATGCAGTCACACTGTCCTGGGATCGTGATTTCAGCAGATATTTTCTGGCAAAACTATGAACTTTTACATACCTCCCAGCATTCCAAAGAGGGACACTTTTATATTTGTGGTAGTGGTGGATGGTGTCTACTTTTTAGTCATTTAGAACAAGAAGTATTATATTTGCACAAATTAATCTAAAAACACACATACTGCAGTTAAAACTCATTTTTAGCTTTATTGGTGTGGAGCTCTGTGATTCTAAGCTCCCAGAAAATAGGGATAATAGAGGATGAAAGAGGGACAGGGGGATTTTGGGTGCAAATTTAGAAGTAATATGTGACCATAAGGAAATCAATTAATCAAGGAGTGGATCCTACATTGATTAGGGGTCACATAAACATGCATGCCTTCCAGCCAGGGATGTTGCTAAGTGTCCAAAAGATCTGGGGCTACAGCCTACAGCAAAATTGAAAAGAGCATAACGGAAAAGAGGACCAGTTACCATAAGAGGGTGATACATGATGTAACTGGATGTCTGGAACTCACATCATTGCTGCTTTTGATCCAAAAGAAGGCAAAAACCCCTAAGGAAGCTATTTCAAATTTTGCCTCCTAGGGGGAAAAATCATTCCAACTCCAAAGGGAAATCAGATTTCTCCTTGGATAAAGAAGCATTATTAATAATTATTCTATTATTGATAGCCTTGTATGTCCTGCTTTTCTTAAAAAAACAAGAAAAGAAAAAAACAAGACCATTTTTAAATACATCTATTGTAGTTGATAGCACCACCTCTCTTGGCAGTGAGTTCTATAACTTTATTGTCCTTACCATAAAGAATCCCTTCCTTTGTCGTCTATGAAATCTTTTCTCTTCTACTTTCAGGGAATTACCTTTTTGTTCTTTGTATACTTCTGTTAATGAACAGGTCACTGGAGAGCTCTTTGTATTGGCCCAGCACATATTTATAAAATGTTATCTTATCCCCTCAGAGATGCCTTTTTTTCTAATGTATATAAATGCAACTTTTTAAGTCTCTCTTCATAACTAAGATCCTTCAATCCCCTTTTAATTTTGTAGCCCTCCTTTTTACTTTTTCTAGTTTCATAATATCCTTTTTAAGGACTGGTGCCCAGAATTGTTCTGCATATTCAAGGTGAGATCTTACCACTGACTTGTAAAGAGGCAAGATGATGTTTTAAAGAAGATTTGTAAAGAACAAACATTGAGGTTAGTATGTATTACCTTACCTAATTTTGAGACATGGCTCTCAACACAACTTAGGAGATCATTAATAAACAAATTACAAAGAAGAGCCTAAAACAGACCCCTGAGGTAGTCAGCTTAATGCCCTGGTCCAGTTTCAGGATTTTCCATTTATAACTCTCTGTATTCTAAATCTTAGCCAATTTTCAATCCAAATACATACATTTGGCTCAAGCCCTTTTTTCTCAACTTATAGAGTAACTTTTTGTGTGGAACTGTATCAAATGCTTTAGCAAAGTCTAAATAGATTACATCAACTGCCATACCTAGATCTATATTTTTACTGACTTCTTTATATAATGTTTTTTAAGTTTGTTTGACAAGAGCTGTCTTTCACAAAACCATGTTGACTTTTACTAATTATATTCTGATTCTAGATGTATTCTTGAGTGTATACCTTTAGCAACCCTTCAAATAATTTCCCCACTAGAGATGTCAAGCTCACTGGCCTATTATTACCTGGCTGAGCTCTTTAAGTACCCTTGGGTGTACACCATCTGGCCTTGAGGCCTTGTCTATCTTAACAGAGTTTAATTGCTTAAGCACTTTTTCCTGTATCTAGGGTTGCCATCTTTTTCTCAAAAAAAAAAAAAAAAATACCAGCCATAACTGTAGGTGGAGCCACAAAAGGGTGGGGTCACAAGGGGTGGAGCCAAACAGAGGTTGATCCACTCAATGTCCCGAACAGATTGAGCATCAGGAGCCTCGATACAGGTACCAGGTGCCTGGAGCTCAATTCTCATTCTCATTATGCATATACTTCTCACTTGCATGATAGCTTTATCACTGGCATGATATGCAAATAAACCTATCATATTTGTATGTCATGTCAATGAGCAGACACATACACACACATAAGCTGTCTCATACACAGACACACAAGATGTCTTACAGACACCTTGAAATATGATAACTGTGAGTGCCTCCATGAATCGGGGTAAATTATGCCTCACAGAGGTTCAGGGCAGCCCACTCAATGGGCATCTCCCTTAAGCTTCTAAGGGAGTTTATTTTCCCAGCAGCAGCCAATAAGAATTGGAATATGATTTCCTGTTTAGTGATGTAATCAGGCAATGTGTTGCATTAGAGATCCTAGTGTATACAAGAGCATTATAAGTTAGTGCCCTGTCACTGTATAATGTCAGTCATATCATCCAGCACTGCCTATCATGTCAGCTTGGCTGAGCATGATAGGCAGTGCAGTCCCCCCTAAATGCCAGCTTGGCTGAGCATGATAGGCAGTGCAGCCCCCTTAAAAATGCCAGCTTGGCGGTGTTAGGCAGTGTGGTCTCCCATAAATGATGCCAGCTTGGCTGAGCATGATAGGCACTGCAGTCCCCATCATGAATGCTAGCTGGCTGAGCATGATAGGCACTGCAGCCCCCCCCCTAAATTCCAGCATGTCTGAGCATGATAGGCACTGCAGTCCCCATCATAAATGCCAGCTGGCTGAGCATGATAGGCACTTCAGTCCCCCATATTAGTACCACCACTCACATCACACTATTTTTTATTTATATTTATATTATACTACATGTCCCCTTCAGGAGTGAGCAGGACACCGAGGGAAGTAAACATAAAGGAACTTTTATTATCAGAAAAAGGACTCATAGTCCATGACTAGCACATTAAATCAGCTGTAGCAAGGCAGTAAATACAATATAATACTTACTGCCTTGCTGACAAACCATGATTTATATTGCAATCCATGGAGAAGTCCCTTTTGTGATCCCTTCCCTCGTCCAGCTCACTCTGCAGGAAGCACTGACCTGCCTGTTTCCATGGAGATGCTCACGGCTGAGAGCAGGAGATTAGAGAAGGCCTGGGGGATTCTGGGAAATCCTTCAGACAGCCCAGTGATTGATGGGAGAAGGAGCAACTGAGCATGCGTTAGGGCATACATAAGTACCACTAGTGGCCACTCTTTCAATGCTAAGTATAATCTCTTTTTTATAGAGAACTAAAAAAAATGGAAAATGACTATTCTAAAGTGTGCTACCTACAAATTGCCCCAAAGTTAAAATGGTGACTAGACTGTCCCTTTAAGACTCGAACGTTTTCTAAGAAAGTCCTTGAGCAAGGACAAAGATAATATGCGTAGAAAATTATTACAAGTCATGACCCATCCCAATCTAAAAATAGGAGTTGCTACATGTAAGGATTGTATAAGAGAAAAATATGTTTATAGTAATGAGGAGGTAAGGACGAAATGGAAAAAGGAGCTGTTTTTCTTTTTTTTTCTCTTATTGGCCATCATTCAGTGTTCCTGGTTGTTTTGGGTCTTCTACTATAACCAATTGGTTCACTTATTATTGCATCCTTTGGCCATCTTGTATTACCTATCCGAATTTCTTTAATCCCCTGAATACCCTTCCCACCCCTTTATTTTACCCCCTTTTTTCCTCACTATTGCCCCTCCCTCCCCCTCACCCCTTCCTTACTCCTCGCCCACCCTCTCCCCTTTCCCTCACCCTCCCTCCCTGTACCCCATATGTATGCTCGTATGCCAATTTTGCATATTAAGTAGTACCAATTACCCACCTATACACAATATGTGCCACTCCCCTCCTCCCAAACCCCTTATATTATTTTATATGCACTTGTTGAGGGTTAGGGGTAGACCACACACAACATAAAACATGACATACAACATTGTGACACAGCGATGCCCCCCCAAGGACCAAATGGCTCAGTGGGCCCAGTAATCCGATTTGTTCCTGCTCCGGAACTTAATTTAATAACACTAACCATTCATCCCACTTAGAGTTCTTCTTTGCCTTAATGCCAAATTGCCATTCAATACCGGCTTCCATTCTTAATTGATGTATTAGTTGATTTTTTACGTGGGTCCAAGTCGGGACGAACGTGGAATTCCAATTCCTTGCTATCTCCAACTTGGACGCCAGCAAAGTGTGTATAAACAAATTTTCTCTATCTTTTGGCCATTGGTTAATCCCTTACCTGGAGAAGATAACTCTGTGGGGTCAAAGGTATGTTTATGCCACATATTTTGTATATTTGAGAATTTATCATTTGCCAGAATAATTGAATAGGTGGACAACTCCACCATGTATGGAGAAAATCTCCCTTTTATTCATTCGGCAAGGAGGATCTGACTGATTTATAAGTTTTAGCCAACAAGTCATACCACTCATTTTCTGTTATATCTAGATTTAGGTCTTTGTTCCACTTTTTAATGGGCAAAAGCTCTAATGTAGGGCCAATCTTTTTTATGAGCGAGACACATCTGGAAACTAATTTTTTGCGTTCTTTATCTGTTAATAATCCGCTTAAATCTTTTACGGTATCAGTTACTTCCATTTTTACAAATTTCTTCTGGAAATGGGTCAGTCTAATATGAGTAAAAATTTATTTTTTGGTCATTTCGTATTGTTGGTGTAGGTTATCGAAAGATTTAAACTTTGTGCCACTGAACAGATCACTAATTTTGTTCAGTCCTTTTTGTTTCCAGTCCTCTAAGTTTAGATCTACAATATTTTCTCTTAGAGTTTCCAAGGGAAGATCTATCAGTAAGTAGTTAAACAATATGGAAAAAGAAATAGAAATGACACAAACACACGCGTGAAAACAAGTGATATAATAAAGATAAAATTAAAATACTCTTCCTCTGATACTGCAGCACCCACAAAGTGCTCCTCAAGCACTTAATGCAATAGAAAAAACGGGAAGGAAGGGGCGCATGTATGGGGAAAAGAAAAACAAATGATAGTGCAACACTGTTGATGTTGATAAATCGCAATATATTGGTGCTAAATAGGTACACTCACAAACTGTGCAATAAAATCAGGCTCATCAGAGGGATATGTATGGTGATCTTTTATTCCTCCATAAATATTAAAAGCACTGATAAAGTGCAACTTGCATATATGAAGAAGTTCCAGATAAGTAATTTTCTATCCTGTTGACATCAGGATAAAGACGACTGGAAACTTGAAATGATGAAAAGGATCCACTCAACGCGTTTCACCAACTTGTGTTGGCTTCCTCAGGAGAAGTGTTTATTGTGCAAATCTCTGCGGTAAAGTGCTGGTCTTGTCAGTGGGAGGCTTGTCTTATATATGTTTTCATTATAATTATCATTATCTACACCTGGACACAAGTGGCTGCTAAGTGGAACATCAGCCTCAGATGCAAGTGGGAGGGGATACACACTCTGCCTCCAAGGCTGTGTTGCGATCACGTGACCTGTACCAGAACGAAAAAAACTACATCCCCCAGAATACACTCCTCTTTTCTAGCTGGCCCATCAACAGCAGGCCAGCCCTCTGTGGCGTCGAAAACGACGTCAGTCTCTCACCTTTACGTGTAGAAGACGTTCAGGACACATGATCTCCCTCTCAGCTGGCCATATTATCGGTGGCTGACAGACCCACAAGCAAACCTTTACCTCAGTCTTCAAATCATTGTAAATAATGAAACATAAAATATGCGAAAATCTTATAAGATTTAAAAAAATCTAATCATATGCCCTTACTGAGTAAAAATAAATTAATATATGCCAATAATGATAAATTTTCAATTTTAGTAATGAACAATCTTATGATGAGATGAGAATTAAAAAAATATATATATATATATTAGAGATATTAAAATAAAATAAATCGATATTCATAATAAAAATGAAACTATGTATATCAAACATTTAATTCAAAAATGTATTTAATCAAAGAAAATTTGAACAAAAAATTATTATTTTTTCTTCTCTCTCTTTTTTCTTTACAAAAAAATGTATTTTAATAAAAAGTGGAATTATTGGAAAAAGATCTTTTAAATGACTGTTGGTTCAGTGTTGGTCGGGGTCTGTGTACAAACTAATCACAAACACATGCTTCATATTCTCACATATTTCCAGTCAGTTCATACAGAAACCTGATGTATGTAAATCAGCATATTTTCAAAGGACCAATAGGTTTTAACATAAACAACAGTCATCAGACAAAATAGATACATGTACATTAAACACATGAATAAAATGATCATATCTTTTCGTTTCGTAGATTTTGCTCAAACTGGGAAGACATGGAAAAACCAATGTTAGATATAATGACGAGGATTAATCACTCGAAGGAGGGGAAAGAGGTTAACCCATATCCAGAAATAGACAAACTCAAATGAAAGCCAGGATGTCCAGTTCAGTGTTTAATCCCCCATTTTTAAAAGTCTTGAATTTGAATATCCATTCGGTTTCTTTTTTTGATAGTGCTATTGCATGGTTCCCCCCTCTCCAGTGGGGGTCTACCTTATCAATTGCAAAAGCAAGGAAACTATCAATCGAGAAGGCATTGCACTGATTACAGTGTAAGGGGATGCTGTGTTTTTTACTTTTATTTCTGATGCCCCCTATGTGCTCGAGCAGTGGCGTAGCGTGGGGGGTGCAGGGGGGGCCGGCCGCACCGGGCGCAATATCTGGGGGGGCGCACTAGCCCTATGCGGCCGCCAGGGCCGTCTTTAACGCGGGGCAAACGGGGCAGCTGCCCTGGGCCCATTTACTCCTGGGGGGCCCCAAGGCAGCTGTCCCGTGGGCCCCCAGCCCCTGCTGCCGCGTTCACAGCGCATTGCGCTTGTGAACGCTTTTTTCCGGCAAGCCGCATCCGATGGATGCGACGGCCGGAAAAAAAAAAAACTGCCGCCGGATGTGACGTCGCATCACATCCGGTGTCTGCTTCCCTCCTCCGTGCAAGAGGGAAGACTGCACGGAGGAGACATCCGGCGGGGGACACGGAGCAGCTTCATGTAAGTACGGGGGGGGGGGGGGGGGCTGGCTGGCACAATATTCCTGGTATCTGACTGGCACTATATTACTGGGTATCTGAATGGCACAATATTACTGGGCATCTGATTGGCACTATATTACTGGGTATCTGATTGGCACTATATTACTGGGTATCTGATTGGCACAATATTACTGGGCATCTGACTGGCACTATATTACTGGGCATCTGATTGGCACTATATTACTGGGTATCTGATTGGCACTATATTACTGGGTATCTGATTGGCACTATATTACTGGGCATCTGATTGGCACTATATTACTGGGTATCTGACTGGCACTATATTACTTGGCATCTGACTGGCACTATATTACTGGGCATCTGATTGGCACTATATTACTGGGCATCTGATTGGCACTATATTACTGGGTATCTGATTGGCACTATATTACTGGGCATCTGATTGGCACTATATTACTGGGTATCTGATTGGCACTATATTACTTGGCATCTGACTGGCACTATATTACTGGGCATCTGATTGGCACTATATTACTGGGTATCTGATTGGCACTATATTACTTGGCATCTGATTGGCACTATATTACTGGGCATCTGATTGGCACTATATTACTGGGTATCTGATTGGCACTATATTACTTGGCATCTGACTGGCACTATATTACTGGGCATCTGACTGGCACTATATTACTGGGCATCTGGCTGGCACAATAATACTGGGCATCTGACTGGCACAATAATACTGGGCATCTGACTGGCACAATAATACTGGGCATCTGACTGGCACAATAATACTGGGCATCTGACTGGCACTATATTACTGGGCATCTGGCTGGCACAATAATACTGGGCATCTGGCTGGCATAATATTACAGGCATCTGGCTGGCACTATATTACTGGGCTCTGACTGGCACAATATTACAGGCATCTGACTGGCATAATATTACAGGCATCTGACTGGCACAATATTACAGGCCTCTGACTGGCACAATATTCCTGGCCTCTGACTGGCACACTATTACAAGCATCTGACTGGCATAATATTACAGGCATCTGACTGGCACAATATTACAGGCATCTGACTGGCACAATATTCCTGGCCTCTGACTGCACACTATTACAGGCATCTGACTGGCATAATATTACAGGCATCTGACAGGCACCATATTCCTGGGCTCTGACAGGCACAATATTCCTGGGCTCTGACAGGCACAATATTCCTGGGCTCTGACAGGCACAATATTCCTGGGCTCTGACAGGCACAATATTCCTGGTATCTGATTGGCACAATATTATTGGTATCTGACTGGCACAATATTACTGGTATCTGACTGGCACATTATTACTGGGCTCTGACTGGCACAATATTGCAGGCATCTGACTGGCACAATATTGCAGGCATCTGACTGGCACAATATTACTAGGCTCTGACTGGCACAATATTACTGGGCTCTGACTGGCACAATATTACTGGCATCCGAAAGTTACAATATTACTGGCATCTGAATGGCACAACAATTATGGCATATGTGTGTGTGTGTGTGTGGGGGGGGGGGGGGTTAACATTAGAGGTACAGGATTGAGGAAGTTGGCTCCATCTAGCCCAGTCTTGGATCATCTCCAGGGTATGGTTCCATTTTGATGTTTAGTTTTTGTTCTTGATATTTTTTGTCGTTTACGATGGTTGTGAGACGACATATAATAGCATGGCCCATGCTAGGTTACTACATGTGTATATTTGTATTCATAGACCTGCTGAAAATGTGGAGAATGTGTGTAATGCATGTTCGCACTCAATAAAGTGTTGGAAAATAAACTTGTATTTAGATGCATTTTACTTTAATTACATAAGTATTTTCATAACAAACAATACATGTGCTTGGGGGGTAAGGGTTTCTTTAACTAATCTAGTAGAAGAGACTCGAGTGCTAAAATCCACGGGTTAGGGGGCGCAAATTACTTGCCTTGCCCCGGGTGCTGACAACCCACGCTACGCCACTGTGCTCGAGTGCTCTGGTCTTAGATTTTCTAATAGTTCTTCCTATGTATTGCGCTTTGCATACACATTGTAATAAATAAATTACATTCTCGGAGTCGCAACTCAGAAAATGTTTTATTTTATAAGGGCGGCCCGTATTGGTACAAACAAAGTCTGCAACCTTTTTGGGTTGTTGTTTCAGGGTTTTACATAGTTTGCATCTCCCGCATTTGTGATAACCGTTGCTGGCATTCCCAAAAATCTGTCTGGTACCTAGACTGTTCCTGGGTAGAACACTGGGGGCTAAAATCAAAAAAAGCGAAACGATTTCTCTTTTGCATTTTTAACCAAATATAATAGCGAAGCCAATAAAATCAAGAGGATTTTAGAAAGACATTGGCATATAGTGCAACAGGACGACATTCTAAAACACCATATTCCACAGAGACCACAAATTATTTTTAAAAAAACCGACAGCATTAAACAAATGTTAGCCCCCAGTGTTCTACCCAGGAACAGTCTAGGTACAAGACAGATTTTTGGGAATGCCAGCAACGGTTATCACAAATGCGGGAGATGCAAACTATGTAAAACCCTGAAACAACAACCCAAAAAGGTTGCAGACTTTGTTTGTACCAATACGGGCCGCCCTTATAAAATAAAACATTTTCTGAGTTGCGACTCCGAGAATGTAATTTATTTATTACAATGTGTATGCAAAGCGCAATACATAGGAAGAACTATTAGAAAATCTAAGACCAGAGCACTCGAGCACATAGGGGGCATCAGAAATAAAAGTAAAAAACACAGCATCCCCTTACACTGTAATCAGTGCAATGCCTTCTCGATTGATAGTTTACTTGCTTTTGCAATTGATAAGGTAGACCCCCACTGGAGAGGGGGGAACCATGCAATAGCACTATCAAAAAAAGAAACCGAATGGATATTCAAATTCAAGACTTTTAAAAATGGGGGATTAAACACTGAACTGGACATCCTGGCTTTCATTTGAGTTTGTCTATTTCTGGATATGGGTTAACCTCTTTCCCCTCCTTCGAGTGATTAATCCTCGTCATTATATCTAACATTGGTTTTTCCATGTCTTCACAGTTTGAGCAAAATCTACAAAACGAAAAGATATGATCATTTTATTCATGTGTTTAATGTACATGTATCTATTTTGTCTGATGACTGTTGTTTATGTTAAAACCTATTGGTCCTTTGAAAATATGCTGATTTACATACATCAGGTTTCTGTATGAACTGACTGGAAATATGTGAGAATATGAAGCATGTGTTTGTGATTAGTTTGTACACAGACCCCGACCAACACTGAACCAACAGTCATTTAAAAGATCTTTTTCCAATAATTCCACTTTTTATTAAAATACATTTTTTTGTAAAGAAAAAAGAGAGAGAAGAAAAAATAATAATTTTTTGTTCAAATTTTCTTTGATTAAATACATTTTTGAATTAAATGTTTGATATACATAGTTTCATTTTTATTATGAATATCGATTTATTTTATTTTAATATCTCTTATATATATATATTTTTTTTTTTTAATTCTCATCTCATCATAAGATTGTTCATTACTAAAATTGAAAATTTCTCATTATTGGCATATATTAATTTATTTTTACTCAGTAAGGGCATATGATTAGATTTTTTTAAATCTTATAAGATTTTCGCATATTTTATGTTTCATTATTTACAATGATTTGAAGACTGAGGTAAAGGTTTGCTTGTGGGTCTGTCAGCCACCGATAATATGGCCAGCTGAGAGGGAGACCATGTGTCCTGAACGTCTTCTACACGTAAAGGTGAGAGACTGACGTCGTTTTCGACGCCACAGAGGGCTGGCCTGCTGTTGATGGGCCAGCTAGAAAAGAGGAGTGTATTCTGGGGGATGTAGTTTTTTTCGTTCTGGTACAGGTCACGTGATCGCAACACAGCCTTGGAGGCAGAGTGTGTATCCCCTCCCACTTGCATCTGAGGCTGATGTTCCACTTAGCAGCCACTTGTGTCCAGGTGTAGATAATGATAATTATAATGAAAACATATATAAGACAAGCCTCCCACTGACAAGACCAGCACTTTACCGCAGAGATTTGCACAATAAACACTTCTTCTGAGGAAGCCAACACAAGTTGGTGAAACGCGTTGAGTGGATCCTTTTCATCATTTCAAGTTTCCAGTCGTCTTTATCCTGATGTCAACAGGATAGAAAATTACTTATCTGGAACTTCTTCATATACGCAAGTTGCACTTTATCAGTGCTTTTAATATTTATGGAGGAATAAAAGACCACCATACATATCCCTCTGATGAGCCTGATTTTATTGCACAGTTTGTGAGTGTACCTATTTAGCACCAATATATTGCGATTTATCAACATCAACAGTGTTGCACTATCATTTGTTTTTCTTTTCCCCATACATGCGCCCCTTCCTTCCCGTTTTTTCAGTAAGTAGTTATCAATCTTTAGTTTTTTCTTCAACTTCCCCCAGCATACGATCAGTTCTTCAATGATTAAGAATTTCTTTTTATGACATTTAATTTTTGTTTGTTTTTTCCAACACACAAGAAAGGACCCGTTAGATCTTCAATACTTAGGAGGTCTTTCTCTATGTTGTACCATGCATCTTCCTTAGCGCTAAATTTTTGAGTATTAATGGCGAGTGAAATTTTGCAGGCCATGTGATACTTCTGTATGTCAGGGGCTCCCAATCCCCCTTGGTTTGGACTTCTTTTTAAGCATTCATGGGATATTCTTGCCTTTTCCCCCTGCTAGATAAAATGATTTATAGACCTTTGAACTAGCTCTATCCATGCTGGTAGTATTTTGAGTTAGATCATCCTAAATAAATAGGTCCACTTTGGTAACACATATGATTTCAAAATATTAATCCTTCCCCATTATGAGAGCCCTAGGGGTTTCCAGTTTTTTAGTTGCTTGTTGGTCTGTGTTAACAAAGGGAGAAAGTTAATTTCAACTATTTCTCTAGGATGAGGGCATATCTTAATGCCTAGATATTTTATTGAGGCTTTTGCCCAAATAAAGCCAAACTTTTCTGATAAAAGGTTCCTACTCTCTAGTGAGATGTTACTTGCTAGAGCGACCGTCTTTTCAGTGTTTAGTTTATATCCTGAAAGTTTTGAATATTGATTTATTTCAGACAATAATGCTACCATTGAAGCGTTAGGGTTTTGCAGGGTCAGCAATATATCGTCTGCATACAGACTAATTTTATAACTGTCTTTAGTTGTTTCTAATCCTGCAATTTCTTGATTTTTTCTTATAGCTATTGCTAGAATCTCTACTGTTATTATATATGGAAGCGGGGATAGTGGGTAACCCTGACGGACTCCGTTACTTATTGCAAACCATTCAGATCTGAAGCCTTTTCCCACCACCCTTGCCCTTGGCTCTTTATAAAGAAGCAAAATCTCATTTAGGTATCTTCCCTCAATCCCACAGTCCTGGAGAGCATTTTCCATGAATGCCCAGCTGACCCTGTCAAAAGCTTTCTCTGCGTCTAATGACAGGGTCAGCATGGGCACCCCTGATCTACAGACCATATCCAAGGAGTCCACCACTCTCCTGATGCTATTCCAGAAGTATCTCCCCGGTACAAGCACACCTGGTCCTTATGAATTAATGTTAATATAATTTGTTTAATTCTATCGGCCAGGATTGATGAGTAGAGTTTTATGTCAACGTTCAATAATGCAATTGGACGGTAATTTGATGTTTTTTCTGGATCTTTACCCTGTTTGGGTATTATATGAGCCTGAGTTAGTTCGTTAGGTATGAAAACTATTAAATGCATTTGTCAAGTCTGATTTTATTTTATCTTTTAAGACTTTATAAAACCAGTTGTTAAAGCCGTCTGGTCCCAGGGTCTTGTTTTTTTTTTAAGTTTGCCTATTGTCATTAATACTTCCTTCTCTGTTAGAGGTTGGTTCAACTTATTTAGTTGTTGTTCTGTGATCTTAGGGATCTTTAATTTAGCTAAATAGTCTTGGATTTCTTTGGCTTTATTGGGTAGTGATATATTATATAGTCCCTCATAAAATTTCTGAAAAGTGACTCCTATCTTTTCTGGTAAGAGTAAGGTTTCAGTTCCTTCTTTAATATTGGAGATTGTTCTAGGCGCTGTTACTTGTTTTAACTTTTCGGTCATGCCTTTATGGGCTCTATTTCCCTGATAGTACCATTTCCTTCTCATCTTGGCCAATGTAGCGTTTACTCTCTGTATCAATATGTTGTTTATTAATTCTTCCTGTTTTTTTAATTTTTGGGAAATCTCTTGTGTCGGTGATTCTTTATTAATTGTGTTTAGGGTATCAAGTTCTATGTATGATTCTTTTTTTCCATAGCCATTATTTTTATAAGGTGTCCCCTGATCACGCTTTTGTACATGCACCAGACTATAGAGGGTTTTCTTCTTCATTACTGTTTTCTTTAAAAAATAAGTCTGTCATGTTCTCTATAATTTTCATATTAGTTTTATTTTTCAACAGATAACTATTTAGTCTCCAATCTGGCCTGTGCGATTTTATGTGTGCCTTTAAATCCATTATGCATGTTTTATGGTCTGACCAGGTGTTATTGATTATTTGAATTTTTCTTATAAGTCTGGCTGTTTGAGGTTTCCCCAGGATTAAATCAATTCTGGAGTAGGATATTTGGGATGCCGAAAAGCATGAGAAATCCTTTACTTCGGGGTTCCATATCCTCCAGAAATCCAGAAATTGATTTTTTTTTTCATGAGCTCCCTGAAGCGTCTGGAAGTATTAATAATATATCTGTTGGGGGATTTCTCATTGACATTCTTTGTATCTATGCTAGGATCCGGGGGACAATTAAAGTCTCCCAATAATACGACATGCCCCTGTCCTACTCATTCTGTTTTATTTATAATTTGGTTAAAAAATTCCATTGAGGGTTGGTTGGGAGCATACACACATACAAAAGTGAATCGCGTGTTATTGATATCGGCTATTACTAACAAGTATCTGGCTTCGTCATCCCTATCTATATATACAATCTTCACTGACAGATCTTTTGAGAAAAGAAGGGCCACTCCTCTTTTCTTTTTATCCAGGAGGGATGATTCTAGAATGATTGGAAATTTCCTACTTTTCATTCTTGTAGATTCATCCTTCCTCCAGTGTGTTTCTTGGATGGCGCATATCTGTATATTTTCTTTAGTCAAGTGATCAAGTACTATCTGTATTTTTTGTGGGGAATTAATTCCCTGTCCGTTAATTAAGGCTATTCTAATGGCTTTTAATAGTGGGATCTATGTATCTGGCCATCTCCTGAGTTCATTGGTCCATATCTGAAGAGGCGTCGTCTGCGTCAGACACAAAAAACAAACCATACACAACGGACAAACATAAAACCCTACCCATTGCGGAGGGACCCTTGAGTGTCTCTCCGTAGGCGTGCTGGTTGGAACACCTGCCGACTGGCATTGTCATAATTGGGTTTAGTCTCATCTACAGGATGAGGCTACTGGGCCTCTGCTGGGCCGGACTGTCTACAAGCCCCCATGTCCTCTCTCACCGCCCCTCTCGAAAGAGGAGGGGGGGGAGTGAGGATGGAGAGAGAGAGAAAAAAAAAACACAGATTATTAGTTTGTCGTTTTGACAAAGGGCAATTTTTAACTCTAGTGAATTTATATCTATCTATTTGGGTAAATACCATATTTAGTCTGTGTTTTCTTTTCTCTATGTGCCTCTTATCTTTATTCATTAACCACCCCTCCTGCCCCTTTTGGCACTCTTGTTATACACTTGTCCTATAGTGATTCAAAAGAAGTGGCGTATATTTGACTTAAATTTTAGTGTACCATAGATTTCCCTTTCTCTTATCATTATCTCTCACATTTTGAGCTGGGGATTATTATCACTGGAGAGGAGTGAACTGAAGCTTGGTCCAGGGTTAACACCTTTGTATATGATCTATCTTTGATTGAGATATTTTTTGCAGATTCATCGGGTGGGGGACGAGTCCATAAAATAAAAAGAAAAAAAATTACACTACGTCCATTATCCATGAGGATTACTAGGTCCATTATTCATGAGAATTACATTGCACAAATGAAGACTGCTTTAAGATAATATGGTCTTACTCTTACCTTCCTCTGTTCTCTTATTTCAGCATCCACAGAAACGAACATGCTACATTGTTATACATTGCAACATATTCTTTAGCGTGGTATCATACTAGATTATTTGTCTTTTTTATACAAACATCTGTTGTTATTTTTAAACACTTTCACATGTTTGAAGCTTAAGATAAATTGACACAAAATATATTCATTTATTATATGTGATTAGCTTTCAGTGCTTGTGTCTTTTGTATTCACATACCAAACTTTAGATTATAATTGTATATGCAGTGAGATATGTGGGTGTTTCATGAGGGGCTATTTCATATCATAAAAAAATGTTTTCTCTTTTTATGGACTCGTCCCCCATCAGATGAATCCGCATTTCCTTTCTTTGGCACTGTGTCTTACATGGTCACATATTTTTGCACATTGATATATTAATGTTCTATGTTCATATATCATGGGTATTTATTTTACCATTTTCTTTTTTTTTTTAGCACATGTATAAATGATTGTACACATATATAAAAAGATATATATAAATAACATTCATGAGCACAACAACAAATTTTTCATGAAGCACATTATTATTTATACATTATTTATGTTTCATTATGATGTTTGTATGATTTTCACAATGCTATTTCGTAGAAAACCTCCTTTTCACTGTTTTATAAAACAGAAGATCTTTCACTATCTTGATTTTGAACACGCTTTGAATTGACCTTTTTATTGATTGGCTCACATGTGTTTAATTACCCTGTATGCTCACTGTTTGTTTGCACTTATGATTAAGAGTCTGTAAGACTCGAAATGCGTCGTGTTTCTGTCCATTTTTCTGTTGCGTTGTTGTCCATGATTAAATGACATTTATTTATTTTTTTTGTAAATCAATGTTTATTGAATTTTTGTGGTAAGGTATCAAATAAGGAAAAAAGGGGGGGGTCATTAGGGAAACAAAATACCGACTGGCGCAGCAGACGGACATCGCATTGAGAAAATACAGTATAATAGCTGAGAAAATATCAGGCAATCAAAAACAGAAAACTTTCACCTAATATTGTGGAATGATGTGTACATTGAGACATAAGTCTGCAAATGATAATCCTATGTTAATAAAATTGTGCATTGCTATAAGAACCAATAAACAGTCTTGTCTACTTATAGTGTTTGAGCCAACATGGTGTGGTATTGTAGGGGGGGAGGGGAGGAGACCAAGGGGAAGGTGGAGTGATAGGAGGGGGGGAATGCATATGGGATAGGGTGGGATATTAGAAGAAGGGGGAGGGGAGGATGAGTGGGATCGGGGTGGGCAAGGAAGGTATCTGTTGGTCTTCCAAGAATTGGAGCCAATAGAACCACATGTTCCTGTACCTTTCTGACTTATCATCAGTAAAGGAGATCAGTTCCTCCATTTTGCGTGCTCTTTCCACTGATTGGACCCATTCTTGGAACGTTGGTGGTGCTGGTGTGCCCCAGTGCAGGGGAATAAGAGATTTTGCAGCATTTAACAAATGTTTCAAAACAGATTTCTTATAATTGGAGATAGGCTGACTTGTGTGGTGGAGGAGATAGGGAGCAGGTGTGAAGCTATGGGGGTTATCTGTGAAAAGGGAGAGAGTGGATTGGATTTTCTGCCAGAAAGGGACAATTGCTGGGCAATCCCACCAAATGTGGAGCGTCGAACCAGGGGCCACGCCGCATCGTCAGCAAAGGTCAGATTTCTCCGGAAAAATCTGATTAAGCAGGGAGGGTGTTCTATACCACCCTGACAGCAGCTTATATGATGTCTCTTGTAGTCTGTTATCAGTAGATGTTTGGTGGGTGAGGATGAACATTTTCTCCCATTGGGGTTTACTGAGGGAGATCTGGAGATTAGCTTCCCATTTCCCAACCAACTTTGGGAGTGGGCATGGTTGTGCTGTGTAGCAAATTATATAAAATGGAGATACTATGTCGAGGTATGGAATCTCCTAGTAACATTGTCTCAAAATTCGTTAAGGGTCTGTGAAGATGATGTGTCATTGGGAGGAACATTGGGAGGAACATTTAACTACACGGAGACAGAGTCTCCATTCATAAAATTATGAATGGAGACTTTGTCTCCGTATAGTTAAATGCCGACAGCCTATAAACCGAATGTTCGGTTTATAGGCTGTCGGCTTATGGAATACATGTATTCCTATTGCTATTCTATAAACCGAACGTTCAGTTTATAGAATAGCAATAGGAATACATGTATTCCATAAGCCGAAAGCCTATAAACTGAACGTTCGGTTTATAGGCTGTCGGCTTTTAACTATACGGAGACAAAGTCTCCATTCATAATTTTATGAATGGAGACTCTGTCTCCGTATAGTTAAATGCTATTGTATTCTATAAACCGACTCTATTTCGGCTTATAGAATGCAATAGTACTACGAATGGACGAATGAACGAATGATTTTCGTTTATTAACCATTCGTTCATTCGGCTTTCGTTAGCTTAGCATTTTCGTTCTTCGTTTTTGGGACGAATGGACGAAAATGCTATTTTCGGACGAAAATGCATTCGTCCGAAAATGAATGCACATGTCTAGCTCTAACGGTACAGTCCCTAGACTCCAGCCCCGATATAAAGCCAGATTGGTCAGGTGAGACTAGTGCCGGTAATAGCCCTCCCAGACGCAGAGCAAGGATTTTGGAAAATAATTTCACGTCTGCATTAATGAGCGATATGGGCCTAAAGTTGCTGCAAAGCTCAGGGTCTCTGCCTTCTTTGGGTATGAGGGTGATAGTCGCAGAGAGGGTATGCAGGTGGATTTCTTTGCCTTGTAGTGTGGTATTAAAATAATGGACAAAATGCCTTGGCGATGTCAGCAGGGAGCTGGTGTTGGGTCCCCGAAGCATCTCGTATTTTAGCTATGTAGCTCTGATTTCGTTTAGCTTGTAGGGCCCTGGCCAGGTACTTCCCTGGTTTATTTCTGTGTTCATAGAACACAGCTCAGTATTTGGTGAAGGCTCTGTGCGCCTGTGAATTCAGAATAGATGCTAAATCTTTCCTGGCTAATATGAGTTGTTGGAAGTCCGTGTTGGAAAGGGATTGTTTGTGTAACCCCTCCAGCCTGGCTATCTCTGAGTATAGGTGTTTGAGTCTGGCTGCCTGCCTTTTTTTCCGAACAGAGTTTGATAAAATGACCATGAATCACGCATTTGTGCGCCCCCCAAATTGTGAGTGGGGAAGGATCTGGTGTGGCGTTATCAATGAAATATTGTGAGAGGTTTTTTTTATATCTGTCACTGTTTCAGGGTCGGTCAGGATAGTTTCGTTGAGGCACCAAGTCCTCTCACTGGGACGCGTCAGGGGTGCCTGAAGTGAAACGGTCAGAAGGGCATGGTCAGTCCAAGTAATAAGCCCGTATTTTGCTGTACGTAGGAGGGGAAAGTGATAGTGGGGCATGAATATGTAATCTATCTGGGAGTAGAGGGGGTGAGGAGCTAAATAGAAGCGGAAGTCCTTGACTAGTGGGTGGAGTGCTCTCCAACAATCCACCAATTGCATGTCTGTAAGTAACTGTTTGATTGGTAATTAAAAATGTCAAAGTGTCAAACATGGGGGCAGCCACAATGGGGCCCTAAGGGTCTGAATATGGACCCACCAAGTCTCCAAGGTCCGCCATTTGTATCAGCGTCCCCCCTTTCCCCGGAGAGGGGGCACAACTGCGCTCAAGCTGCTTTGGCCAAGGTCCCGCTGCATGAGTGAGAGAGTCAGGGTTCATGAACAGAGGGAGTAACGGACTCCCGTGCTGGGTGGGTAAGTTGCCACCATTATCTCTTGTCTTGGAGGCATGACATAGGGGTGCCAGAGTACTCCATCTAAGACTTCAGTTGGTCCAACGGTGCACCCAGGGATACAGGATAGGCTTCCCGAGGGTTATTGGTTCCTGCCGACTCGGCAGGGATCGAGCTGCAACGGGCAAGGGGTCAAATCGAGGATATAGCGGCATGATGGGCCTAGTAGGCCAAAGCTGGGGTAAGCTATAGGAGCATTAGGCAACAGGATGGGAGTGGGGTTGAAAAGTACTCACTGCGCTCGTTTGGAGGGGCTTATTCTTCCCTCTCAAATTCCCTTCCTAGGGTGCGAGTGTCCGACATCCGTTATTAGGGTAAGTTATTAGGGTTAGAGGAGCGCTGGCGGCTGGTTAAAGACCTGCCCTGGATGCGGCGGGTGGCTGAGGGTAGCCGGATGGCCATTGTAGGTCTGGCAGGCTCCAGTCTGAAATCTGCAGCGTGGGTAGCTCCAAATCCGCCAGAAATGCATTGTTTTGTTGTTTGTTTTTTGTTTTATACTTTTTTTTTCTAACACTCAAAATGTGTGGTTGACATTAAAGTTTCCTTGATTAACCACATTTGTTTTGTTTTTTTATATAAATATATTTATAAATATATTGTTTTTTACATAGAAAAGGAAACATCAAAAAGTCCCAATTTACTTCCATATATAAATTTGCATTTATCATTTCTAACAAAGAAGAAAACCATGCAAATTAAATTACAAATTACAATTATAAAAATACAACACAACACACTGTTGCCATCACGTAAATTAATAAAACTCCTATGATTGTTCTCCGAAATGCCAGTCAACGTGAGCAATCTCCCCCCCCCCCCCCCTTCCCTGTACACCCAGTCAATGCCCCTTAAGAGCAGGGTTGCAATTATGTCCCTGTTAGTTTATCTAATACAAGTTAGTATTTAATCATTTTATAACACTCCTCCCAGATACACTTAGTTTTGTCTGAGGTAGTTAGGATCCAGGACACTCCCCTCTCCATTTTAATTTGATAGCATAGCTGTTCTTCTACAAGCTTCACTCTAACAAAGTTATTTTTTTTCCATTCTCTGGCAATTACTCTTTTTGCTGCCAGTAAGCAGTGTGTCACTAAAGCTAGTTGTGTCTTAGATAGTTTTGGCCAGCCCTGATGAAGCAGAAATGCCATTGGGTTTCTGGGCAATTTAATTTGACACAAAAAATCCCCACAATGGAGAAAAAAATCCCACGCTCCTTCAGCTGGCAAATTAAAGTAAGGAGTGTTACCTTGCCACTGTGAACTTTTCAAAGGTGTTCTAGCCGATAGCAAATCGTCAAAATTGCAGCTACAATAACAGGGTAATCTAAATGGAAGAAATGGCTGGCACTCCAGTTCATGTGAGAAATAAATGTGATTTAGGGGGGCGTGTCCAACCACTGGGGAACATGGCAACATAATCTGAGAGCTCCCTTAACCTTGACCAAACACAGTGATTACAACAGCTTTCGGGCGTGATGGGGAGAAACAAAAAGCCTTCTCCCGATGCAGTAAACCCCTAGGGGTAAAGACAAGCCTATTTCTGCCTCGCTAAGAGAATATTTTCGGACCCTGGGCCTGTTGGCCTCTCAGAAGCCAGACGACATCTCCTGCCAGTTCAGTCTCAGCGGAGGAAACGTCCACAGACGCACTAGGTAACCCTCTACATGAACCGTCTACCTCACAAAACATACAACAACTTTTCTCCTCGGCACCGTGAAGGAAAGATTTCAGCACGCTGATCGCGGAGGTTAAGCAGACGGTACAATAGAGATGGTCAAGACCATATGCGCTGACCTGACTAAGCTGTAACACAGGGTGACTATCCAAGAACAGGAATTGGAGGCCGCAACTCAGAAACGCTAGTGTTATCTAGATCCTCAGGTGTATATAAGTTATGTAATTTGTAAAATAAATGTTCATCTGATTGTTACCCTCTATACTTGTGTGGTCAAGTACTAAGGGGGAATATTCAGTGTGGGAATATATCTTCCTGAAGGTTCCTGTGGACTTTTCACTCAGCTAACGGAGGTACCCATTCGGGGTACCCAGGGGTCCATTACACTGGGTACACAGGGCGAAGACCAATATGCAGGGGTGTAACAACAACCACAGGATAAATATCTGTTAGTAAGAATGAGACTCACTGGGAGGTACAGACCTTGTTTGTAACTCAATTCGTAATCCACTTGGTAAACTAGCAGGTGGCACACCATAGCAGGGAAACACAGCTCAGTAGAGTGTCTTTTAGCAAATGCAAGAAGCTTGACAAGCAAAATGGGTGAGCTGGAGATACTGGTAAGTGCCGAACAGTATGATTTTATCAGAATCACAGAAATGTGGTGGGATGAGACCCATGACTGGTCAGTTAATTTACAAGGCCACTCACTTTTTAGAAAGGACAGTGTTAGGGTAAACCTATATTTATTGTGTTAACATAACAAGAGTTAATTCAGCATTGGAAGAGTTTACTTCAGGGAAGGGTTAAACCCCCCTCCCCTCTTGGAGGGAGCACATTCTTCATCTGTGCCTACCATCTAATCTACACACATAGACAGTCTTTACTAAAGTAATAAACCTAATGATACCAGACTTTAACTTATTGGTTTAGTCTGGGTTAGAGATCCTGTGTCAGCATCTCAGGAGTTTTGCAATGCTACGTAGGCACATAAGACCAAAGTGTTTAGTTAATTATATAAATATAAATTTGTAACATGTATGTATTCTATGTCCACACCCCCATTATGTTATCCAAATCTTAGCCAATGATTTTACGCCAGCCAATGGCTTGTTGCTTCTATATAAGTTTTTGTCTTTACAATAAACTATAGAGTTACTTAACAAACGGTCTTGTGTCAGACTTGAGTTACTCTCCAAACGTGTTCGCTGATGTGTTTCATTGGTCCCTTACAATTTGGTGTAGGAAGTGGGATTTCAGATAGGCCGGGTGAGTACATGTGTATTATTATACATTTCTGACTTACCCGTGTTTCTCTAAATTCTTAATAATTTGTAAAAGTCTCTGTTTTAATAAAAAAAAACCTGTGTATTGCATAATGGAGACAGATAGCAACTGTCTAATAACTAACTGCTAAGGTTGTGCTAGCAATAGTTATTAAAATACTGAGGTAGTTTCCAGTAGACATGTGCAAAACTAAAATTTTCGTTTCGTTTTCGTCCATTCGGACGAAAATGTTATTTATTTCGTCTAAAACGAATTTCGTATGAATTCTTATGAATGGGTTCATAGAAAGGCACTACTACTGTACGTTTTCTATAAGCCGAAAGTCTATAAAGCGAAGGTCGTTCGGTTTATAGACTTTCGGTTTATAGAATACATAGAATTACATGTAATTCTATGTATTCTATAAACCGAAAGTCTATAAACCGAACGACCTTCAGTTTATAGACTTCCGGATTATAGAAAACGAACAGTAGTAGTGCCTTTCTATGAACCCATTCATAAGAATTATGAATGGGTTCATAGAAAGGCACTACTACTGTTCGTTTTCTATAAGCCGAAAGTCTATAAACCGAAAGTCGTTCGGTTTATAGACTTTCGGCTTATGGAATACATGTAATCCTATTGCTATTCTATAAATCAAACGGTTCATTTTATGAATGGAGACTCTGTCTCTGTGTAGTGAAAGCCAATAGTACTATTACATTCATTACAAATGCCGAAAGTCTATAAACCGAACGTTCGGTTTATAGACTTTCGGCTTATGGAATACATATAATCCTATTGCTATACTATAAACCGAACGTTCGGTTTATAGAATAGCAATAGGATTATATGTATTCCATAAGCCGGAAGTCTATAAACCGAACGTTCGGTTTATAGACTTTCGGCTTATGGATTTCATGTAATACTATGGGCTTTCTATAAACCGAACTAGAGTTCCCATTCATAAAAATGTATGAATGGGGACTCTGTTTCGGTTTATAGAAAGCTAAGAAGTTGAAGGAATGAACGAATGGTTTAATATAAATGAAAATCATTCGTCCATTCGTGCTATAGTATTGGCATTACTATAAACTGAAATAGAGTCGGTTTATAGAATGCCAATAGACTTACATGCATTCCATAAACCGAAAGTCGTTCATTATGTCGGTTTATGGAATGTAGTGTACTATGCTATTGTATTCTATAAACCGACTCTATTTCGGCTTATAGAATGCCAATAGTACTACGAATGAACGAATGATTTTCGTTTATTAACCATTCGTTCATTCGGCTTTCGTTAGCTTAGCATTTTTGTTATTCGTTTTTCGGATGAATGAACGAAAATGCTATTTTCGGACGAAAATTAATTAGTCCGTAAATGAACACATGTTTCCAGTATAAGCTGAAGTTGTATGGGCTAATAGAGAGTCATTATTGAAGATGTTCCAATAATATTAAAAGGCTCTTAGTCACTGATAGTTTTTCAGTGAAACCCTTGAGGCAGTTCCAAGGTGTTAAATAAACTAGGGTTTTTTGATAATATAGAATTACGGCATTAATTTTCTAAATTGTACATTGAATTCTTAAATATTCTGTGGTGAGAGGTGAACATCAATTAAGTGTACAAAACTGTTACATAAACTGTGTATTGTTAAATTGTTTAGTTGGGTTGGTTTGTAACATAATGTGAACATTGAATGCAGAATGTGTAAAGTGTATGTGGGATCATGTGGTGGAGTATTTTGAAGTACAAGGTAGAACTTGTATGAACAAGGGTAAATCTAAATACTCTAAGAGACCTATCCGGCAGAAAGCCAGAGTCGCTGTGTCCAGCTCTCCCTGTTTGCTCAGAGCCCTCACAGTACAGCATGGCATGCAAATAGTCAGATAAGATAAGGAGTTAACTGCTGTGTCTGTGGCCAGAAGGTATGTTTGATTTGTCTCATTGCCAGTACAGAGTGTTTTAAGGTTATAGTAGAAACTGAATGTATAAAGTATAAGAGTATTATAACATTGCATTTTTCAACTGAAATATAAGAGTGTTTAGTCTAGTGTGTCTGGGACACATATATAAGTAAGAAGACAACAATTCTGAATTGAAGCTGTGTAACAGAGGATACAGATCCTTCTGTAAAACATATTGAAGATTAGAGTCTCAGGTCTGTAAATCCCAAGTACACTGTATCTTGGTGTTTTGGATATGGTAGCTGCGCAAGTTGATAAGACCATAGAAACTGTGGCATATTATGTTTAATGTTGTCATTAGGAGAAGTGTTGTATATTTAGTAGAGTAGAGAGGACATTTCTCCTGGATCACTCAACCTGTGAGTGCTCACTAAAATAAGGCACTTTAAGCCTCTAGTATAATCGCTTGTATGATTTTTGAGTGACGGTCTTCTGGGCTATATTCATCAGTGTGATGAGAAGTTTTATAGTGATTGAGTTCTAGCAGAAATTAACAATAGTTACTGTAGTTTTGTGCTATTTTTGGAAGAAAAGTTGCAGAGTTGTTTGACTTTGGCATAGTCAGTAATTTTACTAGTGGTATGCATTGTTTTGGAATTAATTTGCAACTGCATTTGTGTAACTGTATCTTTAAGTAAGAAAAATAAAAATATTTGTGTGTAAAACAGCAAGAGTCATATAATACCCAAGGTCTCTCGTGGATATCATGTTAAATATACGTGATCGATCCAGTGGATAGTATAACAGCTGTACAATTTGATAAATGCCATTATTTGATTTTTATTAAGGTTTATTTTTATTCAATCTACATATTCAGAGGTATTTTGCAAAACTATGAGAGTAAAAAGAAATATTCTCTATTACTGTATCAATGTTATTTGCTGTGAATCTTCCCAGCTGTATATCTTTTGGGATATTTTAACATACTGGCTCAGATTACAGCTTTATATTCTACTCTAATACTTGTTTAAAGACTCTAAACATTTAACAGGTTTTACATGTTACCTACTAGAAATGTTTATTTGTTTAGGGTTTTTGTATTTAGGTGTCTTGACAAGTATATAATTTTTATATAGTTTGGAAGGACTTTTGTTTTTTAATTTTTAGTGTATGTTGAAGATGAGTTTTGATTTTAAAATATCACGTTTTCCAACACTCTAGATAAAATAGATAAGAGAAGATGTCTTAATTTTAAGCTAGTTGTAGGTACAGATTTGCTTTAGATTTAAGTAGAATTTCAGAGTTGGTATCAGAGAAAGACTTGAGTAACATTTATTCGTAATATGTTAAGGAGTGAATTTTGTGTTTAAGGATAAGCTGTTAAAGGCTTTGTGGGCCATGGAATTGGCAGTTGCTGGAGTTAGATGGTTTTTGTATTGTGTAAAAGGTCAGATGTCATGTTGCACATACGTAGAAAGAGAAGACGTTATGGGCTAAGAATATGACAGTTAGGATTTAAAAGTCAAATATTAATTTGAGAAGGAAATAAATGGTATATAGCAATAAGAGGCAGAATTTTTAGTTTATACTGAAAAGTATTGATCAGTATTTTAAAGAAATTCCCTGCCCATCAAATATAATAACTTGCATATACTGTAATTGTTTTTATCTTCTTAGTGTGACCAGAATTATTTTTACAGCGCCTTCTTACATTGTTGGTGAAACATGAATATAATGTTCAAACTATAGGGAAAGTCAGATTGCCAGCTGGAGATTAATGCACATTTAAATAAATACAGAGCTAACACCTCTAACATGTTTATATACAGTAAATATATACATGGTATTTGTTGCATTCTAATTTTTGTCATAATTAAGGCAAAGTACCCCATGTGATACATGGTGAGAGAATATTGAGATGTTGTTTAACATTTTAGATACAAGACAAGTTTTTAATATATGAGAATGTACATACGTCAGTGATTAGAGTAAAAAAATTAGCAAGTGTCATGTGCTTAAACATGCTGTTGTGTTGGAGTTGTAGGAGTTAATGCTCTAAATTCAGACAGTTTTTGTTGTGTGTAAAAGGGAGACAAAGTTCACCCAGAAACCCCCCTTCGTTTCCCATTCTATCTGCTAGTCTAATTGCAGATAAGAGAATTGTAGCAGTGGCTGCAAAAGTATTTTTTTGTATAGGGGGAATGGGGGCGAAGTTATTTTCTGTGAATTCTTTATAAAATATTTATTTTGACACGTCACGCCTGTTACTTTTATTGAAGTAGCTCCAGCCTATACTGATGTTGTTTCAGAGTTTACTGATTAAGAAAGCAAATATAGATTATTACTGATGCAGTTCCAGTAAGAGGTCTTAATCACTAATGAAATGCTAGTGATTATTGACAGTGAGTGATTAGTATTATCAGTTCTATATTACACTCATCATGCTCAGTCAGGAGAATTATAAAAGAATAATAATATTGTTAAAGAACATAAGAGTGGTCCAATTATTTTGGGATACAAGCTAGGAATATTAATAATAATATTTTAATGTAAAGCAAATAAGTCAAAATGTTTAATGAAATATTGCATGTTACTAACTGGAATATTTTTGAGTTTTATTTTCATATAGATTAAAGCTGTACAGTCAACAAAAGACAAGTTCAAAGTGCACCAACAAATCTATTGCTGATAAGATATTTCTAAAGAAAGAAAAAGTTTATTTTAAAAGAAGAAACAGTGTTACAATACAAGTAAAGAAATGATCCTAACAAAGTCTACTGGAATATTGTTGTAAAAATTGTTCAACTCAACTCCTGGATCCACGTTATTTACGAAAAGCACATTCCTGTACTGACAAACAGGCCAACAAAGGAAGAGCAAGTTAGTGTTTTGATGGGCACGAATTGTGGTGATGAATGTATGTTTTTCATATATATGCCCAAGACAGAAATGATTCGAGGTTTGAACTGTGAGGCGGAGGATTTTTTTTTTCTTCTTTTTCCTCCTTTTTTTTTGGGTAAACAGCTAAGACACAATTTATAACCCACGAGAGATTCAAATTGTGGGGATGAATGTAAGTTTTTCATATACGTGTCCAAGACAGACATGAGCGGAAGTCTGAACTGTGAGGCGGAGGATTTTCTTTGTTTTTTTTCCCCTTCTTTCGTGTGCAGTTAAGACATAATTTATTAAGAGGGGGAAACGAGACGCCGAATTTAATTATTTGTTAAGGCTCGGATATGGAATGTAATCCTTTCCTATATTTGAACTGAACTGCGGTGATGAATGTAATCTCCTCTTACATATGTCTGAGATTGAAGCTATTAGAGGGATGAACTGAGAAATGAATGTCATTTCCTCCTCTTCTCTCTGCATGCTCTTGATTTTTTTTGGTTTTTGTGAGGGAATATGGCGGACTCTACGGTATTCCCTTAAATGGAGCTAAACCATGAGCATGCAGTGAAGAGGAGAGGAATTGTAGCCAAATAAGAGGGATTAATAAAGATGTTATACGGTATGGGATCTCTTAGATAGGGGTCCAATACAGGGGAGCTGGGCATCTGGGATAGAATTTGATTATTTTCCTAGTTTTTTTTTTTTTCTCTCCCCACCTCCTTTCCTTCCCCCCCTCTTCTCCCGGGCTGGATGGCTTTCTTCCCTCCCGGTAGGGAGACTCTCTCGGCCAAGATGTCATTCATGTCTGGAATGACAAATGGATTCCGAGCAGGTGACAGGTTGATCACCAGGGGAATGTTGCCAAACTTGATATGGTCTAGATGTTAAGGTTTGGTACAATTAATGCACGAGGGCTCAACATACCGCATAAAAGATCTATCCTACTACATCGACTATGGAAAGATAAGATAAACATATGTTTTATACAGGAGACCCACTGGTGTATTTCAGATAGTATAAAAATAGAAACCAATAGATACTAGACATGTGCATTAGTTTTCGGACGAATGCATTTTCGTCCGAAAATAGCATTTTCGTCCATTCGTCCGAAAAACGAAGAACGAAAATGCTAAGCTAACGAAAGCCGAATGAACGAATGGTTAATAAACGAAAATCATTCGTTCATTCGTAGTACTATTGCATTCTATAAGCCGAAATAGAGTCGATTTATAGAATACAATAGCATTTCACTACACGGAGACAAAGTCTCCATTCATAAAATTATGAATGGAGACTCTGTCTCCGTGTAGTGAAATGCCGACAGCCTATAAACCGAACGTTGGGTTTATAGGCTGTCGGCTTATGGAATACATGTATTCCTATTGCTATTCTATAAACCTAACTTTCTATAGACTTTCGGCTTATAGAACAGCAATAGCATTACATGTATTCTATAAACCGAACGTCGTTCGTTTTAAAGACTTTCGGCTTATAGAATACTATTGGCATTCTATAAACCTAACTAGAGTCGAGTCCCCATTCATAAGAAATTCTTATGAACGGGGACTCGACTCTAGTTCGGTTTATAGAAAGCCAATAGTATTCTATAAGCCGAAAGTCTTTAAAACGAACGACGTTCGGTTTATAGAATACATGTAATGCTATTGCTGTTCTATAAGCCGAAAGTCTATAAACCGAACGACATTCGGTTTATAGACTTTCGGTTTATGGAATGTATAATGTAATGCTATTTGCAATGGCATTACTATAAACCGAAATAGAGTCGGTTTATAGAATGCCATTGCCAATTCCATAAACCGAAATTCGTTAATTATGTCGGTTTATGTAATGGCTATTTTGCTATTGGTATTCCACAAACCAACTCTATTTCGGTTTATAGAATTGCCAATAGCATGAAATGATTTGAATTTAGTATTAAAAAATAAATTGAAAAAAGTGGAGAGTTTTAACCCCTTTGTGATGCATGGTGCTTGCGTCCCAAATGACGTAAGCACCAAAACGTCACGATTTGTTCCTGGCCACTGATCACAAGGTGATCGTTAGCCAGGAACACTATGGCAGAGACCCAATCAGGGTCTTAATAGACCCTGTGGGTCCCTGCCCAAAAATTGCAAGCCCTTCGGACGTCACGCACGATTTAGAGAAATGTAGCTGGTGCTCGTTTTTGAGCACCAGCTAAATTTCCCCTGTCAGACTGAGGCCATTTAAAATGGCCTCATCTGACAGGTGGGATCCCGCTGCAAGTGCCTGCAGCATGATCCGAGCCGCGATATGAGCTGTTTAACACAGGACGTACTATGCCGTCCTAACGACTTTAAGGGACTTAAAATCAGGACGGCATAGAACGTCCCAACGTCACGAATGGGTTAACGTTTGCTCTGGTCATAATCACAGCACAGGCTTGTAGGAGTTAACTGTAATTACATTAATACATGAAAAGAATATAAGTAATATAGTAAAAATGTACAAAATAAAATTTATTTTGAAAAAACTAAATGAGGTCCATAAACTTGGAAGGAAACGGATCACAGTAAAAAGAAACTGTGATCAGCAAGGGAAGTGTTAATACCCCTTTTATAATCGAGGTCGTCTTATAATCTGACCTCAAATTGAGGTCAGACTATAAGACTGGGATCCAGGTCCCCAGCAGAGCTGCAGGGGACCTGGATCCCCCTCTCTAACAGCAGGGGATGTCTGCGCGATGAGCGCAGATCTCCCCTGCTGCCGCCCGGCATGACCGCCGGGACTTCTATGATGAAGCTGGGTACGTCCGGCTTCCTCATAAAAGTCCTGGCGGTCGTTCCGGGCGGCAGCAGGGGAGGTCTCGCTCATCGTGCAGACATCCTCCGCTGCCTCGCTAGCCACCAGGGAGAATCGGGCAGCTGGGGGATGTCTGCACGAATCGTGCAGACAACCTCCATGCTGCCCGACACTTCCGTCTATTATGTATAGTGCATACATCCCCCGGCTGCCCCCACTAGCCACCAGGGAGCAAGAAACAGGTGAGGGGGGGACAGGGGGGCAGAGTAACGAGGGGGGGGGAGAGAAACAAGGGGAGGGAGGGGGGGAAGAGACAGAAACAAGGGGAGGGGGGCAGAGAGAAACAGGGGGAGGGAAGGGGGGAAGAGACAGACACAAGGGGAGCGAGGGGGGAGCCAAAGGGAGGATGAGAGAGAGACAACACTAAGGGGGGGAGAGCGACAAATCTGGGGGCAAGGGAAAGAGAGAGGCAGCATTGTCACATAAAAGGAAATAAAAACAAGAATTTTTTTTATTTCATAATTTTTTATTAAAAAAGCAATTTACATGTGAATATATACTAGACATGTGCATTCGTTTTCGGACGAATGCATTTTCGTCCGAAAATTGCATTTTCGTCCATTCGCCCGAAAAACGAAAATGCTAAGCTAATGAAAGCCGAATGAACGAATGGTTAATAAACGAAAATCATTTGTTCATTCGTCCATTCGTAGTACTATTGCATTCTATAAGCCGAAATAGAGTCGGTTTATAGAATACAATAGCATTTAACTATACGGAGACAGAGTCTCCATTCATAAAATTATGAATGGAGACAAACGTATAGTTAAAAGCCGACAGCCTATAAACCGAACGTTCGGTTTATAGGCTGTGGGCATTTAACTATACGGAGACAGAGTCTCCATTCATATGAATGGAGACTTTGTCTCCGTATAGTTAAAAGCCGACAGCCTATAAACCGAACATTCGGTTTATAGGCTGTGGGCATTTAACTATACGGAGACAGAGTCGTTCGGTTTATAGAATAGCAATAGGATTACATGTATTCCATAAGCCGAAAGTCTATAAACCGAAAGTCGTTCGGTTTATAGACTTTCGGCTTATGGAATACAAGTAATACTATTGCCTTTCTATGAACCGAACGAGAGCCCCATTCATAAGAATTTCTTATGAATGGGGCTCTCGTTCGGTTTATAGAAAGCCAATAATATTACATTGTATTCTATAAAACGAACGAATAATAATGAACGAAACGAAAATAATGAACGAATTTCGTCTGAAACGAATGCATTAATGAACGAAATTCGTTTTAGACAAAATAAATAACATTTTCGTCCGAATGGACGAAAACGAAACGAAAATTTTAGTTTTGCACATGTCTAGATTCCATATTGACCCGCCTAATTACTCAAGATCAAGAACAAGAGGTAGGAGAGGGGGATGGGGAGAATCAGGTTGGTCAGATGTAGCCACCACGGGGTGAGTGTCAATCTATCTCCCCAGCTTGCTTGGCGGTTCAATTCGAAAAAATTAAGGATGAAATTCAAATAACACAACAAAATACGCAAGAAATTAAAAAGGAAATCACCACTTTGGGAGAAAGAATTAAATTGGTAGAACAGAGAGAAGAGGACTTATCAATGCAATTAAAACTACATCAAGATAAGGTTATAGAGCTGGAGAAAAAACCCACAGGATTTGGAATCTAAAATCAATGATCAGGAGGATAGATCCAGAAGGAGTAATCTTCGGGTGAGGGGAATCCCAGAAGAAATCACTAATAATTTACTGGAAGACTTTCTAGAGGGGCTCCTTAATTTCCTTGAAGTACAATGGGACAGGAAGGAATCTCCTATGGAAAGGTTCCATAGAGTACCAAAAGCCCAAAGTATTCCTAAACACCTACCAAGAGATGTGATCATTTGCTGTAGATCCTTTCGGATTAGATCGGCAATTATTAAAAACCTACACCTAAAATCTGTAAGAGATACAGCATATGAGGACATAAAAATCTTCCCAGACCTTTCCTTCTATACTAGGAAGGCGAGAAAAGCCTTCTCTCCGTTAACTCCAGTCTTAAGAACAAATGACATTAAATACTCATGGGGTTTCCCATGCAGGGTGAACCTAACCTTTGAGGGTTATAGAGAATCTTTCAACACCCCGGGAAAACTGGAAGCATGGTTACACCTGAAAAAGTTATATCCGCGGTAGGGTTCGCTCACAAAATAAAACACATAGAGATCTTTAGTTAAGGAATAGAGTTAAAATTCAGGGCCTCGACTAAAATAGGATACAGGCCAATTATTTGATCACTTAATATGGAAGGGGACTTCGTTTTTTGATTATTATTATTTCCCCCCCCCCTCCCCCTTTCTAGGTTATGTTACATGCCCAACCACATTATCTGTTTAAAGTTTACTAAACACACAATACCTTTGGCTATTTCCCCCCTCACCATCCACATTTAGCACCCATACACTGTCACTAAACGTTGGTTGCATATTAACATTTTTGACTTTTTTAAAATTATTATTATTATTTTTTTTTTTTACCAACACTTACACAACATCTAATATACTCAGGGTCGACCTGGGGAGGTAGCCCCCCCCCCCACCTCAAGCCTTTGAGTTATTTATTCACACCGTCACTCTTCACTTTTTTCAGCAATATTTTATTTTTATTTTTTTCTTTACTAACACTTACACAACATCTAATATAACTCAGGGTCAACTTGGGGAAGTAGCCCCCCCCCCCCCCACCTCAAGCCTTTAAGTTATTTGTTCACACCGTCACTTTTCACTTTTTTCAGCAATATTTTATTTCTTTTCTTTTTTTTCTCTTCTTTCTTTTTCCTTTTTTCTTTTTATTAGGTCCCACCTACACACATATACACTAGTACACTCACACATATACACACCTATGCATATAAGCTTCACCGGTTCACTCTCATTTTTTTTATATAGGTGGATTAGCAATTCAAGACCTTCACGGTGAATTTTCCACAAATTCCTTCTTTTTTTAAATATTCACATAGCACTCACCCTCATACCCAACACTTTCTAACTCGTTACTCTGAAACGTTTTTTTTTTCTCCTTCTTTTCTTCCTTAGGTAAGGTCCCACCAGTGCTGTATTTACCGCGAGGCATCCTAGGCGGATGCCTATGGCGGCAAATTTTGGGGGGCGGCAGCACTGAAAAAAAAAAATTAAATCCGACCCTTTAAAAAAACAAAAAAATAGACCGCGCTTGCAGGCAGAGACGGAGGTGAGAGGGGATCGGAAGATCCCCCCTCACCAACGCTCTGCCTGCCAGGCTGCACGGGGAGCCGAACAGGCAGCACAGAGAAACCTCCGTGCTGCCTGTTCGGCTCCCCGTGCAGTGTGCCGACACGGAAGTCCCGACAGTCACGTGACGGGCGAGCTGACGTCATACGCGCGCCCGGTCACGTGACCTGTCGGCACAATCGCCGGGAAGCCGAACAGGCAGCATGGAGGGACCATGCTGCCTGCCACTAGCCACCAGGGAAAGGTAAGTGCTGATGGGAGACTGTGTGTGTGTGTGTGACTGAGTGTGATGGGAGTCAGAGTGTGTGTGATGGGAGTCAGAGTGTGTGTGATGGGAGACTGTGTGTGACTGAGTGTGATGGGAGTCAGAGTGTGTGTGATGGGAGACAGTGTGTGTGACTGAGTGTGATGGGAGTCAGAGTGTGTGTGATGGGAGACAGTGTGTGTGACTGAGTGTGATGGGAGTCGGAGTGTGCGTGATGGGAGTAGGAGTGTGTGACTGAGTGTGATGGGAGTAGGAGTGTGTGACTGAGTGTGATGGGAGTAGGAGTGTGTGACTGAGTGTGATGGGAGTGTGAGCATGATGTGAGTCTGAATGATGGGGCATGTCTTAGGTGTGTAACGTGGGTGTGCAGCTTGGGTAGGGGGGTGCCCGGATTTTGTCTGCCTAGGGCAGCACAAAATCAAGATACACCACTGGGTCCCACCCTACATAGATACACACGCACACACTTACATATATACACATGCATGCACATAAGATACACCGGCCCACCTTCACGTTTGTATAGGCTGCATAGTAAATCACAGTGAATTTCTTCACAAATTTCTTTTTATCTTACAATCCACACAGCAATCACCCGCATACTCAGCACCTGCCCATTTCAACCCGTTATTTTTTTTTAGTTTTTATTTTTGTTCCCCACTGTCCTTTTCTTCTCCGCTTTACCCACGACACCTGGATAAGTTCCCGACTTTTAGATCGGAAACTTAATTAGAAATCTTCTTCATCTTCTGTGATCATAAGCAGCAGATGAAAGTTCGCATATTATATGGATTCGTCTTTTTTTTTTCTCTCTCTTCTTTTCCTTTTTCTTCCTTTTTTTCCTCTACTTTTTGGAGAAGGGATGTCACTTGGAGAACACAACGGGTGGTACTATGCCTCAGATATTGCTTGAATGACGATTAAATTGACCACGATCAACGTCCAGGGCTTAAATTCCAGACAAAAGTGGAATATACTATATAATTTCTTAAGGAAGGAAAGAATTCAGATCTGTCGCCTTCAAGAGACTCATTGGAGATTGATGGACAAACAATATATGAAATCTAAGTCCTTCCCTACGGTAATAAGTGCTTCACTTCAACATCAGAAAAAAAGAGGAGTGGCGGTGTTGATTGCAGGGGATCTCTCAATAAACATCCTATTTCAAGAGGTTGACGTCGAATCCAGATATATTATTGTCAGGTCCCGCCGCGCAGCTCCTCTCCGGAGTACCCAGTCCTCGCTGGATGTCACGGAGTAGCAGGGGACCTGTGCTCTGTATCGGCGGCTTCCCTTCCAGCGCGCGTCACCAACGACGGTGCACGCGCCCCTCCTCTCTGCAGCATCATCCAAGCCGGCACGCGCGTCATGACGTCACCAGGCGCGAAGTTTAAAAGGAATCACCAAGCTGAATACTGTGCTTGGTGATTCTTGCTCATGTACTGCCTATATTGCGTACCTGCCTTTCTGTCTCCCCGTTACCGACCCGGATTGTCTATTGTTGTTCCCTGCCTTCTCCTACCCGACCCTGGATTGTATTACTGGACTACCTGCCTGCCTATACCCTTGACCTGGACTGTATCACTGGACTACCTGCCTGCCTATACCCTTGACCTGGATTGTTTTACCGATTACCTGCCTGCCTATGCCCCTGACCTCGGATTTCTAACTACTCTTGCTGTTGTATGCTGTGTATTAACCACCTCCTTGCTGAACTACTGCAGTACCTTGTGGATTACTAAACTGCTCCTCTCTGCTGTATCCTCCTTGCTGAACTACTGCAGTACCTTGTGGATTACTAAACTGCTCCTCTCTACTGTATATTATCGTATCCTGGTGAGTACCTTACACTCTATACCTATATTCCTGGACCCGTATCCTGACCTCCTATACCAAACCTTACATAATCACCAAGCCAAAAAATGGAGGCCACGGGTTTAACAGACGCCATCTCAGCCTTAACACAGCAATTAGCTGCGCTGAATCAGACCGTACAAGATCTCCAGTCGGGTCAGAATCAATTGCAACATCAATTGCAGCAACTTCAAGCCAGCCATACCAGTCATCCAGAACCAATCATGGCACCCCCAGTACCTTCTCAATTTCCCATGGAAGGAGCCACTGCACTGGAACCCCAGGTTGTGCTACCTGAAAAATTTTCTGGGAATCGATCTAAATATCGGACTTTTGTCACCTCCTGTCAAATATGATTTAATCTACGACCCAGGACCTATGCCTCTGACTATGTTAAGGTTCATACGGTAATATCTTTATTAACTGAGGAGCCACAGCTCTGGGCTCATCATTTATTACACGTGAACAGTCCACTACTTGAATCATGGGGTTCTTTTAAACAGGCCTTGGACTCCCTCTATGAAGATCCTTTTAGAGTTTCATCAGCTACCACCACTATACGAACCCTTCGTCAGGGTCGACGACCCGTGGAAGAGTACATAACCGAATTCAGAAGAATTGCTTTAGAAACAACCTGGAATGAATCTGCATTATTAGATCAATTCCGTTTGGGACTTTCGGATGCCTTAAAGGATGAACTAGCACGTGTCGGAATACCCACCTCTCTGGATGCCTTAACCAGACAAGTAACTCAGATAGACAGAAGACTGAGAGAAAGAAGAGCAGAGAGGCATTCCTCTTTACCTACCTCTAGTTCTCCACATTTCTTCCCCACTGAGCCGTCTCAATCTTCTTCTACTACGGAGGAACCCATGCAAATTGGGTTGACGAGAGGCCCCTTATCTCCTGAAGAAAAAGCAAGGCGTAGGGCCCAGAATTTGTGTCTATATTGTGGCAGAGCAGGCCATATGTATAAGGAGTGCCGAGCCAGACGACGCCTACCACAGGGTAAGTCCATACAAATAGACCAGAAATGCCCTGCTGTACGTACACCCCATTTATCCATCTCTCTCTCCCTACAGTGGACTAACAACCCTATCATGGTATCAGCAATGATTGACTCTGGGGCCAGCGGTTGCTTCATTGATGGTGAACTAGCCAAGACCCTGTCCCTTCCTCTCCGGCTAAAACCCCAACCATTGCAGATACAATTAGTGGATGGTAGTCCCTTGAAAACAGGACCTATCACTCACGAAACCGTTCCCCTCATCGTTACCATCGGGGACAATCATAAAGAATGGCTCCAATTTGACGTGGTACCCACACCTATTTTTCCAGTCATCCTGGGACTCCCTTGGCTTCGATCTCATAATCCTGTCATAAACTGGGAGACCGGAACCTTCGTCTTTTCGTCCACGTATTGTACCACCAGATGCCTCCCTGAAGCTACGTTATGTGTTACCCAAGATAATCAGACACCTTCTGGACTACCGGCAAGTTATCTACAGTTCTGTGATGTTTTTGAAAAGAAAAAGGCTGACATTCTACCACCTCATCGGAGTTATGATTGCCCGATCGAGTTACTTCCCGGCGCCTCCATACCGTTTGGAAGAATTTATCCTTTGGCAGAACCAGAACTCTCATCACTCAAGGCTTATATTGATGAGAATTTAGCAAAAGGTTTTATCAGACCTTCGTCCTCCCCAGCCGGAGCAGGAATATTCTTCGTCAAAAAGAAAGATGGTGGATTGAGGCCTTGTATTGACTACCGGGAACTGAATAAGATAACTACGAAGAACAGATATCCCCTTCCTCTCATATCTGAATTGATGGATCGTTTACGTACGGCACAAATATTCACTAAAATCGATCTCAGGGGAGCGTACAATCTGGTAAGAATCCGCAAAGGGGATGAATGGAAAACCGCCTTCAGATCTCGCTATGGTCACTTCGAGTATCAAGTCATGCCCTTCGGCCTTTGTAACGCACCCGCCACCTTTCAGCACTTCATTAATGATATATTTCATGACATTTTGGATCAATTTGTGATCGTCTATCTGGACGACATTCTCATCTACTCCTCGTCCCTACCCCAGCATCGCCATCATGTACAGACTGTATTATCACGTCTCCGTCAACACAAACTGTACGCTAAGTTGGAAAAATGTATTTTCGAAACTACAACTGTAGAATTTCTGGGCTTTATACTATCCCCCAATAATATCCGAATGGATCCAAAGAAAGTGGATGCTATTCTCCAATGGCCCATACCCACTGACAGGAGAGCCATCCAGAGATTTGTTGGATTTGCAAATTTCTATAGGAAATTCGTCCGGAATTTCTCCAAACTTGTACAACCTATCACCATCCTCACTTCAAAAAATAGCAGGTTTGAATGGACAATGGCTGCCCAAGACGCCTTCGATACCCTAAAGTCGAGATTTACCACGGCTCCCGTCCTGGCTCTTCCTGACCCTTCTACCGCCTACACCTTGGAAGTTGATGCTTCCGATACTGCTGTTGGGGCAATACTATCGCAACGGCAGAACTATGACAGTCGTCTACATCCAGTTGCCTTCTTCTCTAGAACACTATCCAGTGCTGAACGTAATTACGATGTGGGAGAACGAGAATTATTAGCGATAAAACTCGCATTGGAGGAATGGCGTCATCTACTGGAGGGAGCGACATACCCTATCACGGTTTACACTGATCATAAGAACTTAGAATATCTGAAAACGGCTAAACGCCTCCAACCTCGTCAAGCCCGATGGGCCTTATTCTTTGTTCGATTCCAACTACACATTACCTTTCGGCCTGGCTCACGCAATGGGAAGGCAGATGCACTATCGAGAATGACGGAACAAGAAGATGCAGTACCGTCAAACAACCACACTATCTTACAACCTAACCATTTTTTGGCAATGACTCAATCCGTCTGGGACACTCTACGAACCCATTCCTCTACCTTGACATCGCCTCCACTACCTCTGTTACAACTGAGACAAGGATTATACTATCACAAAGATAAAATATACGTTCCGTCTGAAGTTCGTCCTCTCATTCTCAAGACGTTCCACGATACCCCGACAGCAGGGCATGGAGGAATCCGACAAACCAAGGACCTTATCCTGCGCACCTTTTGGTGGCCATCCTTGATAAAAGATGTGATGAATTTCGTCAACTCCTGTCCCATCTGCGCCCGTTCCAAGGAGACCCATATCCGTCCTGCCGGTCTCCTGCAGCCTCTCCCCATTCCTTCCAGACCCTGGACTGATGTTTCCATGGATTTTATCACCGATCTCCCACCGTCACAACGTTATACCACCCTTATGGTTGTTGTTGATCGATTCACAAAGACCGCTCATTTTATCCCTTCAATCAAACTTCCTTCCGCTACTGAGACAGCAGAACTTTTTATTCGTGAAATCTTCAGACTCCATGGACTCCCTGAGAACATTGTTTCTGACCGAGGGTCACAATTTACCTCTCGTTTCTGGAAGGCATTTTGCAAGGGGTTGCATATCCATCGTTCTCTTTCCACCGCATTCCACCCACAGAGCAATGGACAAACAGAGAGAACAAATCAAACAGTTGAACAATACTTACGGTGCTTCTCTACTCACTTACAAGACAATTGGGCCTCCTATCTACCATTAGCTGAATTTGCATACAACAATCATATCCATTGCTCCCTGAAAATGTCCCCATTTTTTGCCAGTTACGGGTTCCATCCCTCCATGCTCCCTGGTTCTCCTATGACTGGTCTCGTTCCTTCTGCGGATGTTCATGTGCGTAACCTTGTCAGTACTTACTCCATGATTCGTACCACCTTACGTCGTGCTCAACTACAGTACAAGTTCTTTGCTGATCGTCACCGTTCCCCGGCTCCTTCCTATCATGTAGGTGATAAAGTGTGGCTCTCTACTAAACATCTGAAATTGTCCTGTCCTACCCGCAAATTGGGCCCGAGGTTCATTGGTCCTTTCTCTATTCTGGAACTTATCGGGCCTCTGGCTGTGAAATTGCAACTTCCCTCCTCCATACGAGTCCACCCTGTCTTTCATTCCTCGCTTCTCAAACCCTGGTTACCCAATCCTTATCCTGACAGATGTGTTCGGCCTCCTGCTCCGATTCTTGTTAATGGAATCGAAGAATATGAAGTGGAAGAGATCCTGGATTCTAGACTCCATAGAGGTCAATTGCAATACTTGGTGCATTGGAAAGGATACGATTCTGCTGATCGCTCATGGGAACCAGCCAAAGAAGTCCATGCGAGTGATCTGGTTCGTGCCTTTCATGCCTTACACCCATCCAGACCTTGTCCTTCACGGGCCCGGAGGTCCCGCCTTGGGAGGGGGATCTGTCAGGTCCCGCCGCGCAGCTCCTCTCCGGAGTACCCAGTCCTCGCTGGATGTCACGGAGTAGCAGGGGACCTGTGCTCTGTATCGGCGGCTTCCCTTCCAGCGCGCGTCACCAACGACGGTGCACGCGCCCCTCCTCTCTGCAGCATCATCCAAGCCGGCACGCGCGTCATGACGTCACCAGGCGCGAAGTTTAAAAGGAATCACCAAGCTGAATACTGTGCTTGGTGATTCTTGCTCATGTACTGCCTATATTGCGTACCTGCCTTTCTGTCTCCCCGTTACCGACCCGGATTGTCTATTGTTGTTCCCTGCCTTCTCCTACCCGACCCTGGATTGTATTACTGGACTACCTGCCTGCCTATACCCTTGACCTGGACTGTATCACTGGACTACCTGCCTGCCTATACCCTTGACCTGGATTGTTTTACCGATTACCTGCCTGCCTATGCCCCTGACCTCGGATTTCTAACTACTCTTGCTGTTGTATGCTGTGTATTAACCACCTCCTTGCTGAACTACTGCAGTACCTTGTGGATTACTAAACTGCTCCTCTCTGCTGTATCCTCCTTGCTGAACTACTGCAGTACCTTGTGGATTACTAAACTGCTCCTCTCTGCTGTATATTATCGTATCCTGGTGAGTACCTTACACTCTATACCTATATTCCTGTACCCGTATCCTGACCTCCTATACCAAACCTTACAATTATACTAATAGTGGAAATAAATAACAAGATATACACCATCATAAATTTATATGCCCCAAACGATAATCCTATTACATTTCTTACAAAGATCTTTAAAAGAATTCATAGGATCAAACAGGGAGCCTTGATAATTTTGGGAGACTATAATTGTGTAGCTGACCCTCAATTGGATAAATCTCCAGGAGGATTGGGGTTATATGGTAGGAGAGTGAAGAATACCTCAGCTAAGTTTACCCGCCTAATGCAAAATTATATGCTAATGGACACATGAAGGATTATCCACCCAGAAGAGAGAGACTTCACTTTCTTCTCCCGAACCCACCTGTCGTACTCCAGAATAGACTACATTCTAACAAGCAGGACTATGGTACAGAACATCAAAAAGATAGAAACTAAAGACTATGTATGGTCGGATCATAATAGTATAATAATGGAAGTCGAGGATGGATATAATTTAATTAGATCAGAATGGAGATTGAATGATTCATTACTGAATAGTAACCAATATAATACTCAAATTATTGAAGCTACACAATGTTTCTTTATGTAAGAAATATAGGGTTCCTTTACAAATGTTGTTTTCTATTTGATACATAGATATCTGCTTTTGGGTGGATGTGGGTAATTGGCTAGGATGATTATCTGGTTTCACAATGGAATGCAGTTGAATGACACAGGAAGTGGTCATCAAAGGGTTTGCAGCTGAGATGACTTCTTTAGATTGTGTGAGCAAGCCTTTCACTCACCTTTCCAGTCTTTATTTACTAACTGATATGTGAGAAGTGGTTGCCTTTATTACTTTGACCATATGTCTCCAAACTAGGTTGAACTGGTTCTTTTATCTCTATGGGAGGTATCTTGGAGGGATTTTGGGATACTTAGTTGAGTAAACCACTTTTGCTAGTGAGTCTTGCTGTTCCTGTGGAAGGAGGGAGAGTGCGAGTCTTGTCTGTTCCTGTGTGAGGAGGGGACAGCCAGCAGAAGAAGACCCAAGATGAAGGAACAAATAGAAGATATGAATGTATAAGTATACCATTGTCTGTTACTTGTTGATTATGAACCAGTTATGTGTAATGTGTACACTGTGTATTTCCTGTATAACCTGTAACAGTATCTCAGATTAATAACAATATACCTTTTTATATACACTTGTCTCTGTGCTTCATTTGTCACACATTCCCTAAAAGAATAACCCCTGTAGGAGGGTATAATAATTTCTTACAAGTGGCGAGTCAGGTAGGAGGGATTTAGTGTGACGAGTGAGTACATTTTTAGTGTATAATTTTTGGATTGATCTGAGATACTGTTCAGGTATTGTGTGTATAGGAATTTCAGTGAATTCTGCTTTGATAATAATGGAAGGTTTGTTGAAAAATTGCTACGGTCTCTAATCCTGAAGCAATAATTAAAGGAGCATTAGATCTGTGGCTTGATGCTCAGGATTATGAAGCCAGGGCAATCATTGAAAATAAATTGTCCAAATCTAATGGTAAAACTGTTTTGATTTTTGCTGGATTGCTGAGAGGTACACGTCTTTAAATAAGCAAAAAGAGAAGTTAGAGGCAGAAGTTTTGCATTTAAAGAAATGATGTGGAATCGTTCAAACTATCTGCGCAAAATGCTGCTGCTTTGTGTGTAGGTAGTCAGCAAATGCATCAGCAAAATGTGGAATTGCACAGTTATAATGAGCGGCTTGTAGAAAGGCTGAAGGATGCAGAGGTTGCGATTAGGACCCTTGCTTCCAGCTGCCAGAAAGAAGCTGATCATTCAGACTGCATGTCTCAAATGAATGCATTGACATGTGGACATGTTTCTGCAGATGGCCATGGTAATTGTGAGAATAATGTTCATGGAAAAATTGCAATTTCTGTTAAAACTAAGATTGATTCTCAGGGACTTATCATTTCTCAAACATGTGTGTCCAGACCCCTGTCTATAGCTGATATTGATTCAGTTTCCAAAGAGTTTGGAAAAATAAGTTTTATTGATGACCCAGTGGAAGTGCTGTTAAAGATCCAGCAGTTTAATAAAATAAAATAAAATTTATTAGATGCAGACAAATTTGAAGTACTTTTGAGTAGTCTTGACCACACTTTAAAAGGAAGTTTACCCCCTGAAGTGTTTGTAGAGCCCAGAGATAAAGATCTGCTGGTAAATTAACTATTAAAAGCCCTAGGCATGGAGGAGACAAACATGCATGCTTCATTTTCAAATTGTTTTCAAAGAAATGGACAGTCCATAAAGGAATTCAGTGATAGGTTGTTCATGCTTTACAAGTTAACACTCCCAGCTGAACAACAAACAAGTCAGGATGATTCTGCATATAAATGGGCCCTACTGAGCAAAGCACTGCCTTCTATTCAGGAACTTGTTGGATTAGCTGTGTCTCCACAGAATTCATTCCCAAACATTTTAAATATGTTAAAGAAAGCAGAGGCAATTATAAAGAATCAGTGCAAAATGAATACAGAGAAAGTGTCTGCATTAAACAATCACCAGAAAAACAAAGCATTTAACCAGCAAACAGAAGGTATTAAGTGTTTTGCATGTGGTAAGGTTGGGCACATGGCAAGAAATTGTAATTCTTTGAAAATGCATCAATCTCAAACTAGGAGTAGGAATAGTTGGACACTGGGAAATGAAAAGAGACAAATTAATACTAGGTGGGGATCTCAGAGAAGAGATAATATCAACTATAAACCCCCCACAGAACAATGGATTCCATACCATATGCTCAAGGCCCAGAATAAACAGCTAGAGGCAGAAAACCATTCCCTAAAATGTGAGCGAAGTCAGTTCCTTGAGAAACTGGAATTTATTAAGAGCCAAGTTAGTAAATTGCAGGAGGTGATTTACAAAGGAACTGTTACAGACACAGATACTTTTTATTGACCTGTTTTGTATGATACTAACTTCTACTCTTCAAGTTTGCTTTTTAGAAATATGCGGAGATGATAACTACTGAGAAGGAAGAGGAACAGACCTGTGAGAAGGCCTGCCATTTAATATTTATTCTCTTTCAGGAAATGTTAAGTTCCAGTTTATAGAGGACCGTAATATGTATTTTTATTTTTCGTATTACGGAAAAGCCTCCTAATTCATTACACACAGTCAGGTGCAAAATTCCAAATTATTTTTGTTTTTATTAGATTAGCACGCCTGTACTGCCAGCTATGCTTTTTATTTTTGATGCTGGATTCATCATTATAAATTCATAGATTAGGTGATTTGTTGCCAATGTGAGGCTTATATTTTTATCACACTGGAGAGATGTGAGTGTAACCTGTTGTTGGTTTACAACACTAAATATTTTTGTTTTTGTTTTAAATTATTTTGGTTACCAACAAAAATAGCCTCAAGCTGATTTTTTTTTAAATTGTTATCTTTGAATGTCAACAGACAATTGTCAGTTTTTTTTATAGATTGCATGCTGCCAAACTGTGCATACATTGCAATGTCTGAATGTAATGGTAGCATTTAATTTACTTTTTTCTTTTCTCTCTCCATCTTAATTTTATTATGAGTTGTCTGTTCTTTTGTAATTAATACTCTCAAGGTGGGGTGAATTATAGAGTGACAATTTATCATTTGTAAATGGTTACGAGAGTATGAGATGGTTGTTTTAAATGAGTTTATACTGTTATTGGGATGTATTGTTTAATTGACATTAAGGTGAACAATAGTATTTTACTTACATTGTAATAGATGACCACTTGTGAAGCCAGATGGTAATGCTGAGACAAGAATGATTTTATTTATTTATTTTTATTTATTTAGAAAGTGTTTTACCAGGAAAAATACATTGAGATTTCTCTCGTTTTCAAGTATGTCCTGGGGATAACTGGACTGATAATCAGACTACTAGTGATTTGGCCAATGCACACTTTCTGTGCTGAGTATATTTTAATTTCTGGAAGCCAGGGGCCTATTGACAAATTATCAAACACCTTCAAAGGGCTCAAACACTAACCCACTCCAGCTATCCAGCTTTCAATAAACGTGCAAAGACACCTTCACTCAGATCCCCACTACAAACAATCAATAAACTGTGTTTCTCTATTGTGTGGTCTCTTCAATACACTGTGTAAGAACAGCAAATGAACTGCTGTTGGTGTGAGAATACACCAGATGACATGGTGGGCAAGGATCAGGGCCCTAATACCTCGAATAATGCGAGGTCAGGTTTAACGGAACCGTGTGGTGGAAGCAGTGAGCAGTGTTGGTGGCACAGGTAAGTGAGGGTGATGGGAGTGGAGTCGAATGGTTGAGGTGATGCCGAGCCTATGAGGGTAATGGAAGGTTGAGAATATGGCTGAAGGAGTTTAAATTATTGATAAAATATGATAACTGTGAGTGCCTCCATGATTTGGCTGAATTATGCCTCACAGTACCCTAAATTTTAAATATTTGTGGTTGTCATATCACTTGTGTCTCAGTAATACACAATCTTTCAGAGCTCACATAATAAGAGGTACTATATTTATTTAAGAGGGCTCATTTTCTATTGGAGTCATTCGCCCTCTAGGTGGGGACTGTAAGAAATATAGGGTGCCTTTACAAATGTTGTTTTCTATTTGATACATAGATATCTGCTTTTGGGTGGATATGTGTAATTGGCTAGGATGATTATCTGGTTTCACAATGGAATGCAGTTGAATGACACAGGAAGTGGACATCAAAGGGTTTGCAGCTGAGATGACTTCTTTAGATTGTGTGAGCAAGCCTTTCACTCACCTTTCCAGTCTTTATTTACTAACTGATATGTGAGAAGGGGGTTGCCTTTATTACTTTGACCATATGTCTCCAAACTAGTTTGAACTGATTCTTTTATCTCTATGGGAGGTATCTTGGAGGGATTTTGGGATACTTAGTTGAGTAAACCACTTTTGCTAGTTAGTCTTGCTGTTCCTGTGGAAGGAGGGAGAGTTAGTCTTGCTGTTCCTGTGGAAGGAGGGAGAGTTAGTCTTGCTGTTCCTGTGTGAGGAGGAAGTTCTAGTGAGTCTGGTCTGTTCCTGGCGTGAGGAGAAGCCAGCCATCAGAAGACCCAAGATGAAGGCACAAGAAGATATGCAATTAATTATAGGTATACCTATTTCCATTACCTGTTGATTATGAACCAGTTATGTGTAATGTGGACACTGTGTATTTCCTGTATAACCTGTAACAGTATCTCAATTTAATAACAATATATCTTTTTATATACACTTGTCTCTGTGCTTCATTCGTCACACATTCCCTAAAAGAATAACCCTGTAGGAGAGTGTAATAATTTCTTACATTTAGGGAGAATGGAGGGGAAGTTACTCCAACACTAACGTGGTGCGCTTACAAAAGTATGATTAGAGGTCATCTGATTAAGATTGGAGCCCATGAAAAAAAAAACCCAGAACCCCTAATGTGGAAGAGCAGAATTTAAAATTAGACATACTAAATAAACAGAAAAAAAAAAAAACCCTACTCAGGTAAATACCTTAGAGATTGGAGAATATGATTAAAGAGAGTATGGCTTTAAGGGTAAATAAAAATGTAGAATTCCTAAAGATGAAATATTATTATAAAGGTAATAAAGCGGATAAATTACTGACAAATACATTGAAAAAAGAGAGACAAAGAAGGGTCATAACGAAAATACAAAAAATTGGGAAAATAATAATGGACCCTGAAAAAATAGGTGATATATTTAAAGAATATTACTCCAGTCTACACAATTTAGAAGGAAAACCTACAGAAGATTTAATAAAAAATTATCTGGATTCATTAGATCTGCCAAAATTGTCAAGGGACCAGCTGACGACCATAAATGGTCCTATCTCTACGGAAGAAGTTAAAGCAGAGATATCAAAACTTAAGGGTAGTGCAACCCCTGGCCCAGACGGATTTAGTAATAGTGTTCTACAAAATGATGGAGGAACATGTAATAAGAGGTTTAACAGAAGCATTCAACTGGATTATAAAAACGGGGGAGACCCCAGAGGAAATTCTTTCAGCAAATATTGTCCCCATAGAAAAAACAGGGAAAGATCCCTTGTATGTCAATCATGGGTGTCCGCAGGGGGGGGGGGGGGGGCAAGGGGGGCTTGCCCCCCCCCCCCACTGGATTTTTGCAATTCCCCTTTAACTGCACACCAGTTGCTGGGATAGGAGTTGTGATCCCCCTGCTGCATCAATAATACAGCAGGAGGATCACAACTCCCATGAAGATGAGGCAGCCCTCACCAGGGTGCTTACCTCTCTGTTGGCTCCTTATGTCCCCCCCGCCCCGTGTTACTTACCAGCGTTTTGAATCCAGCCACGGACACAGCGCATTCCCACACGGCTTGATAGCCGCGCGCATGCGCTGTGTACCGCCGTTGTCCGATCATCTGGTAAGAAGGGGTGTGCGGGGGGTGTGCGGGGGGCGGGATGTGGGTTGCGCAGCTGGCGCATGCGCGGTGGTCACAAAGTTACAGCTGAGTGATCAGCTGTAACTTTATGCGCATGCGCAGTGAGCAAATTCTCCTGCGATTGCGCAGGAGAATTTGCTCCAGTAATTTGTCAGAACAGTGGCACCCAAAGCTGTTGCTCTCTGCAACTCTGCTTGCTGTAATACTAGTCTCCCATCCACATTGGTGCAGGTCTCTACAGCTGTCAGTCATGCTGCATGGAGAGCCAATGACAGGGGTGCCCGGGGATATGAAGTTATTGCCCGCCCCTCAGCCCTCCATGTGGCAGCATGACTGACAGAAGAAAGCCTGCAGTGCAACATCATGGAGGAAACAGGGGAAGATACTCAGAGACCATAGTTGCGCCTCTGTAACAGGTAGGAAGAGCTTATAATAGCTTTAAACAACAAAACAGCCAAGGTACATGGTAGAGTGGGGTAAATCCAAGGAGGTCCCTCCCATTTCCCTGAGGTCTCCATTTGTCCAGTCTGAGCTGCTCCTCTGACCAGGCTCTGCTCACATCAACATGGTGACAAGTGGATCGGGCAGAAAAGATAATGGAGGATAAAATGATGTGATAGATGGAAGCAGATTGCAAACAAAATGGGATTACATGGGGCAGAAAAGATAATAGAGGATGAAAATAGGTGATTTATTGGAGCAGAATACCGACAAAATTGTGACATGGGGCAGAAAAGATAAAATGTAGGTGAAAAGAGGTCACTGACAAGGAGGAATAAAACACATAAAATGATGGGGAAAGAGATGGCAAACATGGAGGAATAAAACATATAAAAAAGGGGGAAAGAGATAAATAAATGTCATGGATTTAGGAATTTGGGTGTTTAGGGAATCTGTTGCTTTGTGTTTATATTGTGTGCTATAGTGTTGTATCTGGTGCTGTGGAGTTATATTGTGTGCTATAGTGTTGTGTCTGGTGCTGTTGGGTTACATTGTGTGCTATAGTGTATCTGGTGCTGTGAGGTTATATTGTGTGCTATAGTGTTGTATCTGATGCTTTGGGGTTATATTGTGTGCTATAGTGTTGTATCTGGTGCTGTGGGGTTATACAGGGAGTGCAGAATTATTAGGCAAGTTGTATTTTTGAGGATTAATTTTATTATTGAACAACAACCATGTTCTCAATGAACCCAAAAAACTCATTAATATCAAAGCTGAATATTTTTGGAAGTAGTTTTTAGTTTGTTTTTAGTTTTAGCTATTTTAGGGGGATATCTGTGTGTGCAGGTGACTATTACTGTGCATAATTATTAGGCAACTTAACAAAAAACAAATATATACCCATTTCAATTATTTATTTTTACCAGTGAAACCAATATAACATCTCAACATTCACAAATATACATTTCTGACATTCAAAAACAAAACAAAAACAAATCAGTGACCAATATAGCCACCTTTCTTTGCAAGGACACTCAAAAGCCTGCCATCCATGGATTCTGTCAGTGTTTTGATCTGTTCACCATCAACATTGCGTGCAGCAGCAACCACAGCCTCCCAGACACTGTTCAGAGAGGTGTACTGTTTTCCCTCCTTGTAAATCTCACATTTGATGATGGACCACAGGTTCTCAATGGGGTTCAGATCAGGTGAACAAGGAGGCCATGTCATTAGATTTTCTTCTTTTATACCCTTTCTTGCCAGCAGAGGCGTCGCTAGGGGTGGGCTAAGGGGGCTGAAGCCCCGAATGTGCTGATCAAAGCCCTGAGTATCTGCAGCTCCGTGTAGCTCCGCCCCCTGACATCACACAGACAGTGTGTGAAAGCCCTACACTGATAGGATACTGAGTGATGTGTCAGCCAATCAGTGCAGGGCTTTTACACAGCATCATTACTGTGTGTGAAAGCCCTGCACTGATTGGCTGACACATCACTGAGCATCCTATCAGTGCAGAGCTTTTACACAGCATCATCACAGGGATGTGAGTGAAGCTCCACGTGGGACAGTGAAGCAGCTCTGAAGATATCCTTGCAGGCTGTCACCTTGTGGGAGATGCAGAGCAGGTCTATTCCCACTCAGGTAAGCTCTGGATATGGTGGAGAGAGGGGAGGGTTGGGGTCACTTATTTACATCCTCCTTTGTGTATTTAAGCAATAAATATTGTTGGTTTGAGATTCCTTATTACAGGACTGCCAAACAGCATAGGAATGATTTATGTTACATATGTATGTATATATAGAACATAAATCCTTCCTATGCTGTTTGGCAGTCCTGTAATAAGGAATCTCAAACCAACAATATATATTGCTTAAATACACAAAGGAGGATGTAAATAAGTGATTTATGCTATATATATATATATATATATATATATATATATATATATATATATATATATATATAATCATAAATCATTCCTATCCTGTTTAGCAGTCCTGTAATAAATAACGTCACACATGTGTGTTATGTGTATGTGTGACATGTTTTATTACAGGACTGCCAAACAGCATAGGAAGGATTTATGTTTATATCAGGGCTTGACAAATTTTATTTAGTTTTAGGAGCCAGCAAAAATATTTAGGAGCCAGACAATGGCACATCAGAAAAGCATACATACACAGAGACATTCAAATGCACACACCTCACAGACATCCAGTCAGTCACATTTTTTAAATAAAAAAATAATTCTTTAATGTGTCCCACACGTCACATGCACAGCCAGTTACATACATATTCACATACAACACATACACAGCCAGTTACATGCATATACACACAACACATACACAGCCAGTTACATACATACACAACACATACACAGCCAGTTACATACATACACACACAACACATACACAGACAGTTACATACACACACAACACACACACAGACAGTTACAAAGATACACACACACACACACAAACACATACACAGCCAGTTACATACATATACACACACACACACACACACACACACAGCCAGTTACATACATACACACACAACACACTCACACTGACATACACACACTCTCGCTCACACTGACATACACACACTCTCGCTCACACTGACATACACACACTGTCGCTCACACTGACATACACACACTCTCGCTCACACTGACATACACACACTCTCGCTCACACTGACATACACACACTCTCGCTCACACTGACATACACACACTCTCACTCACACTGACATACACACACTGTCGCTCACACTGACATACACACACTGTCGCTCACACTGACATACACACACTCTCGCTCACACTGATATACACACACTCTCGCTCACACTGACATCCACACTCTCGCTCACACTGACATGCACACACTCTCGCTCACACTGACATGCACACACTCTCGCTCACACTGACATGCACACACTCTCGCTCACACTGACATGCACACACTCTCGCTCACACTAACATGCACACACTCTCACTCACACTAACATGCACACACTGACACTGACATGCACATACTCACACTGACATGCACACACTCACTCACACTGACATGCACACACTCTCACTCACACTGACATGCACACACTCACATTGACATGCACACATTCACATTGACATGCACACACTCACATTGACATGCACACACACTGACATGCACATACTCACACTGACATACACACACTCATTCACACACTGTCAGTTTTTAACTTACCTGCTGCAGGCATCTCTATGCTTTGAGCTCGGTGTGAAGGAGGTCTCAGCCAATCATGGGAGGCTTCGGAACTCTCAGCCGATCAGGAGAGTTGAGAAGTCTCACCTGATTGGCTGAGACCTCCTTCAATCAAGCTCCCCTGGACACAAGAAAAAAAAAAGACTGCTGCATAGAGCAGCAAAGTGCCGCCCCTGCCAGGGTGCCGCCTGCGGCCGCTGCCCCATTGAAGGGCCGGCCCTGTGAAGGCTCCTAAATTACAAAACTGGCATGAAGCTCAGAGCGGTGAGCATATATTGGTAAGTGCCCGTATGGTTCCATATAAAAAACTAAAAAAGTCTTATGGGCTATAGCCCCAGATCTTTTGGAAACCTAGCAACGCCTCTGCTTGCCAGCCACGCTGTGGAGTACTTAGACGCGTGTGATGGAGCATTGTCCTGCATGAAAATCATGTTTTTCTTGAAGGATGCAGACTTCTTCCTGTACCACTGCTTGAAGAAGGTGTCTTCCAGGAACTGGCAGTAGGACTGGGAGTTGAGCTTGACTCCATCCTCAACCCGAAAAGGCCCCACAAGCTCATCTTTGATGATACCAGCCCAAACCAGTACTCCACCTCCACCTTGCTGGCGTCTGAGTCGGACTGGAGCTCTCTGCCCTTTACCAATCCAGCCACGGGCCCATCCATCTGGCCCATCAAGACTCGCTCTCATTTCATCAGTCCATAAAACCTTAGAAAAATCAGTCTTGAGATATTTCTTGGCCCAGTCTTGACGTTTCAGCTTGTGTGTCTTGTTCAGTGGTGGTCGTCTTTCAGCCTTTCTTACCTTGGCCATGTTTCTGAGTATTGCACACCTTGTGCTTTTGGGCACTCCAGTGATGTTGCAGCTCTGAAATATGGCCAAACTGGTGGCAAGTGGCATTGTGGCAGCTGCACGCTTGACTTTTCTCAGTTCATGGGCAGTTATTTTGCGCCTTGGTTTTTCCACACGCTTCTTGCGACCCTGTTGACTATTTTGAATGAAACGCTTGATTGTTCGATGATCACGCTTCAGAAGCTTTGCAATTTTAAGAGTGCTGCATCCCTCTGCAAGATATATCACTATTTTTGACTTTTCTGAGCCTGTCAAGTCCTTCTTTTGACCCATTTTGCCAAAGGAAAGGAAGTTGCCTAATAATTATGCACACCTGATATAGGGTGTTGATGTCATTAGACCACACCCCTTCTCATTACAGAGATGCACATCACCTAATATGCTTAATTGGTAGTAGGCTTTCGAGCCTATACAGCTTGGAGTAAGACAACATGCATAAAGAGGATGATGTGGTCAAAATACTCATTTGCCTAATAATTCTGCACTCCCTGTAGGTTATATCATTAATTTTTGCTATTATAATCTGATATCTACCCTTAGGGTCACATACCTCAAGATCATCAAACTTGATTTTATTGGATATAATGATAGCTACACCCCTTTTCTTTTTCCTACACATTAAGTTAGAATTATAAATTGTACTAGACTTGCTGACTTTCCACAGGCTATTCCCAGGCACAATCCGATGTGTTTCCTGTATTAACCCAAAGTCAATGGACTTCTCAACCATAATTTTATAAACACAACCTCTTCTTTTGTGGGGAATTAAGGCCCTGGACATTAATAGACACAAGTTTAAGTGACATTAGTTATACAAATATCCCCCATCACTGATCCCCCACTACCCGGTACTTCCCAGGTCCCCCCAGAGCCCAGCAGTCAAACCCAACATCCATTCATAAAACTCATAACCAAACCGAGGGGAAACAATCCTATTTCCTCTCAGCATGTCCTGTTGCCGTCACAGAATCAAATGGGGGTAACAATGAGCAGCACGACATGAAGGTAAACAGTAGGAAAAAGGGGACGAAAAAGAAATGGAAAGTAAAGGGGAAGAGAGAAGAAAGTGATTGGTTGCTAACAAGGTAGCAGGGAGAACAGGGAGAAGAGGCTTTACCCCTATCAGAATAAAGAAAGAGAGAAGTAAAAAAAAAAAGAAAAGATAAAGTTGTGAAGAACAAATGTAAGATGTGTTGTGTAATATATAAGAGGTATCTGCCAACTACGAAGACCTGAGATTGGTGAAATCTAAATTGTGTATATGTGCTTAATTATATAATAAAATAAAATTGTCCTGATAAAGGGAGAGAGAGAGAGAAAAAGAAAAACAAAAAAAAGGGGGGAGGAGGAGAACATAAGAAATCTCAAGAGATCTAAATTGTGAATCCAGGTGTATTTGTGAAATTTAGGGGTCCCTATTTAATGTGTAGACCCTACACTAATAAATAAGATATATGTGTGTGCTTTATTTATTGAATTATCATGGGGAAAAAGAGAAAGAGAAAAAAACACAGCCTGCTTAAGTTACTCAAGTTATTTATGATATAGCTAACAACCTAAACCTTACTGTGGTCCTGCTCACAATTCCCGCTTACTCCATAGTTGCATCCATAGTTGCATCAGTTCTAATTTACAGCTCTTTTTGAGACCACCGAGAAGGGGGGGGGGGGGACTTAGTTATATTAACATTATATTAGCTAGGGCATAAGCCCCCACATATCCATTTTCTCCCAAATAGGGATGTTGGGAACCCCCATCTATACAGTATGCCATTTTTCCTCAACATTGACGTGATTTCTTTGAACTTGCTCCGTGCTTGTCTTGTGGCCACCGATAGTTCTAGAATAGAAGAATATCCTTGAACTTCCCATCATCATCAACTTTTTCTTTCTGGCTTCCCGTAGGATACAGTCCTTCACGTCCAAGAATATAAATCTAACTATGGTTAGAAAATAGTTTTTTTCAAAAAGGGCTCCAAGTCTTGCATCTTCACAGATTCTGGGATTCCTCTAACACGGATGTTCTTTTTACTTTTTTTTTTTTTTATTTGACACTCAGATTTAGAAATTATGAACTTGTCAGATTTTAGTCATTGTGTCAATTCTTCAGTGATAAAATAAGTGATTCAAATATTTATGGTGCTGAAGGGAATTGATCGAAAAGCATAGGGAAATTTAAGTTATGGTTTTATTTACTGCGAGCTTTGTTCTTCTTACTCACTCCTTACCTGTTTCCCCCCTCTTCCTTTCCCTTCCCATTATCCAAAACTTATTTTAATCTAATTTAATGGTGTTAAAGTGTAATTCTGTTAAAAGTGTTTATTGCAAATACACTGATGTAGAAAATCAAACTACATTCACACAACCAATCATACCTGTCCCGGCGAGACAGTGGAGGCATTAGTTGGAAGGAGTCTCAGGCAAGTCCGTAACCGGAGGCCAGGGTCTCCATATGTCATTATATAACCCCAAGTTCTCAAGGCTAACATATACAGCTTTCTCAATGAATCTCTGATAGTTAATCTGTGAGACAATTTCAAACCACTTAGGGAATCGCCTCAGATCTCCATTTTCTCGCCAAACAGATTTTGGTGGCCATTAATATATGCACAATTATCGTTTTTGTTTCTTCTTTCAATCTGGAGAAATCCAAATGGAACAGAAAAACTTGGGGGGTCAGTTCAATATGGGACCGTGTTAAACTTGTGATTTTATTTTCTAACTTGACCTTCAAAAGGTAATAGGCAGGTACATTCCCACCATAAATGCCATATAGTTCTAGTTTCCCTCTCGCATCTCCAACAAAGATCACTAATGTTGGGTTGAAACTTACTCAACCTGTCTGGTGTCAGATACCATCTGTGTAAAATTTTAAGATAATTGTCAAACAGTGAAATACTATGAATAGTATTTTTTGTCAGGTTTAAAGCAGTAAACCATTCGCTGGATACAAATTCTGTGCTCAGCTCCCTTTCCCATTTCATAATCCCACAAAGCTTTGTATCTGTTTTTCTCGTATACAATAATTCTCTAATCTTGGAAGACAAATTGGAGCCATTGTCTAGGTCATAGAGTTTGTCCAGCTTATTACTGCTCTTAATTTCCCTATTTTTAAAAAAGTTTTTTAAAGTAAGTAAATATTCTTTGCAGGAAATTCCATGATTTATAAATACAGAAATGAATGGTCTAAAAAGCACTCCGTCAAATAAGTCCCTGATATATACAATGCCAGAATTGACCCAACTCCTTATATTTATATCTTCAAGATATAGGGACAAAGCTTCTATAGGGGCATCCAAGGATATACATTCTTTACCGTCTTACCAGATGGGAACCATGATAAATTTCACCCAATACTTTATTTTCCACATTAAGTCTTTAATTTCCAAGTTATCTGCCCAAAGCTAGAGAAAAGGGTTCTTGTTGGATAAAACTTGTCTTTCATAACCTAACCACAAACAGTTTTCTGGGACCTTAAATTTACATTTGATCAAATGGGATAGCATTATGGAGTCATAAATCAAGCATACATCGGGGAGAGATGTGGCCCCATCTTTTAATTTGCGAGACAAATTTGAGGAGGAAATTCTGGGTCTGTGCTTCCCCCATACAAACGTAATAAATAACTCCTGGAATTCGTGAAGCGTACGTTTGGGTACTTAATAGGTATTCCAGTTTGGGCACTAAATAAGATCGTACTGCGTTTATTCTCCCCAGCCAAGATATGTATAAATTCCCCCATTTTTTTATGGTAAGTTTTAAGTCCTGATATAAGTTGTTATAATTATTGTTTATTATCTTGAACCAATTGAAACATAGTGTAATCAATTAATTAGAATACTTTGCATGAAGCTTTTGAAGGCACACCAAAGTAAAATCGCGTTTGTTAGGGTTTTGTGCCCTCCAGATGTCAAATAGGCCGAATTCAGTCCTTGCAGGACTTCCTGGAAGGAAATACTATTCCTTTTACTCCCCCTTTCTGACTCCATCGTGCAAAATTTAGATGTTTTATCTGCTTTTATATCCGGTACCATATTCATGTCCCCAGCAATCATTTTGATGTACAAGTTGTCCAGAGCTGCCACTAAGGTCTCTTGTGAAACAGGTTTAACTGCTTCTGCAGTACCTTTTTCAGTGTGGGTAGTTAATAATACACCAGTTTGAGTGCCTGGGGATAATGAACCTCTTGGAGGTCTTGTGGCAGAACCAAAAGCTTTAGGGGAGTCAAGAGTATTTATAACCTTTATTTTTTTCTTGTTTTTCCCCCTCTGAGGATTTCTCTTTCTTAGGACCCATTTTGATTTTAGAGTCTCTTAATAAGCCTGAGCTTGGTGTTATACTGATTTTATCTGACTCCTTGTTTAACAATTTGCTGTTAAAATAGCTCCTTTTATTTATATACTACGGTTCTCAGTCAAACCGTCTGAGGGTTAAGTCTCAGAACACTTTAACCTGCAAATTATACTCCGGGTAAGGATGTAAAGTGGCTGCTTAGGGCAAGATCGACTAAACAGTACACGCTTTGCTGTGAAAGAGATTGGTTGAGGCCAGGGTTAAGTCTCAAAGTGTTTTAACCCACCCAACCTACAGCTGTATTTCGTGCAGGAATGTAAAAGTAACTGCTTGGGATGCTATTAGCAAAGCACCATGCTTTTTGCCAAAAGAAAAGATTGGTTCAAGTTAGGAATAAAACCTCAAAATGCAATTAGCTCCAGAGATATTCCGAACACACCTCCAAAAATAATCCAAACACTTTTAACCTGCTATGTTCAGAACCGAAGTGCAAGTTAACTGCTTAGGGTGTCAGCTGGGCGGTATACTTTTTGTTATGGCAGAGGTTAAATAGCTTCAAAGTTAAGTCTCAATACACTTTGACCTTTATATATATTCCAAACACTGCAACCAGGACCGTCTTTAATGGTGATTGGACCCTGGGCAAGCATTTGCTTGGGCCCACTGGACCCTGCCCCCTCCCCTGCATGCAATTCTGCCATCCATCGCAATGTTACCCCCCCTCCCCCCCCTCCCCACACACACACACAAAAAAAACATAAAAATAAGCACACACACAATTGGACTTTTCTTGCAGTGAGTATTTTTATTGCATTGTATAAAATGTGTATATTACGTGTATAATTGCAGTGTATAAACTGTATATTTGGATACAAAAAGTGTATATATGGCTGCAATATGTATACCATCTTACTATGCAACACTGCACTACAACTACTCATTACCTAAATGACAAAGATATACACAGATATTAGAGAGCACTTACATATGTTCATATATATTTATAAATATCTATACACATCTCGCTCTCTCTCACTAGCTGCATTTATACTTATATGAACTTCTTAATATTATATTCAACTATTTTCATATGTAATAAAAATGTTATTGAAGAGTTGCGTTACTTGTTTTTATTCCCTTTTTCTGCACCCACATTGCACCTAAAGGACTTAACACAGCCCCATAGAGTAGCCACAGCACTTGTCATGCACCTATATTGCACCCACAGCACTTGTCATGCACCTATATTGCATCCACAGCACTTGTCATGCACCTAAATTGCACCCACAGCACTTGTCATGCACCTAAATTGCACCCACAGCACATGGCTTGCACTCATTTTGAACCCACACAATTTTGCATGCTACAGTGTAAATTTGCCCCACAGAACATACCACAGTTTCACTTTGTTCCACTGAACTGCCCATGCAGAAAAAAGCCACACTGTCACTTTCCCCCATAGTACATGTTATTTTTCCCCACAGAACATGTCACAGTCACTTTGTCATTGCATATGCAACAGGCAGTCTGCCTGTTAAAATATGACACCGTTTGTCCATTAAATATGCCACAGTCAATGTGCCCATCAATATGCCAGTATTATTTTGCCATTAATATGCTGTATTATTTTACCATTAATATGCCACAGACATTTTTCCCATTAATATGCCAGTATTATTGTGCCATTCAGACACCAGTAATATTGTACAATTAAGATGCCCTATCCAATTTGCCCATTAAGATACCAGTATTATTGTACCATTAAGATGCCATAATTGTTGTGCCATTCAGATGCCAGTAATATTGTGCCATTCAGAGCGCAGTATTATTGTGCCAGTCAGAGCGCAGTATTATTGTGCCAGTCAGAGTGCAGTATTATTGTGCCAGTCAGAGCCCAGTAATATTGTGCCATTCAGAGCCCAGTAATATTGTACCATTCAGAGCCCAGTAATATTGTGCCAGTCAGATGCCTGTAATATTGTGCCATTCAGAGCCCAGTAATATTGTGCCAGTCAGAGCCCAGTAATATTGTGCCATTCAGATACCAGTAATATTATGCCATGCAGAGCCCAGTAATATTGTGCCAGTCAGATGCCTGTAATATTATGCCAGTCAGATGCCAGTAATATTGTGTCAGTCAGATGCCAGTAATATTGTGCCAGTCAGATGCCTGTAATATTGTGCCAGTCAGATGCCAGGAATATTGTGCCAGTCAGATGCCAGTAATATTGTGCCAGTCAGATGCCTGTAATATTGTGCCATTCAGATGCCTGTAATATTGTGCCATTCAGAGCCCAGTAATATTGTGCCAGTCAGAAGCCTGTAATATTGTGCTAGTCAGATTCCTGTAAAACCTCCCACCCCCCCTTCCCTAGTACATACATGAATCTGCTCCGAGTCCCCCGCCGGATGTCTCCTCCGTGCAGTCTTTCGTCCTGCATGGAGGAGGGAAACAGTCACCGGATGTGACGCAACGTCACATCCGGCGTCAGTTTTATTTTTTATTTTTTCTGGTCGTCGCATCCAGCGGATGCGGCTTGCCGGAAAAAAGCGCTCACAAGCGCAATGCGCTGTGAACGCGGCAAGCAGGGGCTGGGAGCCCACGGGACAGCTGCCTTGGGGCCCCCCAGGAGTAACTGGGCCCAGGGCAGCTGCCTCGTTTGCCCCGCGTTAAAGACGGCCCTGACTGCAACGTGCAGCTATAATTCATGCTGGACTTCATGTAGAAATGTTATGTGACTGCTTGTAGTAAAATTGGCAAATAAGTAACTCTTTGCTCAGAGTGATATTGACAAAACAATATGCTCTTTATTGTATGAGAAGTTGGTCCATGTCAGGGTTAGATCTCCATACACTCTAACCACCAGATATTTTCCAGACAGCTTAACCTCCAGGTTTAATCCAAACAGGAGTGAGAAAAAAGCTGCTTAGGGTGCTATCTACTAAGCAGTATACTGTTTTGCTGTAAAAAGAGTTTGCTCATAGCCAGGGTTAGATCTCAGGAAACTTTAACCTCTAGATATGTTCCAACTATATGTTAACCAACAGCTATAATCCAAGCAAGAATACAAAGTGGCTGCTTAAGGTGATACTGACCAAGTAGTATACTATTTACTATTAAGGAGGTTTGTCAAATCAGGGTTAAGTCTCACAGTATTTCGGCCTCCAACTATTTTCCTGACAGGGGTGTAGGGTAACTATTTGTGGTAGATTTAACTAAGCAGTATTCATTTTGCTATTAGAAAACAAAAATTGGTTCAGTAAACCTTATTGCTGTTTGTGTACTTCTCCACCACACCCAACCAGGCAACACTATTCCCCTATTGTGCTCAAGAGGAAAGAAAGAAAAAAAAAAAGAGTTTACAAACAGAATCTTAAACTTATCGAAGCTGTCAGCAGTCCCAGGTGTAGTATCAAATAGATGCTCCAGATATATCTCTCCTTTGCTAAGCTGGTGTTTCACTGAAGGTTTAATATTTATATGACCTGCAGTCTGCTAGCAGTATTCCTTAGCTTCCATGGTGTGCTCCCTCCAAGCTGTTTCAGCATCCCCCATTACTGACTCCTCCAGTTACCCCTCCTCCATGCATGCAACGTCAGCACATCCTACGTCGACGCCCCCTTACCAAAAAGGATGTTCTTTTTCCTTGAATGGTCTTCCATATCCGTTAACTTGTTTTTTACATTTTAAATTCTGTTTCTTAGATCAACATTGTCTTCTTGCAATTCACTGTATTTCGTCTGAATTTTATCCAGTGTAGCACTCTGTGTGTTTAGAGCTTCCGAGATCTGAAGAATTTTGTTTCGTAGATCTAACTTATTGGACTCAGAATCTTTTTTACATTTCTGATACAGATTCTCAATTGATTCGGATAAAAATTCATGGGTTATCTGGTGTTGCACCTTTTCACTCTCATTTGCAGTTACCGAGGTTTGTGTTAGTTTTTGTGTCTTAGCCTCCACATTTGACAACCTTCTAGCTCCTTGAGTGCCCGAGTCCTGGCTTCTTGGTGAACAAAATAAGTCCATGGATTTATTTTTATCCAGATGAAGAAGTTTTTATTTTTTTGGGAGCCATTGGTCTACTGTGACAAAAATCAAACCAGTTCTACTATCATTCTCTGTGAAGAAAATAGACTTTATTCGGTCTTTTCTTCTGTGTTCGGGCTTTTTGCCTACAGTATTGCTTGCAGGAGGATTCCTCATAAAAGCCAGTGTGTTTTGAATAAAAACCGTTATTCCTGTTTCACCCTTTATGAAGTCTGGGCTCATGTTTGGGGGATATTCGATTTGCTGGGGAGAAACATCTTGGAAACTGCGTTCTTCTACAGTATTCCTCTACTCCTGGCTGCAGCTATAATCACTCATGCTTGGCTAGTGGGAAAGGAATATAAGACAGCAGTATCATAGTCACTGCAGGTCTTAACAACTGGTGGCAAGCGACGGGATCAAATGGGACGCATAAAGACAACTGGTGAATGGCCCAGCAGTACGGGAAACTAAAAAGGACTACGCTAAAGGATCTGCTGGAAGCCCAAGGTCAGGTGACAAGCAACAAAAAGAAAGCTACCCTCATAGCATAACTAACGGAGGGCGACCAAACAAGCAGCATGGCGAATGTCAGCCAGGAGGAAGCAGAATTTCAACAGAAGGTGATGTGGAGGCTAAACCTATATGGGCCAAAATCCCACACCTGAGATGGTGACGCAAGTCCTGGCACAAGTGAACGCAGAACGCAGAGCACAACATGCAAGCTTAAAACAAGGAGACACTGCTTCCTTAGCTGGATCTTTAAATGGAGTACAGCGGAGAAAGATTAATTATGCTGCTTTTAAAAGGTTTTTCGGATGGAGAGATGGAAATTGACGCATATTTATAGGATTTAGAGCGTCAATGCGCTTTGGAGAGTCTGGAATCAGAGCAATGGGCCGCTATTTTAAGCAGCAAACTCACAGGCCGAGCAGCTGAGGCGTACCGAGCAGTTCCTGACACCGCCATACACAACTACGCCAGGGTAAAGGACATTCTGCTAGCCAAGTATGCCGTGACCCCAGAGACTTACAGGAAAAAGTTTCGGGCATTACGGAAAGGGGGCCGAGACTACACCGAATGGGCCTTTAGGATGTATCGGGCAGCCCAAAACTGGATACAAGGCTGCCAGGCCACAACGCTAGAGGAGCTGCTGCAACTCCTCATGCTAGAACAATTTTATGACCACACACCGGCAGACACCAGGGACTGGGTCAGAGACAGAAAGCCGGCCACAGTCGAGGAAGCGGCCAAGCTGGCAGACGAGCATCACGAGGGAAGAAAAAGAGAGGCTAGTGGAAACCGTCCCCTGGTAAGGTACAGCGCTCCAACGCCGGGACCAAGCGCAGTACCACCCACGACTCAACCTAATTTTAACAGGAGACCACCATTGGTATGTCACCAGTGCAATCAGCCAGGGCACTACAAAATACATTGCCCTCAGCGAAGCAGAGGCAACTGGGAGCGGCCACCACCACCGAGGGCCGCCGCTCACCACTATCAACATGAGCCGCTGGAAGATGACAGCCTGGATTCGGAGCAATGGGCCGTAATACATGAGGTGAACCTAGCCCAAGCCGAGGGGGACAACCGGGTGCACCACAGACAATGGGTCACCATAGATGGAAAAGAGGCTGAGGCCTTACGAGACTCTGGGGCCACCCTTACTTTGGTGCAGCCTCACACCGTATCTGCAAAGGCATGCACCAAGAGGACGGTTGCAGTTAGAGTGGCGGGAGGCGCCATCTACAAGTTACCCACAGCTCGAGTACAGTTAAATTGGGGCACCAGAGCCAAGCAGATGGAAGTAGGCATTATGTCTGGCCTACCTGCAGAAGTATTGTTGGGGAACTACTTGGGGTGCCTAACTTCGCAGCTGCTCCACCCAGATCCCGCGGGCACCTGCCCCATGACTACCAGGGCCCAAGCCCGCCGAGCTGTACCGACACACTCCGAGGAACCTCAGGTAGGGACCGAAATCCCAGTAGTATGCCCTATCCCCATCCCCTTCTGGGGCACCCCCAAGACTTTGGCCAAGCCCAGCAGTCAAATCCCACCTTAGCAGGTTACAGGAAGGCAGTAGGTACCCCTAAGGAAGGTAATGCCCACGATAATTTCCACTGGGACAAGGGATTGTTATATAGGGTCACCGGGGGAGTGGGACAGGGGGCAGCCCAAGTTAGAAAAAGACAGCTGGTCGTACCCCGCAAATACAGAGCAGAACTCTTAAAGCTCAGCCATGATATCCCACTAGCCGGACATCTGGGTATCAAGAAAACCAAGGACCGCCTTACCCAGACGTTCTTCTGGCCAGGGATATCAAAAGATTTGCAGAAGTACTGCAGGACATGTGACACATGTCAAAGGATAGGGAAACGGGGGGATCACCCTAAAGCCAAGTTACGGTCCCTACCCATAATCGAAGAGCCATTCTATCGAGTGGCGGTAGACCTGATAGGGCCCCTCAGCAAACCCAGATCCTCCGGTAAACGGTACATCCTCACAGTGGTGGATTACGCCAGCAGATACCCTGAGGCTGTGGCGCTCTCCAACATTGAGGTGGAGACGGTAGCGGAGGCGCTAGTCAGGATCTTTTCCCGAGTAGGGTTTCCCCGGGAAATACTTTCCGATCAGGGAACTCAGTTCACGGCAACTGTAACGCAACAGTTATGGCGGAGCTGTGGGGTGAAACCATTATTCAGCTCCCCCTACCATCCCCAAACCAACGGCCACTGTGAGCGATTCAACGGCACGCTTAAGCAGATGCTCACAGCGTTCACAGAGTCCTACGGTCAATGGGAGAAATTTCTACCTCATCTCCTGTTTGCCTACCGGGAAGTACCCCAGGGGTCCACCAGATTCTCCCCCTTCGAACTCCTATATGGGAGAAAAGTCCGGGGACCCCTGGACCTCATACGGGAGCACTGGGAGGGCAACCCAGGAGAGGAAGGGATCCCAGTCTTGCCATACGTGCTGGAGTTCCGGGACCGCTTGCAGGCCCTGACCGGATCTGTTCGGGACAACCTGCGGGTGGCTCAGAAACGACAGAAACAATGGTATGACCTCCCCGCACGAGATAGGAACCTATAAGTAGGGCAAAAGGTACTAGCCCTCCGACCTTCCAAAAAAGACAAGCTCCAGGCAGCTTGGCAGGGGCTATTTAAAGTGGTGGAACGGATTAGCGACACCACCTATATTGTAGCCAAATGTTCAGATGAAAGGATCAGAAGAGTCTTTCATGTAAACATGTTGAAACCATACTTCGAGCGCTCTGAGGACGTGGCCGCTATCTGTGCCCAGTCCACTGATGACAGTGAAGGGCTCCCCTTACCTGATCTGCTGGCCGCTAACCAAGGTACCTTAGAGCGGGTCGGGCTGGGGGAGAAACTAGACCCCACACAGCAGGCAGACGCAAAACATCTGCTGCGGGAATACGGTGGGCTGTTTTCGGTCCTACCCGGGTACACATTCGCCGCAGTGCACCGGGTGGAAACGCAGGAGGAGACCCCATTACGGCAGCAGCCATACCGTATCCAGGCAGCAGTGCGGTCCAGCATGTGGAAAGAAATCCAGGAAATGTTAGAGTTAGGGGTTATTGAAGTTTTAGTACCAAAACGAGACGGTACGACCGGACTATCACTGACGCATACCCCATGCCATGGTTGATGAATTGATCGATCATATGGCCAGCGGGCACTTTCTAACTACTCTAGACCTGTGCAAAGGATATTGGCAAATTCCGCTAGACCCGGCCGCTATCCCTAAGTCGGTGATTGTTACCCCATTCGGGCTATACCAATTTCGGGTTATGCCGTTTGGGATGAGGAATGCCCCAGCTACGTTTCAAAGGATGGTGGGATGACTTCTGGAGGGAATGCAGGACTTCGCATGTGCCTACCTAGATGACATTGCCATCTATAGCGGCACATGGGAGGCCCACCTGACGCACTTGGCTACGGTCTTTGGGAAGTTACAAGAAGCCGGCCTCACCCTGAAACCCGAGAAGTGCCATGTGGGCATGGCAGAGGTTCAATACCTAGGGCATAGAGTGGGGTCTGGGAAACAACGCCCCGAACCGGCCAAAGTAGAGGCCATAGCCAATTGGCCCCAGCCCCGCACCAAGACGCAGGTATTGGCTTTCCTAGGCATAGCAGGGTACTATAGAAAGTTCGTCCCTGAGTATAGCACCCTAGCAAAACCCCTCACCGACCTGACCAAAAAGGCCCTACCCAAGCAGGTAGCATAGTCCCCGGAGTGTGCAACAGCGTTCCAGAGACTTAAAACGGCTTTGAGCGAAGCTCCAGTATTGGCTGCCCCAGACCCTAATAAAACATTTCTCGTCCATACAGATGCCTCCATGTTTGGGCTGGGAGCCGTGCTGAGTCAAGTGGGGGAAGATGGCATGGAGCACCCGGTGGCATATCTCAGCCGTAAGTTGTTACCTCGAGAGGTCAGCTATGCCACCGTGGAAAAATAATGCCTGGCTCTAGTATGGGCCTTAAAGAAACTCCAACAGTACCTTTATGGCCGTGCTTTTACCCTTCTCACTGACCACAATCCCCTCATTTGGCTCAACCGAGTTTCTGGAGACAATCCCCGGTTGCTGCGTTGGAGTTTAGCGTTGCAGCCCTATAATTTTACACTGAAAGCAGAACGGCAATGCGGATGGGCTTTCCCACCAAACCGACTTGGATATATAACTATGCCACCCGGACATCCCCTAGCCAACCCGGCAGGGTCTAGGTGGGTATGCCGACCCATGGATCTAAGTATTGTAAAGAAAATAGACTTTATTCGGTCTTTTCTTCTGTGTTCGGGCTTTTTGCCTACAGTATTGCTTGCAGGAGGATTCCTTATAAAAGCCAGTTGTTTTTTGAATACAAAACGTTATTCCTGTTTCACCCTTCATGAAGTCTGGGCTCATGTTTGGGGGATATTCGATTTGTTGTGGAGAAACGTCTTGGAAATTGCGTTCATCTACAGTATTCCTATACTCCTGGTTGCAGCTATAATCACTCATGCTTGGCTAGTGGGAAAGGAATATAAGACAGCAGTACCATAGTCACTGCAGGTCTTAACAGTCTCCAATGTGTTTATTTACCAATTTGAGTTCTCCTAACTCAAGGTGATCAGTAAACAGTAGGTTAGCTGGAGTATCTTCTTTGGTAGAATGGAAAATACGGGAGACTATGTTGTCATATCTCACAATGCAGTAGTAAGGCACACCCTATATGTCAGATTATTGAGACAGAGACTTCACAGCTCAGCTCATAAATTCAGTACTCCAGTGTATATATCAGTACGAGTATTCCCTGCTCAAGGTTATCAGTGATTGTTATGTTAACTGAATCTACTTATCCAGGAGGATAGCCAGATAACAGAGTTTGAGCATTTTCCAGTGTATTAATGGGGTTTGTCTCCTAAGCACATTACAGCAGAAAATTCACTGTGCAGCACTTGGATTGAATCTTCCAGTATACTTCTAAATCAATACCAGTTCTCCTGGCTCAACAACGTCAAAATGATCAATAAAATGTCTGGGTTCACTTGTTTTGGTGGAGTGGAGGATCTAGATAACTAGATTATCATATTTAGCAGTGTGGTGATAGGATGCACAGTATATAGGTAAAACAAAGGAGAACACTTGGGTTCGGTCCTCCAGTGTACTTAGATGTCAATATCAAGTATTCCAAGCTCAAGATAATCAGTGATTAATTTCTCCAAACTCAGGATAATCAATAGTCAGTAGTCTGTGATCAGTAATTAAATTGATTAATTTGCTTTAGTACGGCGGAAAGTCCAGTGTGGTAAGGGGCGCCCAGTGTATATATGCAGCAGAGACGACTTATATTTAATCCTTCAGTATGCTTAGTTATGGGATGCACTGTATATCGTATAAAGCACAAAAAAAGGCTACATTGTACAGCACTTAAATTCTGTATTCCAGTGTGTTTATATATCAACAGCAGACCAAGTTTCCCCAACTCAGGATAATCGTATTCCGTAAGTTACCTGTATCAACTATTTTAGGAGGTGAAGATCCAGAAACCATTTAGCAGTAGTTTGATGAGAAATGTGGTGTAAACATGTACACTATGGCAAAAAAAAACCTTCACTGTGCGACCCCTAAGTTCAGTCCTCCAATATGAATGTTTATCAGTATCGGGGCTCTCCCAACTCAGGAAAATCTAAAATTACTACTCAGTAAACGATAACTTAACTGGGTTAATTTATTTGATGGAGTGAAAGATCTATATAGCTGGATTAGAATCAGACCTCTAGTTGTTGTGAACAGATTAAAAGATAAAATACCAGTTGTCACGAAGTGAATCCTGACAGCCTGTGTGACTGGGGTTCTTGGAGGGGCCTGAGGGCCAAAAACCTCCCTATAGATTATGTCCTAGTTTATGTTCCATAACTCTATACTATATATATTGTTAGTTAGTCAGATTCTGTTAATATATTGGTTTATGTGTAATGTATAATTCTGTGAGTAGACCACTCTGAAGGATTACAATGTGTCATTGACAATAATTGATAGTTTACTCCAACATCCATTGTTCTGTGTTAACATGATTTACTGTTAAACTGATTATATGGTGTTCATTATGTGTCTTAGTGTTTTGTAATAAGGTTTACTCACTGTATGTTAATTCCTATTTGGTTTGCAGCCTGAAAGTATAATGTATTCCCAGTTAGTTGGAGAACTATGCTAAGTTCCAACCTCCATTGTATACTAATGTCTGTGATGTCATGTTTATAAGTCTGGGTTATTTCACAAATAAAGTGGATGTTCATTCTTGCTGTACCTAACTGCTAGTGTTCCTGTCTATTTGGATACAAAGAGCAAGGGTCAGGAAAGACTTGCTGGGTGAATGATGAGCTGTAATCAGTGGCTAAGGAGGTGATTCCCTACAACAGGCAGAGGGTTTACTACATCCGGTAGACAGTCCATTACACCAGTCCTATTACACTCCAAACAACTAGGATTTGTCCATGGCTATTCATCTGGTAACAATGTATGTCAGTTGGTTAATTTGTATGTTGATTGGGTATGCATAAAAAACTTCCGTCCCCCAGATGGCCCTGTCGTTGCATACCGAGAAGGCCATTAATAAGGTTAGCTGGGGATTCCTTAGTAACGTGCTGGACAAATTTGGTTTTAGGGGCTCAATAAAGACAGCAATAATAGAGCTCTACTGAGCTCTGATAGCTAACACGGTCGGTCCAGGCATCTCTGCGGATTGGTTCCCAGTTCACAATGGTACGAGGCAGGGTGCCCTTTGGTTCCGCTTCTCTACATTCTTACACTGGAACCCCTGCCTTCAAGCATAAGGGCTAATGGTAAGGTCAGGGGTCAACCTGAATCAGATAGACTATAAGATCAGCCTATAGGCTGACAAACTCATCTTGACTCTCACAGACCCAGCCGGTTTGCTTGAAGCTTTGGTCATGAATGAATATGGTAAAGTTTCCAACTACAAATTAAATATGAGAAAATCACAAATCATGACTATTAATTTAGAGGACAGAACAATTAGTTAATTGTCTCAGTTTTACCCATTCGATTGGTCCCCCAAAGGTTTTACATACCTGGGAATTTTTATTACCCCAAAGAAGGGCTGACTGATGGAAACAAACTGTTATCTTATATGTCAAGAGACCTCCAGGAAATTAATAAGAAACTGGAAAGACTTTGGTATTTCCTGGATGGGAAGAATAAATGTTATTAAATCTTAGATTCTTTCGAAATGGTCCTACATATTTAGGATGGTCCCCTTGTCCTTTACTAGATTAAGGTAAATTCATAGCCTAATCATGATGTATATTTGGGGTCAGAAAAAAAACGAGGATTGCAGCAGGACCTATCCTCAATGCAGGAGCCTTGGTGCATGGGCGTCCGCAGAGGGGGGGGGGGGGGGGCAAAAAAAAGTTATGATTTTTTTAAATTATTATTATTACTCAGTGTGTAGCCCCTAGGGGACTTCACACCAGTTTCTGGGGCAGGAGGTGGCACCCAAATCTGTTGCTCTCTGCAACTCTGCTTGCTGTAATACTAGTCTCCCATCCACATTGGTGCAGGTCTCTGCAGCTGTCAGTCATGCTGCATGGAGAGCCAATGACAGGGGTGCCCGGGGATATGAAGTTATAGCCCGCCCCTCAGCCCTCCATGTGGCAGCATGACTGACAGAAGAGAGCCTGCAGTGCAACATCATGGAGGAAACAGGGGAAGATACTCAAAGACCATAGCTGAGCCTCTGTAACAGGTAGGAAGAGCTTATAATAGCTTTAAAAAACAAAACAGCCAAGGTACATGGTAGAGTGGAGGCCCTCCCATTTCCCTGAGGTCTCCATTTGTCCAGTCTGTACAGCTCCTCTGACCAGTCTCTGCTCACATCAACATGGTGACAAGTGGATGGGGCAGAAAAGATAATGGAGGTTAAAATGATGTGATAGATGGAAGCAGATTGCAAACAAAATGGGATGACACGGGGCAGAAAAGATAATAGAGGATGAAAAGAGGTGATTGATTGGAGCAGAATACAGACAAGATTGTGACATGGGGCAGAAAAGATAAAATGTAGGTGAAAAGAGGTCACTGACATGGAGGAATAAAACACATAAAATGATGGGGAAAGAGATGGCAAACATGGAGGAATAAAACATATAAAAAAGGGGGAAAGAGATAAATAAATGTCATGGATTTAGGAATTTGGGTGTTTAGGGAATCTGTTGCTTTGTGTTTATATTGTGTGCTATAGTGTTGTATCTGGTGCTGTGGAGTTATATTGTGTGCTATAGTGTTGTGCCTGGTGCTGTTGGGTTATATTGTGTGCTATAGTGTATCTGGTGTTGAGAGGTTATATTGTGTGCTATAGTGTTGTATCTGGTGCTGTGGGGTTATATTGTGTGCTATAGTGTTGTATCTGGTGCTGTGGGGTTATATTGTGTGCTATAGTGTTGTATCTGGTGCTGAGGGGTTATATTGTGTGCTATAGTGTTGAGATTAAATAAAAGCAAGAAACGTGTGCACTCCGTAAAGGCTGAGTAAATCTTAAAAAACTGTATTCATTTATTAAATAAGGTGACAGACAGTGGGAAAAATACGGACAAGGTGGCAAAATGAAAAAAGGGAAAAAGACCTAACGCGTTTCGCGTGATAAACACGCTTAATCATAGGTGCCTAACAAGTGTGAACACTGCTCTTATATACACATAGCCAGGTTCTAAATAATAATGAAAACAAGATACAGGTGTGTGAGAAAGAAAGGACCCTTGCAGTGCTGGAAAGAAAGGAAGTGAAACTAAACAGAATAAACGGTAGAAGCCTGTGTAAAAAGGTGAACTGTGCCTAATAAAAATAAAAATCAAAGAATAATATGATGATGAGATAAAATAAAATAAATGTGTGAAGGAGAAGAGAAAAAACCCACGAAAGCGACAGAGAAAAAGAGAGAAAAGAAAAAAAAAGGGGGAGTGTTAGGACCTGACATGTGTACAAAGGGCAGCGTATAAACAAAATTACATACTAGAATGACATGAAATAAAGTTACATTGCTGAAACTCATAAATATTAGTGACACAAAATGTGACATAATGACAAGCGTATATCGCTGTGTACATAAAACACACATGTGATATGTGCTGTTTAATTAATAACAGTGCATAAAAATGTAAAGTGAAAAAATGCAACTCTTTATATAATAAAAAAATTTGTACAAATAGTCACAGAGACCGATGGACCTACATATTTCCATAATATAAACAGATATGTAATACCAATATACAAAACAATAAAAAGGAGTAAATGGTCCACTAAGATGTCATCTATAATTTTGCAGTGTATCATTGTGAACCTCTTAGGATAGTGCAAGCCTCCTGCGAAACATGTGGAAGATAAAAACAAATAAAGTATTAGTTTATAAGTCAATGACTATATATTAGTGAATCTATGAGGTCTAAACGCATAAAAGGATAAATAGCGTGAAAACACATCACCTAAATCTAAGGACGATATGTGTGCAGAAAGCTTGGACTAAACGGGAGAGCACTTATTAGGTAAAGTAGACCGCTATGAAAAATGGAAGACGTAAGCAAATAAATATATGTGCGGATAACTATATTAATCTATGGAATTGCACGTGGGCGTATAATAATGAAGATAAACAAAAATGTTATACAAGTAAAATTAGATGAATGGAGAGGCATGTATCAGAAACAAGCACAAAAAAGATGGCACAAGTAAGAATGATGGAACCATGGCAGGACAAATCACGGACATACACGCTCCTATTTTTAATAGAAACATGTGATGCCGTACTCTGAGTTCATGCCTTTAGGGAATCTGGTTCCCAATTTAAAAATCCAGTATGTTTCCTGCTGACATAGCTTTCTGTGTGTGCTACCACCCCTGGGACCGCTCCTAATTTTATCCAAAATGGTCACTTGGAAAAACCTGTCACTTGAGTTATCACAATTCAGAAAATGTTTAGCAACTGATGTATTAGCCTTATTGGCGATGTCGTTTAAATGTTCTCTCATTCTACATTTTAATTGTCTGCTCGTACGACCTACATACTGTTGTTTACATTTAGCACAGGTGATAACATATATTACATTGTGAGTGTTGCAATTCGTATATTCCTTAATTGGAGCAAATATGCCCCCGTTAGTTGATGTAACAGGGTTTTGTTTTGTAGTATGTTTACAGGTTTTGCAGATTTTATGTCCACGGGGGAAAGTGCCTGTGGTGTTAAGCCAATTGCTTCTATTATGTTGTTGATTTTTATCTGCAAATAAACTGGGTGAAAGTAGACTGCCCAGGGTATGTGCTTTTTTAGCTGTGTACCTTACTCCTGCTTGTAACACTTCCTTGTACGTTTTGTCCGCCATAAAAATGGGTAAATTGGTTTTGATAATGTTACTAATTTCTTTGAATTGCGGACTATATGAGGTTACAAAGGAAATCGGATTGTCGAATTTATTTATATTTGTATTTTTATTTTTATTTCTAATGTGAATTGGGAACTTGCTGGAATGAGGACCAAAGTTATTGCTAATTAGAGTGTTATGATCTCTCGATGAGGCTATTTTAATAGCTCTATTAATCATCCATGGCCTATAGCCACGTGCCAATAGTCTTTTTTTGAGTTCTAAGCTTTGTTGTTCAAAATTAACTTGATTGGTACAATTTCTCCTTAATGTAATAAATAAACCGACTGGTATATTTTTAATTACCGATTTTGAATGACAACTCGTGGCATGTAACACTGTATTGCCTGCTGTCGGCTTTCTAAAAGAGATCGTTTCAACCCTTTTAGAAGCAGTATTCCCTTTTCAAGGTAAGGTCCAGAAAATCAATACTATTATGAGAGTAATTCATGGTAAATACAAGATTGAGATCATTGTGATTGACATGTTGTAGAAAATCTTTCAGTTGTATATCAGATCCCTGCCATATAAATAACAAATCATCGACATACCGCCCGTTCCAGGCGATATGTCGATGGAATGGATTAGCATGGTCATAAATATATTTGTCTTCCCAGGCAGTCATAAAAATGTTTGCGTATGCTGGGGCGAATCGCGACCCCATTGCTGTTCCTCGACACTGTAAATAAAAAGTATTGTTGAACATGAAATAATTGTGGGTTAGCAAAAATGCAGTCGTCTCTACAAGATACTGTTTAAGATCTTCTGAATAATTGCTATATCTATTGAGGACTGCCCATAGGGCCTGAGTTCCTGAATCATGAGGTATGCAGGAGTATAAAGAATTAACATCCATTGTGACCCATACAAAATTGGATTGCCAGTCCAGCTGGTTAATTTGTTCCAGTACATCTTTTGTGTCTTTGAGATAACTTTTTTGTTTGACCACCAAAGGTTGAAGATATGTGTCCAGCCATTCTGACAATCCTTCCCCCAGGCTGCCAATGCTAGAAACAATTGGACGGCCTGGGGAATTGATAAGACTTTTGTGTATTTTGGGGAGGCAGTAAAAAATTGGAACAATGGGGTCAATGTTAAACAAGAATTCAGTTTCTGTTGGGCTTAAAATGCCCAGAAATTCACCCGTATCTAGATGATCTCGTAAATGTTGTAAAAATTATTTTGTCGGATTACCTGACAGTCTAGTGTATGTCTTATTGTCCAAGATTTGTCTTTCTACCTCTTTCACATAATCCAACTTATTCATTATTACCACCGAGCCCCCTTTATCTGCTTGTTTTATGATTATATCATCATTGTTTTTTAGACCCATAAGTGCTGTATTTTGAGCAATGGAGAGATTCCGTGTACGTTAGACGTGTACAGAGTTGTATAAGGAGTTGCTGTGGGGTTATATTGTGTGCTATAGTGTTGTATCTGTTGCCGTATGCTTATATTGTGTGCTATAGTGTTGTATCTGGTGCTGAGAAGTTATATTGTGTGCTATAGTGTTGTATCTGGTGCTGTTGGGTTATATTGTGTGCTATAGTGTATCTGGTGCATATAGGTTATATTGTGTGCTATAGTGTTGCATCTGGTGCTGTGGGGTTATATTGTGTGCTATAGTGTTGTATCTGGTGCTGTGGGGTTATATTGTGTGCTATAGTGTTGTATCTGGTGCTGAGAGGTTATATTGTGTGCTCTATTGTTGTATCTGGTGCTGAGGGGTTATATTGTGTGCTATAGTGTTGTGTCTGGTGCTGTGGGGTTATATTATGTGCTATAGTGTTGTATCTGTTGCTGAGAGGTTATATTGTGTGCTATAGTGTTGTATCTGTTGCTGAGAGGTTATATTGTGTGCTCTATTGTTGTATCTGGTGCTGAGGGGTTATATTGTGTGCTATAGTGTTGTGTCTGGTGCTGTGGGGTTATATTGTGTGCTATAGTGTTGTATCTGGTGCTGAGAAGTTATATTGTGTGCTATAGTGTTGTATCTGGTGCTGTTGGGTTATATTGTGTGCTATAGTGTATCTGGTGCATATAGGTTATATTGTGTGCTATAGTGTTGCATCTGGTGCTGTGGGGTTATATTGTGTGCTATAGTGTTGTATCTGGTGCTGTGGGGTTATATTGTGTGCTATAGTGTTGTATCTGGTGCTGAGAGGTTATATTGTGTGCTCTATTGTTGTATCTGGTGCTGAGGGGTTATATTGTGTGCTATAGTGTTGTGTCTGGTGCTGTGGGGTTATATTATGTGCTATAGTGTTGTATCTGTTGCTGAGAGGTTATATTGTGTGCTATAGTGTTGTATCTGTTGCTGAGAGTTTATATTGTGTGCTATAGTGTTGTATCTGGTGCTGAGAGGTTATATTGTGTGCTATAGTGTTGTATCTGGTGCTGAGGGGTTATATTGTGTGTGCTATAGTGTTGTGTCTGGTGCTGTTGGGTTCAGGGCCGTCCTTAAGTGTCCCGGCACCCTGTGCGGGCTTGCCCCGGTGGAGCCCCACCCCGTCTTTCACCCCCCGTCTCTTTCACCCCCCGTTTGTATGTTTCCCTTTCCTCGTCCTTGCCATGTCTGTCTCTCTCTAACTCCACCATACCTGTTTTCTCTCTCTCTCCCTCTGTTCTGTCTCTCTCCCCCCCTCAGTTCTGTCTCTCTCGCCCCCTCTGTTCTGTCTCTCTCCCCCCTGTTCTGTCTCTCTCTCCCTCTCCCCCTGTTCTGTCTCTCTCTCTCCCCCCTCCCCCTGTTGTCTCTCTCTCCCCCTCCCCCTGTTCTGTCTCTCTCTCTCCCCCTGTTCTGTCTCTCTCTCTCCCCATGTTCTGTCTCTCTCTCTCCCCCTGTTCTTTCTCTCTCCCCCTCCCTTTGCCTGCAAATGTTGATCCAAGGAGGGGGCGGGGCTTACCGGCTGAGCAGTGTAGCTTGCCCCCACCCTGTGAAGCAGAGCAGCGTCTGCTTCACAGGCAGCAAGAGAAAGTGCTGCTCGGCTCCCCATGCTTAATGCAGGCTCCCCATGCTAAATGCAAGCATGGGGAGCCGAGCAGCACTTTCTCTTGCTGCCCTCCGCCCCCTCGTCGGATCCAGCAGAGGGCTGGTGAGGGGGGATCTTTTGATCTCCCCAATCCAGTGCCTCTAACTGCTCGCAGAGGTCGCACACTCCTAAGGCCGGCCCTGGTTGGGTTATATTGTGTGCTATAGTGTTGTGTCTGGTGCTGTTGGGTTATATTGTGTGCTATAGTGTTGTATCTGGTGCTATGGGGTTATATCTTTGCTATGTTGTTCTATCTGTTGCTGTGGAGTTTCAGAGCTCTGGATATTTATCTGGTGCTGTGGTTTATATCTTGTGTCATGGGTTTTTAGCTGGTACCGTGGGTTAATATCTGGTGCTGTGGGTCTATATCTGGCACAGTGGATCTATATTTGGTGCAGTGAGGCTATATCTAGTGTGGTTGGTTTATATCTGGTGCTGTGGATCTGTATCTGGTGCAGGGTTTATCAACCCTTTGCATGCCTTCACTGATAATGACAAAGCTCCTCCACTTCATAATAACTTGTCAAAAAGCGCGGTGCAGAAAGAATGATGGTAAAATGATGCCCCCCCCCTGAAAAAAATTCTGCGGATGCCCATGCCTTGGTGTTTGATTGAATCAGCACAGCTGGGAATGAGGAATCTATCTAGAACTTTGTGGTTGGATGGTAAAGTGGGGTCATTCTTCCTTGCCCCTTTAGAGATACCGCACATAAAAGATCTGTTCCGAACATGGCTTAAACTTAGGAGAAAGAACGGCTGGCTAGATAAAATATCCCCCACAGCGATATTACCCCCATTGAGTATAATGTACCAAATTTTAATTTAGGGAAATGCCTGAAATAAGATTTTGTAATTATTGCTAATTTAATCGATGGTAATAAAATAATGTAATTTCCACTTCAAGTAAAACAAACGTGCCATCAAAAGAGATATTCTATTATTTGCTGTGTAAATATTATGGAGCTACACTATAAAATACTCCATCACTGGCATATGGTCCCCACAATTATGAATAAAATAAATCTGTTGAATTCCAGATTATACTGGAGGTGTTATAAGGATGATGGCTCCACAAGACATATCTGTTACATGGGACTGTTCCCAAGTTAGACCAATCTGGACTACAGTAACAAAAGAATTACAGAGCCTGGTAACAGAGAATCTCGGTGATACCCTACTGATCACGTTACTCCATCTTAATTTATCCACATTCTCCACTAGGAAACATCCTCTGATAATCCATCTTGTGATGGCTATGAAAGTTGTTATTTATAGACACTGCTGGAAGACTGATACACCTATTTGGAGTCAACTTAAATATCAATACAATATGGAAAGGAGTATAGCTTTTCAGTGGGGAAATATCAATTATTTAAATAAATATTGGTCCTCTTGGCTAGGTTCCTTGGTATAAACTGAGTAGTTCTCAGAACACGTGGAATGTTTGTTCCCTACACTTATTATTAATACCAGTCCTATAATACACCATGAGTTCTCCTCACCAAGGTTTCTTAACGGTCTGAGTTATGTCTGGTTCTGTGCTTCGCTCCATCTGTAGGTTGGTTGTTTTAGTAAGTATGTCTTCGCTATACTAAGCTGACATCACTGTAATGTAATGTTAACAATAATATGCATTGTCTTGTGTTTGTGTGAATTTAAAAATCTAATAAACAAATATACAAAATAAAATAAGTTAGACAAGGTCCATTAAAATTACTCATTTTAATATATGTAACCTGTGCAATACATAGGGGTTTTTTTGTTACATAAAAATGTGAATCCTTTGGAATGACTTTCTTCCAAACAACATACTTTTCAAATATATATACTTATGTGGGAATAATTTCAATTGTAGGGCTGGACAAATAAACAAAAGCACTCAAAGTGTCACCAGTGTGGACATTTATAAATTATCAAATATATATTAAAACAGTAGTTCCTACTCCAGCTGTCCTTGGAGGATTGCTCTTTATGTACACCTTGAAGCAGTAACCACTGTACTGGTAGATGGAGAGGACAGACCTTTACATGCTTGTTATACGTCTTCCCTGAGAATATTCTGATATGTGCAGAATTTCATTGCTGCTATGATACACTGTCTGCTGATTTTACACTTACAGATTATATGCCACAGAAAACACACATACAATCTCTGTAGAATTAAACTCCATTGAATATTTCCGTGTAGTTTACACTTTATTTCAAATATATGTTGTAGTAAAAAAAAGTCAACACGTACTGGTTTTTGTTAAGACATTTCAAATTGTTGGCACTTTCTGCACTCAAGGTCTAAGGGTGTATTACCAATGTTTTAAACTAGTATGCATGGAACTTAAGGTCCACAGACCTGGTGTATATCATAGATTTCCTTGGGGCATTCAGCAGAAAGAATTATAGGGTATTGTTCTGTGATGAGAACATCATCCTCAATACGGATTCCAAGTCCTCTAAATTGTTCAGGTGCGGCAATGTCATCCTCTCGAATATAAACACCTAACAACAAAGAAAAGGGGATTATAAAAAGGGTAGTTAACAAAGCATTTCCTTGCCATTTGTATGAATTTATACCTCTATTAGAAAAAACCCTAGCTACTATTATTTTATTCCATTTCCACCTAACTAGTTTATGTATAACATTGCACCATGGAGCAAATGTACAGATGTGTTAATCTACATAAAATGAGCATGACTAAATATGTAGAAAGCGGTTTAGGCCACACAAAGATTTGCAATACAATAAAAGTTATTGAGGCTGAACAAATGTAAGTGCATAAAGTTCAAAATCCATTTATTTTTTATAAATCAGAATTTCTTAGTAACAAATACTATAGTAAAGTTCATATTTTTACTGCTCCTCTTTTTGAAGAACACATTTGAATAATTTTGTGCTATATTTACTATAATTGTGTTTAATCAGAATTGCATACATATGCAAAGATTAAGAAAAAATATGTTTTAAAAGGTGTAATGAGATGGTTCAATAGCCCAGATGTTAAATCTTTTTTTTTTTAACCCCTTAGTGAAAATACATTTTTACCTTGACTTTCCCTTGGTGACAATGGCTGTTTTGACATTTCTGGGGTGTTTGTGTTTAGCTGTAATTTTCTTCTTTCTCACATACTGTACCCACACAAATTATATGTTGTTTTTATTGTCATAAGAGGGGCTTTCCTTAGATACCAATATGTTCATCATATCTTATAATTTACAACAAAATAAATCATAAAATATGATGAAAAATTTAAAAAAACAACACTTTTTCTAACTTTGACCTAAGATATAATTTACACAAAGTTTCTAAATGTTGTCCCGAGTATAGAAATATGCATGTTTCTATATTTTTTGGTATTTTTTGCCAGTTATGGGGCAAAAACCAAATATAAATGTTTTTTTCCTATATTGACCTTTTGACCCCAACCCGAACCCTACATTTATGCTGCTCCGTCAATATGGTGCCCTCGATCGCTCTGTGGGGCGATCGTGGGTACCCCAGAGAGGAAATTTCAGTGCTGGCTATTACCTCGACATCAAGGCAGTAGACCAGCACCGTTAAAGCGTTTTTCATGATCGTTGATCGTGAAAACCACTTGTTTCACCGCAGGACATGCCAGGCACATCCAGTGTGGGGAACGGAGTTCCCGGCAGGACATGCCTGACACGTCCATTGTCGCGAAGGGGTTAAATATATTTTATTCTTTTTTTTCCTCAATAAAAAGACGTACATGACATAAATATTAGATATACACATTAACATATACACAAAAGTGAAAAATGATAGAAGCTGTAAAAAATCAAAATGTGAATAAAAAATAATTTAATTAGTCTAATATGCAGCACAACACTAGTGTAGTTCCCCCCAAAACAAACCCAAAACAGAAAATAATAATAAAGTGTTGCGCAAAAAATATATGAATCAGTAGTAAAAGATACTTATCCTAAATTAAGATGTTCTCCAGTGGAGAATATGAAAAATAAAAAGAAATACAAATACAATGTGCAGTATTATTTACAGGATAATAAGTATAAATAATATCCCCCAATGGAAACACGCACACAGTATAGAGCCCAAAAGACCAGCTCTGAATGTTTAGAGGCAAGAGGACTCCAAGTCCTATCATCCACAAATGGTAATAATAGCGTTGGTATGGTAGAAATCTCCCAGCTTGTTCATCAAGGGGATGATATATACCGATATATAGAACAAAATTACACTTAGCCTTTATTTCCAATATATCCTTCGAGTCCATATGGATACCCATTAAGATTGTTTTATTAATATTCATTTTACAGTTAGCTATCTCACTATACGCTTTGAAATCAGAGCATTCAGAGATGAGGTTGGATTTAGTAATGTTATTAGTATATCGTCAGCGTATAGTGAAATTTTATTTTCACATTTTTCTGTTTGTAAGCAGACCTGTTTGCCGTTATTTCTAATATTAATAGCTAATGGCTCAATAGATAAAATATATTTAATGGTGAGAACGGGCATCCCTGCCTCATGCCATTTCCCAACCTACACCATTCAGAACAAACATTCTGCCCCACTGTTCTTGCTGAGGGATTCTGATACATAGACATAATCGCCTCATACATCCATCCCTGTATGCTGAATGATAACAAAACCTGTTGTAAAAATTTCTAATTGACCCTTTTGAATGCCTTTTCCGCATCGACAGTCATAGTTAGTAGTGCTATGCCCTTCTTCTGAGCAACATCCATAATATTTATTACCCTCCTTATATTATAGCTTGATGTTCTACCGCGGATGAAGCCTATTTGATCTAAGTGTATTATCGATTTAAGAACCTTTTTCAGTCGATTCACTAGAATTGATGCGAATAGCTTGACATCTGTGTTGATTAGAGAGATGGGTCTATAATTAGCTACATCAGTTGGTGTTTTGTCTGGTTTTAAAATGGGCAGAATGTTTGCTATTGAAAGTCATCACCAAAGGCTGAGCCTTAATTGGTCGTTAAATATTTTATAAAATATATTGGTAAATCCATCTGGGCCAGGGGTCTTATCATTTTCTAACTCTTGTATTACTTTTTTAACTTCTATTGTTTCTATAGGTTTGTTTAGCACATGGGTTGTCAACCTAGTCCCTACCGCCCACTAGTGGGCGTTTTGGGATTCCAGGTGGGCGGTAGGGACTTTGGAGGTTAAAACCATCAATCAAACTCCTTTTGTGCGAGAAGAGGACGGGCGGGAGCGAGCGCACGCAAACACGTGGGAAGAGGAAGGGGAGGAGTGGAAACTGATAGCAGGGACAGGCAGAAGCAGGCAGAAACGGAGCAGAGCAGTTGCAAAAGAAAAGTTATAGGCAGGAGAAAGAGAATTGTTGGCTAATAATAATAAGTGGGCTAACTAGCTCAGCCTTACTTTTGTCACTCAGGAAGGTAAAAGAAAGGAGATAAAAAGGAAAAGATAAAAAATAAAAATAAAAAAAAGGAAGAAAAATAGAGAAAATGGGATAAAATAAAGGAGGAGAGTAAGCAGTGTTTAGTCTGGCTCATAAATTAAGTTTTGTTATCTTATAAAATAAAAGAAAAAAATAAGTAAGGGAAGGAGAAAATAAAAAAAAAGGAAAAAGAGATCCTTAATATAGTGATATACTATAAGGAAGGTAAAGAAGCAGGCAGGAAAAGGAATTTCTTTTGATGGTGACATTAATAAAAATTGGCACCTAATACAGCATTGTTTTTGGTGTTAGTAATAAAAGGGGTAAATGTAATTTTGGCAGTGGTGGATACCAAAAACTCTGGCAAAATAAAAAAATGCCTGCGTTATATCCAAATATGTGGAAAATGATGTTCAATTTATTGATACCTTTCCCTACCACATATCTTGTAGAATCAGGCTTTAGTTTAGAGAAACCGTCTGAATATCACTGAAAGAGGAGACCTTTGTTTGTTCCTTACGAAAATCGAACCAGATTTCAAATATTTAGTCTCGCAGCATCAGCCTCAAGGATCTCACTAGTAAAGCTTTCAATTTACTTTATTGTTTTCTAATTAAACTTTATAAAGTTAAAAACATTATAAACATGCATTAAGTAGAAATAAAAAGATAAATGTACGTACATTTATTTTTTTTAAAACACCCTCCTTTCTAAAAAATATTCCCCGCTTGCGCGAAAACTGGTGGGCGGTAAGGAAATGTTTCCATCAAGAAAGATGCATTAGTGGGCGGTAGGTAGAAAAAGGTTGACTACCACTGGTTTAGCATATCTTGCTGATCTTGTGTTATTTTAGGGATTTTAGTTCTATTTAAATATTCTCTTATCTGGTTCAACGGATCCTTTATTTTTAAATTAAACAACTGTCCATAGTACTCATTAAACTGTTTGCTGATATCTTTATTTGTCATATAGGTTACCCCTTTATCTATTCATTTTGTGATTCGGCTAGCCGCCTTTTGTTTCCTAAGTTTTTCTGTCAGTATTTATTCTGTTCTATTATTTTTTAAATAAAAATTTGCTTTAAGTTTCACCAGTTTCTTTGTTATACGTTCTGAGATACATTGGTCGATTTTTGTCTGGGTCTCTATTAATTTCTCAACTTTATCCATATTTAGGTCTTTTTTATTTTCACTAGAGATTTTCTGTAGCCTAACATAAAGTGATGGAAGGTTCATATCTCTCTTTTTCTGATATTCTCTGTTTAGAAAATACACACCAGTTGTTAATTGGTGTCGTATCCACCGGGTTATTTTCCTCAAAGAAGCAATCAGTCATCTTTCTCAGATATTCTTTATTCTCTTTATTATAGAGGAGCGCGTTGTTCAGACGCCAAGTATTTTTCTGAGAAAAGCCATCCTTATCTCTGATCTCCATTTTTTCCAGCTTATTGATGAGCTCGGCATTTCTCCATATCATATCAGTCTTGGAGTATGAGAAATGGACTCTTGAAAAATTAATATAATCTCTCTCTCCTGGGTTGATGGTCCGTATCAAACAGTTCTAATTTATTCAATGAGTTATTACACTAGATTGTTTAATTACGCTATTGTCCTTTCATTCGTTTTTTATCTAAGGCATGATCCAAGACACAATTAAAATCTCCCGCCATTATACATATACCAGACTTTACTTGTTCCACTCTATCTAGGATTTTATTTAGGGTGGTCACGGGAGAGACATTGGGCAGGTAAATATTAGCTATTGTGTAGCTTATCTCATACATTTTACAGACAATGATTATGAATCTACCCTCTGGGTCTGCTTCCTGACTTAATCTCAACTTTGATTTGATAGAGAAATATAGCTACTCCTGAATTATAGCTACTCCTCTCTTTTTACAGTTATCCAATGAAGCATGTAGAATATTTGTGAATCTTTTGCCCCCCCCAGGTCATTTTATCCTCCTTACGCCAATGTGTTTCTTGGACTAGGCAGACATCTATGCGTTCTTGGCTTAATAATCTATACATTTTTTATCTTTTGTATATAGTATTGAGCTCCTGTGCGTTCACTGATGCAAATCTAACCATATCCATCCCTCACCCTCCCCCTCGCTCCTCCCCACATCACCTCAGCATCCTTAACATTACACACATAAAACATAAATTTTATGCCCACTACCGTCACTGGGTCTCCATACTCCCCTCCTAATTGAGCAGCCCTTCGGAGCTGTTTCCCAAAGACTGCACTACGTACCAAGCTGAACGTGGTACGGGTCATGTGTCTAAAACACAAAGTAGGAATTTTATCTCCCCGCTGAGCCTAAGCCGAGCAAAAAAAATAAATAAATTTCCCTTTCCTCTCTATTTTCTCATAATTGTTAATTCATTGTGTTATCATTTTACATATATATATATTTATATAACAGTCCAAAAAACAGAAAAAATACACGCACTCACGGGTCTTTTTCAATTGAAGAAATCATGGTCTTTATAGTCGATTGCCAGATGATAGTGTTTCAAATACATTTAACCATGTGGTCGACGTTTCGGTCCGAATCTCGGACCTTTCTCAAGACTGAGAACCTCTTGAGAAAGGTCCGAGATTCGGACCGAAACGTCGACCACATGGTTAAATGTATTTGAAACACTATCATCTGGCAATCGACTATAAAGACCATGATTTCTTCAATTGAAAAAGACCCGTGAGTGCGTGTATTGTTTCTGTTTTTTGGACTGTTATGTGCTTAGAGCTACACTGCACCCGGGCAGTAACCGAGTTTGTATATATACTTTTTCTTAATAGCTGAGTGCACCTGCTTTGGATTACGTATATATTTATATATATAAATATATATATATATATATATATATATATATATATATATATCGACTTCTTTGGGTATTATCTATCTTTCAGATGCTCTATTTTTCAGGTCTTTAGTACCTGGGATTTCTTATTCTTTTAAACCCAATCCTTTGATTTGTCTTATACTCATTTTGTGCAGAATATCTATTTATTGTGCTTCTATATGTGATTACTTTCTACGTTAAAATCGGTGAATATTCTTGTGATTTTCCTTGTGTTTATTTGTTTATGTTTTCCTATAAGTTGTGCTTTTTAATTTAACTTTCATATATATTAAACCCCTCTGGTGTTTCTTTTTGTTAATCGTCTATCTCTCTCTTATCTTTAATATCAGTGGGTTCTTATACTTATTCAAAATGGTACTCCCTCTTTATATATCTCAGGATCAGGGCCGCCACCTTACTGAACAAATTTTCTGGGGCCCCTACCTCCCCCCAACACTATCTCCCACTCGCCCCACCTACCCTCACAAGCATGTTATCCCGGTCTAGTGTAATATGGAGGGTTGTTGGGAGCAGTTGGTCAATATGCCAGTAACATTTTGCCATTCAATATGCCAGTAATATTTTGCCACTCAATAAGTCAGTATTTTGCCACTCAGTATGCCAGTATTTAACCATTTAATATGCCATTTCATATGCCAGTATTTTGACATTTAATATGCCATTCTTTTGCCATTTAATATGCCAGTGTTTTGCCCCTCAATATACCATTCTTTTGCCATTTAATATGCCAGTGTTATGCCCCTCGATATGCCATTCTTTTGCCATTTAATATGCCAGTATTTTGACCCTCAGTATGCCATTTTTTTGCCATTTAATATGCCAGTATTTTGCCCTCAATATGCCATAGTTTTGCCATTTAATATGCCAGTATTTTGCCCCTCAATATGCCAGTATTTAGCCCCCCAATATGACAGTATTTCGCTACTCAATATGCCATTCTTTTGCCTTTTAATATGCCATTCTTCTGCCACTCAATATGCCAGTATTTAGCCAAACAATATGCCAGTATTTAGCCAAACAATATGCCATTCTTTTGCCATTTAATATGCCAATATTTTGCCCTCAATATGCTATTCTTTTGCCATTTAATTTGCCAGTATTTTGCCCCTCAATATGCCATTCTTTAGCCACTCAATATGCCAGTATTTTGCCACTCAATATGCCAGTATTTTGCCCCTCAATATGCCATACTTTTGCCATTTAATATGCCAGTGTTTTGCCCTTTAATATGCCAGCGTTATGCTCGTTATGTGCCACCCTCCTCCCCCCATCCCGAGCACTTACCTCCTTGCTGCTCTGTCTCCCGGTGCTCTGCGACCAGAGTTTTCATCCTCCATTCAAACTTTATTGAAGCCGTGCGGCTGGAGGGGAGCGCTGAATGCTTAACACAAGGGATTTTTTTTTTCTGCCGTGACCTGGGCCCGGGATACCAGTATTGCCCGTCACTCCCTGATGGCGGCCTGCTCAGGATAGTTATCTTCTATGTTGCTCTCAGTAAAGTGACACATTATATACTTGCAAATAATGATTCTTATCCTTTAAGGATCCTATAGCTTACATATCATAATCCTTGTGGGTGCTTATTCATTTAACCAATTAGCACAACTTTACCTTATCATGGTTTTGTGAGAAGTATCTATGTAGTACATAAGTACATAAGTCTATACGTGACTTTCCCTCTAGAAGAGGTGCCTATCCTTATAGTTATCCTTTATTTATCCTTTATTTATTAATTTATCTTTCCCTAGTGTTAATCTAATCAGGTAGTTATCTTTATGGTTCATCTACCTCCTTCTTATCTTTACTACCCAAAAGATTCTCATTCCTTTGTACAAGTATATATATAAATATATATATAAATATATATATATACACACACACACACACACATTTAGATATACCGTATTTGCTCGATTATAAGACGACCCTGATTATAAGACGACCCCCCAAATTTTGTATATTCCTTTAGGAAAAAAAATAAAAAGCCTGAACATAAGACTACCCTATAGGAAAACAAGTTTAATTTGTATACATGTAAATTGCTTTTTAATATTTAATAAAAAATTGATATTATACAAATGCATTTCTTGTTTTTATTGGGTTTTTGTTTTTTTTTCTCTTCCTTTCACTCCTGCTCACTCTTTTGCTGTACTTGTTTTATCTCTTTATGGGCCTAAGGTTCAATGGAACCTCTCCGTCTCATCTGGATCCTGGGTTTCTAGCCGGTTTTGTATTTCTCCTATTATGTATTTATGGTTCTGTGAAATGTATTTATGTAAGTCTTTTATATTTGTATGTGAAATGTAATAAAAGTGAAAATAAACATTTTTTTTAAAAAAATGAACCACATTATAAAAGTTTAGTTTTAATTCAAGTTGAGGACTACCCAAACATTGGCACCTTGAATTTTTCTATACATTTCAATCATTTGTTTCACCCACAGCTAATTAAACTCTACATTTTAGCTAATTAGCCACCTACTATAGGACAGACAAAAACTAGAACTATCAAGCCAGATAGTGGCATGGACAGGTGAGCACAAGTGATTACCATTACTGGATGTCAAAGCAATCGCCACCTCCGTGGCAGGGGCGGATCCAGAGTCCGATACGGAAGGGGCAATGCCAGATTATTTTGAGGCAGCAGACAGAAAATAACTTATACAAAAAAACAAAATCTGCACTTCTCACCCTAATAACGTTAGCAACACATATATAAACAGAATATAAATGAGAATATAAATGAATTGGCCAAGGGATAGTCAAGCTCACCCTCCATGTCAAGGCACACTCTCACCTCCTATCTAGTGGGTACACAAAGCAGTTTATAGTGCTACAAAAAAACTTTTTAATGTGTTGGAGGTGAAATTAAACCTCCTCCCAATTAACCCTGTTACAGAACTACCTTCCCCTGGATATCTACAGTTACTGTTGTTACATTTGAACACTTTGTTTCACACGAACAGACTTGTACATCAGAACTCTGGCACATCGTTCGTGAGATTGGAGCGCAATGCATACATCTTGTGCGCTCAGACCTGAGCTATCGGGCGAATGGTCACATGACCTATTTTCATCTTAAAATGTCAAAGGTATATGTTTTTATGTTTTTATGTTATTTCCTTTTATGGGTGTAAAATGCAGTAGTTCCATGTGCTTGGATATAATTAGGTTATTGTAACCGGTAAAGCCAATTATCTCCAAGCTAGGCAGGGACCTTTTCAAATGTTGCACTGTGTGTCCATTGGATAGAATATGTGATTGTCCTGTGTACCTTCAGGGGGGAGAGGGCTGTCCTTTGGTCTGTAAGTCTGTATAAATTGTCCCACCGGGAACCATTAAAGGTGTGTTCGTGTTAAAGGTGTGTTCGTGTTCGGTGCCATAGCTAGTTTCCACACTTGCAGGTTTTTGCCGATTGAAACAGCGTTCATCTCTCTGGATTCGGGAACCAAGGTATCCAAGGCGGTCCAACTTCCAGCAACCCTGGGACAACCGTAACATTTGGTGGCAAGCGGTGGGATAACCCTGGAATTCCTAGGAGAGACACGGAATGGATGCTTATGACAAATTGAAGCGCACTACCCTAAAGGATTTACTGGAAAGCAGAGGGGGGAACGCAAGTAACCTTCCTAAGAGGGAGCTAATTGCCGAACTGATGGAGCTGGACCAGAGCATTAGCATGGAAAAGACCCCAGCGATGACTAGGGATGCTAAGACCAGGATGGTTCGTGAAAGGCTTGCACTCTTTCGGCCAAACCCCTCCATGGAGCTGGTTCATCAGACTCAGATCGACATGGAAATCCAAGCCGCTAGAGCCATTGAGTCCAGCATGTTGACTGCTCAGCACAGTCCTGCAACAACTGGTTCCAGCATCCAAGCGGAGCTTACAGACCAACGAAAGATCCTGTTCATGGCATTAAAGCCGTTCGTACACACTGAGATGGGAATTGACAAATTTTTAGCCGACTTTGAGAGGCAATGTGCGCTTCATCAAATCCCCAGCGAGGCATGGCCTCGTATCCTAGCCGGGAAACTAGCAGGGCGGGCTATGGAAGCTTTTCGTACCCTTAGCACAGATGAGGTAACCCAATACACGGGGTTAAAGACACGCTACTGAAGCGATAAGCGGTAACTCCCGAAACGTATCGCAGGCAGTTCCACAGCACGAAAAAGAAACCTAAACCGAATGGGCACACAGAATGCGGAGGGCTGCCGCACATTGGATTTACGGGTGCCGGGCAGTCACTGCAGCCGAGGTTCTGGAATTGTTTTTGCTGGAACACTTTTACGATGGATTAGATCAAAAGGACCAAGAATGGCTGAAGGACAGACGACCTACTACCCTTAACGAAGCAGCAAGACTGGCCGACGAGCACCATGACTCCCCGCTGTAGGAGTTCACTAACCCCCGAACGGTGGTTCGTGCCGACCCTAGAGACAATCACCGGACAACACCACCAGAATTTCGCACACCCGTACCAGCAGGTCCTACCAGATATACGGGACCCCCCAGCCACTACTCCCAAGACCTCCCACGTCCAACCTGCTTCAAGTGCAAGCAGTCCGGGCATATGATCACCAGTTGACCCCTCAACAACCATTCCTCGCCCCGGAGTTATGGCTCGTCCCCATCCAGACCCACCAGGCCAGCCCAAGTACTTTGTATCGACCAAGAGACCCCTATGGAGGAGTACCTCGGACCTTTGCATGAAGCTGACCCCGTGTATGCTGCAGCTGACAACCGTGGCAGACAGGCCCCCTATCGTATCCCTGAAGCCGTACGGGCCGAGATGAAGAAGTAGATAGACTAAATGCTCCAATTAGGTGTCACTGAGTCTTCCGATAGTCCCTGGGCGTCCCCAGTAGTCCTCGTGCCCAAGAAGGATGGCACTATCAGATTCTGTGTAGACTATCGGAAACTTAACGACAAGACGTTGTGACAGATGCCTGCCCTATGCCCAGAGTAGATGAGCTGTTGTATCGCATAGCCAGGGGAAACTACCTGACCACTACTGACCTCTGCAAAGGCTACTGGCAGATTACCCTGGCCCGGGAGGCTATCCCCAAGTCGGCATTTGTCACCCCGTTCGGCTTGCACCACTTCAAGGTTATGCCGTTCGGGATGAAGAAACCCCCGGACACATTCCAGCGCTTGGTGGATAGACTCCTTGATTGCTTCCAGGATTTCGCTTGTGCGTACCTGGATGACATCGCAATATACAGTGAGTCCTGGGAGGACCACTTGGCTCATGTAGGAATGGTCCTGGATCAGATTCGGGCCGCAGGCCTGATGCTGAAACCAGAAAAATGCCACTTTGGAATGGCCGAGGTGCAGTTTCAGGGTCACCGGCTGGGGTGCGGGAAGCAGCGGCCAGAACCAGTCAAGATAGAAGCCGTGGCAAACTGGCCCACACCCCGCACCAAGACCCAGGTCCTCGCCTTCCTGGGCATGGCTGGGTACTACAGGCGATTAGTACCTGACTATAGCTCTGTTGCTAAGCCCCTGACCTACCTGACAAAGTAAAACTTTCCCCAACAGGTCCTGTGGTCTCCCCACTGTGAGACAGCTTTCCAGACACTCAAAAATGCACTGATTTGGCTGCCCCAGCCCATAACAAACGCTTTATCGTTCACACAGACGCTTCCATGTTCGGGCTGGGGGCAGCTCTGGAGCAGGAGGAGACTATAGCTGTAAAAGCAGGCGCCTTCTTTGACAGCTATTAACATCCGGGTGCCATGACTGGTGCCCAGAAGTTTCAGGGGGGGGGCCTTATCCGACATGGCTGAAGTGTCTCTGTATTGGGGGTGCAATGGCAGGTCCATGGGCAAGTGCAATGGGCTCTGCAGTATGGTACAGTGGCAAAACCAGTGGGTACTGCAATGTGGTGCAGGGGCAAATCCAGTGGGTGCTGAAATGTGGTGTGGGGGCAAGTCCAGTGGGTGCTTCAATGTGGTGCAGAGACAATTTGGTGGGTGCTACAATGTGGTGCAGGACAAATCCAGTGGGTGCTCCAATGTGGTGCAGGCGGAAATCCATTTGGGACTGCAATGTGATATAGTACAAGTCATGTGGGTGCTGCAATGTGGTGCAGGGGGAAATCCTGTTAGTGCGGTGATGTGGTGCAGGGGCAAGTCCAGTTGGTGCTGTGACGTGTTACAGGGGCAAGTCCAGTTGGTGCTGTGACGTGGTGCAGGGGCAAGTCCAGTGTGTGCTGCAATATTTTATTTAATGCATAATATACAGTGCCTTGCAAAAGTATTCACCCCCCTTGACTTTTTACTTATTTTGTTACATTACAGCATTAAGTTCAATGTTTTATTAATCTGAATTTTATATGATGGATCAGAACACAATAGTGTAAGTTGGTGAAGTGAAATGAGAAAAATATATACATAAAACTATTTTTTAGAAATATAAAACAGAAAATTGGAATGTGCGTATGTATTCACCCCCTTTGTTATGAAGCCCATATAAAGCTTTGGTGCAACCAATTACCTTCAGAAGTCACATAATTAGTGAAATTATGTCCACCTGTGTGCAATCTAAGTGTCACATGATCTGTCATTACAAATACACACCTTTTTTGAAAGGCCCCGTAGGCTGCAACACTAACCAAACACTGCCATGAAGACCAATGAACTCTCCAAACAAGTAAGGGACAATGTTGTTGAGAAGTACAAGTCAGAAATGTTTTTCCAAATCGTTGATGATCCCCAGGAGCACCATTGAATCTATCATAACCAAATGGAAAGAACATGGCACAACAGCAAACCTGCCAAGAGACGGCCGCCCACCAAAGCTCACGGACCGGCAAGGAGGGCATTAATCAGTGAGGCAGCACAGAGACCTACGGTAACCCTGGAGGAGCTGCAGAGTTCCACAGCAGAGACTGGAGTATCTGTACATAGGACGACAATAAGCCGTACGCTCCATAGAGTTGGACTTTATGGCGGAGTGGCCAGAAGAAAGCCATTACTTTTAGCAAATGTATAGGGGTGGATTACCATGTGGTGCAGGAGCTACTCTTGTGGGTGCTGCAATGTGGCGTGGGTTCTGAAATGTGGTGTGGGGGCAAGTCCCGTGGGTGCTGAAATGTGGTGTGGGGGCAAGTCCAGTGGGTGTTTCAATGTGGTGCAGGGGCAAATCCAGTTGATGCTGCAATGTGGTGTAGCAGCAAGTCTTGTGGGACAAAGAATGGAAATAATATTTTCAATATTATTTATTAAATATGAAAGTTTACATGTGAACTAATATTTACTAACAAAATATTTTTTTAGCACCAGCATCTAGTCTGCTATCTTTTGAAGTGGCACATAATAGAAATAAATTGAGGACTACAATTCCAATGATGTTTGCCAGATAATCGTACACCATGATGCTGGTTGAGCCACAGCTGAAGTAACTAAGCAGTTGTTTTGCTATAAACTACATTCCTATGATGCTCAAGCAAACAAAGCCTCTCATTATGCTGGCTGAGCATGAGAAAAAGGATAGTCCACAACACAGCAAATAAAGTTACAAAAAATGGTCTGTGGACTATAATTATCATAATGCTCTGCTAGCAAAAGACCTCCCATGATGTTGCTGAGGATCATAGGAAAGGTGGTCCAAAGCAGATTACATAGGATGAAGGCATTTATGTGATGGTCAGTGGGTCATGAGGCTCTTCCATCAGGAGTGAACTAGACTGGGGGTCTTCTATTGCCTTCTGGTAGGCAGGGAAACACCTCATATTGCCTGCTCGTCTGTGTGGAGGGGCTCCTCCTTTGTGCCTGCTTGTCTTCTGGGGGGCTCTTCCTAATGCCTGGGAGAGAGGATTCTTCCACTGTAGTCAGGAATTTACCTCATCTCTGTTGCATGCAGTGCAGGCAGTGGTGTATCTTGATTTTGTGCTGCCCTAGGCAGACAAAATCCGGGCACCCCCCTACCCAAGCTGTACACCCACGTTACACACCTAAGACATGCCCCATCATTCAAACTCACATCAAGCTCATACTCCCATCACACACACACTCCCATCACACTCAGTCACACACTCCGACTCCCATCACACTCCGTCACACACACTGTCTCCCATCACACACACTCTGACTCCCATCACACTCAGTCACACACACTGTCTCCCATCACACACACACACTCTGACTCCCATCACACTCAGTCACACACACTGTCTCCCATCACACACACTCTTACTCCCATCACACTCAGTCACACACTCCTACTCCCATCACACTCAGTCACCCACACTGTCTCCCTTCACACACACTCTGACTCCCATCACACTCAGTCACACACACTGTCTCCCATCACACACACACTCTGACTCCCATCACACACACACTGTCTCCCATCACACTCAGCCACACACACTGTCTCCCATCACACACACACTGTCTCCCATCACACTCAGCCACACACACTGTCTCCCATCACACACACTCTGACTCCCATCACACTCAGCCACACACACTGTCTCCCATCACACACACTCTGACTCCCATCACACTCAGCCACACACACTGTCTCCCATCACACACACTCTGACTCCCATCACACACACTCTGACTCCCATCACACTCAGCCACACACACTGTCTCCCATCACACACACTCTGACTCCCATCACACTCAGTCTCTCACACACACACTCTCCCATCAGCACTTACCTTTCCCTGGCAGGCAGGCAGCATGGTCCCTCCATGCTGCCTGTTCGGCTTCCCGGCGATTGTGCCGACAGGCCACGTGACCGGGCGCGCGTATGACGTCAGCGCGCCCGTCACGTGACTGTCGGCACTTCCGTGTCGGCACACTGCACGGGGAGCCGAACAGGCAGCACGGAGGTTTCTCTGTGCTGCCTGTTCGGCTCCCCGTGCAGCCTGGCAGGCAGAGCGATGGTGAGGGGGGATCTTCCGATCCCCTCTCACCTCCGTCTCTGCCTGCAAGCGCGGTCTATTTTTTTTTTTTTTAAAGGGCCGCGTTTTTTTTTTTTTTTACATATTTTTTTTTTTTCACATTTTTTTTCTTTTCAGTGCTGGGGGGCGCTGCCGCCCCCCAAAATTTGCCGCCCTAGGCATCCGCCTAGGATGCCTCGCGGTGAATACAGCACTGAGTGCAGGTCCAGTCCTCTGTGCAGAGCTGGGGTTGGATATAGTATTTTTTGCTTTTCAGCTTTAGCCTTTTTTATGCTTTCTTGTGCTTTACTGTTTTGTATTTTACTCTTTTTTTACCTACAAAAATCTAATCTCACTTCATGGACCTGCCAATGGCAGTGTTTCAAGGTCACAAATGCACTATAAACTCTGTATTCTATACTGTTGTTGAACTTACATGCGCAATGTGGAACCACCAATGAGAGGTGGCAGGAGGACAAGCCAGCATCATTACTGCACCACTGTTGCTAACTCTGAATTGGGCTATTATTTGTTAAATAAAAGTTAACAGAGCGGGAGGACTGAAGAGTAGAGCGTCATCATCTTGCTGAGGCACACCTAAGGAAGGAGCCTTGGTAGCCTGCCAAGTTGCCCCTATTGAATCTTGAGAATATTTCCTGACTGTGTTGTTTGCTTTGGATGGAGACTGGGGTGGGTGGAAGCCGGAAGGAATACGATAGTGAGATACCAACATCATCTTGTTAACCACCATATATCATATCACAGATACCACTGTATCATCATAGATACCACCAGCCTCTCATTATCCATAGAATAATACTGTGACATCAGTTGTATGTATAGGTACAGAATTAAAGAAGTGTATTTGACCAGCATTTCATTAACAGAGAATAACACTGTGACAGCAGTTGTCTGTATAGGTTACCAGTTTTATTTATGCTATATTGGAATCATTATATTTGGGCTATGTTTTGGGAGCAATAGTTGTGGTGCAGGAGCTACTCTTGTGGGTGCTGCAATGTGGTGTGGGAGCAGGGCCAATGGGTGCTGAAATGTTGTATGGGGCAAGTCCCGTGTGTGCTGCAATGTGGTGTGGGGGCAAGTCCAGTGGGTGCTTCAATGTGGTCATTTGCTTGATGTGAAAATGACCTAATGCAATGGGAAATGTGTAATTTGCATATCAAGCCACAAGATGATGTCATAAACAAGAGACACCACAGACACATTTAAAGTGGCACTAAAGGTTTGTTTTAACTTTTGCTACACTAATAGAAGCAAAAGATAAAGGACTTTTGCCACCTGTCTGAGGCACAGCTCATCAGATGCTTGACCCCGGTAGGCTCCTACACAGTCAGTCCTCCGAGTGGTTCCCATCAGAGCCACTAGTAATTACCTAGTGCATAGAATACATAAGCCTTTGGATAAGGTTACTAGACATAAATTATGCGTTGAATTTCGCATACAAACCTGCATCAGGATTCTTCCCACAAAGGACCCAGCCGTGGCAGAATTGTGGAGCACGGGGAAAATATCAAGGCAGACATCCCAGAGTGTGAATGTGTGTATGTAACTGCCAGAGTGTGAGTGTATGTGTGTGTGTATGTAAGTGGCAGAGTGTGTGTGAGTGTGTGTGAGTGTATGTGACTGGCAGAGTGTGAGTGTGTGTGAGTGTATGTAAGTGGCAGAGTGTGTGTGAGTGTAAGTGTGTGTGAATGGCAGAGTGTGTGTGTCAGTGGCAAAGTGTGTGAGAGTGTGAGCGTGAGTGGCAGAGTTATGAGTGTGTGTGTGTATGTTTGTGAGTGGCAGATTTATGAGTGTGCATCTGTATGTGTGTGAGTGGCAGAGTGTGAGTGTGTGAGAGTGTAAGCATGTGTAGCATGTTTATGAGTGTGTGCGTGAGTAGCAGACTGTAAGTCTGTGTGAGTGGCAGATTGTAAGTGAGTGTGAATCCCAGTGTGAAAATGTGATTTACATTATTCATACTGAATGTTATAATCAAGTGAAAAAAAAAACAATGCTATCATTTTTTTTCACACTTGATTTCACATTCAATATGAATAATAGTGATTCATCTTCATATATAGTCTTTTTCTATTCATGGCAATAAAAGTGAATACACATGGCAATAAAAATCACATGTACCTCTTTATAGAATTAAAACCATACATTATCAATGCATGTACTGCTTTTCATTATATTATGGGCTTTGCTCATGAAAGAGAGAATTGCAGGGAAGTGACATGGGAATTTCAAAATGAAGGCCAAATTAGCAGAGTTGGATAAAATTCTCCCATTCAGTTGAATTCCAATCTCAATTCCCTGCCCTTCTCTCTTTTATGATAAAGCCCTAAATGAAGAGTTCTATTTTGCAAAAATACACATTTTGTTAAATGATAAAAAATGATCTAAACGTTGTTTGCAGAATTGCAAGCAAATGTAAAACATTAGCGAAAAATATGTTTTAAATAAGTTTGTAGTGTCCCTTGTTTACGAGGTTGGTAGAAGGAGCATACTTCAGCCAATTCTCCCCAGGTTTTGACCCCCTTTTTTTTAATTAAAAAATAAATATTTATGTATGTATTGTGTGTGTGAGAGAGAGAGTCAGGTTTACACTTGTGGCTGAGTGACTAGCTTGATGTGCGTGTGAGAGTTGTAGGTTTACACGTGTCTGAGTGGAAGAATGTGCATGTGAGAGAGACGAGAGTGTTTGTCTGAGTGAGTGGCAAGATGGGAGTGTGAGAGAGATGGATTTGCACATGTGTGTTTGCGTGAGTGGCAGGATGGGAGTGTGAGAGAGATGGATTTGCACATGTGTATCTGAGTGAGTGGCAGGATGGGAGTGTGAGAGATATGGGTTTGCACGTATGTGTATGAGTGAGTTTCAAAAAATTATTATTTAAAAAAACGCAATTATTGACCTAGTGCCAAAGTGCCTTAACGCATAATCATATTCAATCATGAAACACCTACATGCCCCAAACGAAATAATGTACTGTAAGTCCTAGGAATCTGTTACACCTTATCTGTGATTGGACCTTCTATGAGACACCACAGGGCTCAGGAGTTGGAAGATTGGGTATAGGGAAGAAGCATTGAGAGATTAAGACAGCAATGAGAGTGTATATACTACACACATTACAGCATATACCTTTAAGCACAATACAATTTTATTTTACACACTACATATATACACTTTTTTTTGCTTGAGTTGGAGGTAAGTAGGGAAGAGAAAGTAGAGAGGAGAGGAGCGGAGGGACAGAGAAGAAAAAGAAGAAGAAAGGAGGTAGCCAAGAGGAAGGGAGGAGACGCCAGTGAGACATGGGAAAAAAGAGGGGACATCAGTGGAAGAGCAGGGAGATACATGATCAGACAGCGAATGCAGTCATTAAAATCCCATTCTGTCGGTCAGCAAAAATAATCTTGGCAATTAAAAAGTAAAAACAAGTGTGCAATGATACATGCAGCAAACAAAGTTTGGCTTAATTTTACTTTATTCTTACCTGGCTCTATAGTAACCACCATCCCTGGCTTCAGAGGAAGAGAGCGTGATATATCTGGTGTATCATGAACATCCATGCCAAGGTAGTGTCCTACATGGTGAGGGCAGTAGCGACGAGAATCCTAAAAAAAAGCACAAACAAATGGATGTAAGTGAATCAAAAACCAATGCAGATAATCAGATCTCTGATAAGTATTTATTTTATTATATCCTGCGCAACACTTTATTACACGAAATGGATGTAAGTATTGAAACTATTTCCCAGCACAACGTTCTTGAAACTACAGCCTTTTCTATTTATTCAGTGTATAGATTTTGAGCAGCACAGCATTCAAGTGGTTTTTTTTTCTCAAATGGACCATATGATCAAAAATGTATAATTTTATTGAAAATAGTAAAAATAGTTTGTTAGCTATAGGAGGATGTTCAAATAAAACTACACATTTAGAAAGCTAACAAGTAGGATCAAGTGAAGCTTGTGTGCCCCTAGGACTTAATCTTTACTTGACACAAATAAAATATATATCCATGCATTAAGTGAAGATTATGTTATCGATTTTTTAGCGACAAAAATTAATTTATGACTGATGTACAAGTTTATTGCTTGTTTTTTTATTTCATTAATTTAAAATGCATAATAAAAAGGTGAATGTTTTTTTTTTTAAATAAAAAATTAAGAAAATGAAAGTTAGACTTACCAGATGCTGAAAACAGGAAACTGTTCTGCAATATGCAGAAGCAGAGTGCTTGTTTTTGTATTTTATTAATTTAAAATGCATAATAAAAAGTGAATGTTTTTTTGAATAAAACATTAAGAAAATAAAAGTTAGGCTTACTAGATACAGGAAACTATTAAATGAGTCTTTGCCGAACCGATATCTCCACGTGAATTCAGCAAGATATGTGTTAAGCAAATCACGAAGAAAACCCCTTTTTGTCTTAATACATAATACAAGGTGAAGGTTTATTGAATGAAACATAAAGAAAATGAAAGAAGGCCCAAGTGTGTTCTCTTTTTGCTTTTATTTTTAATTTGTTTTGAAACACACAAAATACATTATCAGAATTTATAATCAAATACACCTTTTCATATAAATACATATATATTTTCCATTTTTTTCCACTCTTATACATATATACTAGGGTTATTAATAATTCTGAAAGGGTGTCCATGGTAATTTATAGTTGGACATTTTTAAAAACTTAATTTATAGGTTTAACCAGAGTCCTGTCCTGTCTACCTCAAAATCCTAATTTCTAACTGAATTAAATGTAGAAATTCTATTCCCTTCTCCTGGTTAATTTCTGGAACATAAATCCAGTCTGACAAGGTTTCTAAATGCTCTGCTCCGATATTTAGTAACCATCTTTTCCCCATTCCAGAAAAGAGAGTGGATCCCTCACTCACATTCACACTAATTTAATCATATTTGCTCGATTATAAGACAAGGTTTTTTTTCAGAAGAAAAAAGTTCTGTAAAAATAACCTCATCTTATAATCGAGGTCATCTTACAGGTCTGACTATAAAACTCAGATCCAGGTCCCCTGCAGAGCAATGTGCGCAGACATCCTCCTGGGCAGCTGGTGGATGTCAGTAAGACCTCATTTTGGGTATCCAAAAAATGAGGTCCATCAGGGTATCCATTTCTTTTGTTCTTTGTATTTTTTATCTAGCTCCTCGTTGTATAAACAAACCCCTTAGCACAACCTTATGTGCAGCCCAAACCACTTTTGGTATGCCTGGTGTTTTATTTTCTAAGAAATAGTTTTTCATATGGGTCTTAAATTTGTTCATCAGTGTTTTATCTAGCAGGAGTCCCTAATTGAGTCTCCAGTTAAACCTTTTCCCAGCTAGGTCAGGTAGTTTAATTACACAGGTGACTGGCGCATGGTCACTCCATATTGTAGTTCCTATCTGAGTCAGTGGTGTATCTTGGTTTTGTGCTGCCCTAGGCAGACAAATGTTGGGCACCCCCCCACCCACGATGCACACCCACGACACGACCCATAACCCACGTTGCACACCCACGACATGCCCGATCACCCCATTTACATGCACATTCACAATATTATTTGCCATTAATATTCCCCAGCTAATTTGCCCAATAATATGCCAGTATCATTTTCCATTAATATGCCCCAGCCAATTTTCCCAAAAATATGCCAGTATTATTTTGTCATTTATATTCCCCAGCCAATTTGACCAATAATATGCCAGTATTTGCCATTGAATATGCCCCTGCCAATATGCCCAATATTATGTCAGTATAATTTGACATTAATATTCCCCAGCCAATTTGCCCAATAATATGCCAGTGTTATTCTGCCATTAATATGCCCCAGCCAATTTGCCCAATAATATGCCAGTGTTATTTGCCATTAATAAGCCCCAGCCAATGCGCTCAATAATATGCCAGTGTTATTTGCCATTTAATGTGCCCCTGACAATTTGCCCAATAATATGCCAGTGTTATTCTGCCATTTAATATTCCCCAGCCAATTTGCCCAATAATATGCCAATATAATTTGCCATTAATATTCTGCACAGGTATATGCCATTTAATATGCCCCAGCCAATTTGCCCAATAATATGCCAGTGTTATTTGCCATTAATAAGCCCCAGCCAATGTGCTCAATAATATGCCAGTGTTATTTGCCATTTAATATGCCCCTGACAATTTGCCCAATAATATGCCAGTGTTATTTGCCATTTAATATGCCTCTGCTAATTTGCCCAATAATATGTCAGTGTTATTTGCCATTTAATATGCCCCTGACAATTTGCCCAATAATATGCCAGTGTTATTCTGCCATTTAATATGCCCCTGAAAATTTGCCCAATAATATGCCAGTGTTATTTGCCATTAATAAGCCCCAGCCAATGTGCTCAATAATATGCCAGTGTTATTTGCCATTTAATATGCCCCTGACAATTTGCCCAATAATATGCCAGTGTTATTTGCCATTTAATATGCCCGAGACAATTTGCCCAATAATATGCCAGTGTTATTTGCCATTTAATATGCCTCTGCTAATTTGCCCAATAATATGCCAGTGTTATTTGCCATTTAATATGCCCCTGCTAATTTGCCCAATAATATGCCAGTGTTATTTGCCATTTAATATGCCCCTGCTAATTTGCCCAATAATATTCCAGTCTTATTTGCATTTAATATGCCCCAGCCAATTTGCCCAATAATATGCCAGTGTTATTTGCATTTAATATCCCACAGCCAATTTGCCCAAATCCCCCCATATCCCCAGCACTTACCTGTTTTCCCTGGTGGCTAGTGGCAGGCTGCATGGAGTCCTCCATGCTGCCTGTTCGGCTCTCAAGCGGTTGTGCCGACAGGTCACTTGACCCGTCGCGCGTACAGGACGTCAGCGCGCCGGTCATGTGACCATCGGCACTTCCATGTCACACTGTACGGGGAGCCGAACAGGCAGCACTGAGGTTTTTTTTTTTTTTCAAAGGGCCAGATTTTTTTTTCTTTTCTTTCAGTGCTGGGGGGAGCTTGCTGCCCCCCAAAATTTGCCGCCCTAGGCATCCGCCTAGGATGCCTCGCGGTAAATACAGCACTGATCTGAGTACTAGACAGATATTCCAAACCAAAATGGGATATCAATATCACATATAACCTTGAGTACTTTTCATGAACTCCTAAGTAAAAGGTAAAATCCTTCTGCTTGCATCAATCATCTGGGTCTGATTTAGTGCTTTTTTAACATTGTTAACTCTGGACCATGTCATCTGAGATTTACCATGAGACGTAGCTACTCTGGCGTCCATATTTAGGTCAGTTACTACTAGGACCATTCCATCTGCATATATTTTTAATTTATTAAGGGCTTGTTTTAAGAATTGGTCTTGTTTTTTATTAGGTACGTAAATTTATGCCAATGTTATAGTTCTTTCACCTACTTTTCCTTTTAGGAATAACATTCTCCGATCTTCATCTTTCCATCTGTAGTGGGAAATCTCTTGTGATCATGGTTGCTACCCCTTTTGTTTTAGAATATATAGTATTGTTTAAATAAACTACTGGAAAAAGATTATTTCTAATTTAGGTTGAGCCCCCTTCTTTCTTCAATAGTGGTGTAGTTTAGATATCTTACAGGGTATGTTTAGCCCATTAGCATTTATAGATAACATAGTAACATAGTAACATAGTAATTTAGGTTGAAAAAAGACACAAGTCCATCACGTTCAACCCTTCTACCTATCATTACAGCTTTTGATCCAAAAGAAGGCAAAAAACCCCTAAGGAAGCTATTTCGAATTTTGCCTCCTGGGGGAAAAAATTCCTTCTTGACTCCAAGAGGCAATCAGATTTCTCCTTGGATCAATAAGCTCTTTTATTAATGCTTATTCTATTATTAATAGCCCTGTATGTTCTGCTTTCCTAAAAAAACATCCAAACCATTTTTAAATGCATCTATTGTGGTTGCTAGCACTACCTCTCTTGGCAGTGAGTTCCATAACTTTATTGTCCTAACCGTAAAGAATCCCTTCCTTTGCTGTCTATGAAATCTTTGCTCTTCCAGTCTGAGGGGGTGACCTCTTGTTCTTTGTACCTTTCTGTTAATGAACAGGTCACTGGAGAGCTCTTTATATTGGCCCTGCAAATATTTATATAATGTTATCATATCCCCTCTGAGACGCCTTTTTTCTAACGTATATAAATTCAATTTTTTAAGTCTCTCTTCATAACTAAGATCCTCCAAACCCCTTATTAATTTTGTAGCTCTCCTTTGCACTTTTTCTAGTTCCTTTATATCCTGTTTAAGGACTGGTGCCCAGAACTGTACTGCATATTCAAGGTGAGGTCTTACCATTGATTTGTAAAGAGGCAAGATGATATCCTCCTCCCGTGAATCTATACCTCGTTTTATACATGCCATTATCTTATTGGCCCTTGCAGCTGCTGACTGGCATTGGGCACTGTTGCCAAGTTTGTTGTCTATAATTATTCCTAAATCCTTTTCATTAGTAGTTTTTCCCAGGGAAAAACCATTTAACGTATATGTTGCTTTGTTATTATTTTTCCCATAATGCATAACTTTACATTTGTCTATATTGAACCTCATTTGCCACTTTACTGCCCAGTCCCCCACTCTGTCCAAATCTTCCTGTAAAGAAAAAACATCAAGATTAGTCTTTATTGCCTTACCTAATTTAGTGTCGTCCGCAAACACGGAGACATGGCTCTCAGCACAATGTGGCAGATCATTAATAAACAAATTAAAAAGAAGAGGGCCCAAAACAGACCCCTGAGGTACTCCGCTTAATACCCTTGTCCAATTTGAGAATTTTCCATTTACAACAACCCTTTGTGTTCTATCTTTTAGCCAATTTTCAATCCACATACACACATTTGCCCCCAAACCTATTTCTCTCAATTTGTAGAGTAACCTTTTGTGTGGAACTGTATCAAATGCTTTCGCAAAATCCAAATAGATCACATCAACTGCCACGCCTAGATCTATATTTTTACTGACTTCTTCATAGAATGTTATTAAGTTTGTTTGACAAGACCTGTCTTTCACAAAACCATGTTGACTTTTACTAATTATATTCTGGTTCAAGATGTATTCTTGAGTGTATACCTTTAGCAATCCTTCAAATAGTTTCCCCACTACAGATGTCAAGCTCACTGGCCTATAATTACCTGGCAGAGATTTTGATCCCTTTTTAAATATTGGAATGACATCCGCCTTTCACCAGTCTGTTGGCACTGTACCTGAACTGAATGAATCCCTAAAGATCATGAATAGTGGCCTGGCCAGAATTATGCTTAACTCTCTAAGTACCCTTGGGTGTATACCATCTGGTCCTGGGGCCTTGTCTATCTTAACAGAGTGTAATTGCTTAAGCACTTTTTCCTGTGTCAGCCAATCCCATGTTTGCGGCGAATGTCCCATAACTTCCTGTAGCAGGGGCTCGTCCATCTGCTCTTCCTTAGTATAAACAGAAGAAAAAAAAGTATTTAAAATGTCTGCTTTCTCTCTGTCCTCACTTACCAAATTTCCCATTTGGGATAACAAGGGCCCAACATTTTCCCTCTTTAGCTTTTTTCCATTTATATATTTATAAAACATTTTGGGGTTAGTTTTACTCTCCTTGGCAACCCTTTTCTCATTTTCCAATTTAGCCATTTTAATTGCCTTTTTGCAGGCTTTGTTGGCCTCTTTGTACTCTATAAATGATAATGCTGATCCCGTGTTTTTATAATGTTTGAATGCCATTTTCTTGTTTTGTACTTCCTGTTTCACATTACCTGTAAGCCACATTGGTTTTGATTTGTGTCTTTTGCATTTGTTTCCCAAAGGTATATATTGGGATGTGTACTTTTGTAATGTGTGCTTAAAGGCATTCCACTTGTCTTCTGTGTTTAGTCCAGAAAACAATCGTTCCCAGTCTAAATGTTCAATCAATGCCCTTAGTCCATCAAAGTTAGCCCTTCTAAAATTAAGTGTTTTGGTGGCGTATTTACCAATTTGCTTTTTTGCATTAATCTCAAATGAGACCATATTATGGTCACTATTCCCCAAGTGTTCTCTTATTTGGATGTTGGATAACACTTTAATTGATCCTATTCTGGGCTGAAGGGTAGAGAACTACTCTATCGCATGTGCTTGGTTTCTCATTTTTATAACAATTAAACAACTTCCAAAGACATTCATACTGTAAAAACATTATTTGGGTATACTGAACACTATACACCCTCCCATCCCCACTGGAGCCCTCGTTGACTCTATTTCCCTTGAATGCGGTCTGAGCTCGCATTCTAGAAATTTCTTTCTTTACAGCCACACATGGTCATTCTTAATTTGAGATTAAAGTTTCCGTCACTTTAGGTATTTCCCAACTAAATCCACATGTTCTAAAATAAAAATTTTCCTTAAGGAAGGATAGAGGAAGAATAGAGAAAGGTGGCATGAAAAAAGAAAGAGAAAAAAAAAAGGAGGAGAAAGGAACTTTATGCATATATACATATATACAGGTGCCCCACTAAATTTGTGATACTATAACGAATGTACTATACAAAGCATTATACAATGCCTCCGTTAGTCCAAAAGTTTTGCGTACCGCCTACTGTAGTCCTTACAGTACCTAACTCTGTGTCAGCTAAATGCTTCATCTACCTTGTTTTGTGATCTTAACACTTACAGCAAATTTCTCTTATTATTCAGTTATCTTGTGAATTCATATTTTGTAACTTATATAAAAATACTAACTGGCAGAGGCGTCGCTAGGGGTGGGCTACTGGGGCTATAGCCCCGAGTCCCCCCTTCATAGCCCCGAATGGAAACTCTGGGGCTAAAGTATTATTTAGCCCGAGACTCCAGGGCTCTAATTATTTAAAAAAAAAAAAATCCCCCGGTGAGCTTTACTCCGTCTGGGACATGGTCCCAGAATCGGAGGATTAAGCTCATGCGGGGGTGAGGGCCAATCAGAAGGAGAGGCAGCTATAGGGAGCTCTCTCCCTAGCCTCTCCTCTTGGCCATACAGAGCTGATCGCCGGATGTCAGGTGGACAGACATCTGGTAGAAGGTCCTGGATGACGGACCAACTGTAAGGTAAGTAAAAAAAAAAAAAAAGTATGACTGTGTCTGGGTGTCTAGGTGTGTGTGTGTGTCTGGGTGTCTCAATGTGTGTGAGTGGGTCTCTCTGAGTGGCACACTATTACTGGGCTCTGATTGGCACACTATTACTGGGCTCTGACTGACACACTATTACTGGGCTCTGAGTGGCACACTATTACTGGGTTCTGACTGGCACACTATTACTGGGTTCTAACTGGTACACTATTCCTGGGCTCTGAGTGGCACACTATTACTGGGTTCTGACTGGCACAATATTCCTGGGCTCTGACTGGCACACTATTCCTGGGCTCTGAGTGGCACACTAGTCCTGGGCTCTGACTGGCACAATATTCCTGGGCTATGACTGGCACAATACTACTGGTATCTGACTGGCACACTATTTCTGGGCTCTGAGTGGCACACTATTTCTGGGCTCTGACTAGCACAATATTACTGGGCTCTGACTGGCACACTATTACTGGGCTCTGAGTGGCACACTATTACTGGGCTCTGAGTGGAGATTGCAAGTAGAGATGTCCCGAATAGTTCGCCGGCGAATAGTTCCCGGCGAACATAGCTTGTTCGCGTTCGCCACGGCGGGCGAACATATGCGATGTTCGGTCCGCCGCCTATTCGTCATCATCGAGTAAACTTTGACCCTGTACCTCACAGTCAGCAGACACATTCCAGCCAATCAGCAGCAGACCCTCCCTCCCAGACCCTCCCACCTCCTGGACAGCATCCATTTTAGATTCATTCGGAAGCTGCATTCTTAGTGAGAGGAGGGACAGTGTAGCTGCTGCTGATTTAATAGGGAAATCGATAGCTAGGCTAGTGTATTCAGTGTCCACTACAGTCCTGAAGGACTCATCTGATCTCTGCTGTAAGGACAGCACCCCAAAAAGCCCTTTTTAGGGCTAGAACATCAGTCTGCTTTTTTTTTTCCGGTGTAATCACAGTGACAGCAGCACACACATACACACAGTGACAGCAGCACACGCATACACACAGTGACAGCAGCACACGCATACACACAGTGACAGCAGCACACGCATATACACAGTGACAGCAGCACACGCATACACACAGTGACAGCAGCACACGAATACACAGAGTGATAGCAGCACACGCATACACACAGTGATAGCAGCACACGCATACACAGTGACAGCAGCACACGCATACACACAGTGACAGCAGCACACGCATACACACAGTGACAGCAGCACACGCATACACACAGTGATAGAAGCACACGCATATACACAGTGACAGCAGCACACGCATACACACAGTGACTGCAGCACACGCATACACACAGTGACAGCAGCACACGCATACACACAATGACAGCAGCACACGCATACACACAGTGACAGCAGCACACGCATACACACAGTGACAGCAGCACACGCATAGACACAGTGACAGCAGCACACGCATACACACAGTGACAGCAGCACACGCATACACACAGTGACAGCAGCACACACATATACACAGTGACAGCAGCACACGCATACACACAGTGACAGCAGCACACGCATACACACAGTGACAGCAGCACACGCATACACACAGTGACAGCAGCACACGCATACACACAGTGACAGCAGCACATAAATACACACAGTTACAGCAGCACATACGCTCAGTGACAGCAGCACATACATACACACAGTAACAGCAGCACATACATACACACAGTGACAGCAGCACATACATACACACAGTAACAGCATCACATATGCTCAGTGACAGCAGCACATACAAACACACAGTGACTGCAGCACATACATACACACAGTGACAGCAGCACATACATACACACAGTGACAGCAGCACATACATACACACAGTGACAGCAGCACATACATACACACAGTAACACTAGCACATACAGTCAGTGACAGCAGCACATACATACACACAGTAACACTAGCACATACACTCAGTGACAGCAGCACATACATACACACAGTAACACTAGAACATACACTCAGTGACAGCAGCACATACATACACACAGTAACAGCATCACATACGCTCAGTGACAGCAGCACATACATACACACCATGACAGCAGCACATACATACACACAGTAACAGCAGCACATACATACGCTCAGTGACAGCAGCACATACATACGCTCAGTGAGAGCAGCACATACATACGCTCAGTGACAGCAGCACATACATACACACAGTGACAGCAGCACATACATACACACAGTAACACTAGCACATACACTGTGACAGTAGCACATACATACACACAGTAACACTAGCACATACACTCAGTGACAGCAGCACATACATACACACAGTTACAGCAGCACATACATACACACAGTGACAGCAGCACATACACTCAGTGACATTCTCTCTCACACACACACAAACCAGTAAGGCTTTTAGAGGCAACAAATAAATTAAATAAATAAATTTAAAAAAACTGACTCTTCTCTTGATGTGTCCCTCCCTCCCTTCTGTATTACCTGCTTGCAGGGGAGGGGGGACATTCCTGCTGCCTGGTATTTGTTCACTCCTTGCATCCCTCCTACTGGATGCCAGGAGGCACACTGATGAGCGATGCACAAGGGGGCGGAGCTTCTGGTCTGTGCTACTCACACAGACTTCCCCCTTGTGCCGGAGAAACAAAAGCAGCAAGGAGACCATGTGGATGAATACCGGGCACCAGGTCTAATTTACTGATGCCATGACGACCTGGTGCCCGGGATTTATCTTGCCCTGCTTGCTGATCACCTCTCCCTGGTGCCTGCAAAACAAATACCGGTCTTAACATGACCGGTATTTCAGTTTTACTGGCACCGCCTCCTGCCTCTCAAATACCGGCTGTGCCGGTAAATTACCGGCCGGGTGGCAACCCTACACGCGTGTGCGTTTCAGGGCCTGCCAAGGCACAGTGTCACACCAGTGCAACTCATATCTGGTGTAACAGTAGTGTACATTTAAAAAAAAATACAATTTTGACTGTAATAGATTGAATAGCAGTTAGTTGTCTGCAAGCGGGCACCTCTCAAGTTACCACTCGCCCACCTGCCGCCACCACCAACACTAGCACCACAGCCGCTTCACTTGATCTGTCAGAGAAGTTATTTACACATCAGTTGGAAGAAATGAGTGATGCGCAACCATTATTGCCAGAGGATGTAGATAACAGGGATATGTCTCAGTCAGGCAGCATTACACACATGGACGTACGGTGTGATGATGATGATGTTGTACCCGATGCTGCTTCCTTTGCTGAGTTGTCAGATACAAGTGAAGCGGTTGATGATGACGATGCGTCCGTGGATGTCACGTGGGTGCCCGCTAGAAGAGAAGAAGAACAGGGGGAAAGTTCAGATGGGGAGCCAGAGAGGAGGAGGAGACGAGTTGGAAGCAGGGGGAGGTCATCGCAAGGAGCTAGTGGCACAGTCAGACAGCATGCATCGGCACCCGGGGTCAGCCAGACAGCACGCCAATCAACGCATGCTGTTGCCACCACCAGAATGCCGTCATTGCAGAGCTCAGCAGTGTGGAATTTTTTGTGTGTGTCTGCCTCTGACAACAGCGATGCCATTTGCAACCTGTGCCAAAAGAAACTGAGTCGTGGGAAGTCCAACACCCACCTAGGTACAACTGCTTTGCGAAGGCACATGATCGGACATCACAAACGCCTATGGGATCAACACATGAGTACAAGCAGCACACAAACTCAAAGCCGCCATCCTCCTCCTGGTCCAGCATCTTCAGCCACGTCAACCACTGCTGTCCTACTTGCCCCCTCTCAACCATCCGCCACCAGGTGGGAATAATCCCGTCTATTATTAAGCTTTTGTTTTTTATGTTAATTGGATATTTTTTATGTTTTATAGTCCATTTAATTGACGAGAGGTCCTTGATCCCTAGTAGTTCTGCTTCTATCTGATTCCATATCTCCTGCTTAGCGAATGACGCCTGAGTCCTAATGAGATGGAACAGCATGCTCGCCTCATAAAGTTGTTTGATTAGTGGAAATCCCGTCCCCCCATCTTTTACTTTCATGCCTAAGACTCTTGCAGCAATCCTGGGAGGCTTACCTTTCCATACAAAATTACACAAGTTCTCATGTACCATTTCCAACCATTCATTGGGTATATCTAAAGGAATCATCCGAAACATATATGTCCACTTGGGCATCAAATAGGCCGAGATGGCATTACTTCGGCCCCACCAAGTCAAATCGATCGTTTTCCATTTTCTTAATAGTTTATTGGTGGAACTCATCAAGTGAGAAAAGTTGGTTTCCATAATATCTTCAATTTTGCTAGGTATTTTGATGCCCAAGTAGTCAAAAGTCTCGGTACCCACTACTAGTTGGTATAGTTCATTAATCCTTTTTCTGGTAGCCTCATCAATTTTTAAAGCTTGTGCTGTTGTTTTATTCCAATTGAGCTTATAGTTAGCTACTGCCCTATAGTCTTCAACTTCTCTCAGGAAATGGGGTAAAGAAACAAGTGGTTTTGTCATGAAAATTACTACATCATCTGCATATAAAGATAGCTTAATTGTTTCTTTCCTAACTTGTATACCCTGAATTTTATTATTCTGCCTAAGTCTTGTGGCCAGTGGTTCCAGGGATAAAACATACAGCAAGGGCGACAGAGGGCAACCCTGTCTCGTTCCATTATGTAACTCAAACCAGTCCGAGCATAAACCTGATCCTACAACCCTTGCACTTGGGGACTGATAGAAAGCATCTATTGCCGAGTATATCCATACCTGATGTTTTAAAGCACGTTATTCCAAACAATTTAGGAATGTTAGGTGATTTATGCCCTTTATGGATTAAAACCAGACTCTGCATCAACTATGTAATTTTCCATGGGAGTTTTGCCATGGATCCTCCTCCGGCATGCCACAGTCCAGGTGTTAGTCCCCTTGAAACAACTTTTCCATCACTATTGTGGCCAGAAAGAGTCCCTGTGGGTTTTAAAATTCGCCTGCCTATTGAAGTCTATGGCGGTTCGCCCCCGGTTCGCGAACATTTGCGGATTTTCGCGTTCGCGACATCTCTAATTGCAAGAAGATCACAGGAAAGGCCACAACAAGTCATAAATATATATATATATATATATATATATATATATATATATTTATATCATAACATAAAATAAAATAAATGATCATAAAAAGATCATAAAAATTAAAATTTTAAATGTTGTATTTTATATTCAAATGATTTATATGCGCTTTTTCTAAAAATAAATGCACAACTTCCTTGATATATGTATGTGCAAACTAATCATTACTTCATTATAAATTAAAACTACTGCTCCCGCCACAATAACATCAGACTAAGGGGAATCCCAGAGAAAGTCACGGCCAAGGACCTGGAGCAATACCTGGAACAATTCTTCAAGTTTATGGGCATGCAGCCAGACAATCACACTAAAACTATGGAAAGATTCAACCTAATTCCCCTGAGCATCTTCCAAGAGACATTGTAATATGCTTCCACTCATTTAGATTTAAGACCCAGTTGCTTGGAACTAGCAGAGAACGGTCTCTTGAGGACACAGAATACAGGGATTTGAAGATTTTCCAAGATCTTTCACTGCATACTAGGAACTCCTGCAAATTATTTGCACAGTATACAGCAATTCTGAGGCCCAAGGGTATTAAATATGCATGGGGATTTCCTACTAGAATCAGATTGACCTATGAGGGGGTTAGGGAAACTTTTCATAACCCTCAGAGTCTGTCGGCTTGGTTGCAGCTTAAAAACGAAGGTTTGGGGCTGGATGAGGAGGGAGGAGGGGAGAAATGAGTAGACTATGAGTAGGTGAGGCTGAGAACGGGGGGACGGGTTGGGAAGAGAGATGAGAGTGGGGTGGGAACAGAGGGAGGGGTGGGAGTTGTGATTGCAGTAATTAATTGGGTTTTGTTTTTTTTCCCCTCGCACATAAAAACGAAATTTGTGGGGAGCAGCACCAAGCCGGCAATAGGTAAGGGTACGGTTACCACCAATATTAAGCACACTTAGGTATATTTCACAAGGGAATGTTTTTTTATGCTAAAAAAGTAATACTTTGTTTTTATGGTATGTCATTTGTATGTGTTTTGCGAAGAAAATCCGCTAAGTTGGTTTGTTGGTTTAAGAGATAAGATAATTAGTAATTAATGTCCATATATGAGAATATTTGTGTCATTTTATAATATTACACTTTAATCAGTGGGTCTGGTGTAGGGCACTCGAGCACATAAAAGAAAGAGGGAGAGAGAAAGAGAAAGGGAAGGAGAGTGAAGGGGGAGAGGGGGGAAAGAAAGAAAGGAATTAAATTCTTGGGCGATAGCCCCAATGTTATTAGCACGTAATAGACACTGTTACTATCAGTATTAAGGGAACCTGAGCACATAAATTTAAAAACATAAATGAGTAGTTTTTACTCCACTGGTCGATGCATGTGTTAGGGGAAGGGAAAAGGGGGGAGAGGGGGGGAGGGGGAGAGTAGGAGGGAAGAAAAAGATAATTTTTTGTGTGATATAGGAATAAGTGCGTGGACCAATGTTAAGATTGGGGAATTTTTCTACTCTCACTGTTATATTTGTATTATCAGTTTTTTTGTACTGCTATTCAAGAGCACTCAAGCACTTAAATTTAAAACACAAGGGAGCAGTCTTAATCCTATTGATATGTGATGTCATCTGTGCTGTATTTTATTAATATGAGGTGGGGAGAGAGGAAGGAGAGGGAAGGGAAAAGAGAAAAAAAAATTCTTCTTTTTTTGTTTTCTTTTCCCGTTGTTGGTACAGCGTAAATTGATTGGATCACAGTATCACAGTAAAACTATGAGTAGTACTTTTTTAATGTAAGAGATATCACTGTTGTAAGAGGCATTGGAATGCTTAAAACACAAGTGTAGGTCGTTACTAGGGCCTGGATTCTCTTATATGATACTCTCCAATGCTCAAGAGGCTTTTTTCCCCCCTTGTTTTCCCTTCAAAGCCCCCCCCCCCCCGCTCCCTGAATGGAATGGAGGGATAGGCACGGCACCAGCAAAGAGCCTGTTAATACGAGCTCAATAGTTGGCTGACGATCTCATGAGAGAGAGGACAGCCAATTTCCCGAGGGGCACTCTTGGCTTTTGCTCTCGGGACAGGAGTATGGGTGTGGTACACGTAGTAGTGTATGTCTTTGTTTTTGGGTTTTCGTTGTGTTTAGTGTGTATCTGGTTTGGTCGGACCGCCGGAGCAATCCTTGGGGGAGAGGAGTATGTACAATAAATGCTTGGGGGATTAATTCACCTAAAAAAAGATCCTTAATCCACAGCTTTCTGAGACAGGAAAGAATGGAGGCCCCCAGGTTAGATCCAACAGGAGATTGAACAGTTCTCTGCTGTCTAAAATTTTTTACCAGCAGCAGTTGAGAGACACTATTTTAAACTATTTCAGCGAAAATAATGATAGGGGGACATCCAGTGTGATGGTCTGGTGTGCACTTAAATGTGTCCTAAGGGGTGAACTGATTAAAATCAGTACCAGAGAGAACAAGAAGAAGAATAGCTTAGAAGAACTCTATATGTACTTAGATTCCCTTACAGAGCAGAACATCAATAATGTAAGCGCGGAGACAACAAAGAAGATACAACAAACAGAGGAGGCTATAAATGTAGTTTTGCTGGAAAAAGTTAATAGAAATTTAGAACGTTTAAATAGAAATTGGTATTACGAAGAAAATAGAGTAAATATTATGCTGTCAAATAGATTTAAAAAACATAATGCCAGAAGAAATGTAGCTTCTTGTCAGGGTTAAACACTGACCTTCTGACTCATGCATTTAAAAGTCATTATTTATGTGCTTATATTCCTCCTGCCTCCTCTAGAGGTCTCCCTACCTTACTTTGCTTGTATTCCTTCCCCTCTGTTTGGTGTCAGGTGGGCTTGTTACCTTTTGTTTACACCCAGGTTAAATAGCTGCAGTTTCTGGCAAACAGTGCTTTTGCATTGAAGTTGGTGCCTGATTTCTGAGAGCTGCTGCTTCTGTTCCTGATACTCTCCTTAAAGCCCATTTGTATTGTGACCTTGTCCAGGAAATGGGAATCTGACCCTGAGTGGCTCAACCATCTCAGTAGATGATTTTCAGCATCTCCTGAGACCCTCTGAGTACATCAAGATCTCTAAAGCTAAGTTATTCCCTTTAAGCTACCCTTCTCATTTCTCACCCTCTTCAGGGTGTTCCTGCTTAGTCACCCTCTCCAGGGTGTTCCTGCTTAGTCACCCTCTCCAGGGTGTTCCTGCTTAGTCACCCTCTCCAGGGTGTTCCTGCTTAGTCACCCTCTCCAGGGTGTTCCTGCTTAGTCACCCTCTCCAGGGTGTACCTGCTTAGTCACCCTCTCCAGGGTGTACCTGCTTAGTCACCCTCTCGAGGGTGTACCTGCTTAGTCACCCTCTCGAGGGTGTACCTGCTTAGTCACCCTCTCGAGGGTGTACCTGCTTAGTCACCCTCTCCAGGGTGTACCTGCTTAGTCACCCTCTCCAGGGTGTACCTGCTTAGTCACCCTCTCGAGGGTGTACCTGCTTAGTCACCCTCTCCAGGGTGTACCTGCTTAGTTACCCTTCTAAGGCCTCACCCCTACCTTTGCTTTGTCTACAGTCCCTACTATAGCTCTTTGTTCTTTCTTTATCTGTTCTCCCTTTGCACTATATTTAACATGCAACCAGACACCTCCACTATCCCTGCACTTAAACTCCTACCTGACCTGGTAAAGGCCCTGACAGAATGCAAAAGCCATACTATGGAGTCTGCAGGGTTAACCTCAGTGCTAAAGCTGCTGGCTGAATGTTTGTTGCAGATATGCAAGTCTGTGATGTGTGTCCTGGAGAACAGTGATACTAATGTTTGTGAGAAAAACCCCAAGACTGAATCATTATCTATAAAACTGCCTAAGAAAAGTTTTAAACGTGAACCACTCACTAATGAGCAAATGAAGAAGCGGCGTATTGACAATGCCTGTTTCTATTGTGGTAAAAAAGGCCACAGAATTTCATTTTGCCCATTTAAACCATCTATTCAAACCTACAACCAGCTATTACACTTGGCTTCTGAAAAAGGCAGTTTTGATGGTGGGGACCAGGGTTTGCTAAACACCTTTTTCAGCAGCTGGGCAACAAAAGATATTCACAAGCATCTACCCTTTGTTTACAACTTGAGCAGTATTTCCATATACTCCTACCTACCAGCATTCAAAGCGTTTGGGAAAAGTAAAACCATGGAATTATACATACGACAGCAGCACAAAGAGTGTGAAAAGTGACGTGCACAACCAAACACTGATACACCCAGAATTTCTTTCCCTCTGGTGGGACATATATGCTACGAGAATGGTCCCATTACTTACAGAGCATGGCGTGGTTAAAGATGCAGAATATGAAAAGGGTATGAGTAGGAACTGCAGAAAGAACAAAGAGCTATAGTAGGGACTGTAGACAAAGCAAAGGTAGGGGTGAGGCCTTAGAAGGGTAACTAAGCAGGTACACCCTGGAGAGGGTGACTAAGCAGGTACACCCTTGAGAGGGTGACTAAGCAGGTACACCCTCGAGAGGGTGACTAAGCAGGTACACCCTCGAGAGGGTGACTAAGCAGGTACACCCTGGAGAGGGTGACTAAGCAGGTACACCCTCGAGAGGGTGACTAAGCAGGTACACCCTCGAGAGGGTGACTAAGCAGGTACACCCTCGAGAGGGTGACTAAGCAGGTACACCCTCGAGAGGGTGACTAAGCAGGTACACCCTGGAGAGGGTGACTAAGCAGGTACACCCTGGAGAGGGTGACTAAGCAGGAACACCCTGGAGAGGGTGACTAAGCAGGAACACCCTGGAGAGGGTGACTAAGCAGGAACACCCTGGAGAGGGTGACTAAGCAGGAACACCCTGGAGAGGGTGACTAAGCAGGAACACCCTGGAGAGGGTGACTAAGCAGGAACACCCTGGAGAGGGTGACTAAGCAGGAACACCCTGAAGAGGGTGACTAAGCAGGAACACCCTGAAGAGGGTGACTAAGCAGGAACACCCTGAAGAGGGTGACTAAGCAGGAACACCCTGGAGAGGGTGAGAAATGAGAAGGGTAGCTTAAAGGGAATAACTTAGCTGAAGAGATCTTGATGTACTCAGAGGGTCTCAGGAGATGCTGAAAATCATCTACTGAGATGGTTGAGCCACTCAGGGTCAGATTCCCAGTTCCTGGACAAGGTCACAATACAAATGGGCTTTAAGGAGAGTATCAGAAACAGAAGCAGCAGCTCTCAGAAATCAGGCACCAACTTCAATGCAAAAGCACTGTTTGCCAGAAACTGCAGCTATTTAACCTGGGTGTGAGCAAAAGGTAACAAGCCCACCTGACACCAAACAGAGGGGAAGGAATACAAGCAAAGTAAGGTAGGGAGACCTCTAGAGGAGGCAGGAGGAATATAAGCACATAAATAATGACTTTTAAATGCATGAGTCAGAAGGTCAGTGTTTAACCCTCACACTTCTATTAAAACCCAAAAAGAGCTCCTATTGTCCCCGGAAAAAATAGGCTCAGCCTTTAGGGATTTTTATGAAGCTTTATACAACTTACCTGATCAACCATCTCCAGGCCATCTGGCGAAATATTTCTCCCGAACCTTATGCCTGCAATTAAATAGTGAGCAACTCTCTACACTTAATGAGCCGATTAGAGAAGATGAGGTAGTTAGATCAATAGATGCCTTAAAGATGAACAAGACCCCAGGTCCGGATGGATTCAATAATCTGTTTTATAACATTTTTAGAGACAGTTTGAAACGGGACCTATCCAGGACATTTAATGAGATAGCATAAAAGTCCAAGGCGCCTCCGGAGATGCTTCAAGCGATTATAACAACTATTCTGAAAGAGGGTAAAAGTCTGGATCTCTTAACTAATTACCGCCCAATCTCTCTGCTAAATACAGATATAAAGATCTATAGTTCCATCTTGGCTAACAGGCTTAAAGTGGTAGTTCCATTCTTGATCCATCCGGACCAGGTGGGGTTCGTCTCGGGGAGGTCATCTACTAATAATATTAGAAGACTTATTGATGTTTTGGACACGGTCCATAGAGGGGGTATGCCCCACCTGACCCTGTCGCTTGATGCCTAAAAGGCCTTCGACAGGGTCGGGTGGGGCTTCCTACGAGAGTCTCTGAGGGCATTTGGATTCTTGGGTAGAATATTGGACTTAATTATGGTCCTTTATTCCTCCCCCTCGGCAAGGGTTCTTGGAGGAGGTTTTTCATCTGACTGGTTCTCACTCTCCAACGGGACAAGACAGGGGTGCCCACTCTCCCCTCTCCTGTATATCCTCTCAATTGAACCCCTGGCTATACATATTCGGGAAAACAGGGCCATAAAAGGCTTCAGCTCCTTATCTGGGGAGCTGAAGATTAATATGTATGCAGATGACTATGCAGATGATGTTATTTTAACCATGCAGGACCCGGTCAATTCTCTAAAAGAAGTGTTGCTTGAACTGTTCACCTTCTCAAAGGTATCGGCTATAAGCTTAACGAGAATAAATCCCTGGCTATGATGAGCAATATCTCACCAGGGATAGAAAGTTATTTGAGGGAAAACTATAAATGTATATGGTCCACAAGTATGAAATATTTGGGTGTAGATATAGTTTCTGACCCTTCGGGGATAGTGGAGGCTAATTTCTTGCCACTCACGTAAACAGCTCAAAGACTGGTCTAAGATGACCTTCTCATGCTGGGGCAGAATTAATATTATACGATCATATATTTTGACGAAATGGCTCTACCTGTTCCGCATGATTCCTCTGACTATCCCCAGTAGCTGGCTCACAAAATTTTCCAACAATTTTGTTTGGAAAGGGAAAAGGCCTTGAATGAGTTTACAACACCTCCAAAAAAAAAAAAAACATGGGGGGGCATCGATGTCAGATATAAAGGAATTGCACAGAGCCAATCTTCTCGCTCATGCACTCGCCACACAAAAGGTGGGTGCAGCAGAGGAGAAGTGGTACGGTATAGAACAGGATCTTGTTAACACAAAAGACCTATATGGTCTGTTTTGGGAAACAAAAAAAGTTAAAAATAAAAGGGCCTACAACAGTATAGTTTTGGAGAACCTGTTGGATAACTGGTCTAAGTTTAAAAGAGAATGTAGGTTGGAGGGCAAGGTGGTATTCTTTCTCCCACTTGAAGTCCTAGCATATTGTATAGAGGATTTAAGTCTGACTAGATGGTTAGAAAACGGCATTATTAAAATTGAAGACCTTTTGAAGGACGGAGGGATTAAACCTTTCTCCGAAGTGGTTGAACTTCATGGACCCCTAAAAACAGAAGTGTTTGTATACTTACGTATTAAAGGTTTCCTTCTTAGACATCTGTATAGAGATCCTATGGCTATAGACACTAGAATTAGGGACATCTTGGATAGAGATAAAGTTAAGGGCATGCTCTCACTTTGTATAGATTTAATAAGAACTAAAGAGACGAACTCCCCAATTTTGGGTATAGATAGATGGGAGAAAGAGCTGAGTACCGAGATCCCCCAAGATGAGTGGCGAAGGGCCTTTCAGAATGTCCATAAAAGAGTAAGTTGTCTGAGTTTGGTAGAACTCCAGTTTAGGCTTACGAACTGGTGGTATCTTGTTCCAGCTCGTTTAAATAAAATGTATCCTGAACAACCTAAAGAATGTTGGAGGTGTGGAACTCACCTTGGGGATATGGCACATGTATGGTGGCGTTGCGATCTGATTAAGAAGTTCTGGGAAATTATTGCTCAGAGGGTTTTGGAATTAAGTGGGGTGATGCTCCCTTTTGAGCCCGAAGTTTTTTTATTACATTTAAATTTCCCCAAAATGGAGAGTCAGAAGCTGAATTTTATTGTGCATACTCTGTTAGCAGCCAAATTAGCACTAACAAGAAATTGGAGATCTTCTTTGGTCCCCATGAGGGGACAGATGAGGTCCCAACTGTTGTACCAAATGAGGATGGAAAAGGGAATTATAAAATACCAATCAGGCTCTCCTGAAAAGAATGATGAATGGGACCAATGTATTCAGATGATAGCCCCCATTGAGCAATAGGGCATTATCTGCGATGAAAGGAGCTCTAGTGGCTTCAGGACCGAAACCCCCAAGGATTGCTCCTGGGGCCGGCGACCAATAGGATGTATAGCGGTGAGATCTGATAATTGAATTTGGGGGAAGACCCGAGGGTAGGGTCAACCCCAACTCAACATAATACTTTGTATTGTTTTGTCTTGTGATGTGCAGATGTGGAAAAGGGGTAGGGAAGAAAAAGATACAAGGTAGTCATGACACACTATATAAGGTGCGTCTAACTGAAAATCTATGGGGCATACTGCCTCTAAGACAAAGTAATCTGGTCAATCAGGTACCCAACTTAGTGGCTTATCTGAAATGACCGGACAAACTTTATAACTAGTGTTGCTAAACCCGCACATATGTACCTTAGGAGAAATGATCTAAAGGTGGTCCCCTCCCCTAGTACCTGCTGTCTGCTATGTTATGTTTGTCTGTTGTCTCTTTCTAACCTTTTGCACATTGGAATATTTTGTATTCTTATACTATTTGTATATGTATAAATTGAAAAATGGAATAAAGAATTATAAATAAAAAAAACTATTTGTATTTTCTTTTCTTTTTTTAATTATATTTTTATTGGGTTTTTTGGTTTGTTTGTCATATACAAACGTAGAATCATTGTTGCAAGACAAGAATACAGTAATCGTGTCAAATGCAGTAGTCATATTAAAGTAAAATTCCACATAAAGAAAAATAAGCCAGAAAAAACTCATATACAATAATATATAAAAACAAATGAGCACCTGAGCTTGTCTGGTTGGATTATGTAACCATAACCATAATAATTCATATATCATGGAACAAACAAAATAAGAAAGACCATGGGGCTCATGTTTCGGTGTGTCCCATGCGGCCAAAACAAAAAAGCAAAAACAAAAACAAACCTTAAGCTATGTCATAGTGACTACCCTGCTATAACTAATACGGAGTCATCCCAAATAGAATACTCGGATGCTCGAGCTTACTCGAAAGAAAAAACAAAAATTAAATCACATTACTGGCGTTTTTGTAGCCTGAATGAACAGTAATAAAAACCCACTTTTTAAACATTGCAAGTAATTTGAGAGCACAATTGTTCTAAACGTGCCTCTCCAAACCCACCGTCAGTTGGGTTATGCTCTCTCTGAACATAAGAATACTTGGTGGTCCATAACCAGAACCTAGAGAGGCAGAGCACCACACTTAACAAATTAACTAAACAGGACAAAACAGCCCCCCCCCCTTCTTCAGTGTGGATTTAACCTGAAGAAAGGACCACACATATATGAAAATAGCTCTGAAAAATACATAAAATAAAATGCAATGGGGGCTGAGTAAAGGGAGAGACAGGACTAGATGGAGATAGTGGTTAGTCGTCAAGTAAGCAGATAAGGCTAGGAGTGAAAATAGAAAATGTCAGAACAAGAGATGAAAAGAGAAAAAAAAGGGGGGGGGGGAGAAAGCAGTAACAGGATTGGGGACAATAGAAAATGAGTGTCCCGGAGCGCTGATGGGCACCAAACCATCTTCCAGTCTAGCGGTTGGTCTCCCTTTTTGTATGTGGGTCTCCGCTGTGCCTATACCCCCGCTGTCGTTAGATGCCTAAGAAGTGGAAGGAGTGAACCATGGGGCGTTTGAGTTCAGGGGGCCAGGCGTTGAGGTCTGTATGGCCGGTAGCGATAGTCCTTCCAGAAAAGATTGAGTCTCCCGTACATCCGATAGTCTGTGTACAGAGTCAGCTTTAGTTACCACCAGAGAACAAGATGGGCCCCACCGGTAAGGGACCTGATGGAAGCGTAGGTGAGAGGTAAGTTGGCGCAGCGATCTTCTCCACATCACTGTTGAATGTGTCAGGTCCGGGAAGGCCTGTACCGCGGATGATTCAAATAAAATTGGTGAAGGGCCTTTGAACTGGGCCACGAGGGTGGTCCGATCAAAGGAGCTTTGCAGTTGCAGGATCACGTCCCTTGGGGAATCAATCGGGGCTGCAGTTGCCTTCGGTATTCTGAAAATATCCCCAAAATCTGGTAGTTTCTTGTGTCTAGCCGGCAGGAGGTGTGCGAGAAGGCGCCTAATAAAATGCGGCAGTTCTGGAGTCTCAACTCTTTCGTCAATGCCGTGAAGGAGTATGTTCGTGCGTCTCATTTTGTTTTCCAAATCGTCCATTTTCATTAGAATGTTGTTTGTCTAGTATTCTATGTTCCCGCTCAAGTGTGGTGACCTTGGCCCTTAAGTGAGTATGGTTGGTCTCCAGACCGCTCACCTTAGTTATTAAGGCCTGCACCTGGGTGCGCATCTCTGCTACTCCCCGGTCCATAATCTGAGACAGTTCAGCCATCAGCGTTTGGAAGTCCCGTCTTGTGACCGGAGCTTCATCCTCCACTGCTGATTTGGAAGGTGATAGCTGGTGGCCCACATGTGGGGTAAGTGCCGGGAATAAGTTGCTGTCGGACTCTTCCGAGAGATCCGTCTCATAACCTGGTGGCAGTTGGAGGCTTCTGGGTTGGGAAGGCCGCGAAAGAAGCGCGCCTATATCTTGTTGCCCAAATTGCGATTTTGCCTTTTTTGCTCGCTTGCCCATGTTATAGGGCCCTTCAGGGTGTCCTAGAGTGGCCAGCAATTGCCATATAAGTCCCGTAAATATTGACTTTATAGTCAAGTAGACGGAGCTCCATGTAAGCACATCTGGTCTGGTTAACAGTCAAGCTCTGCCCCCAAAATTAGTTGTATTTTCTAACACCATTTGTGTTTGTTAATTATTTATTTACTTTATTTGGAGCGCTGTCTACTTCTTTATTTATTCTGTTTGCTCTGTTGTTCTGGTGCTCAGATTGTATTTAAGTAAGTATTTTTAACTTTGCCTGTTTTGTGTCCAATACACATTCTTTGAGCACTAACCCCTCAGGATAAGACGCCAATTTACTGTCCTCATTTACGGTTTTCATACCATGTGCATTTGCTTTAAAGGGTTTGTATATTTATTTGTTTATTTGGTTTATCTTCCATTCCTAATACTATTAAATATCAGCTCTGTATCCTTTTCCTTGTTTTAAGAGAGATATAGGATATTACTATATCTGAGGCAAAGTACCTCTGCATTCAAATAATTGCTGGATCCCACACACATGGATCAAAGGTACATAAATTAATATATAAGATACTGAAAAAAAAACTTTTAATAGGGCTCTCATGTCAGATAGACAGCTAATGTTATCGACAACAAAGGCCACAAATGAATCCCAGCTTATCAGAGGCAATCATGGAACGTTTTTGGCCAGTACTGACACAAGATGAAGAACTCCTCCCCTTTATTGGTACAGCATTTCAAATGACCTCTAGGAGATCAACCAACCTGAAAGACCCGTTGGTGCATAGTCACCACACCGGAGATAATAGAACAACCTTGCTACAACCAGCAAAGGGATTGTATAGTGTGGAAACGGCAAGGCGTGCAAATTCATCTTTCCCACAAGATCTGTCAGGGACAGAGATAACATTGACAGGCCCTTCAAATCCTTTATGAACTGCAAGACAGCAGGAGTTGTGTAAATGATCGAGTGCTCCTGTGGCAAACGATATATTGGCAAAACCATTAGGCAATTCAGAAGGAGGATACATGAGCATATTGGCTCCATTACGAATGAAAAAGACACTCCAGTGACCAAACATATAAGGGCTTTTCATAAAGGAGACATTAGATTATTACGGTTCATAGCTTTTGAACAAGTCAAACCAGCACAAGGGGAATACCAATAGGAGACTATTAGTAACGTATTTGCTCGAATATAAGACAACCCTGATTATAAGACGACCCCCCAAACTATGGATATTCCTTTAGGAAAAAAACTAAAAGCCTGAAAATAAGACTACCCTATAGGCAGAGGCGTCGCTAGGGGTGGGCTAAGGGGGCTGAAGCCCCGAATGTAATGAGCAAAGCCGCGAGTCTCTGCAGCTCCGTTATAGCTCCGCCCCCTGACATCACACAGACAGTGTGTGAAAGCCCTACACTGATAGGAGGCTGAGTGATGTGTCAGCCAATCAGTGCAGGGCTTTTACACAGCATCATTATTGTGTGTGAAAGCCCTGCACTGATTGGCTGACACATCACTGAGCATCCTATCAGTGCAGGGCTTTTACACAGCATCATCACAGGGATGTGAAGGAAGCTCCACGTGGGACAGTGAAGCAGCTCTGAAGGAATCCTTGCAGACTGTCACCTTGTGGGAGATGCAGAGCAGGTCTATTCCCACTCAGGTAAGCTCTGGATATGGTGGAGAGAGGGGAGGGTTGGGGGTCACTTATGTACATCCACCTTTGTGTATTTAAGCTATATATTGTTGGTTTGAGATTCCTTATTACAGGACTGCTAAACAATATATAACATAAATCATTCCTATGCTGTTTGGCAGTCCTGTAATAAGGAACCTCAAACTAACAATATATAGCTTAAATACACAAAGGTGGATGTAAATAATTGATTTATGCTTTATATGCATAATGATGTATGCTATATATGCATAATGATTTATGCTATATATATATATATATATAATCATAAATCATTCCTATCCTGTTTAGCAGTTCTGTAATAAATAACGTCACACATGTGTGTTATGTGTATGTGTGACATGTTTTATTACAGGACTGCCAAACAGCATAGGAAGGATTTATGTTTATATCAGGGCTTGCCAAATTTTATTTAGTTTTAGTAGCCAGCAAAAAAATGTAGGAGCCAGACTATGGCACATCAGAAAAGCATACATACACAGAGACATTCACATGCACACACCTCACAGACATCCAGTCAGTCACATACACAGCCAGTTACACACACACACACCAGTCAGCAAGTTTTTTTTTCTTTTTAAATAAAAAAATAATTCCTTAATGTGTCCCACACGTCACATGCACAGCCAGTTACATACATATTCACAACAACACATACACAGCCAGTTACATGCATACACACACAAAACATACACAGCCAGTTACATACATACACAACACATACACAGCCAGTTACATACATAGATACACAACACATACACAGCCAGTTACATACATACACACACACAACACATACACAGCCAGTTACATACATACACACACACACAACACATACACAGCCAGTTACATACACACACATACACACAACACATACACACACATACACACACAACACACACACACAGTTACAAAGATACACACACAACACATACACAGCCAGTTACATACATATACACACACACACACACACACAGCCAGTTACATACATACACACAAACACACACACACACAGCCAGTTACATACATACACACACAACACACTCACACTGACATACACACACTCTCGCTCACACTGACATGAACACACTCTCGCTCACACTGACATGAACACACTCTCGCTCACACTGACATGAACACACTCTCGCTCACACTGACATGCACACACTCTCGCTCACACTGACATGCACACACTCTCGCTCACACTGACATGCACACACTCTCGCTCACACTGACATGCACACACTCTCGCTCACACTGACATGAACACACTCTCGCTCACACTGACATGAACACACTCTCGCTCACACTGACATGCACACACTCTCGCTCACACTGACATGCACACACTCTCGCTCACACTGACATGCACACGCTCACACTGACATGCACACACTCTCGCTCACACTGACATGCCCACACTCACACTGACATGCACACACTCATTCACACACTGTCAGTTTTTAACTTACATGCTGCAGTCATCTCTTTGCTTTGAGCTCAGTGTGATAGAGGTCTTAGCCAATCATGGGAGGCTTCGGAACTCTCAGCCGATCAGGAGAGTTGAGAAGTCTCACCTGATTGGCTGAGACCTCCTTCAATCAAGCTCCCCTGGACACAAGAAAAAAAAGACTGCTGCATAGAGCAGCAAAGTGCCGCCCCTGCCAGGGTGCCGCCTGCGGCAGCTGCCCCATTGAAGGACCGGCCCTGTGAAGGCTCCTAAATTACAAAACTGGCATGAAGCTTAGAGCGGTGAGCATATATTGGTAAGTGCCCGTATGGTTCCATATAAAAAACTAAAAAAGTCTTATGGGCTATAGCCCCAGATCTTTTGGAAACCTAGCAACGTCTCTGCCTATAGGAAAAAAGTTTAACTTGTATATACTCACATGTAAATAGCTTTTTCATATTTAATAAAAACTTATGATTTAAAAAAAATGAATTTCTTGTTTTTATTTACCTTTTATGTGCCAATGCTCGCCCCAATGGTGTCTGTCTCTCTCCCTCAACCTCCCACCAATGTTGTCTGTCTCTTCACCCCTCCCTCCCCCCAGCGTTTTCTGTCTCTCTCCCCCAAGTTGTCTGTCTCTCCCCCCCAAGCGTTGTCTGTCTCCCCCCCCCCCCCAATGTAGCCTCCCTGGTGGCTAGTGGGGGCAGTCGGGGGATGTCTGCACGATATGTGCAGCCATCACCCGGCTGCCATTATCTCCCTGGTGGCTAGTGGGGGCAGCCGGGGGATGTCTGCACGATACGTACAGATATCCTCCATGTGGCCAACACTTCTGTCCATTATGACGGACAGCTGGTCCGTCATAATAGACGGAAGTGTTGGGCAGCATGGAGGATGCCCGGCTGCCCACATCTCCTGGTGGCTAGTGGAGGAAGCCGGAGGATGTCTGCACGATACGCTCAGACATCCTCCGCTGCTGCCCGACTTTATGATGAAGCCGGAAGGATATGTTTGACGATATTACGCAATCCTTTGTGTCTTTCCTCCCATGATTCATAGGTGGAAGTTTCATCATTCACTCAATTAGAAGACGAAGCATCACGCTGATACGGAGGACTGTGACTTCTTATACTTACAATCTATTAAGACTATTCCTCAACTTGCACAGATGGATTTTTAAACGGACGCTGTACACTTCATTTTTAATCGATGCAGCAGCCATAATATATTCTCCACCTAGGGTTGCCACCTGGCCGGTATTTTACCGGCAGGCCGGTAAAAAAATTGGCATCAGGCCAATGTTAAATCTATGGAGACAGTACCAATGCCAGTATTTTTCTGAAGAAAAGGTGGCAACCCTATCTCCACCACTTATAGATTTGGGACTCCCAACAGTATGTGTATCACCCGTGTTTGCTTCAATAGAAGCAACTAGCCTTTATATTGGCACAAAGAATATAATCACTGTGTTTACCAACACTCATTTGTAGTTTTAGCTTTATTTACACACATTTTCTCCACCTGATCAGCACCTTTGTTTCCTCACTGACCATGGAGGTGTGTAGATATATATATATATACATGTTCTCATTTTGTGCCCACTTATAATTATTTCATTTTATTTTATATTTTTTGTAATTTATATCATGCATTTTTTTTTATCACACGAATATCTTCACTCTCATCCACCACCTCACTATACACTCATTTACATCCTATCACTCATTCCATCATTCACCTCTTAGTACCCTTTCATAATATCCTTTACCCACTCACTATTTTATTCAGTTTACAATTCTCCTGCACATCCTGGTTCACTCTTGTCAAATCCTTGAGCCTCACAATCAGTTTTTTTCCACATCTCAGCACTCTCACCTCTTCACACGAATTCATTATTTCATATGTCAGTGTTATTTAGTAGAGACACTTATTGGAAATATATATCCTTTATTCAACCTGGAAACGTTTTAACATATTTATGTTTACAGCTAGTGGAACTATATTTGCCCATACGGACACTGGTACCAGCACTTGTATGCAGGATCCATTATCCCCTACGACCAGATATTGCCTGTCTGCAACATTATGGATGTATCTTAAAGCGTCTGTTTGTCACCTGGAGCAACCTTATTATTTTTTACTCTGCTCAATGTAAACATAACCCTCCTATGTTTTCTAAAAAATTGGCACTGAAAGGGGTTAATTTTCACCCCTCAGATACATATTGTCACTGAAAAGCAAGCTCTCTCTGCTTAATGATGATGGATAGTACCTGCGTTACAAACACGCAATAGACCAATCCATACCTCCTGGATACACCCACATTGTTCCAAACTGCTTTTAAATCCCCACTTACAGTGGGCAAATCACCCCCTGACGAAGCCACTGAGGTTGGGAAACGCGCGTCAGGCAGGGTCTAATCACACTTGCCATTTGAACTGCTGTTTTACCATCCCATCCCAATTACTTAATTTGTTTTTCTTACCAGCGTATGTGGGGCTGGTTTCACTTTAGGCATTTCTATCTACCTACTAAGTCACCTTCACTAATACATTGATCATACTAATTATGCATCCACTATTTTTCTGAGGGTGTGCCTGGATCATATGACTTAACAATCAGCTTATAATGCTGGCAGATGCTACCTTGATTTATGTGTGTGTTGTGGGAGGGAACCTGAATCTATTCAAATGCAGAAAAAAATACCTTTTATCCAGTTACACTTTAGATCATTCTTTTACCAGTTCCACCACCAAACAGTAAATATGCTGATGATGTGCATGTATCACGGAAGGTTTATATGGCTTATCTATCTATCTATATAAATAAAAATGTAAATGTTCGTTTGTTCAAAATCTTAAATCTCTGAAAGGTCTTCACCGATTGCTTTGAAATTTTGACACAAGTTGCATTCGAATACGCGCGTGTTTTTATATACCTACTATTATTTAGATGTCACACCTATGACAGGTAAAAACATGCTTTTTTTGAAAACCAGCGCCATCTGTTGGACGTAAAAGCAACACACGCCATACTAAATGTAGGCATATGGGTCTATGCATATGTGTATTGGTATGTATGTATGTGTATATGTATGGATATATGGTTGTGTATGTTTAATTGTGTACGCATGTGTATACCTGCATGTAGGTATGTGGGTATGTAGATCTATGTGTGAATAGGATTCCTTTGTGTATCTGTTTACAAACAAATGTCCCTGGTTGTATATGATGTTCCCTGGGGAGTTCACATCACTCTGTCAGGTAGAGCAGGATGGGCTTTGATGTTTGATTACTCCTTACAGGAAGATAGTAACTTGCTTGGGATTGTAAAACAACTGATGGCGATACCAGAGGGGAGGGAAGGAGTTGTTTTACCTGGGGAGTTTTTAATTAACATCAAAGTTGATTGTTGCTGGGAGTAAAAGAGGAGGGACATTACCAAAGGGATTGTACTAAAGGAGTAGTAAAGTTAGGGAACTTTGTGGGAAGTTTAGGTGGAAGAAGTTTGGAGTCTGGTGAGAGAGGAAGGTCAAGAAGATTCTTGTGCTGACTGAAGTATTGAATATCCTTGTGTGATCTTGTCCTGGGCAAACTTTGAATAAAGTAAGAAACTCTCTCTGGAAAGACTAAGTCTTTTATTTCATCTCTGTTGCTGGAGCCTGAGTAGCAATATACATGGGAAAGGCCTTTATCTGGATAAGGTGATAAAGGTGATTCAAGTAATTTGCTTGGAAAGGTGGGACAGAGTGAATGAACATTTTAAAACACAACGCAGAGTGCTGAAACTATACGATCTATAAGACATCTAAAGATATACTACAGCAGACAAACCGCCAATATATATAAAACATATCTCAGCGTGACCTGGAACACATGCCAACATATAACATATTGTACAAGTACGTATATTATATACAACACTAAATATTTTAGGATTTTCATCTTGATTTAATTATTTCGTGTGGTGGTGGAATTGAGTTGTGTCGACTGATCTGCGCTTGAATTGAAATATTTTGTTAGTATTTTTTATTTTTTATTTGTTTCTTTCTTTTCCTTTTTTAATGTTTTGCAATTTTATATGTTGTTATAACTTGCTTTCATCTTTTTCAGTGCAATCGATCTGCTATAGTTCATCTAAATAATGCCTTGCAGAAGATCAAACTTAGGTCGTAGTACTCGCGGAGCTGAAGCAGTGTGACGAGTAATTGCAAATCAAACGGAGGAAGAACAGGCATCAGCGAACGAGTGAATCAGACTAAGAATGGCTCAAATACGTGCCGAGGAAGCAGCAGAGCGACGTGCAGCCAGACTTGAGGATGCACGGTTGCAAGCACGGCGATCGAGTTCTGCAGATTCAGATCTGCTTCGTTCTCAACCGAATGAACGCGACGGCTGAGAGTGGCTGAAAGACGTCAAGGAGAAACACACTTTGCGAAGATTCAATGCTCCAACTATAGACGAAGTGGCAATTGTTATAGTCGGAGATCAATTCCAACCTAGAGACGTTGTTCTTCATCGGAAAAACGATCAATTGACAAAAGTTGCTGAAAGTCTTCGATGCTACAATGCCCTGCAATATCGAATCATTTTTTGGGATGGTGCCGATGGATATCACTTCAATGTTAAGATGATAAATCCAGTCAGTTGCAAAGAAACAAATATGAAATGCAGCGCAATGAACTATATTATTCATACCAATTAATGATTTCAGAGAATGAAGACAATCACATTTTGAAATGCCGTCAATTGTTTCACCAATACAGCGTAGATATGTATGCAAAAATCGAAACAGAACGTTTGATATTCATCCGTTCATTTGAGAGATGCAGTTGTAAAAGACGGTAATACAACTAACGTTGGAAGACTAACGATTTTGCCATCTTCATATACATGCAGTCCACGTCATATGCATGAGTACGCTCAAGATGCAATTGCGTATGTTCGTCACTACGGGCGTCCAGACCTATTCATTACATTCACATGCAATCCAGATTGGGACGATATACAACAGCTCTTACTTCCTGGGCAATCGCCGCTGGATAGGCATGACATCACAGCACGTGTTTTCAGACAGAAGCTGAAATCGCTGATGGATTTCATGGTAAAACATTAAGTGTTTGGGTTTGTGCGCTGCTGGATGTACTCAGTGGAATGGCAAAAGACAGGATTGCCACACGCACATATACTAATCTGGCTCTATAACAAAATCACTTCAAACGAAACCGACGATGTAATATGCGCTGAAATTACTGATGCCGACGTCGATAAGGATTTGCATGAAGTTGTGATGAAAAATATGATACATGGACTGAAAATTCCCAATTCGATTGGCGTTTGCAATCACCATCAACAAAGCTCAGGGCCAATCTTTAGAATTGTGCGGTTTAGATCTAGACACGGATTGCTTCTCATATGGACAATTATATGTTGCGTGTTCTAGAGTTGGCAAACCAGACAATCTCTATATCTGCACAGACAATGGAACAACAAAAAATATTGTATACCCACAAACATTGTAAATGTAAACATATTAGAAACGTGCGCTCTCTCTTTTCTTTCTTTTCCATTTAACCAGACTGAGCCACAGCAACGCGTGGCTGGGTACAGCTAGTATTCAATAATTAGTCTGCACTGCTGGCAGACATTACCTGAATTTATATACCTTTGATCTATGTCTGGCGTGTGTGTGATCCTGCAATTATTTGAATACAGACACTTGGCACTTTGGCTCATATAGAGTTATATCCTATATCTCTTACCCGCTCCACCAACAACACTTTCAAGTGAATGCACAGAGATCAAGTGTTAATAAATAAACCCCTCTTAAATGCCGATGATGGAAAATAGAGAAATATATGAATCTTCTCTGCTATAATCTTTGACAGCAAACATACAAGTGGCAATATAAACAGAAAGTGTGTCATTGCAACACTGTAGATTTTTCTAATACAAGATTGATTTATCTTCTTTGTCAAGTAGCAATGATGTGGCAACAGTGAACATAATTAAGTATTAACACTGAACAATAAAAGTGTATTACTGTAACGCTGCAGCTCTTTGCAACAATATAGATATTTTGCTTGTCAATTAGCACGTTTGCAGCAAGTTCTCTCCAGCCAATGTGTGATTAGACCTCTTTGTTTGTAACAGTCTATGTCTAATACATTTAACAAATTGCCCATATAGACTATTGTGACTGCCAAACTTATCCCAGTTACTATCCTTAAATTGACAACACACACTATTGATAACTTTAGTAACAGGGTTATTTTAAACTGTTTTTTACAGATTCACGTTTACTCACCTTTTCAAACTAAAGCACAGTTTTGTTTTATGTTTTTTTTATGGACATGAAATAAAAGCTAAGTTTTATTAAATTAGAGACTTCAAACATCTCTCCTTTTCATCTTGTTGATTCCTGGGTTACCCCAATATTTGAAGTATCAATCTACAGTGTTGTCATTGTTAGAGACTCCCAATTACATTATATAAAACCAGCCATATATATATATCTATCTCAGGTTTATGTAATATTTATTTTATATATATATATATATATATATATATATATATATATATATATATACACACACACACACACACACACACACACACACACACACATACATACATACATACAGGGCTGGACTGGGAATGAAAACCAGCCCTGGAAATAATTGCATACCAGCCCCATGGCATTGCTAGTCATGGGTCGCACTTGGTAACTATTCATATTCAAATAATCACCCTAAAAACAACAATACATGTATAATATTACAATACATAATACCATCACCCTGGACTGCTTCCCTCAACATACAGCACCTACCCAGTGAGCAAAAAAATGTAGGAACCAGACATCAGCACGTACACGCAGTCATATACACAGACACTCCCATACACACACACAGTCAGTATCACACACAGTCAGTCTCACACACATATAGTCAGTAACACACACACAAGCATCCAGTCAGTCAAAACACACAAATTAGCAGGATTGTTTTTATTGTTTGATTAACTTTTTTTTATCTTAAAAAAACAAAACAATCAATATTAGGGTGCGGAGCGGGAAGTTTATGCTGCCGTGCACACACTCTGCTCCAGCGCATGCCGGTGGATAAAAAAAAACAATCCCAGCAGTGAGAGCACCATGGCGCCCGGGATTTGTTGAGCCCTGGCCTACCCTCATAAATATAATATTACAGCATTTAATGCTGTCATCCCAATCCCCTTCCCTACACCGTTCCTAATATATTACAATATACAATTCCCACACCACTCCAGACCCCTCTATTTATAGTTCATAAATATTAAAATATATATTCTACTCGGCCCAAGCCCTCTCAGCTCCACTTTCAATCCCCACATAAATATAATATTAAATTATACCATTGCCTCTGTCCACCACCTGAGGTACAAATATATATTTTAATATAGCTCACATGCATATAAATGTCACAAATATAATCATTGCCTCATTCCAAGACCTCATGACCCTCAGCCAGGTATAGGATCAGCATCAGAGTTATGATTCACAGAATCATTAACTTTATGCATAGCTGTATTAAAGGATTTCCATTTTATCACAAGGTTTTTGACCATTTTTATAACCGTAATCATGTAACAACTAGCTATTTCTTAATATTATTTTTTAATATAGGGTTAGCAAATCAAATCCCATGATCATATATTAAATATAGTAATACTCTTTCTTGCCCTATTTCATTAGATTCTCTATATGAGCAACTAATCTTATCCATATAGCCTTCTACTCCCCCTGCCCCCTCCCCCCCAAGTTAATTAAAATAACTGAAGTGTTTGAGATATTTCTGGTCCATGTTGTAGTTAGTTCACATTACACAATTTAAATGAATACCTGTTATTGATATACAATATAGATGAGCTCAGCGCTGTCCACGTGATGGTCTGCATTTCATCACCAGACACTGCGTGCCGAGGCAAGTGGCTGATATCCGCGCACTGTACCGGAAGTAGTGCTGCCAGATATGATTTCAGATCCGGAAGGGACATTTAGTCGAAGGAGGCCGATCATAGACTGCAGGACCGCGGCAAATTAAAAAAAAAAAATCTTTGCTCTCTTGCGGCCGTTCACGGGAGGCCGCTGCAGGACACAAAGGGATAAAAAAAATCTTTGCAGTCACAGTTTAAAGCTGCCCCAGGGCAGGCAGCCTACCGGGAAATTTCCCAGCATCCTGGTAGGCCAGTCCGGCCCTGTATATATATGGCTGGGGAGGCTACACAGCTGGTTGGGGAGCTGTACACTTGCACACATCCACACACACAGAGAGACAACCTTACACAGTCACAATCAGACTTGCATACATAGAATGTTTGTGGTAGCCATTTTATATTTTTGTTTGTCCCCCCTCCCTGCACGGTAACCTTTCACTGCAGGGAGGGAGATTGTACCATCTTCCGTTTTTCTTCTGAACGCCTGGATGTCACTGACATCTGTCGCTCTAAGATGCTAGGAGCATGAGAGGGTGGAGCTTTCACCCCTCACACGAAACATTCAGAGATGCCGCTTGGAGGTGCTTGGCTGGCAATTTGACCTTTACTAAAGAGCCTTGAAGTGCAATTTAAATTTTCACTAATTGATTAAGTTTTATATCGGGTTGCCACTTAGTATTACCATTGAAGAGGTTGAGTCAGTGCAGTGTTTGTAGTCATGATTTAACCTGCATGTCTCACATTCACATCCTGGGCCGGTGCACGGATTTTTGCCACTCTAGGAGAAACCTTGTTTTGCCGTCCCCCTTGGCTCCAGCCATCAATGATTTAAATTCAAACTAAGAATACATAATCATAATAATGTATGCATTCAAATGTAAGTATCAAATAGCATTCTACATTTGCTAACTTATTCAGGAATGCACCTGGCCAAGGACAGCATTGTACAATGAAATCATTCCGCATCCAATTATTGGGATGCTGAATTATCAGAACAGGGCATGATCCACTACATTCCTGTCTCTCTCTCTCCTCCCCCTCCACTGTCTGTCTCTCTCTTCCTCCCCCTCCACTGTCTGTCTCTCTCTCCCCTCCCCCTCCACTGTCTGTCTCTCTCTCCCCTCCCCCTCCACTGTCTGTCTCTCTCTCTCCTCCCCCTCCACTGTCTGTGTGTCTCTCTCTCCCCTCCTCTACTGTCAGTGTCTTTTTCTCTCTTGCCCCTACACTGGCTAATGTCACTCACCTCTACCTCCCCCCCTCCACTTTTGTCTAGCACTGTGTGCATTGGTGAGGAGCTGTGGGCAGTATCAGCTCAGACAGTGCTGCTCGTGCTCCCTGCGCACATGGATGATTTAGAGCATGGGTTGTCAACCTGGTCCCTACCGCCCACTAGTGGGCGTTTTGGGATTCCAGGTGGGCGGTAGGGACTTTGGAGGTTAAAACCATCAATCAAACTCCTTTTGTGCGAGAAGAGGACGGGCGGGAGCGAGCGCACGCAAACACGTGGGAAGAGGAAGGGGAGGAGTGGAAACTGATAGCAGGGACAGGCAGAAGCAGGCAGAAACGGAGCAGAGCAGTTGCAAAAGAAAAGTTATAGGCAGGAGAAAGAGAATTGTTGGCTAATAATAATAAGTGGGCTAACTAGCTCAGCCTTACTTTTGTCACTCAGGAAGGTAAAAGAAAGGAGATAAAAAGGAAAAGATAAAAAATAAAAATAAAAAAAGGAAGAAAAATAGAGAAAATGGGATAAAATAAAGGAGGAGAGTAAGCAGTGTTTAGTCTGGCTCATAAATTAAGTTTTGTTATCTTATAAAATAAAAGAAAAAAATAAGTAAGGGAAGGAGAAAATAAAAAAAAAGGAAAAAGAGATCCTTAATATAGTGATATACTATAAGGAAGGTAAAGAAGCAGGCAGGAAAAGGAATTTCTTTTGATGGTGACATTAATAAAAATTGGCACCTAATACAGCATTGTTTTTGGTGTTAGTAATAAAAGGGGTAAATGTAATTTTGGCAGTGGTGGATACCAAAAACTCTGGCAAAATAAAAAAATGCCTGCGTTATATCCAAATATGTGGAAAATGATGTTCAATTTATTGATACCTTTCCCTACCACATATCTTGTAGAATCAGGCTTTAGTTTAGAGAAACCGTCTGAATATCACTGAAAGAGGAGACCTTTGTTTGTTCCTTACGAAAATCGAACCAGATTTCAAATATTTAGTCTCGCAGCATCAGCCTCAAGGATCTCACTAGTAAAGCTTTCAATTTACTTTATTGTTTTCTAATTAAACTTTATAAAGTTAAAAACATTATAAACATGCATTAAGTAGAAATAAAAAGATAAATGTACGTACATCTATTTTTTTTAAAACACCCTCCTTTCTAAAAAATATTCCCCGCTTGCGCGAAAACTGGTGGGCGGTAAGGAAATGTTTCCATCAAGAAAGATGCATTAGTGGGCGGTAGGTAGAAAAAGGTTGACTACCACTGATTTAGAGCATAGTATTTCAAATGCTCTGAATCATAAGTCCTTCACCTCGCACCCGGTGCTGTCCTCCCCCACCTCTGCCTTCCCCGCTGCAAGTGATCAGTTTTCAGACAGGCCACCCTCTCTTCTCCACAGGCAGCCCTGGTAAAAATGCACCTACCTGACCTATAGGTAGCGCCAGCCCTGTTCACATCAGAAATTACGCTTTTCACAATATAAAACCACAGTCATTGTGCTTTGTTACCTTGAAAATCTGGTTGTCAGTGGCTCCCTTTTTCAAAATTTTCAGGTCCATAAGTTTTCTACCAATCAGACACAGCATATGGCTATAGATATTCTCCAAGCTTGTGCCTGGGACACAAAGATTAAGGCAGGATTTCTGAATCTCAAGCACTGCTTGGTACAGTGCCTCTTGTGAGGCAGAAAACCTAAATAATAAGACACAGAAAAAACTTGTTTTACAGGTTTGACTAAAGAAGAGAAATGAGCTTTACATTTCCTAACATATCTGAACCCCTTAGTGAAATGACTTTTTTGGCTTGTCCGACGCTTGGTGACATGGGCTGTTTTAACATTTCTGAGGTGTTTGTGTTTTGCTGTAATTTATTTCTGTCTCATTTAGTGTACCCGCACAAACTATATATCGTTTTTATCGTTCTAAGAAGGGCTTTCTTTTTATACCATTATTTTGATAATAGCATATAATTTGATGTAAAAAAAATAATAAAATATGGCAAAAAAATTGAAAAAATATTTTTTTTATGACTTTTATTTGAAAAATTGTATACTCATGTACAAGAGACAACAAAAAAACACTGCTAAAAAGTTTCTAATATATGTCCTGAGTTCATAAATAGTCCATGTTTTTATGTTTTTGTGCTTTTTTATTCATGTTACAGGGCCAGAACTATAAGTGGTGCAAAGCTATTTTAAAATCCTTTCTTTCAAAATTAGCGATAGTGACATTGTAACACTGATTTCTGTACTAAATCCATGAATGACCCCCAACATGTACATATTTTTGAAAACTAGACAACTCAGGGCATTTAACTTGGGGTATTTTGACACATTTCATGTAGCCATTTTACCACCAATCTATGCCAAAGTTTGCAGCAAAAAATCTTTTTTTTTAATTTTTCACATATATTGCAATTTAGGTAAACATTACCTTAAAATGTGAAGGGGTATTTCCAAATAACACCTCAATATGTGTTCAGCAACATCTCCTGAGTACAGGGATACCACCCATGCATAGGTATGTTGGTTTGTTTTGGGGCTAAAAGGCCACATTTAGGGGGTGCGCATTTTGGTTTTCCAACTTGGAATTCTGACATGCAGAAAACTTGTGCCCATGTCCCATTTGGGACATTTTTGAAGCCAGAAAGTGTATTCTACCCCACAAAACCATATATTTTTTTAAACTAGACACCCTAGGGTATTTCAAATGGTAGTATTTTAACACTTTCCATGCACTAATTATACTACCAGCCTATGTCAATGTTTTGGGTAGTAATTTTTTTTCACATACATAGTACTTTGGGCATGAATTCACAGATCCTGTTATATGTCAGTGGCAAACAACACTTCAATATGTGTTCAGCAACATCTCCTGAGTACAGGGATACCCCCCATGTATAGGTTGGTTAGGTTATTTGGGGGTTAAAAGGCCACATTTGAGAGGTGCGCTTTTTGGTTTTCCAACTTGGAATTCTGACGTGCAGAAAACCTGCGCCCATGTCCCATTTGGGACATTTTTGAAGCCAAAAAGTGTATTCTATCCCACAAAACCATATATTTTTGAAAACTAGACACCCTAGGGTATTTCAAATGGTAGTATTTTAACACTTTCCATGCACTAATTATACTACCAGCCTATGTCAATGTTATGGATAGTAATATTTTTTCACATACATAGTACTTTGGGCATGAATTCACAGATCCTGTTATATGTCAGTGCCAAACAACACCTCAATATGTGTTCAGCAACATCTCCTGAGTACAGGGATACCACCCATGTATACGTTGGTTAGGTTATTTGGGGGTTAAAAGGCCACATTTGAGAGGTGCGCTTTTTGGTTTTCCAACTTTGAATTCTGACGTGCAGAAAACCTGCGCCCATGTCCCATTTGGGACATTTTTGAAGCCAAAAAGTGTATTCTACCCCACAAAACCATATATTTTTGAAAACTAGACACCCTAGGGTATTTCAAATGGTAGTATTTTAACACTTTTCATGCACTAATTCTACCACCAGCCTATGTCAATGTTATGGATAGTAATTTGTTTTTCACATTCATTGTACATCGGGCATGAATTCACAGATCCTATTATGTGTCAGTGCCAAACAACACCTTAATATGTGTTCAGCAACATCTCCTGAGTACAGGGATACCACCCATGTGTAGGTTAGTTAGATTATTTGGGGGCTAAAAGGCCACGTTTAGGGGGGGTGCATTTCCAACTTGGAATTTTGACATGTAGTCAGCCTGCGCCCATGTTCCATTTGGGACACTTTTGAAGCCTGTCAAAGTATTTTACCCCATAAAACCATATATTTTGGAAAACTAGACATCCTAGGGTATTTAAAATTGTGGTATTTTAACACTTTCCAAGTGCTAATTCTACCACCAACCTATGTCAAAGGGTTGGGATGTCATTTTTTCCCCACACACATTGTAGTTCAGGCAGGAATTTTCAGATTCTGGTATTTGCCACTGCCAACCAACACCTCAATATGTGTTCAGCAACATCTCCTGAGTACAGGGATACCCCCCATGCATAGGTTTGTTGGTTTGTATTGGGTCTAAAATTCCACATTTAGGGGGTGCGCAATTCCAACCTGGAATTTTGACATGTAGTCAGCCAGCGCCCATGTTCCATTTGGAACATTTTTGAAGCCGTCCAATGAATTTTACCCCATCAAACCATATATTTTTGGAAAATAGACATCCTAAGGTATTTCAAATGGTGGTATTTTAATACTGTATTGGTACTAATTCTACCACCAGCCTTTGTAAAAGTTTGTGGTAGTACTTTTTTGGGAGTTTTTTTTCCACATGCATTGTACTTCAGGCATGAATTCACAGATTCTGGTATATGTCACTGCCAAACAACAACCCAATATGTGTTCAGCAACATCTCCCGAGTACAGGGATAGCACCCATGCATAGGTTTGTTGGTTTGTTTTTGGCTAGAAGGCAACATTTGTGAGATGCGCATCTCAAAATTTCAACTTGGAATTTTCACATTTAGTCAACCTGCGTCCGTGTCCTTTATGGGATATATCTTTGAAGCCAGCCAATGTAAATTACCCCCACCAAACCATATATTTTTTATCGGTAGACCCCCATCACTACTTGTGGCAAGGGCTCAGCAGCCACCGATACATCGCTAGATGATGTATCAGAAAGCTGAATAGGGTCAAAATCGAACCCTGAGTCCGCGGCCTCAGAATCAGTGCGTAAGCAGGGATCTCGAGCAAAGAAGGGGTTAATAGCTCTTAGAAGAGCCTATCTAGTACTGTAATACATTACAGTACAAAGAAATTAATCCATAAAACAGTGCAGACAGCAAAACATACTGTTGCTGTGCAAGATTACTGCTTACACAGTGATGAATGGCAGGGAAGGGGTTAATACACAGTGAAAGACTTTCATAAAACCTGCCAATTTTATAAAATGTTATTTTATATCACTAATACTGATCTGTCTCTTTCCGTCACAAAAATGTAAGTGAGGAGAGGGAGGCAGATCAATATTTGTGAATATTGATCCGATTCATTTTGATCTGACCAGGGCGAATGGTGAGCTTAATTGAGAAATCACCAAACCGCCTTTGCCACTAATTCGCTGTTACTGATCGCTATGCGCTCAGGCAGCTTAAAAAATAAAACTCAAATATTTTTACTTTACATGTAATCCCCTAGCGGGTATGTGTAAAAAAAAAAAAAAAAAAATATGCAGACAGATAAAAATTGCTTTGGCGTCAATATCATTGCGTAAGCAGTGATCGACGGCAAATAAGGGGTTAATAACTCTTAGAAGAGCCTTTTTAGTATAAAAAATGCACAAACAGCAAAAATAAATGTGCTGCTTATGCAAGATCAGTGGCAGGGAAGGGGTTAAACGCAGGGAATTGCTTTAATAACATTTTTTTTATTGTTTTATTATTTGTGTGTTGTGTATTTATTGTTTCTTTTACTTACTTTTAGAACTTTGATCTGTCTCTCCCTCACTAAAAAAAATGTGAGGAGAGGGAGGCAGATCATAACTGGTCAGATCAATATAGAGTTAATATTGATCTGACCAGTCAGTGGGGATGTTCAGGAGAGCATCCCCACTGCCTGTCAGTGTGCCTGGCAGTCACTGATTGCCTCTGTGAAGAGGCAATCGTGTGACAGCCAGAGAGCACAGGAAGCAGGTACTTCCTGCCTCCTGTGCTCTTGCCCTTAGAAGGGCAGCGCCATCTTGGTCACACAGTGACCAAGATCGTGCATTTTTTTTTTTGTGTTCCTGATTGCCTCGACTTGCGAGGCAACCAGCACCACTTACAGAGCATAGGAAGCGAAAAATTTGCTTCCTATGCTCATTTTTGAAATGCCCACGTTTTAAAGGCACTGTGCCTTTAAAACCGGCATTTCGATCGCTCTCCGGAGCGATCGAAATGCCGACGGGCATTTTTTTTAGCATTGTACGATGCTTCCATCCGGAAGCATCGTTACAATGCGGCTTGAGCACTGAAAGCGGAAAAACTCCGCTTTCAGTGCTCGTTTTGACACTAGTCCGTCCTGTGTCGCCAAGGGGTTAATGTAACAAGAAAAATACAATCACTGACATAAATAAAGTAATATACCAACAAATCCAAAACCTTTTGCCTTAGGGTGTACTCAATATAGTTCCAAATTAGATTCAGAATCTAGATTCAAAATGCAGCTACTCAATATGCCATTCAGAAAACAAAGCATTAGAGGCATTTGTATCGGGACATTCCATCTTGAAAAAATAGGTTTTCAGCTACCCAATATGCGATGATCACCCCCAAATACAATTTGGATTAGGGGATGATTGCCACATTACGGACATTTCATTTCAATTCTCCTTGTTTGAGAGAGTATATTGAAATTAAAAAGAATAAAAATAAATAACAGGAAAAAAAGACAAAAAAACACACCATTTATTTATTTACAGTATTACACTATTGTATGTTTTTTGTTTTAATTTATCCTAGCGGAACTGCGCCATCTCCTGTTTGTCTTTTTCCACACATGTGAAGATCGGGGCAGTTAGCCCTACCCCCCCAACCCCCACCCCCCCACTATCACAAATGGGGCTGGGAACAGGGCAAGTGCTCCAAATGTCTCCCAGATCCAGAGGTACTTGCCCTGGACCCCCACTTATTAAAATATCTCCTGAGGTTTTTAACCCCTTCCCGACCTTATGACGAGTTAACTCGAGTTAACGGTGTTCCTCCTGCTTAGCTACCCTTCTCAGACCTCACCCTCTCTAGGGTGTTCCTGTTTAACTACCCTCCTCAGGCCTCACCCTTACCTCAGGCCTCACCCCTTGTTTATCTCTTTACCCCTACCTCTGCTTTGTCTACAGTCCGTTCTATTGCTCTTTGTTTATACTAGACATGTGCAAAACTAATATTTTCGTTTCGAAAATTTTATTTATGTTGTCCAAAACGAATTTAGTTCATTACTGCATTTGTTTCAGACGAAATTCGTTCATTATTTTCGTTTTGTTTTATTCATTCGTACGAACTGACATATTTTAACCTCTCTTTCGGTTTATAGACTTTCGGTTTATGGAATGCATGTAATTCTGTTGCTATTGGTATTCTATAAACCGAAATAGAGTCCCCATTCATACAAATTGACCTATTTCAACTCTATTTCGGTTTATAGAATACAAATAGCATTACATACATTTCATAAACCGAAAGTCGTCCATTATGTCGGTTTATGGAATGTATGTAATGCTTTTGGCTTTCTATAGACCGAAAGAGAGTCTGTTTATAGAATACCAATAGCATTACATACATTCCATAAACCTACATAATGAACGATTTTCGGTTTATGGAATGCATGTAATGCTATGAACGAATGGTTAATAAACGAAAATCATTCGTCCATTCGTGCTATTGGCTTTCTATAAACCGAAATAGAGTCGGTTTATAGAATACCAATAGCATTACATGCATTCCATTAACCGAAAGTCGTTCATTATGTCGGTTTATGGAATGTATGTAATGCTATTGGTATTCTACAAACCGACTCTATTTCGGTTTATAGAATGCCAATAACACGAATTCGGCTTTCGTTAGTTTAGCATTTTCGTTATTAGTTTTTTTGACGAATGGATGAAAATGCTATTTTCGGCCGAAAATGCATTTGTCCGAAAACGAATGCACGTCTAGTTTATACTGCAGTTCCTACTCAAACCCTTTTCCTGTTCTGCAGTTCTTTGCTAAAGTTCCCTTTGTTTCTCCTTCAGTCCTTATTGCTTTCCCTACCTCTTTATTTCTATTTTCTGTTCTCAACCGGCACAATGAATAACATGGAGGTGTCTGCAACCAGACACCTCCACTATCCCTGCACTGAAACTCCTACCTGACCTGGTAAAGGCCCTGACATCTGTGATGCTCACCAGCACATCAGAAGTGTCAAGTCAGGACATCCTGGCTCATTTCATGATGCAGCCATATTGTGGAAGTCATACATCAGCACCAAGTTTGACGCCTTGGAATTGCCTGATGGATGGCTCCTGGTTAAGTAAACTATCCTAACATTATATCAGTATGGTAACCTCCATTTCATATCTACACATTATGCTAATCAATGTATCAGGCCATGTTTTTCAGGTGAAAAGGGATATGAATGTTCACCTTGGCTCATTACCCCACTGAGGAACCCACAGACCAAACCAGAACACAGCCACAATAGTGCCCATGTTGCAACAAGGTCTGTGATTGAACACACATTTTGTGTATTAAAATCTTCCTTCTGGTGCCTTGATAAATCCAGTTTGTTTCTGTTGTACCTTCCGATGAAGAGATTGCACATCATAGTCTCCTGTTGTATATTACATAACATTGCACCAAGGAGGCTATAACCCACACATTTTATTGTAGGTTGACAATCCATGACCAACATGTTTTGTACACCTATCCCACAGTTAGAAATAGTGTATTCACAATGTACTCTTCATTCACAGAACGCATCGTGAAAATTAAGTTTGCCTCTGATGTTCCTTTGGGTACACCTTCCCTTGCAGCATATGAGGTAGGTAAGCTTTATTTCCCTATAGCTTGTTGGTTCTATGTTGTTCACCTTTTGATGTCCTCCCTCTTTACCTGTTGAGGTCTTATCCTGTGAACATCTAATACCTGCACCTTTATTGACAATTGACAGCAGTGGTGAATGATGTGCAATGTTATCAGAAAACACTTAATAGCTATTGCTAATGTGTCATTACCTCATTCCTCATATTTTACAATTGGTGCTTGATGGGAGTAATAACTCAATTGTTCATCACAAGAGTGATATTAGTGACAGGGGGCATATGTAACAATAGGACAATTGTCTAATATGACATTTCATGACCATTCTAATGGTATGATGTACATTTGTAAATGTACTGATAACTATAGTAGGGTGCTTACCCCCTCTATAGTTAAGGACATTATGACATTATGTCTTCATTATACAAAATAAAGCAATCTAGAAAATGAATAACACTTTCTCGAAAGCTACCCCATTCCAGATTATCTCATTACGCATACCATACATAACATTACAGATATGGTCAGATGTAGGGATCAATAAATTGGGGATTTTTATTTGAATGACTCTGTCACTTCCTTTGAGGTATCAAATAGATATTTGAATCTCCCTCCCAGATACCTGTTTAATAATTTTAGAATTAAGTCAATGCAAATCCACCTTCTGATATCACAGACTGGGAAAGATATCTTGCTTCTATTACGAACAAGAATTTGATTTCTTTCTTTTTTTAAACTTTGTTTATTGAATTTTCCAAATATTAAATCATAAAAATGAGGGGGGTTAGGGTACACAATTGAAGGGGTAGAATAAACAATAATATCAACAACCAAATAATTTGTATACGGAAATCCAGGGGGATATGACAAAAAAAAAAAAAAGGAGGGAAAATAGGGGGGGAAAGGGGGTTAGATAGTTGGGAATATACAGTAATAGGGGTAGAGTTGATGGGATAATAAAACAGGAACATAACAATTAGCAGTGCTGATACATAGTTTCCATATCTAGAACAAGAAAAACATAAACCTTGTCAATGAGTGAAAAAAGGGAGTTGTCAATAATAATGCTCATGTGGCGAGGGCTATACATTCCTGACTTAGTAGAAACTCATTCCATGGGAGCCAACAGTTTTTCTGACTTTTACTTCCCCCAAGGGTGGTGGTCAGGAAGTCTTCCACAGCTTGGATGTCTGCCACCGTTGTCAACCAATCTCGGATTAGTGGACTACGTGGTTGCTTCCAAAGAGGAGGTATGATAGCTTTTGCTGCACTCAGTAACTTAGCTGTGAGGGAGTTCTTATATAAATATATGGGATGCATGTTGTGGTGTAGTAAGTATGCGAGGGGGTAGTATGGGATTGGCAGATCTGAATGTTTGTCTATAATTGATCTAATACTTAACCAAAACGTCTGGATCACAGGGCATGTCCACCATATGTGCATGAATGTGCCCCTTTCCGTTTTGCATCTCCAGCACCTGTCTGAGACATTGGGGTATATTCTATGTAAAACTGTGGGTACGTGGTACCATCTTGTTAGGATTTTAAATGCGTTCTCTTGTATCTTCACAGAAGGAGAGCATTTGTGTACGAGAATTACAATTTTCTGCCATTGTGTATCCGTAAAGGTAGTGTCAAGGTCTTTTTCACAGCTATATATGTAGTATGGTTTCTTGATAGATACTAGGTTGGACAGTTGGAGTTGTAAGCTCGATATCAATTTAGATGGTCTGGTCTTTGTCATGCATAGTTCCTCCAGTTTGGTCAGTGTAACCTTTGTTGTTGTGGGATGAGGTAGACTACGGTATAGGTGGTTTATCTGTCTATAGAGCCAGAGAAGGCCAGGAGATGGGCTCTGTCTGTCCAAGTCTGCTAATGTCTTAAATGTACCGTTATCGTTAAGGAAGTGTCCAAGTCTAGGGAATGGTTTAAGGGGATGGGATATTCAATATACCCGGACTGTTCACCATCTTTTTCCATATCCCAATGGTCGGAATAATGGTAAGGTGTGAGGGGTCCACCTCCGTTATCTGGGTGGGGGCTACCCAAGCAGCTATCGGGATGGGGACCGTTAATGAGTTGTGTTCTATAGATACCCAAAGTTTCGGGGCTGGACGGGTCCATTTGACTATTCTAGCAAGCATCGTTGCTTTATAATATAAGTCTATGTCTGGAAGACCCAGCCCCCCATTTTCTTTGTGTCGGGTTAGGTATTCATATCATAGTCTAGGTGTTTTGCCTTTCCAAATAAATTTGGAGACAGTGGTCTTCACTTCTTGGAAAAACATTTTGAGAAAAGATATTGGGAGGGCCTGGATGAGATATAGTATTCTTGGAAGTATATTCATTTTCACGGCGGCCACTCTGCCAAACCAAGATATAAATTTCTTGTCCCATCTACTAATATCCACCTTAATGTTTTGTAGAAGCTTTACATAATTGTGTGTATACAGGGTTTGTGTTTGGGACGAGATCTGTATTCCCAGGTATTGTAAAGTGGGGTGACTCCATTTAAATGGGAAGGAGTGTTTCAGAGTGGTCAGTTGTGTATCAGGAAGAGAAATGTTTAGGGATTCTGATTTAGACATGTTTATTTTGAAGTATGAGAGGGAGATATATGTCTCAAATTCTTTCATCAGGCTGGGTAAGGAAATGCCAGGTTGGGTAAGTTTAAGCAATAGGTCATCAGCGTACGCAGTCACTTTATGGGTGTGGGGGCCTATGTCTAGACCGTGAATGGAAGGGTTGGACCTAATTGCGGAGATAAGTGGTTCCAATATTAAAACAAAGAGTAGTGGGGACAGAGGGCACCCCTGAAGCATACCATTCGACAGGGTGAGTGGGTCCGACAGGGTTCCGTTACCTTGATCCAAGCCGTCGGGGCATGGTATAGGGCATTTATCCAGTTAAACATTGAATCCCTAAGGCCTATGCGTCGCAGGACTCCCCTCAGGAATGGCCAACTCACCCTGTCGAATGCTTTTTGAGCATCTGTTGATAACAATATTAGGGGTATCGAGTTGGAATTAGCGTGATGGATAAGATTGATCACTTTAACCGTATTATCTCGTGCTTCCCTTCCTGGTACAAACCCCACCTGGTCTCTATGAATTAAAGAAGGTAAGACTTCGCCTAGTCTAGCACTAAGAATTTTGTCCGAAAGTTTCACGTCTACGTTAAGGAGGGAAATGGGGCGGTAGTTACTACATATTTCAGGATCTTTCCCTGGTTTGGGGATAATAGTGATATGTGCCTCTTGGGATTGGGGTGGGAGCACTCCTCCATTTGCAAAATCGTTGAATACTTTAAGAAGGTGTGGTAGAAGGGAGTCCTTGAAGACTTTGTAATTATTAATTGTGAAGCCGTCTGGCCCTGGACTCTTGCCCGTTGGGGTATTTTTGAGTGCTTATTGTATGTCTTCAATCGTTATGGGTGAGTCGAGGGAGGCTGCTATCTCAGGTGTAAGTTTAGAGTGCATGTGTTGGATTAGGTACTCCGATATTTTCCGGTGCTGTGTCTTATCGGGTGAGGGCGAGGGGGCCGTGTCTAGGTTGTAGAGTTCTTGATAATATTGTTTGAACACGTTCGCTATGTCTGGGGTAGTATGGGGTAATGTATTAGTCTTAGTTCTTATTTTGGCTATAAATGACATTCCCTGTGTGTGTTTCAGGGCTCTAGCCAAGTATTTACCTGGTCTGTTTTGTGTAAGGTGCATGGTAGTGCGTAGCTTCTGGAGGGCATTTTGGGCTTTGTGATTGCATAACAAAGCTAGATCAGATCGCAGGGTTAGGAGCTGAATATATATTTGGGGTGTAAGCGTCTGTTTATGTTGCGTTTCGAGCTCATGTATATTCCTCAAGGTATCTACAATAGCCTGTGTTCTCTGTTTTTTGGCATAGGCACCCATTTGAATGAACGTACCCTGTATAACAGCTTTGTGTGCTTCCCAAATGGTTTGTGGGGATATATCATGTGTTGTATTTTCCACAAAATAGTTATCTAATGTCTGTTTAATATTGTCTACGTGCGTCTTGTCTTTTAGGAGAGATTCATTAAGCCTCCAGTTAAAGGATCGCTTGGTCATAGAGGGAAGCGATATCAGCATTGAGATCGGGGCATGGTCACTCCATGTAATGTCGTGGATGTGTGTGGTGTGTAGTAAGGGGAGATGTCTATGTGACAGGAGGAAGTAATCAATACGTGAATATTTGTTGTGTGGGTGTGAGTAAAAGGTCTAATCTTTGGCCGTGGGGTTGGCTATTCTCCACACATCAACTAGTTGGGATGAGTGCAGCTTTTGCTTTACATTACGCAGTTTGTGTCCGTTGATTGAGGTTGCTCCAGTGGAGACATCCAGCTTTGGGTTAAGAACCATATTTAAGTCGCCTCCCATCACAACCATCCCCTCGGCAAATCAGTCTACTTTGGAGAGAAGAGAGCATATGAATACATGTTGATTGGTGTTAGGCGCATAAATATTTGCTATAGTCACTACATCAGTCCCTATGCTGCCCTTAATAAACAAGGCTCGGCCCTCGCTGTCTGACCATGTGTCAGTGACCGTGAATGGGAGAGCCTTGCTAATAAAGATAGCGACTCCTTTAGTTTTTTTAAAAGGCATGTGGGAATAGTACGAGTTCTTATAGGTGCGGTCATGAAACTTCGGTACCTTAGTTCTACAAAAATGCGTTTCTTGTATAAGGACAATGTCAGCTTTAGTGGCCCGTAGTTTCCCGAACAGTCGTGACCGCATTGATTGAGTATATGCTCAAACAAGTAGGTCCCTTACCCATTTAGACTTATATAAAATGTTGCAGTATTCTGGGAGTATGTATCAGATAACACTGCCGAACTAGGGGGAGATTGAACTTGGATTAAAACAGGGGGAGGGATGTCCCATCTGTTTGATGGTTTTTTTCTGTGGACGTGAGAGTCCACGGTTGACCCAAACCAGTTGGTCATGGGCTTTGTGTATTGGGGGTTAAACTCAGAAGATCCAATCGATTCTCTGAGTGTCCCCAGATACTATCTACACTAAGCCTAGGGGTAACGTGGCACCGGCTTAGGAGAGTAGGTTTCTTCTCAGTTGGTAAAATAGGTGGGGAAATCGGTCTGTAGCGAGCTAGTGCCACCATCCGATTGTGTACATATTACAAAGGGTACGTATTCTGAACCTTGTGGTTGGGGTGTATTTGTTATATAAATTGAAATGGGGAAACATTTTTAAGGAAAGGCATGGGGGGGAGGGGGGGAGAACAAGTAGGTCATATCAGTCTCACTAGTATGGGGAGGGGGTAACATTACAATAGTCTATCCGGTAGGGAGTCATCAGTTCTTCAATACAGCAGTACAGTGGGTCAACAAGTTTATAGAAGGGAGAGTGTATATAGGTTCTCTTGCAGTTGGGGTTTATCCCTATCTCGTTTCAACATCCTTGGTACTCGCATTAGGCCAGTAGTATCTGGTGTGGGTATATAGGTTCTCATCCCTTCAATTAGGGTCTGCTTGTCGGTCTTAGTCCCGGTTTTTGTCCCCGTAGAAATTCTCCTGCCCCCCTTTTCAGGAGTCAGCATAAGTATTTCAGTCTTGCTGCTGTGGTGAAGGCCTCTGGTTCCAAGGCCGCACGCGTCATTTGCTTGAGGTCTAGGTCTCCATGCCATCCTGGGATCTAGCGTCAGCGGGATAGTGCCATCGTAGTGTTCTTTCCAGGCTGTCAGATCAGGAGATGTAATTGAGAGTGCAGCGCAGAACCCCTGCACATCAGCAGGGTGGCACAAGGCATGTGTAATAGAGTCCTTTTTGACTGATATGGATAGGGGGAAACCCCATCGGAATTGGAGGTTCTCCGCTTTTAGAAGAACCGTCAGTGGTTGGAGTAATTTCCGAAGTTGAAGGGTCCCCCATGCGATGTCCGGCCGTATTTTAATCTCCTTCCCGTCGTGTTGAAGTGGACGGCATTGGCAGGCAGCTTTTAGGATGTCCTCTTTGGTGGAGTATGAGTGGAGGCAGCAAATTATGTCTCTTGAAAACAGGTTTTCCAGGTCCTTCGGCCTCAGTGCCCTATGTGCTCTGTCGAGCAGGATGTCAGTCGCTAGTTCCTTTTTCAGGAAGTTTGCAAAGATAGTTCTAGTGAGGGTGATGGTATCTTCGTCCTCCTTGCTCTCCGGGACCCCCCTAATCCTCAGATTGTTTCGCCTACCTCGATTGTCGAGATCCAGCATCTGGTGGGTTAATTGTGTGGTTATGGCCTTTCTGGTCACGGAGCTGAGATGCCAGGGACGCCACTGTGGTTCTGATTGTGTCTTGTCCTTCTTCCACCGCTACGATCCTCGAGCTTTGCTCTTTGAGTTCTGATTTGATGTCAGAGATCTCGTCCCTGATAGTAGAGCTAATTTGCTCGACTGCGGTGGCAAAGTCTTTTGTTATTTGTGCCGTAAATGTGTGCAGATCCGTTTTGGACACACAGTGTGAGCAAGATTGTACTTCGTCTTCCTCTTTTTCAGACTCCGAGGATCTCGATTGTGAAGACGGGGACCTGTCCCTTTCACTCGGCGCCATTTTAGATGCGCGTTGCTGCGATGGGACCACGAAGGAGGTAAGGGTGTTTTCTGCTGTTTTCAGCAGCTTTTTGGTAGTGCTAGGTGTAGAAGGCACTTTCTTGCCGTGTTTCCCCATTTTCTGTGTGGATTCAGAGGTTTGTTGTGCCAAATCGGTGTGGCAGGAGCTGAGAAGTTTAGCGACCTCTCTGCATGGCTGTCCGGACACGCCCCCAGAATTTGATTTCTAAGACCCAGAGGTTTCTTGATTTGGGGGTGATGATCGATAAATCTTGAGCTCTTACACAATGGGAGAGTGATCAGGGGAAATAATTTTCTTTTGTCTCATCCCCTGCTCCCCCCCAGGGCCGGATTAAGGTATGGGCTTTAGGAGCTGCAGCCCAGGGGCCTTGACAAAATAGGGGCCTCAAGGACTGCAGTTAAAGGCCCATGCCTTAATCCGGCCGATGAGAAAAAAAAAAAGCTTGGTGCAGAGGCACTGGCTGGGGAGAGCAGAAGACCAAACCAGCCCCCTGTCGGCAAGCAGGCAGCACTGAGTCTGTGCGTTTCCCGTGTGAACAGACAAGTATCCATGCTGCCTGTCTCATGCTCCCCCTCGCTCTAATTGCGGCAGGTCACATGATCGCTGTGGGTAACGTGACCTTTCGCAATGAGAGTTGCGGGGGCACTGGAGACAGCTGGGGACATAGGGCAGCAGGAAGGTGAAGACCGGGAGAGGGGGTAATAGCTTTTTTTGTCGGTGGCATATTAATGAGCATACTAATAGTGGAATAGTAATGGGCAGACTAATAGTGGCATATTAATTGGCAGATTAATAGTGGCATATTAATGGGGATACTAACAGTGGCATATTTATGGAAAAATTGGCTGTGGTATATTAATGGGCAAACTAACAGTGGCATATTGTCAGGGTTTCTCTGATGATTTAAATAGAAACCCTTTCATTCAGTGAACTAACCAGCTGGTTTTAACAAGCAGAGCCTTTCACCACTGTTACCACGGTTACTCATCTGGCTGCTATTAGACAGCCCCTTTGCTGCTCAAAGCAGGTATTTAAGTAACTAATTTGCCCTTGCAGTGTTTCCGGCTTCCAAGTGCAGTTCCTGGTTTTTCTCGGTTGACTTCTCTTCTGGTTCTTGATTCCTGGCTCTGTTCCAGACGCCGCTGATCTCCGTTCTCCTGACACTGGCTCGTCTAACTACCCGCTTTGGTTCCTTCCCCTGGCTTGTTACCTGGATATGGCTTTTTGGACTATTCTTACCTTTTTGCTATTTATTATTAATAAAGGTATTTTGCATCTTACCTTCTCTCCCTGTCTGGTTCCTGGTCCCTAACATTACGCAAGGGCCATAAATCCAGATGGTACAGGCAATCCACCTATACCTAATGTATTTACAAGGTTGGACAAGCAGGACCACCGTTTGGACCAGTTTGCACACGCATTGCAGACCCTCCTGATTCATTCTGTGTATCTTGATCCGCCTCTGCCTCACTTCCTGTCCCAATACCAGTTGTAGTCTCAGAACCTGTTGCGGCTACAGGCTTGAATGGGTCCGCCCTGCTTCCCCAACATTTCGGGGGCAACCCAGATCAGTGCAGAGGATTTTTAAACCAGGTTGGGATATACCTGGAAATGGTTCCCCAGGCATTTCCCACATACAGAAGCAAAGTTGGGTTTGTGATTTCCTTGCTGTCTGATTAAGCCCTAGCTTGGGAAAATCCAATCGGAGCGAGAGAGAGACCCAATTGTTTACAATTAACCTGAGTTTGTTGCGTCCTTTAAAAGGGTATTTGATATTCCAGCTTGCTCCACCTCCGCTGCCAAACAGCTCACATCAATCAAACAAGGCACAAGAATGGTTGCCAAGTATGTCATAAAATTACTAACCCGATTGGAGAGTACGTGGAGGAACATGATGACGTGATCACGTGTTGCTCACTGGAGAGTTGGAGGGTGAAACGCTGGGTAGTTGAATGGTGCCTGAATGCTCCGCTAAGAAATTTATTCAGCCGTAATTATACGACTCTACCCGACAAGAGGAACGCCAGCAGCAAATCTGCCTAGTACAGGGAAATATCCTGAGGCTCCGGAGAAGCTTGGGTGCTGCGCTGGTAACCACTACACTGTCGGGTGCCTGGTGAAAATTAAATCTAACCAAGTGGAAGTCAGGTTGAGGACCAGATATACGAGGCTGAACAAAAAACAAAAACTGTCTGCGCTTCTCAACCTAATAAAGTTGACAACAAATATATAAATATAAATGAGAGGTTTTGGTTATATGAATTGTCCAAAGCATAATTAAGCTCACCCGCCACGTCAAGGCACACTCTCAATAGGGCGAGAACCTACTCTCACCTCCTATCTGGTGGGCACACAAAGCAGTAATACTGCTACCAAAACCTATTTAAATGTGTTGGAAGAGGTGCAATTAAACCTCCTCCCAATTCACCCTATAACAGCAAGCTGCAACCAGACAATGAGGAGCCAACAACCTCAAATATGTGCAAGTAGGGAAAAGAAAAATGTTGGTGCGCTAAGCTAGTTACAGGCTCAAATAATATAAATGTAAAAATTATGCTTACCAAGCAGGTGTACAATGTATGAAAAAAACAAAAACTGTCTGCGCTTCTCAACCTAATAAAGTTGGCAACAAATATATAAATATAATTGAGAGGTTTTGGTTATATGAATTGGCCTGAACAGGCTGAAGTACAAAAAGCGAAGTTGAGGAGTCTCACAAAGCAAACAGAGAGTGGAGGAGGGAGGCTACATAGTGACTGCCACAAAAGAGAAGAGAGAGACACAGAAGTCTCTCTCCCACAACGGCTCCACTCCAAATGAGGTAGATAATGCTTCAGAAATGGTAAACCATGTAGTTAGGGGTGCTCTACCTCGTTGATGAAACGGGGTAACAAGAGAAAAAAGAAAGAACGATGTCTGCACTCCCAGTTCAAAAAAATATGAAATAGTGATTTATTGGCAGGTGATCAAAAATACAGAAGATAAAGGCAGCAAGGCATAGAGTGGAAGTAAATGGCCTTAAGCGTTTCGCGTGTACTCACGCTTAATCATAGGCATCAGTCTACATAGTGACTGATTTGAACCTGCTCCAGGGAAATAGATAAGTACAAGTCTCATCTACTATTGTTATTTAATTGAGAAAAAAAGAATATAGAGCTGAGATTACATATAGCTTGACAATTGGTCAATAATAAGATAAACTGTCTATATTCCACAAAAACCTTGTGTCTAAGTTGTCCAGAACCTGGGCTGTGTGGAAATCACGAACCAGAGTTCAATTGAGAAAATCCTAAAGAGGCGTGCTCCCCCCAAAAAAGGACCTGCAGCAAAAATCTTGGGGGGGGGGGGGGCTGGGGGGAATTGCTGGAGATTGAACTTCTATAGTAAAACTGCGTAACCAAAAACAAGAAGATAAATTCAATATTAATAAAGGCTACAGTCATACCATAATTTTCACCTTAAAAATGGCAAAAAGGAAAAACCTAGAGCAAAAAAAGCAGACAGGTAAGCTAAAGAGTCCAAGCAAAACAAATCCCTGACAACATATTTTACTACAAAAGATCGGGATCAAAGAAAGAAGGACCAACGTGAGTCTCTGCCACAAATGACACCTAAAGCGGAGGGGAAGAAGAAAGCTAAAGGAGACTTACCAATGCAAATAATGGAGAAAGGGGTAGAATCCTCGGAATTATATGGAAAAAATAGCCCAGATAATGGCCCGCAGCAAGAAACACAGATGACTCAGAATACAGCTATTCAATACACTTTATTTAAACTGTTAGAGGACCACAGAGATAAAATAAGAGAAGACCTACAAAAAAAACTTAAGTGAGTTAACAAAAGAGATAAGAAATATAAATACAAAACTCCAAGAAACTCTAGAACAAGTTGAAGCCCTCAGATTTCACTTGGAGAAGCAACAGGAAGAAAACAGAGACCTGAACAGAAAGATTGAGGAAATGCAGAGTAAAGCAGCAGATGATAGGGCGAGATGAAAGAAATTGAGGATACAAGGCATCCCAGAGGAAATACTACTGTATGTGACCACACAGGAGGTGTGGGCATATCAAATTCTCCTCTCCTCCCAGCTCCAACTCCTGTGGCTGAGCAGTGGGCAGGGGGATGGGGGAGTTTGGGGTCACTTTTGTATGTGACCGCATGGACACATTCAGTGTTATATCGAGAACTTGATTGACTTACACAGTATGGCCCAGTGGTGGAGGGTGGCGATGGGGCACTACCTCTGGAGTGGATTCTTGAGGTGGGGCAGGGTTGCCCTCCCTCAAGAATGGGTGGACCCATCCCCCGGGAAACATACATCTATCATTGATGGTGAGATAGATGATTAGTGGAAAAAATAGAATCTGACTAGATAAATATGGGCTCTCTTCCCCCAACAGTGAGCAGGAGCTTAATAGGAGCTCCAGTGTGTTAGATATCCCGATGGAGAAGGTACTTGACCCCAAGAAGTGGAGAAGGGGCCAAAGTACCTGAACCAGTATGAATGAAAATAATGAATGGAACCCTGGGTATTGCCTAAAAGACTATAAGATAAGCTGAAATAATGACTTAGTGTCAGGCATCAGGTTCCCCACTTACCTTGCCCAGGGGGTCTCCATCACCACACGCAAGTTCCACTCCGAGACACCACCATCGCGCTGTAGCGCGACCGCAAGGTAGGCCGCATCCCCGGTCTCTAGTAGCAAGGAATCTGATAGTGGGTAAGTGGGCGCTTAGCGGAAGGTGCTGTGTGATTGGTGGTATCTCGGTGGGGGGAGAAGGGAGTGTTATCCTTACCACTCCTCTTCCCTATACCTTGTATGTGATGGAGGAGGATCCCAGGTGCACGGGGAGGGGTTCCTTGATGGATGACACTATAAAACCCCTGAAAGCCCTAGAGTACATGCTTACTTGTTGAGCTGTGGTGCCTGTTATCAGTCCCATTCCTTCCTTGTTCCTGAGACTACTGTCTATCCTGAATTCCTGTGTACCGACCTTTGGACTGAACTTGACCTTCAGTATCTCTATTTCCCAACTTGGATTTCCTTAACCGCCTTTGAACCATTTCAGCCTGCCTCGGCCCTCTGGACCATTTTTGACTACTCTTTGCCTTTTCCCTCCTATTGTGAAGCCAATAAATATTCGTGACAAACCCCAAGTGTCCTCCGTTCCCTGCGCTCCGCTCCCTCCGCTCCGGCCCTAAACTTCGTTCTGTACTGTCAATGCCCAAGGCCTAAACTCACCATATAAATGAAACATGTAATGGATATGTTAAAAAACGATAAAAAAAGGCAATGGTACAGGAAACTCACTGGCTGAAATCCACAAAAAGAATGATTTTTGATAAAAGATATCCACACATATTCATGTTAAACTATGATAAAGAAAAAGGCATGAGGAGTCAAAATAAAAATTAAACCTTTCCCATCGGATGGTGCTTTGGTCCTTAATGACCAAAGCACTATCCGGTGTCTGTGTGTTCCTGGTTGCCGATCATGAAGTGACACGCAAGCAGGGACCCCATGAGGTTCTCTATAGACCCTGTCGGTCCCTGCTGAAATCCCACGATACTTTGCGATGTCACATGTGACGTCACGGAGGCAAGATGTAACGAACGCTTGGTTTAACTGTTTGCTACATTTCCTATGTCAGACCGAGGCCACCCAAAGTGGACTCATCTGACACTGAGGATCCCACTGCAAGGACTTTGTGGGGAGCCGCGATGAGCTGTTCCATGCAGGATGGTCTATGCCGTCCTGCAGGTTTTTACCTTTTTACTCAAAGGTTTTCACTTTGAGCGTCAGCTCCATTTTCTGTGTCAGAGTGTGGACACGGGGGCCGCGACGGTCTGTTTAATGTAGGACGTTCTATGCTGTCCTATTAGCCTCTAGGCACTAAAAAGTAGGATGGCATGGAACGTCCTAAAAGCGGGAAGGGGTTAAAAAATCACAAGCACTAGAAATAATTCACAAAATAATTGATATAAAGGGTATGTTTATTATTCTGATATGTAGACCTAACAATAATTTAGTGAATATTTATGCACCGAATGATAACCCAATAGCATTTTTTGAACAAGTAATGTCACAAATAGAAAAAAGGACACTTGATTTTAGGGAGTGACATTAACTGCAGATGCGGTGTTAGATAAGAGGATGCAGCCGGGGAAAAGGATAAGTGACAAACAGAAACAATTGGCAAAAAAATTTGGAGAATGTATAATTAAAACTGATCTAATTGATGTCTGGAGGGGCCTAAATCCAACAGGGAAATAGTATATCCATTATTCGATACCGCTCGGTTCTTACTCGCGCATTGATCTTTTTCTGGTATCGGGAGACTTGTTTAGAAGTAAAATTATAAGTGAGATTGGTACAGCTATATTGTCGGACCATGCCCTGGTTAGCCTAATTATAGAAGAAGGTATGCAGAAAAAAAATGTTTAACTGGAAATTGAACGAGACCTTACTGACAAAGGAAAAATAAGAAAGCAGATCCAGATAGACATCCAATTTTTTTTGGGGGGGGAAACGATAAAAACCTTATATCTATGTCAACTTAATTTGGGGGAATCTCATTAAGATTGGATCAAGAGAAAAAAAGAAAAGGGGACTATCATACCAACAATTGCAAGTAGAGTTATACAAATTAGAAAAATAACAAACTATCTTTGAGAGTTGACCTTATAGATAAAATAAAAGAAATAAAAGCACAAATTAAACAAAGCTATCAAAAGAACAAATAAAAACCTGTTATACTTGAAACAAAAATGGTATCTAAGAGGCAATAGAGCTGACAAGCTTTTAACAAACATGCTTTTTTTTTCTTGACACTCAGATTTAGAAATCATGAGCTGGTCAGAAATTAAAGTTACTGTTTTATTTACTGCGATCTTGGTTCTTTTCACTCACTCCTTCCCTATTTCCCTCCCCCATTTTTCCCTCTTCCCCTCAGCTTCCTTTCCCTTTCCCTTATCCAGAACTTATTTTAAATCTAAAATAGTGTTAAAGTATAATTCTATTAAAAGTGTGACGTAGAAAATCAAACTACATTCACACAACCATTCATACCTGTCCCGAGAGTGGAGGCGTTAGTTGGAAGGAGTCTCAGGCAAGTCTGTAACCAGAGGCCAGAGTCATATGTCATTATATAACCCCAAGTTCTCAAGACTAACATCTACAGCTTTCTCCATGAATCTCTGATAGTTAATCTGTTAGACAATTTCAGTCCACAGATCGCCTCAGATCTCCATTTTCTCGCCAACCAGACTTTGATGGCCATTAATATATGCACAATTAGCATTTTTGTTTCTTCTTTCAATCTGGAGAAATCCACCTAAGACTTTACTTTCCACATTAAGTAATTTTATAGCCAAGTTATCAGCCCAAAGCAAGAAAAAAAGGGTTCTTGTTGGATAAAACTGGTCTTTCATAACCTCACCATAAACAATTTTCTGGGACCTTAAATTTACATTTGATCAAATGGGATAGAATTATGGAGCCATAAATCAAGTATACATCGGGGAGAGATGTTCCCCCATCATTTAATTTGCAAGACACATTTGGGGAGGAAATTCTTGGTCTATGCCTCCCCCATGCAAACTTAATAAATAACTCTTGGAATTTGAATTCCAGTTTGGGCACTAAATAAGATCGTACTGCGTTTATTCTCCCCATCCAAGATATATATAAATTCCACCATTTTTTTATGGTAAGTTTTAAGTCCTGGTATAAGCCGTTATAATTATTGTTTACTATCTTAAATCAATTGAAACATAATGTTATCCAAAAATAAAGCATTTTATTCTTAAACCAATTAAATGGGAAAGAATATGGGGAGGAGCAATGACGTAAGGCAAGAGTTCCGGGTGCTATGGGATGGCCTCATTGAAGGGAAGCTGACAGGCTGAGACGACATAGGAGAGCAGGTTCGGGTGAAAGAGCGGGCTTCATACAGGCAGACGGAGAAAGTGGTGGCCTAAATAAGAGGAAATATAGTGAAAACGGAGCGGCGTACAGCTGACGCAACCCATCACTCTGACTCTCGCTCTCGACAAAAGAATATAACCTAAGTGCATGCACGGAAGCGGTGGAGTGACCAGACAGTCGATTTATTGAGGAGGCACGCAACAGAGGGAGGCAAACAAGGAGCAGGAACTTCTACTGTCTAAGCCCATGAGATAGGTAAAAACATATCTAATAAAAGGGCTTTACAACTGCAAATGGAGAATGCTCTTTCACTGTTAAGCTTAGCATATTCCCTATGGAGGAGCCCAGATCTCTCCCTTAATTGCTTCTCTGAGACTGTTTGGGCATTGATTGTGCTTGACTGCTTGTTGTATTCCCGGCCAAATAGAAGGCCTTCAGGGTGCAAAATGGTTGTTAGTGGGAGGAAATGAATATAAAAAAAATGCATGAGGATCCTCAGTACATGAGCACTTGGGAACTGTAAGTACATGGTGGAAGGAAAGCCAAAATTGGAATATACTCCCCACTAAGCATATCTATAATATAAACAGAGACTGGAGCATTCCCATAATACCTCTTGGAGGGAAGAGCACTTAAAATTTCGGACTTAGAAAAATGTCAGCTATTAAATACATTTGCCTCTAGATTATAAAGGGGACTGGAGAGGCAATTTAAAGACATTGTCATTTGCCTGTATAAGTGAAGTGTATTATGGACATGAAGGAACTTTGAATTAGCAAGAGGGAAGGCAATATATTGATTGCACCTGCCTGAGTCTAAAATTGACTTACTTTAAATAAATAATGCCTCTTGTCTTGACACATATGAGCTTGTCTTTTTAAACACTACACAGAGTGGAATATAAGAGTGAATAAGAGCAGATGATCACTGGAGGAGGCAGTTGAGGACTGCAAATTATCTAGTCTGTAGTCGAACAAATACAAAACGGCTGAAGAGATACAGAGGATACATTGTTTTATAACAAAATCAAACCTGAAAGCAGACAGATGGAAAAAGGCGAGTTCGTTGCACTCAGGCAAATGCTTATTTAAACGGATATAGATGGCAGATTGCCCTGATTAAACACTGATCGAGGGACGCTCTAGGGCCCCGTTGGAAGGTGGACGCTGGTAGGAGGAGTGAGTAAAGGCTCTCCCTATCCCACACAGAAGGCTGCTTGGGAGGAATCTTGGTGTCTCTAGTTCACTCAAGCAAAGTTACTGACTTAAGATACCCTAAAACACGGGCGTCGAACATACGGCCCGCGGGCCAAATGCGGCCCGCCAGCCAGAGAGGTGCGGCCCGCTTGAGAGTGGCAGCGGTAGCCGCACCTCTCAGCCGTTACAAAAAAGTGTGCACCGGGATGTCACTGACACCCGGTGCTTCAACAAAGTTAGAGCACGAGGGGGCTGAGTTTTCTCCCCTTGCGCATTGGAGAAAGCTCCGCCCCCTCACACACTGACCCCGTTGAAGCACCGGGTGTCAGTGACATCCCGGTGCTCAGATGCAGAATAGGAGCCCACAGTTGAAACAATCCCCCTCCCTGCAGATAAAGGTAAACGAGCAGGGAGGGGGAACAAACAACATAACGACATGATGGTTTGTTTGTTTTATTTCAGGATTCAGTGTTTGTGTGTGTGTGTGTGTGTGTGTAAGCCTGACACATGGTGTGTGTGAGTGTGTAAATTTGACTATGTGTATAATTAAGTGTGTGTGTTTGTATATAAGTGTGACTGTGAGTGGAAATGTGACTGTGAATGTGTGAGCATTTAATGTGAGTTTTTTTTTTATTGCTGCTGTCTTACTGGGGAATCTGTTATACTCTCACATAATGCACGTTACTGTGATTATATATATAAATAAATAATCTCCACGTCTGTATGTATATATGTATGTGTATGCATACATAAATTTACTTTCATTTAAACATCAATGCGGCCCACGCACAAATAGATTTATGGTGAAGTGGCCCACTGCAGAACAAACTTGGACACCCCTGCCCTAAAAGCTGGGGTAAATAGAACGGCTTAACATTATAACTCCAGCAGGAGAACCTGGAGGTTGCTGCAAACTGGGGGAAGGAAACCAGCAACATCCACCAGAGTCTTAATAAGGGGAGGAAGAAAGAAAAGAAAGAGATAAGGGGACAATCTTAATCTCACAAAAAAAAAAAAAGCCAAGAGGTGAGAATGGAGATGAGAAGGAGAAAAGGAGGAAACAGGAGAAAATGGAAAACAGGCAAGAAAGCAAAGTTGATAGACGTTATTAAAATTTATTCTCTCCATTGGCGGAGAGGACAGATAAAGGGAAAATTTGCCTAGAGAAACAAGATCAAGCTAAAAAATCCCAAGAGACTGATCTGGAAAGTGTGGAAGACCAAGTAGAACCTGCAAGGGTAAAGACTCAAGCCATCTCTCCGGACTATCTAAAGGCATGTTTAGCCTCACAATTTGAATGAATTAAAGAAGAAACACAAAAAACTCAAAATAATACACTGGAAATTAAAAAAGACATTGGTGCCATGGGAGATAGGATTAAAAACATAGAACAAAGAGAACACCTGTAACTCCAATTGAGATTTCAGAAGGACAAATCTTTGTCTTTAGAGAAAAAGATCCAGGAACTAGAGCTAAAGCTGAGTGATCTCAAAGACAGATCAAGAAAAAACAACCTCTGAATAAGAGGAATCTCAGAGGATATAGCAAATAACTTATTAGAGAATTATATGAATGGCCTGTTGAACTTCCTGGGAATCCAATGGAGTAGGGAAGAACCAACGATGGAAAGAATCCATAGAACTGCAATACCTCAAAATGTTCCAGAACATATGCCTCGAGATGTGATGGTTTGCTGCAGAACGTTCAGAATAAGAACTGTTATCCAAACAAACCTGAATATAGAATCTGTGAAGGTCGTACGAGAATATTAAAATTTTTCCGGATCTATCCTTTGCCACAAGGAATGCCAGCAGGGCCTTCTCACAATATACAATAATTCTGAGGACAAAGGAAATAAAATATGCGTGGGGATACCCCTGCAAAATTAACTTATCATTTTAAGGGTATAGGGAATCATTTGACTCCCCAGAGAGACTAAGGGGAGAAAGTCTAAAAACATGACAACTTGATGAGGATGGGAGTGGAGGGAGGAGGGGAGAGGAGGCAGGGGAGGGAGGGGGAAGTGGGTTATAGCGGAGGTTCTATATATGTCCCTCTCAGCACTAATGCATATAGAGCACACGGATACTCATGCAGGATGGAGATATGGGCGCCACTTGAAACTATGTAATTTTATTATTGGTCTGCAAAATGTTTTTTTTTTTGCACAGTGAGAGTATGGGGAAAGGGCAGGGAGAAGGTTAGATATTTCCCTCTGTTTTCCTTTCCTACTATACACGGAGCTTCTCGATAAGTTGGGTAATAGCTGGTAGATATATCCGGCTCACTTAGCACACTTTCTGACCAGGTCAGAGAGTCTTACACATTTTTTTTGGGGGGTATTTCGTCTCGGGACATCCTTTCCCTAATGTCATTAGCATTCATTTCACCTTTAGTATTTTGTGCAAGTCTATTTCCCACGTTATACTTACACTTGTTATTTCACGTAATTTATTTCTGATATGGTATCAAAGGTATACACAAACCCCACTTTTTCTCTTTTTCTCTCACTTTTTTCTTATCCCTTTATCTTTTTGGCTTTTTCTTGGCACGTTTTACCTACACTTCTTATTATACGAACTACAGTACCGTCACGATAACACATATACATACACACACATATATATATACATATATATACACATATATTCATTTATATACATTTATATACATATATATTCATATATACATATATATGCATATATATACATATACATACATATATACACATATATATATACACACATACATATATATACACACATACATATATATATACATATATACACACATATATATACATATATACACATACATATATAATCATATATAAACATACATATATATATATACATATATACACATACATACATATATACACATATATACACATACATACATATATACACATATATACACATACATACATATATACACATACATATATATATATATATACAAATACATATATATATATATATATATATATATATATATACATATATACACATACATATATATATATAGGGAGTGCAGAATTATTAGGCAAATGAGTATTTTGACCACATCATCCTCTTTATGCATGTTGTCTTACTCCAAGCTGTATAGGCTCGAAAGCCTACTACCAATTAAGCATATTAGGTGATGTGCATCTCTGTAATGAGAAGGGGTGTGGTCTAATGACATCAACACCCTATATCAGGTGTGCATAATTATTAGGCAACTTCCTTTCCTTTGGCAAAATGGGTCAAAAGAAGGACTTGACAGGCTCAGAAAAGTCAAAAATAGTGATATATCTTGCAGAGGGATGCAGCACTCTTAAAATTGCAAAGCTTCTGAAGCGTGATCATCGAACAATCAAGCGTTTCATTCAAAATAGTCAACAGGGTCGCAAGAAGCGTGTGGAAAAACCAAGGCGCAAAATAACTGCCCATGAACTGAGAAAAGTCAAGCGTGCAGCTGCCACGATGCCACTTGCCACCAGTTTGGCCATATTTCAGAGCTGCAACATCACTGGAGTGCCCAAAAGCACAAGGTGTGCAATACTCAGAGACATGGCCAAGGTAAGAAAGGCTGAAAGACGACCACCACTGAACAAGACACACAAGCTGAAACGTCAAGACTGGGCCAAGAAATATCTCAAGACTGATTTTTCTAAGGTTTTATGGACTGATGAAATGAGAGTGAGTCTTGATGGGCCAGATGGATGGGCCCGTGACTGGATTGGTAAAGGGCAGAGAGCTCCAGTCCGACTCAGACGCCAGCAAGGTGGAGGTGGAGTACTGGTTTGGGCTGGTATCATCAAAGATGAGCTTGTGGGGCCTTTTCGGGTTGAGGATGGAGTCAAGCTCAACTCCCAGTCCTACTGCCAGTTCCTGGAAGACACCTTCTTCAAGCAGTGGTACAGGAAGAAGTCTGCATCCTTCAAGAAAAACATGATTTTCATGCAGGACAATGCTCCATCACACGCGTCTGTAAGGTTTGGTATAGGAGGTCAGGATACGGGTACAGGAATATAGGTATAGAGTGTAAGGTACTCACCAGGATACGATAATATACAGCAGAGAGGAGCAGTTTAGTAATCCACAAGGTACTGCAGTAGTTCAGCAAGGAGGTGGTTAATACACAGCATACAACAGCAAGAGTAGTTAGAAATCCGAGGTCAGGGGCATAGGCAGGCAGGTAATCGGTAAAACAATCCAGGTCAAGGGTATAGGCAGGCAGGTAGTCCAGTGATACAGTCCAGGTCAAGGGTATAGGCAGGCAGGTAGTCCAGTAATACAATCCAGGGTCGGGTAGGAGAAGGCAGGGAACAACAATAGACAATCCGGGTCGGTAACGGGGAGACAGAAAGGCAGGTACGCAATATAGGCAGTACATGAGCAAGAATCACCAAGCACAGTATTCAGCTTGGTGATTCCTTTTAAACTTCGCGCCTGGTGACGTCATGACGCGCGTGCCGGCTTGGATGATGCTGCAGAGAGGAGGGGCGCGTGCACCGTCGTTGGTGACGCGCGCTGGAAGGGAAGCCGCCGATACAGAGCACAGGTCCCCTGCTACTCCGTGACATCCAGCGAGGACTGGGTACTCCGGAGAGGAGCTGCGCGGCGGGACCTGACAGATCCCCCTCCCAAGGCGGGACCTCCGGGCCCGTGAAGGACAAGGTCTGGATGGGTGTAAGGCATGAAAGGCACGAACCAGATCACTCGCATGGACTTCTTTGGCTGGTTCCCATGAGCGATCAGCAGAATCGTATCCTTTCCAATGCACCAAGTATTGCAATTGACCTCTATGGAGTCTAGAATCCAGGATCTCTTCCACTTCATATTCTTCGATTCCATTAACAAGAATCGGAGCAGGAGGCCGAACACATCTGTCAGGATAAGGATTGGGTAACCAGGGTTTGAGAAGCGAGGAATGAAAGACAGGGTGGACTCGTATGGAGGAGGGAAGTTGCAATTTCACAGCCAGAGGCCCGATAAGTTCCAGAATAGAGAAAGGACCAATGAACCTCGGGCCCAATTTGCGGGTAGGACAGGACAATTTCAGATGTTTAGTAGAGAGCCACACTTTATCACCTACATGATAGGAAGGAGCCGGGGAACGGTGACGATCAGCAAAGAACTTGTACTGTAGTTGAGCACGACGTAAGGTGGTACGAATCATGGAGTAAGTACTGACAAGGTTACGCACATGAACATCCGCAGAAGGAACGAGACCAGTCATAGGAGAACCAGGGAGCATGGAGGGATGGAACCCGTAACTGGCAAAAAATGGGGACATTTTCAGGGAGCAATGGATATGATTGTTGTATGCAAATTCAGCTAATGGTAGATAGGAGGCCCAATTGTCTTGTAAGTGAGTAGAGAAGCACCGTAAGTATTGTTCAACTGTTTGATTTGTTCTCTCTGTTTGTCCATTGCTCTGTGGGTGGAATGCGGTGGAAAGAGAACGATGGATATGCAACCCCTTGCAAAATGCCTTCCAGAAACGAGAGGTAAATTGTGACCCTCGGTCAGAAACAATGTTCTCAGGGAGTCCATGGAGTCTGAAGATTTCACGAATAAAAAGTTCTGCTGTCTCAGTAGCGGAAGGAAGTTTGATTGAAGGGATAAAATGAGCGGTCTTTGTGAATCGATCAACAACAACCATAAGGGTGGTATAACGTTGTGACGGTGGGAGATCGGTGATAAAATCCATGGAAACATCAGTCCAGGGTCTGGAAGGAATGGGGAGAGGCTGCAGGAGACCGGCAGGACGGATATGGGTCTCCTTGGAACGGGCGCAGATGGGACAGGAGTTGACGAAATTCATCACATCTTTTATCAAGGATGGCCACCAAAAGGTGCGCAGGATAAGGTCCTTGGTTTGTCGGATTCCTCCATGCCCTGCTGTCGGGGTATCGTGGAACGTCTTGAGAATGAGAGGACGAACTTCAGACGGAACGTATATTTTATCTTTGTGATAGTATAATCCTTGTCTCAGTTGTAACAGAGGTAGTGGAGGCGATGTCAAGGTAGAGGAATGGGTTCGTAGAGTGTCCCAGACGGATTGAGTCATTGCCAAAAAATGGTTAGGTTGTAAGATAGTGTGGTTGTTTGACGGTACTGCATCTTCTTGTTCCGTCATTCTCGATAGTGCATCTGCCTTCCCATTGCGTGAGCCAGGCCGAAAGGTAATGTGTAGTTGGAATCGAACAAAGAATAAGGCCCATCGGGCTTGACGAGGTTGGAGGCGTTTAGCCGTTTTCAGATATTCTAAGTTCTTATGATCAGTGTAAACCGTGATAGGGTATGTCGCTCCCTCCAGTAGATGACGCCATTCCTCCAATGCGAGTTTTATCGCTAATAATTCTCGTTCTCCCACATCGTAATTACGTTCAGCACTGGATAGTGTTCTAGAGAAGAAGGCAACTGGATGTAGACGACTGTCATAGTTCTGCCGTTGCGATAGTATTGCCCCAACAGCAGTATCGGAAGCATCAACTTCCAAGGTGTAGGCGGTAGAAGGGTCAGGAAGAGCCAGGACGGGAGCCGTGGTAAATCTCGACTTTAGGGTATCGAAGGCGTCTTGGGCAGCCATTGTCCATTCAAACCTGCTATTTTTTGAAGTGAGGATGGTGATAGGTTGTACAAGTTTGGAGAAATTCCGGACGAATTTCCTATAGAAATTTGCAAATCCAACAAATCTCTGGACGGCTCTCCTGTCAGTGGGTATGGGCCATTGGAGAATAGCATCCACTTTCTTTGGATCCATTCGGATATTATTGGGGGATAGTATAAAGCCCAGAAATTCTACAGTTGTAGTTTCGAAAATACATTTTTCCAACTTAGCGTACAGTTTGTGTTGACGGAGACGTGATAATACAGTCTGTACATGATGGCGATGCTGGGGTAGGGACGAGGAGTAGATGAGAATGTCGTCCAGATAGACGATCACAAATTGATCCAAAATGTCATGAAATATATCATTAATGAAGTGCTGAAAGGTGGCGGGTGCGTTACAAAGGCCGAAGGGCATGACTTGATACTCGAAGTGACCATAGCGAGATCTGAAGGCGGTTTTCCATTCATCCCCTTTGCGGATTCTTACCAGATTGTACGCTCCCCTGAGATCGATTTTAGTGAATATTTGTGCCGTACGTAAACGATCCATCAATTCAGATATGAGAGGAAGGGGATATCTGTTCTTCGTAGTTATCTTATTCAGTTCCCGGTAGTCAATACAAGGCCTCAATCCACCATCTTTCTTTTTGACGAAGAATATTCCTGCTCCGGCTGGGGAGGACGAAGGTCTGATAAAACCTTTTGCTAAATTCTCATCAATATAAGCCTTGAGTGATGAGAGTTCTGGTTCTGCCAAAGGATAAATTCTTCCAAACGGTATGGAGGCGCCGGGAAGTAACTCGATCGGGCAATCATAACTCCGATGAGGTGGTAGAATGTCAGCCTTTTTCTTTTCAAAAACATCACAGAACTGTAGATAACTTGCCGGTAGTCCAGAAGGTGTCTGATTATCTTGGGTAACACATAACGTAGCTTCAGGGAGGCATCTGGTGGTACAATACGTGGACGAAAAGACGAAGGTTCCGGTCTCCCAGTTTATGACAGGATTATGAGATCGAAGCCAAGGGAGTCCCAGGATGACTGGAAAAATAGGTGTGGGTACCACGTCAAATTGGAGCCATTCTTTATGATTGTCCCCGATGGTAATGATGAGGGGAACGGTTTCGTGAGTGATAGGTCCTGTTTTCAAGGGACTACCATCCACTAATTGTATCTGCAATGGTTGGGGTTTTAGCCGGAGAGGAAGGGACAGGGTCTTGGCTAGTTCACCATCAATGAAGCAACCGCTGGCCCCAGAGTCAATCATTGCTGATACCATGATAGGGTTGTTAGTCCACTGTAGGGAGAGAGAGATGGATAAATGGGGTGTACGTACAGCAGGGCATTTCTGGTCTATTTGTATGGACTTACCCTGTGGTAGGCGTCGTCTGGCTCGGCACTCCTTATACATATGGCCTGCTCTGCCACAATATAGACACAAATTCTGGGCCCTACGCCTTGCTTTTTCTTCAGGAGATAAGGGGCCTCTCGTCAACCCAATTTGCATGGGTTCCTCCGTAGTAGAAGAAGATTGAGACGGCTCAGTGGGGAAGAAATGTGGAGAACTAGAGGTAGGTAAAGAGGAATGCCTCTCTGCTCTTCTTTCTCTCAGTCTTCTGTCTATCTGAGTTACTTGTCTGGTTAAGGCATCCAGAGAGGTGGGTATTCCGACACGTGCTAGTTCATCCTTTAAGGCATCCGAAAGTCCCAAACGGAATTGATCTAATAATGCAGATTCATTCCAGGTTGTTTCTAAAGCAATTCTTCTGAATTCGGTTATGTACTCTTCCACGGGTCGTCGACCCTGACGAAGGGTTCGTATAGTGGTGGTAGCTGATGAAACTCTAAAAGGATCTTCATAGAGGGAGTCCAAGGCCTGTTTAAAAGAACCCCATGATTCAAGTAGTGGACTGTTCACGTGTAATAAATGATGAGCCCAGAGCTGTGGCTCCTCAGTTAATAAAGATATTACCGTATGAACCTTAACATAGTCAGAGGCATAGGTCCTGGGTCGTAGATTAAATAATATTTGACAGGAGGTGACAAAAGTCCGATATTTAGATCGATTCCCAGAAAATTTTTCAGGTAGCACAACCTGGGGTTCCAGTGCAGTGGCTCCTTCCATGGGAAATTGAGAAGGTACTGGGGGTGCCATGATTGGTTCTGGATGACTGGTATGGCTGGCTTGAAGTTGCTGCAATTGATGTTGCAATTGATTCTGACCCGACTGGAGATCTTGTACGGTCTGATTCAGCGCAGCTAATTGCTGTGTTAAGGCTGAGATGGCGTCTGTTAAACCCGTGGCCTCCATTTTTTGGCTTGGTGATTATGTAAGGTTTGGTATAGGAGGTCAGGATACGGGTACAGGAATATAGGTATAGAGTGTAAGGTACTCACCAGGATACGATAATATACAGCAGAGAGGAGCAGTTTAGTAATCCACAAGGTACTGCAGTAGTTCAGCAAGGAGGTGGTTAATACACAGCATACAACAGCAAGAGTAGTTAGAAATCCGAGGTCAGGGGCATAGGCAGGCAGGTAATCGGTAAAACAATCCAGGTCAAGGGTATAGGCAGGCAGGTAGTCCAGTGATACAGTCCAGGTCAAGGGTATAGGCAGGCAGGTAGTCCAGTAATACAATCCAGGGTCGGGTAGGAGAAGGCAGGGAACAACAATAGACAATCCGGGTCGGTAACGGGGAGACAGAAAGGCAGGTACGCAATATAGGCAGTACATGAGCAAGAATCACCAAGCACAGTATTCAGCTTGGTGATTCCTTTTAAACTTCGCGCCTGGTGACGTCATGACGCGCGTGCCGGCTTGGATGATGCTGCAGAGAAGAGGGGCGCGTGCACCGTCGTTGGTGACGCGCGCTGGAAGGGAAGCCGCCGATACAGAGCACAGGTCCCCTGCTACTCCGTGACATCCAGCGAGGACTGGGTACTCCGGAGAGGAGCTGCGCGGCGGGACCTGACAGCGTCCAAGTACTCCACAGCGTGGCTGGCAAGAAAGGGTATAAAAGAAGAAAATCTAATGACATGGCCTCCTTGTTCACCTGATCTGAACCCCATTGAGAACCTGTGGTCCATCATCAAATGTGAGATTTACAAGGAGGGAAAACAGTACACCTCTCTGAACAGTGTCTGGGAGGCTGTGGTTGCTGCTGCACGCAATGTTGATGGTGAACAGATCAAAACACTGACAGAATCCATGGATGGCAGGCTTTTGAGTGTCCTTGCAAAGAAAGGTGGCTATATTGGTCACTGATTTGTTTTTGTTTTGTTTTTGAATGTCAGAAATGTATATTTGTGAATGTTGAGATGTTATATTGGTTTCACTGGTAAAAATAAATAATTGAAATGGGTATGGCTGGGGCTGTAGAGGAGGGTGATGATGGAGGGGAAGAGGTTTCTAGGGCAGAGAGCTGGGTTAGTTGTGTAAGGGGCAGTAGGGGTCGGAGAGCTAGGGAGGCTTGTTCTGAGCTGGTTCACCCCAACATGTTTGCCAGCTTGTGTGAGGATGCTGGGGGGATTAGCTCAGAAGAGGCATTTCTGGGGCAGGCGGACTCTCCTAGCAGCCAGGTGAGTAGCCTCTCCAGCGCAGTTGGGAGCCAGGACACTAGGAAGGCTAGACAGGTTGTGGTGGTAGGGGATTCTATTATTAGGAAGGTAGATAGGGTAATCTGTCGTCAGGACCCCGAATGCCGAACTGTATGTTGTCTCCCGGGTGCTCGGGTTCGGCATGTTGCGGAACGGGTAGGCAGATTATTGGGAGGGGCTGGGCATGATCCAGCGGTCATAGTACACATTGGTACTAATGACAAAGTAAATGGTAGGTGGGGGGTCCTTAAAAATGATTTTAGGGAACTAGGAAAGAAGCTAAAGGAAAGGACCTCCAAGGTAATATTCTCGGAAATATTACCAGTACCACGTGCTACGTCAGGGAGACAGCGGGAGCTTAGGGAGATTAATGCGTGGTTGCGAAGGTGGTGCAAGCAAGAGGGATTTGGGTTCTTGGAGCACTGGGCAGACTTTGCAGTTGGCTACAGACTCTTTGGACGGGATGGGCTGCACCTCAATGATGAGGGGGCTGCAGTATTAGGGGCGAGGATGGCTATAGGATTAGATGAGCTTTTAAACTAAGCTCTGGGGGGGAGGGTCAAGATCAAAAAGAAGCAATGGTAGCTAGGGTAGATTGGAAGGTGGGTCTAGCTATGGGAGAGGAGGAAAGCAGTGGTGGGGTTAACATAGACCAAAGGGAGGTCCATATAATTAAACCTGCACACATTAAGTGTTTGTCAGCTAAACAGAAAATGGGTAGTAATCTCAAATGTCTTTTAGCAAATGCAAGAAGCTTGACAAACAAAATGGGTGAGCTGGAGATACTGGTAAGTGCTGAACAGTATGATTTAATCGGAATCACAGAAACGTGGTGGGATGAGACCCACGACTGGTCAGTTAATTTACAAGGTTACTCACTTTTTAGAAAGGACAGAGTAAATAGAAAAGGGGGAGGGATTTGTCTGTATGTAAATCCTAAATTAAATCCCAGTATTAAAGAAGGTGTACATGAAGTAACTGGAACTGATGTGGAGACACTGTGGGTGGAGATTAGCTTAGACGCTAAAAAGAATCGCACATTACTTGTAGGTGTATGCTACAAGCCACCAAATATTAGCATTGATGGAGAAGATCAGCTTTTATTACAAATTGAAAAGGCTGCAAATATGAATGAAGTTCTAATCATGGGAGATTTTAATTACCCAGATATAGATTGGAAGTGTGGCACAACTAGTTCAGCTAGGGGCAGCAAGTTTCTGGACCTGCTTAATAACAAATTTATGGCACAATTAGTAGACACCCCAACTAGAATGGATGCCTGTCTGGATTTGGTAATAACAAACAATGAGGAGCTTATCTCAAACATCCAAATAAGAGAACACTTGGGGAATAGTGACCATAATATGGTCTCATTTGAGATTAATGCAAAAAAGCAAATTGGTAAATACGCCACCAAAACACTTAATTTTAGAAGGGCTAACTTTGATGGACTAAGGGCATCGATTGAACATTTAGACTGGGAACGATTGTTTTCTGGACTAAACACAGAAGACAAGTGGAATGCCTTTAAGCACACATTACAAAAGTACACATCCCAATATATACCTTTGGGAAACAAATGCAAAAGACACAAATCGAAACCAATGTGGCTTACAGGTAACGTGAAACAGGAAGTACAAAACAAGAAAATGGCATTCAAACATTATAAAAACACGGGATCAGCATTATCATTTATAGAGTACAAAGAGGCCAACAAAGCCTGCAAAAAGGCAATTAAAATGGCTAAATTGGAAAATGAGAAAAGGGTTGCCAAGGAGAGTAAAACTAACCCCAAAATGTTTTATAAATATATAAATGGAAAAAAGCTAAAGAGGGAAAATGTTGGGCCCTTGTTATCCCAAATGGGAAATTTGGTAAGTGAGGACAGAGAGAAAGCAGACATTTTAAATACTTTTTTTTCTTCTGTTTATACTAAGGAAGAGCAGATGGACGAGCCCCTGCTACAGGAAGTTATGGGACATTCGCCGCAAACATGGGATTGGCTGACACAGGAAAAAGTGCTTAAGAAATTACACTCTGTTAAGATAGACAAGGCCCCAGGACCAGATGGTATACACCCAAGGGTACTTAGAGAGTTAAGCATAATTCTGGCCAGGCCACTATTCATGATCTTTAGGGATTCATTCAGTTCAGGTACAGTGCCAACAGACTGGCGAAAGGCGGATGTCATTCCAATATTTAAAAAGGGATCAAAATCTCTGCCAGGTAATTATAGGCCAGTGAGCTTGACATCTGTAGTGGGGAAACTATTTGAAGGATTGCTAAAGGTATACACTCAAGAATACATCTTGAACCAGAATATAATTAGTAAAAGTCAACATGGTTTTGTGAAAGACAGGTCTTGTCAAACAAACTTAATAACATTCTATGAAGAAGTCAGTAAAAATATAGATCTAGGTGTGGCAGTTGATGTGATCTATTTGGATTTTGCGAAAGCATTTGATACAGTTCCACACAAAAGGTTACTCTACAAATTGAGAGAAATAGGTTTGGGGGCAAATGTGTGTATGTGGATTGAAAATTGGCTAAAAGATAGAACACAAAGGGTTGTTGTAAATGGAAAATTCTCAAATTGGACAAGGGTATTAAGCGGAGTACCTCAAGGGTCTGTTTTGGGCCCTCTTCTTTTTAATTTGTTTATTAATGATCTGCCACATTGTGCTGAGAGCCATGTCTCCGTGTTTGCGGACGACACTAAATTAGGTAAGGCAATAAAGACTAATCTTGATGTTTTTTCTTTACAGGAAGATTTGGACAGAGTGGGGGACTGGGCAGTAAAGTGGCAAATGAGGTTCAATATAGACAAATGTAAAGTTATGCATTATGGGAAAAATAATAACAAAGCAACATATACGTTAAATGGTTTTTCCCTGGGAAAAACTACTAATGAAAAGGATTTAGGAATAATTATAGACAACAAACTTGGCAACTGTGCCCAATGCCAGTCAGCAGCTGCAAGGGCCAATAAGATATTGGCATGTATAAAACGAGGTATAGATTCACGGGAGGAGGATATCATCTTGCCTCTTTACAAATCAATGGTAAGACCTCACCTTGAATATGCAGTACAGTTCTGGGCACCAGTCCTTAAAAAGGATATTAAGGAACTAGAAAAAGTGCAAAGGAGAGCTACAAAATTAATAAGGGGTTTGGAGGATCTTAGTTATGAAGAGAGACTTAAAAAATTGAATTTATATACGTTAGAAAAAAGGCG